>CAUEEP010000732.1:1867500-2490000 GCA_958450365.1 Mesorhabditis belari
AACTAGAACAAGGCAATGAAGCAGAAGCTCTTAGCCAAGATAGTAATGGCAAAACGATAAGCAGCAACAGTGTGGCAAAGCTGCTGTTTTGGGTGTTGATAAGTCCTCTTATTTGGGTGGTATTTGTGAGTGTTGAGGGAAATGGGATGGGCAGTGGATGGACGGGAGTGGAGAAGAAAAAAAAATGAAGGAGAAAAGGGTCTCTTTCCCACAAATTTTCCGTGGGATTCAGATGTGTGCTTGCCGATGGACCGAACGGATTGCCAACAAACAGAAAAAAAAGGAAAAAGAAAAGAGAAACCAAAAACGCTTTCGCTTGGGGATTTTTTTTTGCTTTCAAATTGAAAATGTCTATCTATTGTTTTAAGTGTTTACAGGCTGGGGAAATGAGAAGGATTTTCGCTGAAAAGATCCGAAACAGAGCTAAAATTAGATTTTTGGGGAAGAATGGATGCAAAGCTTTTGCAGATTTAACTATGTGATTTGCAATTTTTATTTTGGGATTGGACTAGAGCAGGCTAAAGCAGGATCAGTCTAGTAGGATTAGGTAGAGTTTCAGCGCCAGTAGATTGGAACAAGGCTAATCTAGAACAAGGCTAGTCTAGAACAAGACTAGTCAAGTCTAGACCTTATTCTTCACTAGTCCACAGGCTAAGCCAGCTCAAATCAAGCCACAAATCAAGCCACAAATCAAGCCACAAATCAAGCCACAAATTAAGCCAAGTCAATTGGCCTCCCAATCTTCTGCCTCACTAGAGATTGACTTCTCATGACTACTGTAAAATAAAGAAATTAATGACAAAGAACAAGAGCGATTAAGAATTTTATTTTTAAAAACTTTAGGCTGAAATTAGAATTGCGGTTTAGACTTGCATTCAAAAAAAACGGAATTGCAAAAATTTGATAAGAAAAAACCTCTGAAAGGTTTATCTTTCCGATAGTTTACAAGCGGCCACTCCTCTTGAATTTCTTGATCTTCAATAGGAATAGGAAATGATAATCTCCCGGGGAAAAGCTTTATATTTGAAAGTCTAAACTTCAAGTTTAAAATTAGGAACTAGATTTAGCAAGGCATCAGAAAAAATGGCATCAACTCTTGGCATCAAAAAATGGCATTAACTCTTGCTTGGCATCATCTCTTGGCATCAAAAAATGGCATCAACTCTTGCTTCAGATGTATTTTGTGTTGAAAAATGTAAACTTTTCTAAATTTTTCAGTTTCCTTTGAGAAAATAAGCCGTTGTGTGGAGAAAGATCAAGAATTTAGTGCACTAGAAAGGGTTTGTTTACAAATTTGAGCATAAAGTATGTAAAGAACAGGGAAAGAGAGCAAAGAAAGTTGAATTTTGTCTTCAATGAGTAAGGAAAAAAAACTTTTCTTATCATTTTTTCGAGTGTTGGATGAGTGATGGGAAGGGAACTGGGAGTGGCATTATTTGTCGATGCGTGTCGCATCCAATTTTTCTCTTCTCTTTTTTGGGGGGGTTACTTTTGAGATCACATCTCCACAATCACAAGATGAAGATGAAGAAGAAAAATTGGATATTTGGATATTTTGAATAATAGATTTAAAGAAATTGAGAATTTCTATCACTGGATTCAAAATTTTTCACATATTTTCTTTTGAAAATCTATGATAAAGCTATCATCTCACTTTTAATCTATCTATGATAAAGATATCTATGATAAAGCTATGATAAAGCTATGATAAAGCTATGATAAAGCTATGATAAAGCTATGATAAAGCTATGATAAAGTATCTATGATAAAGCTATGATAAAGCTATGATAAAGCTATGATAAAGCTATGATAAAGCTATGATAAAGCTATGATAAAGCTATGATAAAGCTATGATAAAGCTATCATCTCACTTTTAATCTATCTATGATAAAGATATCTATGATAAAGCTATGATAAAGCTATGATAAAGCTATGATAAAGCTATCTATGATAAAGCTATCTATGATAAAGCTATCAATGATAAAGCTATCTATTTAAGCTATCTATGATAAAACTATCATCTCACTTTTTTTGAGCTTTAAAAAAAATGGGAACAATGAGAATTTCTATCATTTAAAGCAATTATAATGGAAAATCGTGAAAATCAAGATTATTTTGTTAGATTTAGACCAAAATAGCTTAATTTCCAAGAAAGCCAAGTTAAAATCAAAGTTTTAAACCAAATTCAACAATAGGATTGTAATTTTTCAGTTAAAGCCATTGATTTTCCCTTGGTTTACTCATATTTAGATCGTACATTGGAAAGCTCTTAAATAAACCAAATAAAAGAGTAATCTTTAAGTAAAATCACTTAGATTTTAGACTGAATTATATCTTTTAACTTTTCTATCTTCTATCTTTTTATAAAAGTTAAACAATGGCTTAGAAGATCTAATTCTGACTGGAGACAATTTGTGTGGAGAAATTCCTCAAAAAGAAATGTCTTTATTGATAAGAAATGATCAATCAAAGAAAAGAATGATCGAATGAAATGGAAATTTCAAAAGAATTCTCTTTTCGAGTGAATTTCGAAAGAACCTTCTCAAAAGAAGCCTAGGGCGTTGAGCGCAAGCAAAACCGGGCTCTCTTTCTCGATGAGAGCTAGTGATTTCCACAAGAAATCCCAACGATCTAATTGAGCGTTGAAAATTGAATGAATAAAAATGTTAGCAATTGTTAGGTATATGCATTAAAGTCAATTTAATGCCTTTAGGTACTTTAAATTTGATTATCTCAAAGCTTATTTCGTTCTACATCTATAATAGTAAGAGTTTTTTCGAGTTAAACATCTAATTTTGATCTAATTTTGATCTATTGGGTTGATGGAAAAGTCCTTTCCGATTTTTTTGGGAGAGTACCTTAAATTTGTCCAATTTTGACGTTTTATAGCTCATCCTAAAGCTGAATTCAAGACGGATCGATTGGTAAAAACCGTTTTGAGATATCTCTTTTCTGAAAGTTTTTACAGCTATTTTAGTAAAGGGCGGCAGACCCAAAAAATGGCTGTTTTCACGTTTCGTTAGTTTTCCGTGCAGAAACCTAGGCTGAAAACATGTGTTTCGTGATCAGCGTCAAAAATAACCCCTAGACACGCATTTTCAGAATCTTAGTAAAAGATTTTTGAAAAATATTGTCACCGGTGGAAGTCGAACCAGCGACCCTCAGATCAATAGCCTTTCCGCCGCTTTTCGCGATTTTCCTTCGTTTTTCTCGTTTTTCTCGTTTTTTTGTTTTTAAAAAGGTTGTCCAGCCAAAGTTCGCAATATTTTGATCTATTTTGATCTATTTTGATCTAATTTTGATCTAATTTTGATCTATTTTGATCTAATTTTGGTCTAATTTGATCTAATTTGATCTAATTTGATCTATTTTGACCTATTTTGATCTATTTTGATCTATTTTGATTTAATTTTGCACAAAACTATGGCTTAAAGTCTATCATTGACTATTTGAATAGCTTTTCAGTTGAAGAAATGAAATTTATTGAATTTAACGATATTGCATTCCCCAAAAATATTGTAAATTATGATTACTGAAGTATGATTAGCTTTTAGAATCTATTTCAATAAAGTTAAAGTTAAAAATAATAAGTATTAAGTCTTGGTTTTTATTTCTATAAGCGAGAGGCTTTACATGAAATAATATAAAGACTTTTAAGCAAACGACTAGAAAATAGTACTTCTACAGAAGAAATGAGCACACATAAACTACAAACGTAAACTATAAACACTTATAACTTGCTTTAAATCTATCGGATTTACATGATCGATAGCTCAAAAAATAGAGAATCTCAAGGGCTTTTGAATGGACTAAAGCACACTCAAAAATATGAATGCTAAAGAAAGTTATA
Source organism: Mesorhabditis belari (assembly GCA_958450365.1). Classification (NCBI taxonomy): domain Eukaryota; kingdom Metazoa; phylum Nematoda; class Chromadorea; order Rhabditida; family Rhabditidae; genus Mesorhabditis; species Mesorhabditis belari. The sequence goes on from CAUEEP010000732.1 coordinate 1,871,351, forward strand.
GTGATTTGTAGGCTGACGGATCGAACTCGCGCATAGTCGAAGTGATCAAGTTAGGCTACAAACAACTGTAACTTTCTTTAGCGTTCATATTTTTGAGTGTGCTTTGGTTCATTGAAAAGTCCTTGAGATTCTCTATTTTTTTAGCTATAGATCATGTCATTCGGGTAGATTTAAAGCAAGTTATAAGTGTTTATAGCGTGACAGTTCGTTATTTTTTTTTAATTATCTATTCTACAGAGCTTTCAGATACAAAAGTGTCTTGGGCACTTTCTCAGGTCAGAAGAAAATCTTGAAAAACAGACTAAGAAGATCAGGAAAACCAATAGAGCAACGAGAGAAGCAAAAAAGAGAAAAAACGCGTGGATATCCGTGTCAACAACACGAACAACTCAACGGGAAAACGGGATGGAAATCCTAGGTGCACAAAAATTTGTGAAGTGAAAAAAAAGCCTGACGTTCAATTTCTTTCTTTTTTTTTCGCATCTTGAAGATCTCCGGCTATTTCTCACAATTGAGATCTCTTCTGAAGAGGGGACACTCACAGACAGTCGCCTATCCATCAACAATTGAAGATCGGGATCGGGGAAAAGGGGAAGACTTGACCCCAGACAAGAGGAATGGAGAAAAGTTTATGAGAAAGGGATGAGAAAGGGATGAGAAGAAGGATCATTCACAATTCTAATTCTGACAGAGTGATGAGAAAGAATGAATTGAATAAAGTTGCATAAATAAAATGCTGAATCGATTAAAGGTAAATCAAGATTTCTCTCAATTAATGCGTCAATTATGCTCTCTTCTTTCTTATGCTCTCTTCTTTCTTTTGCTCTTTCTTTTCAATTGAATAACTTATCTTTTAAATGAAATTCTTGTCGAAAAAACAATTACAAATGATGAAAAGTTCAATTTGCATTTAAAGGAATTCACATATTTTTTCTAATAAACGCCGACCCATTTGACCAACTTTAGACATCTCGTTCTTAGTCCCATTTTGAGATATTCTTATGTTTAATATACGAAAAGATAGCCCTTAATGTCTTCTATCTTTTGGTAAATTAATCATAAAAATATCTTAACATGGGACTAAGAACGAGGCGTCTAAAGTTGGTCAAGGGGTCGACCTTGACCAACTTTAGACGCCTCGTTCTTAGTCCCATTTTAAGATTTTTTTAATGTTTAATATACCAAAAGATAGAAGACATTAAGGGCTATCTTTTGGTATATTAAACGCCAAAATATATCAAAATGGGACTAAGAACGAGACGTCTAAAGTTGGTCAAATGGGTCGGCGTTTATTAGAATAAATACGGTATAAATTTACATAACTACGGGAGTCTTTTTAAAGCTCACGCTTTAGAAAGCGTCTTTGCAATCACAAGGAATTAGATCTGGGAATGTTTGATGTGAACACCAATAGCCGTAAAAAATGGCTATTCTAGGCATAGACTACCAATAAGCCTTGCTTTCAAAGACATTGATTGTGATTTGTCTGTTTGTTTATCGATACTGCCTCAAATCTAGGAAGTTTCCCCGTGTCTAGTTTCATTTTATTCAAATAGCTTTATTGAAACTGTTTGAATCCAATTTTCTGATCGGTAGTCGAAATTTCTAATTTCTAAACGGTTTTCTAATCAATTTTCTGATCTGATTTAGGTTTATACTTTAAAAAGACTGATAGTTTTCGTACAAGAAAGAAGCCTAAAGCACAACACGGGCATTTTAAAAGTTTTAAAAGTTTAGTTTAAAAGTTAAAATTTTAAAAAGCAAAACTTTGAAGTTACTTTTTTCAATCTTTCAGCTAGTTTATTGAGCTTTAAATGAACAAAAGACTAAACTTGATAAAAAAGTGCATTGTTTGAAAATGATCTGGGCATTGTTGGGCAGATTTCAAAAGTGAGATGAGAAATCGGAGAAGAAAGAGAAGAAGAGAGTGAAGAGAAAAGAGAGCAAAACAAACAGAAATCATCAAAAAGAGATGGAAGATTTTGAAGAGAATCGGAAGAAAAGAAAAGAATTGAAAGAAATTGAGAAAAGAAGAAGAATTCGAAAGCAATAATGAAGAGTGAAGATCATTGTCAATAGGTGAAAAATAGGTTAGGGGAAGAGATCTGTGATCGGTTGAATTGTGGGAAAGTCGAGATGAATCGAGTTTTCTAGAGTTTCTAGAGTTTCTAGAGTTTCTAGAGATTTCTAGAATTGAGAAAATACTTTTCTAAAAGAAATTCTTAGCATATTTTTTTTAGATTTCTTAGATTTCTTAGATTTCTTAGTTTTCTTAGAGTTTTTAGAGTTCTTAGTTTCTTAGATTTCTTAGTTTTCTTAGATTTCTTAGTTTCTTAGTTTCTTAGTACTTGAGGACAACAAGTGAACGTAGTGGAATATCTAAAACCAAATTTGTTAGTTAATCTAAAGGCTTCTTCTTGATATAGTTTGATAGACTCTAAGTTATCGAAAAAGCTGATTAATGTTTTGTAAAGTAGACATTCTCGTCTCATTCGCCGTACGAATCGTATCCAGAAGAATGAAAAGAGAAAAGCGATTCGGGAAAAGATTCCGAGTCATTCAAAGGCACACATTGTGTGGAAAAAGGCACATTTCTTTTCGATAGAGGTAGATGAATCGGCATCAGAAGAAAGGGAGAAATGGAGAAATGGGGAAAAGGGTGTGCAAGTCGGCACTGCTTCCGGAAAACAACTCTTTTCTTCTTCAAATCATCAACAAACCTCGGGTGAATCGATTTGATTAAAGAAATTTTAGTAAACAAGAATAGTATTGAATGGAAAACGCTTTCATTTCTATTCCGATCATTTAAATCATCAACAAAAACCTTTTCAGTGATTGGAATTGATTGAAAAGTTTCGCAAAGAAATTTGATTGGAATTGATTGAAAAGTTTCGTAAACAAAAACAAGATTTAGTACTTGGCAAAAGAAAAAGAATGTGTCTTTTTCCAAAGACAAAGTCAAGAATTGAATTCATTCAAAGAGGAACAAGACAACGAGCAAGATGGCGAACAGCTTCATCCTCTCTGCTTTATCTCTGCTCCTATTGAGCATCTTTCTATATGGCTATCAGGTGTTTAAGTCCAGAATAGAGCTTCTAAAGCTATTGTGTTTAAGTCCAGAATAGAGCTTCTAAAGTTCTATTTTTAAATTAGTCAATTGTTTAGTTTAGTTTACAAGTTGTTTGTCGAAAAACGAAAAAAATCGCTTGCTTTGCAGCTAGAGCAGTTTTCTGCCATTAACATGGCTATATGTAACTTTTGTAAGACTTTGAAACCAACCAGTACTGCATGATGTTGTCCACTGTTCATTCGGGTGATATGGAAGTGACGGAGATCGGCAATGAGCATGCACGAGAACGCCGACAACAGCCACACAAAGCACAACCACCTGAAAAGATTAGCTGTACTCTCAAAGGGCAAAAGCATCATAAATCTTGATTGCTAAGCAAATACTAAAGAATATAACTGTTTATTGGTAAAGCTTACCATAAAAACTCTAATAAAAGACCCCCTATAGGAACGTTGGGTAGTCTAAGTTTACTCTCAAACAAACACTCATATCTCATCACCAGTACGTTTGTTTTTATGCGTTTTGATATCAAATTAAAGTAGAGAAGATGGGTGATTTTTTGAGATATAACACATATTTTTAGAATTAGCCAGTGCTTAGAAAAAATGATTGAAAAATGATGAAAAATCCGCTTCTTTAGAGGGTCGTTTTATTAGTTTTTATGGTATGTAGGTCTATAATTGTATTTCAATTGTATTTCAATTGTAATCAATACTAGTTTTGAGTGCTGTAAATTTACCAATAACAGTGCAACAAAGAGCAACGAGTTATCGGGTATTAGTGCGGCCGCGGTGGCGATCGGTGGGAACGGAGTGGGGACACTGGTCGGCACTCCAGTAGTTGAGATCTGAAATGTTAAGCTTTTACATGACTGGCCGAAGAAATGGTTTTGATGAGCTAATAAGAAAAAGCTAAAGCCTCGTTCAAAACTCAGATAGGCTAGAAGCCATTTAACATTTACGATAAAGTCATTTTTTGAACTTGGCTGCTGTTTCCAGCTTCCAGCTTCCAGCTTCCAGCTTCCAGCTTCCAGCTTCCAGCTTCCAGCTTCCAGCTTCCAGCTTCCAGCTTCCAGCTTCCAGCTTCCAGCTTCCAGCTATCTATGTTAGCTCTAGGCATGAAAATATGTAAACGAAGCATCGTTTTCTTGAGTTTCTAGAGATTTCTAGTGTTCTAGAATTGAGAAAATGGTTTTCTAAAAGAAATAGAACAATTCTGTGATGGAGAATCTGAATTTTTTCAGTTTTTGAGCAACTTTAATTTCCAAGCCAATACGATGATCACAAAACTCTCAAAACTTAGGTAATTAAATCAAATTGAAGAGAAAAAGGCAGAACCAAGCTTTTGTTTTTTCTTTTATCTCTAGAGGCATGTGCCAAAAGCCACGTGATTATGTAAACATGAAAATTTTCACATATTTCTTTTCACCTTCTTGCACATCCTGGATTTGGGGTTGGATTTGATTAATTAAATCGAATAAAATCTCCCAAAAAAAAGCAGTTTTCTTTAAAAACTAATAACGGATTCGAAATCCTCATCCTCGAAAACCCGTGATTGCAAATTGTCTGCTCAATCGGCCGTAAAAAAATAGTGTTAAATCCAGCCTCACTGGTGGGCTGGATCGTTGTGTGGAAAATGGCAACTTAAATTGGGAATATTTTGTAGTTAGACTATGATTTAGCTTGATAGTTTATCAAGTTGAAAACAAGGATTTTTGGCTGATTGACTTGGCGTACCTGTTTGGGAAAAAGCCACGCATATTCGGCTGAATCGAGGTGATGTCCCATTCGCATCCCTTACATGACATTCGTTAGGGAACAAATCGTTTTTTTTTCTGAAATTGATGCTGAATAAAAAGGTAAACTATAAAGGAGTAGAATAAGTTGAAGAAGAAAAGAAAGAAGCTGACAGAAGTTGGCTTAAGAATCAGGTTGAAAGTTGATGACTAGATTAAACTCGAGACAGGATAACGGTCGTTTTGAAAGTTGATACGTTTTAGAAAACGCTAAGGATTACGGTTTCGAAAGTTGACAAATTTTAGAAAATAAAATGAATAATTCAATTGAATACTTGTAAAGAAGTTGGGAATCTTTGGAAAGAAACTTTGCATGAAGTTGGTTCAGTGGTAGAATGCTCGTTTGCCACGCGGGCGAGCATTTTACCACTGAATCAACTGCGCGAAAAGATTCTTTGCAAAGATTCTCAACTTCTGTAAAGAAATATCCTTTGCGTGCTTAGTACTCTTCACTCAAGACACGTTATTCCTTGTTTCGAGATATCTGATCTCACTTGAACTAAGACACAATAGCCTATGCAACACTACAAAAGATTGGGTTTAACTGGCCATTGGATAAGGCTAGGCCATTAAATAATCCATGATGTTAATTGGCATTCCAACTCTTGAAATTGTCCAAGCCGACTGACTCGGAATTTTTGGGCTCTCGAGAAATTTTCAAACAAAATCGACAATTGAATTAAAAGCGATGATAAAAACAGAAAGAATTTCACCCTAATTAGGACACAACTTTCACACGACGAAAGGAAAGCATAATGAAGTAAAAAAAGTAAAAAATGAACAACGGTTGTCATCAAATGAACAACAGTTGCCTTATATACCCTCTAGCAAAAGATATTCAGCTAACAAGCTGAATATCTTGTGTTAAAGGCAAAACAATAAATGAAGAATGAAGACGCACGGATTTCCGCAATAATTTTCCAATTTTTAGGCTGTCAGTTAGGTAACTTTTTAGTGGCTATTCGCCACAATACTCTTCATTTAAAGTAAAAATTTCCATAGCTTTGATAGACACCGGAAGGGCTTTGAACTTCAGAAAAGAGGAGACTGGTCAAGTATCTTGAAAAGAAAAGAAAAGAAATGATGAAAGGGAAAGAGACAGGACAACGATGTTCATCGTGTTTCTCTTTTTCTTTACCCAAAGGGGTTTCGTGTTTGAACATCTCCATGCAAACATGCAAATATACACACAATGTCCATTTCTTTTTGCTGCTTTTCAAGGAGTACAGCGAGAGTTTGAATAGAAGTTTTTAAATGTGAAAAATCCTAGTCCAGTTCACTACAAAAATCTTGTAAAGCACCATTTTTACCGAATTTGATAGCAATCTAGGCTAGTACTGGACTTGGGCTTAGGCTAGTACTGGGTTTAGGCTAGTACTGGGTTTAGGCTAGTACTGGGTTTAGGCTAGTACTGGGCTTAGGCTAGTACTGGGCTTAGGTACCACTAAGCTTGGTACTGGTAGCTTGTTAACTACCAGTACCAGTACCAAGCCTTGGCTTAGACTCTACCAGACCAGTATCACTATTAGACGAAGATCAGTACTGATATATACTATCAGTTCAGATCAGTACTGCCAATTCAGTACCAGTATCAAGGTCAAAGATTTGACTAGTCCTTGTACGATACTTGCTAATGCGTTCAAGTGAAAACAGACCACGTTTTGGTGGCATTTCTCAAGAATTTTTGCACTTAAACTGCGTAGAGGATGTGAAATGTCGTTCATTAACATCATAAATTCAAGCTGAACGAGATTTTGACAAGATCGCTCTCAAAAATTTCATAAATGAGTAGCGTGCCGAGCTCTCGGCTTTCAACTTTAGAAGGCTATATAAAAAAAAATTGAAAGCTTGAATCGATTAGATAATGGGCGCTGTTTCAGGAGATATATTTAAGCTTTCGATTTACTTAAGAAAAATCAGAACGATTGATCTAATTTAGGCCAATCTAGGTCCTCTGAAGCTAATCTAGATCAATCTAGGCCCTTTGTGGGCCATCCTGTAGTCCAGTCTGGAGGAAATTCAAATCCAAACAAACCCACAAAACGGCTCATTGACTGCAACAAGCGATGAGGCATGAGATCGACAATGAAAGGAGAGAATACAAGAGAAATGCCACCACACGTAAACTGACGTAAACTGACGTACAGCTGCTCAAAAAAACCCACTTAGCGAGACCGAATTTGCATATATGAAACGGGTGAGAAAAGGATAAAGAAAGGTTTTGGAGGGATGACCTTGAAATGAAAAAAAGAGTTGAAGAAGGGGAAAAGAAGTGACAATGAACGATGCGAACGGGGCACAAATGCTCTCATTCAATGGAAAGCTCGTGATTGAAATGAGATATTCGGAATCGAAGAATGGAATGGAATTGAAATGGATTTGTGAAGAAGTGAGTGAATCATTGAAATTAATGAGAAACTTGTTATACATTAGGGATTAGACATCTTAACGATACTGAGAACATTTTAGACTTGTATAAGTTTCATTTCTTTGTAGTATAGTCAGTTGAGCTTCTTGTTATGACTGTGCAAAAAGTTTTGGGTTCAAATCGGTAAGTTTAATTGATAGCCATTCTCTTCAAACCTCCTTTAACTAAACGAAAAACGAAATATGAAAAATTTGTCAGAAAAAAATGAGAAATTGAAGAGAAATGCAAGATCAAACTGTATCAGAAAGGATGTGTTTCTAGGTTTGAACTCAAAATAAAACAAAGAGAACAAGTTGAACTAGAAAAGATGTGTTTCTAGTTAGCTGTTAGCTGTTAGATGTTAGCTGTTAGCTGTTAGTTGTTAGCTGTTAGATGTTAGATGTTAGCTGTTAGATGTTAGATGTTAGCTGTTAGCTGTTAGCTGTTAGCTGTTAGCTGTTAGCTGTTAGATGTTAGATGTTAGCTGTTAGATGTTAGATGTTAGCTGTTAGCTGTTAGCTGTTAGCTTTCTAGCTTCTTTTGCTTTCTAGCTTTAAGTTTTGAGTTGAAAGTATTCTAAGAACAAATCTAGTACAATATTGTAGACAAAAGTCAAAATGAAAGTGAACATCAGATCTGGAAAGAGATGGGGAAGAAGGGAGATTGAGAGATTGAAGCTCTACTCTGTTTTATCTCTCACACATGGATGAGGGGAATTAGTGAAGAGAATGGTTGAAGAGAATGGTTGAAGGGAAAGGAAAGGAAAGAAATGCAAAGCAAAGCAAAGCAAAGAAAGTAAAAAAAGGAAATGATGCGAGAGAACCCGTTCGATCATCATTTCTCCACATCTTTTCAACAACTTCAGCTGGGTATTTCTATCTATCGCTAATTTTCAGCTTATCCAAGAGATTTGCTTGACCGGGGTACAGGCTTTGCATGAAATTACCCTTGGAATTTGAATATGATGTATAAATGCAAATTTCAGTATTGTAGATTGCTTAAATTTCATGAAAATAGAGGATTTTTTGAGTTGAATTAACAGAAAAACTGGAAGCTGATCAGAAAAAAGAAAATCTAAATTAGAAATTGATCAGAAGAAGAAAATTTGAATTAATTTGTAATTGTTAATTGCAATTGCTTCAATTTCAATTCCCATTTGAATTTAAAGCTTTATGAAGCTAAATCCACAGCTATTACCCACTTTTTTTTTTCTGTGACATCAGACAAGCTGCTTTCAAGGAGACGATAGGAAAAATTTGCTTTCCAATCAAAGATAATTAAAGTTCAAAAAATCCTCAAATTGTATCAAAGAGAGTTTGAAGTTGGAGTTGGATTGAATGGATTGAAAAGTTGGATTGAATCCTGTCTAACAAATGGAACATTATATTGGCGAGATCATGAGAATTAAATCATAGACAAATAATAGACAAATCGTAGCTAATTAATGCACCAAATCACAGCCAAATAGTAGAGCTAAATCCAAAGCTATTACCGTATTTTCTCTTATAGTAATGCACCTCGCCAAGCCGAGTTAATCACTATTTTATGGTTTCCAAGTTCTTCACAGAAGCTCAACCCTCCAATCCCCCACTAGATCTCATCGTCAGCTACATTTTCCGACCCCACATCGATAGGTTCTGATAAGCGCTTTTCGAGATTTCGAGGAATTTAAGCGAAGCTTAGGTTGCATTATTATTAGAGAGAATACAGCATCCATTTTTTCTATGACATCAAATAAGCTGTATTCAATAATATGGCAGTTTCCGAAAAGAGATATTTGCTTTCCAATCATAGTCAAAAACAATAAAAGTTTAGATTTTTGAATCAAAGAGAGATTGAAGTTGGAGTTGGATTGAATCCTGTCATCAAATGGAAAATTATATTGGTGAGATCATCAGAATCAAATCATAGACAAATCAGTGAAGTTAGCTAAACTAAAGCATAGCTAACTCATAGCTAGATCAAACTAAGCTAGATCAAACCAAAGATCAAAAAAAAGATCAAAACCAAATCAATCAAACCAACGACGCCAAACTAGCAAAACCTAACTTAACTTTAGATCAAATAGATGATTTTCAAAGCTCTGTCAAAGAGAGAAAATTGGAGCTGAGCCTGTCACCGGATTGAGTATTGTATTGGTATTGGGATATATGGTGGATCAGGAGTGGAAAGGGGAAGAGGATGGGTAGATTATTGGGTGCGGAGATTGGGATTTCCCTGCTTCCTCTGGTCAATCCCCCTTTCGATGCTCATTCAGCCGTTCATTCATTTCCCCTTTTTTCTTTTCGTTGACCATTCATCCTGTAACCAGTTCTAGGGAAACATTTATGTAAATTTCCCCAGTTTCCCCCTCAAGTTCAAGGTTTCGATGAGATCGGAAACGAGTTTTAAACTAAAAATTTCAATAGACAAAAGTAAAGCTTTACTAAACTATTTTAGACAAAAAAAGGAAAACATTTGTATTTAGAGATGATCTAAAATTAGTTAAAATCATTTAAAATCATTTAAAATCATTTAAAATCATTTAAAATCATTTAAAATCATTTAAAATCAGTTAAAATCATCTAAAATCATCTAAAAATCATTTAAAATCATCTAAAATCATTTAAAATTTTATCTAAAAGATTAAATCTATAAAAAGCTCAGGTAGATGATTAAATTGTAGATAGTTTAAAAGTCAAGAATATTAATGTTATAGAAACTTTACTCAGTTTTAAAAACATTTGAAAAACCTTCAAAAACTCGTAAGTGATATTGAAAGAGAGAGAGAGATCTTGTGATAAAAAGTGTGATTCTCAAGAGAGTTTTTCATTTTCCCTCGATTTTCAATCGACCATTGATAAACTGGGAATCGGTTTTGGGGGGAAAAGAGAGAAGTAGTGGACAAAGAAATAGTGATCATTTCAGAAATAGACTCAATTTCTTGGTAATTTAAAAGATGATGGAATAAATTATGTGATTAGGTTTCATCAAAAAGTAGCGCTCCTTTTGTATTTGAAACTCGAAGAAGACAAGATTTGTTACTGAAGTAGACGTGATTGTATTGAACTGATGTTGCTGAAGTAGACGTGATTGTACTGGACTGATGTTACTGAAGTAAACATAATTACAATAAACAATAACAAACAATAATCACCAATAATAAACAACAATAATAAACACGAGCATATTTGTAAACTGTTACAATTGATGACTTTGATAAACATGACTTCATTTAGAGCTCTAGATAAAGTTTTATGTAGTTAAATGATTAAAGTAAGTCACTTAAAGTAAGATTAAAGTAAGTCACTTAAAGTAAGTAAATTTATCACTAATATATCAAGTATTAAAAGATGAAATCAGCTCTTTGGAAAAGCTCATTCTTTTGTAGCTTTTCTCTTAAGTCCACATTTTGAACTAAACTGTAGAAAAATGACAGAAAAAAAATGGTTATAGCCTTAAAGCAAAGGCTTGTTTTTAACTCTTTTTTTGAAGAATTTTTATAAAAAGTTTTATAAAAAGCTTTATAAAAAGCTTTATAAAAGATATGTTTTCATTTTTGAGTATAAAGAGCATAAAGTTTTAAGCTATTTTTAAACATAGCTATGTCTTAGCTATGTCTTAGCTCTTAGCTATGTCTAGTTTAAAAATACAGGTCAAAATTTTTCAAACAAAGCCAAAACAAAACATTCTCATGGGTTCATGGGAATTGACGAAGAATGGGAAAGATTTTTCAGCGCGTTTGCTTGATCTTCTTTCAAAAAAGAGATTTTAAAGGGGTTTCCAGTAAAAGGAAGATGTCCAAAAGGGGTTCTTGATGCAAGAAAGGAGTGAAGAAAGATGAAGAAAGATGAAGAAAGATGAAGAAAGATGAAGAAAGATGAAGAAAGATTGAAGAATCTCTTTGCTTTTCGCATTTGACCCGAAGCTCTTGGGTCGGGATGGGACGCTGAAGACTGAAAGAACTGACAAAAGCTTTACCCCAATTCAATCCTTCTTCTGCTGACCGTCTTCTTTTCTCAGTTTTTTTTTCACAAAACATTCAGAGAACATTCTAGGGTAGAAATCTAAAAATTTATCCCGTTTCTTTTTAGATTTCTACCCTAGAATGTTCTCTGAATGTTTTCTGATATGAATAATATGAATCACTTTTGAAAAATTGATTTTGATCGACTTTTATCTTTCAAGGAATAGAAATAGTATAGTAAAAACTGAATTCTTAATAGAACTTTCTTAATGCTAAATTCTTACTAGAACATTCATTCCAAACTTATTCTAATCTTTTTTTCAAGAATTTCTTTCAAGTATTTCAAGCTACATCCAATCATTACTTTAAAAGAAAGCTATAGCTTATCCAAAGAAAGTTATAGATTATCCAAAAGAAAGCTATAGATTATCCAAAAGAAAGCTATAGCTTATCCAAAAGAAATCTATAGATTATCCAAAAGAAAGCTATAGATTATCCAAAAGAAAGCATTTAGAATCCTCTTAAATCTTGGAAATTCTATATAATTATTGTAAAACATTTAAACTTTAGCTTTCTTTTTTATAATTTAAAGTAGCTTGGTAGCTTGGTAGCTTGAATTGACTAAGAAATGTAGAGAATCAAAAAATCAAGAAGAAAATCAAGAAAAAAAAAAGAGAAATCAAATGATAAATGTCAAGTTCATTTCCTGAAGTAATTTGATAAAGATATTGAAATGAAATTTGACAATAAACAAGAGAAATGAAGAAAAAAGCAATAGGTCGACAAAAGGAAAAGAAGAAAAGAAAAAGATCATTGTTCTGTTTCTCTTTGAGCTAGTACAGAGAATTGATGGAGAAAAAAATAGTCCTTGTTCACCATAGGCTCAGTTTCGCATGATTTATTTCTTTGAAAACGTAGATTCGATAAGGATTTTCTTGGTTCATTGACCAAATCTTGAATAATAGAAGCCGAATTGATGTTTAAAACATCAAGTCAGAGAAAAATCGCTTTCGGAAAGTTGTTTGATCAACAAAAGTATGCCTAGTGAGGGTCAACTGTAAGTGAAGTGGTGGTGAAAAGAGAAGAAAGGAAAGGAGGTAAAGGACTGGGTAACTCAATCCCTGAACCTCGGACCAACTACAAAACCTTTCATACAAAAGAAGCTGTACAATGGTCTTTTATCTAGCTAAGACTTTGTCTAATGATGTCTGCAAAAAAAAACTAGGCACTTTTTGGGAAATTTAAGCACTCTTTTGATTTTGAAAGTCTTGAGTGATCAAGGCTTTATAAGTTTGTTGAGAAAATTTGTTTGAGAAAATTTCTCTGATCTTTGAATACAAGTTTGGCTTTGAGAAAAATAGTAAATAGTAAACGAGAAAAATAAACCAAAGATGGATTTGAATTTGAATTCAGTGCTTCTAATTGTGGGTTGTATAAAAATTTAGCTAAACTTATTGAGAAAGGCACAGAATTTTCTTCATCCTGACTTGATGTTTCACAATGTACTGTAGTAGAACTAGTCTAGAAGTAGAACTAGTCTAGAAGTAGAACTAGTCTAGAAGTAGAACTAGTCTAGAAGTAGAACTAGTCTAGAAGTAGAACTAGAAGGACTAGTCTAGAACTAGAACCAGTAGAACTATTCTAGAAGTAGAACTAGTAGGACTAGTCTAGAAGTAGAACTAGTAGGACTAGTCTAGAAGTAGAAATAGTAGAACTACTCTAGAACTAGTCTAGAACTAGAACCAGTAGAACTCGTTCTACTACAGTACTACTACAGTACTAGTAGAATTAGTCTTAGGACCAGTCTTAGAACTAGTTCCTGGTACTAGAACTAGTTCTACTACAGTACTACCTATAGTCAGTTCAATACAAACTACAGTTCAACTACAGTTCTACTAATCGTCAGTTCAACTACAGTACTTCACCGAATTGCATTGTTTAGGGCAAAGAGGTGAACTATATTCTATTGAAATGCTACCAAAGCACAACTACAAAACTCAAAGCAAAGAAAAAAAACAATTTCTAGTCCTAGCAATACAACAGAACTATTTGGTTCAGTACTGCAATAGTAGAACAATACAGGGTAAAAGTAATCAAAACAAAACAATAAATTAAAAAAACATAATAATTTATAGAAAAGATTCAAGATGATTGAGATGAAAAGAAAGAAAAATCGATCATGATCATGATAATGGAATGCTTTTGATCATGATAATGGAAAGGAGAAGAAAGAGAAAAGCTTGATAAGCATTTCGGGTTCACAAAAGAAGCGAAACTCAATCCGTTTTTCTGAATGCCGAGGACGGAAAACTGAATGTCAAAGAAAGGCAGGGTGATGGGGGAAATGGAGAAAAAGAGGAAAAGAGGAAAAGACAGATCTCACAAAAAACATGGTTGAGATTGAGATTGAGATTCATGGGATTGACAAAATGACACACAAATAGACATGAGAGAAAAGGGGTAAAACTGGAAACGCATTTAAAGACAGAAGATTTCAAGAAAACGATACCATTAGCTATTTGGATTTGGAACAATCAGATGGCTGAATTGAACAATTTGATCTTTTGAACAGTTTTTTTGATTGCTATTTTGCATTGAACTATTGTCCTGATTATTGTCCTGTAGTTCTACCGTAGCTAGGTATCTGTAAAACTATTCGAGTCTTACTGTAATACTCACAAAATTTGTGTACTGTAGAAGTGTAGGATGCTGTAGAGCGATGAACTAAAGCCAGAGCCATAAACTTATCCAAGCACTGCATAGCTTCTTGATTACAGTACTATTTGGATATAGTCGATATTTACTGCAAAACCGTTTAAGGCAAGTACAGAATACGTGAATTTGCGGTGCTACATTACTACAGTACTACAGTACTACAGTCCTACAGTACTACAGTCCTACAGTACTACAGTCCTACAGTACTACAGTACTACAGTCCTACAGTACTACAGTACTACAGTACTACAGTACTACAGTACTACAGTCCTACAGTACTACAGTACTAGATTCAGAGTACTACAGTACTAGACTAGACTACAGTACTAGACTCTGAGTAAAAAACTCAAACTTAACACATTCAAAACCCGTTTTAATGTGATTTTAAAGAAAAATGAAAAAAATCTAATGGAAGAAATCATAGTTCAATTGATGCATTTGTTGATTTTAAAAGAAAGTACGAAAAAAAAGCTTTCTGGACAACTTAATAAGCCAAAAATCTAAGTCAATCAATAAATCAAAACAGGAAAAAAAAACTTTTGAGATGACGTTAACACAGCTCAACCTATTCAATGGGTCGGAGGTAGACATAGGAAAGAAAAAGGGACGAAGGGAAGAAGGGAAAGAAGGGAAAGAAGGGGAAGAAGGGGAAGAAGGGGAAAGCCAGTCCTTGTAGTCTCACAGAAAGAGAAGGAATAGAGGAGAAGGGGTGACGCCCGGCTTGGATTATAGTAGGAAGATGGGTCCATTGATACAACAACCATTCTGCTTCTTCAGAAAAGACCTGGACCTATTCTCGGGTTTGGGCTTATCGAAGGAGTGCACTTGCTTTGTGATCGTTGTGACCCTTTCCCAAATTTATCCCCTTTGTCAACATGCTTCTCTTGTCTCAAAATGTTAAATGATAATTTCTGAAAGAAAATTTAAATATTTGAAAAAGCTATTTGAGTATATTCACTAATGAGAAACTCAATCCAAAATTTAGATTAAAAATCAAGGAAAGTTTGGATCTTGAGATTAGGTCATGTCAGCTAGGTCAGGCCAGAAACCAGCTGAGTACCTGACCAGAAAATTGGCCAGATGGAAGCAAGACTGGCCAGGTAGAAGCAAGGCTGGCCAGACAGAAGCAAGGCAACCAGACTTCTAGCCTAGTCTAGTCTAGCCTAGCCTAGCCTAGTCTAGCCAGCGTCGGGGTAGCGCAACGCCAGTGTGGTTGTCTCTGGAATTAGATCCGGGTTTGATCCCGCCCCGGTTCATAGCCCAGGTTCTTATTGCAAAAAGCTCATCCAGCCGTCTTCGCCTTTTCTCGAATCTCGATCTCAAAATCCGAGAATTGAGCAAGTGCTTGAGAAGAGATGAAAGAAGGAAATAAAATAGAAATAAGAAGACATGAGAAGAGAATATTTGAAGTATTTCACTTAAGCAATGGGAAAGTTATGTAGATAAGTGACCATTGACAATGCCAATCGACCGTGGAGAAGTCAGTGCGCAAGTGGGAAGGGAGAGTTGATCAAAAAGAGAACACAAAGAAAGTGGGTTTTGTGGGTGAAAAGGAAAGGAGAACTTCAAGAAAAGAAAGGTGAATTAACAAGTTTTTAAGCTAAAATCCTCTAAATTCATTGAAAATTTGAAAATTTTTGAAAAGCTGATGAAAAGCTCTGAAATCTGATGGAAAATCTAGCAGCTAAGTGTTCCTTAAAATCTCAGGCTAATCGTTTAACCTTCAACACCGGTACAGAAAGCTTTCAACTCGAAAATTGGCCAAATTTTAGGAAAAAAAAGAGATTCCTATAGAGAAAATAGAGATTCTATAAAGAAAATAGAGATTCTATAGAGAAAATCGAGATTCTTAAACTAGAAACCAGCATTGAAATGGGCAAAAGATAGGTATATTTTTTTGGATTTTGGGTAAAGGCCACTATTGAAGTTGGTTCATTAATCGTAAAGGTCCCTTTTGAAGTCCCAAATACCAATCAACCGTAAAGACCACTATTGAAGTTGGTTTATTGCCAGAAGTTCTGCCACTCCACTTAATGGGTTTATAGATTTTAAGGCAAATACCGGATCTTTACGGTTAACGCCGGGGGTAGCGATTATCCACGAGGGGCAATTTTTTTGGCCAACTTGCAGCTCATTTTTAAGCACCTTAACCTTCTCAGATAAGGAAGCTTTAATAAGATTTAGATAGCTTAGAATGTCAGCTTTTAGAAAATATTTGTTTTATATTATATATTGATACTTTATTCAGGACATGAAATAAAGCGTAATCAGTCAGACAATACACAAATCTACACATAAATACATAGAGAAAGATGAGATATTTTACTCGGCGATGTGGAGGCGGGGAGAAAAGAAGATAGATAGAAGATAGGCTTCTTGCTTTAATAACCTCAGGCCATGAATGGGCCAACCCAGTGGAAGAGTGAACTCCGCTAGAGAAGGGATCTCTAGTCAGCTCTAGAGAAGAGACCTCTAGTCTGGGCGCACGGGCTAGGGAAGAGAACCCTAGGGGGGCCGAACCCCACACCCTCAGTTTGGAAGTGAGAACTTAACCAATACACCATGAGGGTTTTATCAAAAGTTATTAACAAAAAGCTAAATAAAATCGAGCTGCAAGTTGGTTAAAAGCTTGGCCCCCACCGTTAACCATAAAGGTCCCTTTTGAAGTCCCAAATATCAATGAACCGTAAAGGCCACTATTGAAGTTGGTTAATTGCCAAAAGTTCTGCCACTTCACTTAATGGGTTTATAGATTTTAAGGCAAATACCGGATCTTTACGGTTAACGCCGGGGGTAGCGATTATCCACGAGGGGCAATTTTTTTGGCCAACTTGCAGCTCATTTTTAAGCACCTTAACCTTCTTAGATAAGGAAGTTTTAATAAGATTTAGATAGCTTAGAACGTCAGCTTTTAGAAAATATTTGTTTTATCAAAAGTTATTAACAAAAAACTAAATGAAATCAGGCTGCAGGCTATTTTCTCTTAAATTTTTCTATTTTTTGCAGGTTATTTTCTCTTAAAAGAAAGCAAATCAGCTTTTCAACTTGATTTAATATTTTTATTTTTACAGCCGTAAATTGTGTTTTGAGACCTTGCAAACACAAAAAAAATACACAAGAACTCAGAAATTGTCCATTTTCTAATGCAAAAAAAAGAGAGAAAGTGAAAGAGTAGGAAAAATTGAAATCTCTTTCATCTTTGCTAAGGTCAGTTGGATAATTCTTTAAATTTAAAAATGCCAAATATTGACTAATGGCTTTGATAGCCGGATTTTGAACGTTTTTTTGTGCTAAAACCAGAAACACATCCCTTCTAGTACAAAAAAATGTAAAAATGTAAAAATTTATGATTAACAGCGCTAGAAAGGGTTTACTTTCATCAAAAAGTACACAAAAAGTACAAAAAAAACAGTTTGAAAGTTAGAAAATGAATGTCAGTTATTGAAAATAATAAAAGAAACAGGAAAAAAGAAAAAATGTCGTGTAAAACTGAGAAAAATGAGTGAAATGGAGAGAATTTTCAAAAGAAATGAAGAAAAGAGAAAAATTTGATGTTTTCTTTGCCTCTTTCCTTTTCCATGTGAGTCGTCGAGGCACACAGACAATAATTACAAGTGAAATCCTCTAGTTTTTCTAGGTTAAGAACCGTTATAGCTGATGGTACGATTTTTTTGGAAAAATTCTTTAGCTTACTTTCACTTATTTATTGATCTTTGTGTTTATAGAAATTTCATAAGCGTCACTTTCTAGATGCAGATTCTAGATAGATCATTCTAGATCATTCTAGATATTTCTAGATACACTTTCTAGATATTTCATTGTCCAGTAGTGTATTTACCAAATAGGCATCAAATAGGTATCAAATAGGTATCAAATACAGTACTGGACAATGAAATATCATATTTGAAAAACGATCGTCACTTTCGTGCGCGCTGAAATGCGTTCAAAATTCAAAACAATGACTTTGAAACAAATTGAGGGTAATTGTGCGCCACTCTGTAGAAATAAAGATTAGAATTCGATTAGATTACGCCGATTAAACTCTATCACCAAGTGGTATAGCCCAATATGTGTGTAAACACAGCCTTTCTGGAGCATTTGATTCATCGTTTTTCTATGAATTGGCGAGTTCATCTTGTCTAAATTGGTTAAACAGCTTTTGATATAGCTGGTTGTTTGTTAACTTTGCCGCTTTTTCGCTTTTGCCGTTGGCAATCTACAGTACTGGACAATGAGAAAAAGCATATTTGAAAAACGATCGTCACTTTCGTGTGTCTGTAACTCCGTTGTCTTTGAGTTTAAACTATTAGTGTTCTACATTTTCTGAAAGCTCTTTTCAAGGGCTACACAATGGTAATATTAATATTTAGAAATACGATAAAGACAAGGGAGTTACAGACGCGCGAAAGTGACGATCTTTTTTCAAATATCATATTTCATTGTCCAGTAGTGTATTTAAGAAAAGGTTGCAAGTAAACAGCTCAATTCTAATAAAATCATTTATTCATTTACGGATTTAATAGAATGTTTTTGTAAAGGGCAGGCAATCTATTCCTCTTTTTCCAAATTTATTCAAAGTTAGTCCCACGGTTAATGCAAAGAGAGGTTCTTCCATTTTAGAAATCCCAGTCAACTCTAATAAGCTTGTGTATAACTCTTTTTCAATAAGAACTGCCAGAATTCACAACTTTCAGATTACCCCCTTTCAAAGCTTTCATAACCGCCAACTGTATCATTCTTTTGCTTGTCGTGTTCCTCGTATTTGGAATAAGTTACCTTGTGATATTTTTTTCGTCTCTGAACTATTTTAAATCCTCAATATATAAGCTCGATCTTGTAGCTCTGTCAATTTTAAATTAGTTTTTAATGTCATATATACACGTGTCTAATTGTAGTTGTGTTTGTATATCAATTATCTTTCTTCGTCTACGCTGTTCAATCTGTTTGCATTGTCACTTTTCCTTGTCGGATAAAGTATATATATATAAATTCCAGAATTTCGAATCGATTCCCCAGAGTTTTGAGAGAGTCGAATAGTCAAAAGGCAAAAAAAATGAACAATAGATGAATTAATAAGGCAAGCGCGCATCAACAAAATTTTTCCCGGATACTTTACAGCCACCCTGTATATGTTACGTTCGAATCCGAACTAAACCCTGAACCAAACTAGCCTTGGTTTGCTTTGCTTTTTGCATTTTGCTATCATTTTGCTCTAAATTAGCTCTAAATTTTATACAAATTTATGGATAAAATTCAAATTTAGCTTAATATTTTGAAATTTTTCTATTTTGAAGCCGCCATTCGAAGGGTTTCGGGGTTTGGAGGATGCCGAAAATTGGATTCAATTTGGGCAATTGACTTGAATCGGCTGGGAGTAGGCGATATCGTTGAACAATGGAAAGAGTGATGAGAAATACCTGAAAAAGATGAGCTTATGGAAATTTCTAAGATTACTTTAACTAATAGACTTATAAGTAATTTGTGAATTGACCTCCATTCTTGCTAGAGCCTCGCCAGCGCACTGTCGTTTGCCCAATGAAAAAGCGATTACCTGGAAAGAAAAAGGCTATGGATTTCATTGAATATTTTTATGTTTTTTATTGATTTACTCAATCAAGATTTCAGTAATGGGTATAGAAAGATAGAAAAGTTGATGGATTGAATAAAACTAAAGACATGATTGTGGTAGTTTTTGGAAAGCTGTCAATGAAAGTTAGATGGACTGCCAATGAAAGTTAGATGCCAAAGAAAATTGATTTATCTATTATGTTGAAACATTTTTTAGAGCTCACTTTATCCATTTCATCTTTCAAAAGCTCAATTCCATCGTTTTTCCTTTTTATGAAGCGTTCCGGGTTAAATTCGTGGGCATTCTCGAAAATCTGCTCATCATCTAAAACGGCGCTCACTTGCGGGAGTACAGTTGTTCCTGAAAGATGAAAATGAAGTTTACTATTTGCCTTTTAAACTTAAGATCTAAATATGGATTTTAATCGAATAAAATAATTTCATTTATAAAGCTTACCAGCTGGTATGAAATGTCCAGCTAAAGTATCATCGCGATATGTTTTGTGAAAAACGTTGAAAGTGACCACGTTTGAGACACGATGAATCTCGCAAACGACTGCCTGAAAATAGGTAATCTAGAAAATAGGAAACTAGAAAAACAATCGATGTCCTAGTTACCGTAATCCTGGATAGATTTCATCCTGGATAGATTTGTCTGGATAGATTTCTCTGGATAGATCTTTAAGCTAGTCATCTTCATCTCCATCTCCAATAGGCATCCTAGTTACCGTAATCCTGGATAGATTTCTCTGGATAGATCTTTAAGCTAGTCATCTTCATCTCCAATCTCCCGGTAATCTTTACCATCTTTAAGCTAATTTTTAAGTTAATCTTTAAGCTTAAGCTACAATAATTTAAGCTACAATTACAGCAATAGAAACTGTTGGGGTTACTGTAATTACCTACCGTAAATACTGTAATAGTACCCTACCCCCCTCGTACAGTCGCGTAGTCGCAAAAGTTTTTTAGTTTTTCATTTTGTTTCAAAGCGCTCGTACTTTCAAAAAATGCGTCTTTGGTATCAAAAAATAGCTCTCAATTTCAGCTATTTTTTGATACCTAAGCGCACATTGTAGCATAAACCAGTGTCGAGAAAAACTCGTTCAAAGCTAGACTACGCAACACTTCGCATCGTCATTATGGTGGTGGCGTACTATTACAGTATTTACGGTAATTGAGTACGGTAACCAAGCCAGGTTTTAATTTTCAAGTTTTGAATAAAACCTGTGCATAAAGCAATCGTTGCTTGTCGCTCATTGAGATCATTCGATCGCCGACGATCTCGTCAAGCTCAGCAGCCAATTTTTCCTGAAACAAATCCCTTTCTACAAATGATATTTAGATCAGAAACTTCAGTAATCCTTTATTGATTACTTGGATTACTTATAATCTATAATTCTAATCATTTTCTTGATCCAACCTGCACTTTTGGATGAGCGGTGAGTAGCGTGATCGCCCATCGGATCGTCGTCGCCGCCGTTTCCATACCTTAATCTGTTTGATTTTATTATCAAATGTTTATTTAATTGTTTATTTAATTGTTTATTTATTTGTTTATAAGTTAATTTATATATTACAGGGTGACCAGAAATAACGTTGCGGGATTTTCGGCAGCCTACGACCACAAAACGAATCGTCATCACTCAAATTGTTATTCTTTTGCGTGAGTGTTCTTTCTTGGGAATCAAAAGAAGTCTTTTTAGCAAAATACATCTATGTGAGCTTCACGGTGTACTGGTATTTGATCAACTTCTTCCCGACTCTGAATCTTCCGCCTCTCAACATGAGCCTTTATTTTCTTGCAAATAAATTTCAAGCGACTGGCTACGATCTTGGCAACAATCGCTATCTTCATTTGTTTTCCGATGGTGAGGGTTATTGCTCAGTTTTTGAAAGTTTCCAGTTGTTAAAACTGTTACAGGGTGACCAGAAATAACGTTGCGGAATTTTCGGCAGCCTAGAATCCTCAAAGTTTCAATTTTGGGAGACGAATTTATTTTTAACCTATTCTCTGTGATTGTTTTTATTAGTTTCTTTGTTTTTTTTACTTCGTTTCAAGTTTATTCATTTTTTTATCGGATGACAAACAAGGGATCTGCCATTCTGGAGCTTCATCGTCAAGGTCAATGCGTGAGTGCGATCGCGCGATTGCTACGTGTTTCTCATCAGCTCGTCTCAAAAGGGATTAAGCGATACAAGGAGCTTGGCAACGATGGAGATCGTCCAGGAAGAGGCAGAAAAAGAACAGTCAACACCTCCAGAAATCGCAAAGTGATTCAGAAGCGCGTGGCCCGGAATCATTCGGATTTCATCTCGGCCCAGGAATGGCCTCCGTATTCGTGCGATCTCAATCCACTGGACTACAGTGTTTGGTCAATTTTGGAGGCAAGGGCTTGTGCAAAACCCCACAAAAGTTTGGAGGCTCTTAAGCGATCGTTGACCAGGGAATGGGATCGAATCACTCCGGCCGAGGCCCATCGCCGAAAACTTCATCAAGCGTTTGAGGCTCCGCATCCATCCAAATCCAAATCCAAAAATCTTTTTGGATTTTTAAAAAAAATAGGCTAAATTAGGCCGCAACGTTATTTCTGGTCACCCTGTAAAATCAGAATTCTCAAAAGTACTTAGTGCTTTGAATTTCTCTGAAATATTCAGCCAACCAGCCAGCCAGAGATCAGTGACCGTGTTCACGAGATTCCCATCGTTGAAAGAGGTTTCCTCCTCGAGTTTCTCGCGTTTTTTGATCTCCTAAACATCGATTTTATATAAAATTGATAGAAAAAGATAATAAACTTATAAATAATGAATTCTTAACCCTATAACCTATTATTTTTTGGTACATTTACCCGCAAGTAAGCCGACACAAAGTTCTCCTCGATTCCCTCATCTTTCTCTTGTACTCGTTGCACTTGTTCGTTCACATATCTATGAATTTTAGGATATAAATGCTAATTGATGTATTTAAGTTATGAAATCACATAGAAATTACCCACTTAATCAACTCGAGCGCAATATTTCGTAGTTGCCAGTAGCCCCAATAACCGATCAAGGGTAAGTGCCGGGTCCAGGGTAGAGCCTAGATAAAATTATTTATTTAAAGTTTCTTTTAAAGCCGGTATTGCTGTTGTCTTGACTACAGTTCGATTCAAAATAACCTTCTTGAATTGCTTAAGTTAAAAGGTCTTCAGTTTACAGTTTCTGTACAACTTTTTACTAAAAATTGATTTTAAAATGACTGTGGAAAGATATTTAAATGAAATTTTCTAAAATAAAACAATAAAATTTAATTTAAAGCCACTAACGAGGCTAATAATAATACTTTATTCAAACGATAAAGTGAAAGAAATCATAGAGAAATGCACAGTGATACTTAATCATACAATACATACTGAAATCAATAAGCCAATTACTTACGGCAAAGAGCCACTAGATCTAAAGCATCGATACGTTTCTTGAATATGAAAAGCGACTGAATTTCTCGTATGTCGTTTGGGAGCAAGTTCCATAATCTAGCGGCTCTAACGGGAAATGAATTTGATAAAGAGGCATTGGAAGCAAAGGGAATTTGCAAAAGGAATGAGCCACTTCTGGGCCCTGACCGCGGTTTAAATTTGAAAAAGTCTATAAACAAAGGGCTAATCTGTTTACAACGGAGGATTTTGAAAGTTTCGACTAAATCAATGACAAAGCGACGATGCTGTAAAGTTTTTAGTTCAAAAAAAGCAAGTCTCTCCTCATAAGTAAAGCTAGAATATTTAGAATAGTCAATTTTCCATAAAGCGACTTTTGTGAACCTCCTCTGAATTTTCTCCAAGCGTTCAATAAAGACTTGTGCGCGGGGAGACCAAACAATAGAAGCATATTCTAAGATGGGCCGGATATAAGTCGTCAAGCATTTGCGGTAAGAGTTTAGGTTAGGATGAACAATTGATTTGAGAATACGGCTAGAAACAAAAGAAGCTTTTCGACAAATGATTTCAATATGTTTAGTGAAATTAAAAGGGGGAGAGATGTGGACACCTAAATCTCTAACAAAATCTAATTTACTAATGTAATTGATAGGAATATTGTTAATTACCAAAGAGAAACTAAATTTACCAGTGGAAAAATGTTGAGATTTTGAAGGGGATAGGGAAAGCTTCCACGTTTTGGCCCACAAATTAATAAGTTCTAAGTCATGGTTTGCATCTTTTACAGCCGCAAGCGAAGCTACTTGAGTTCCGATGGGAATTTTTAGCTTAGCTTAGCTTTTTTATATGGCTGACCTTTGAGTCGCACTTTTGTCAGTTGATTGACCTTTGAGTGACCGAAATTAAACAATTTTCAGTGTTTATACAAATTAAATTAAACAATTTACACAAATTTTAAGCTTTAAACCTTTTTCCAATTAAAATAAACTAAATTTGATATTGAAAACCCTTTTTGGGGCTTTTTTTGGAGTAATTCTTTTTCGATAACGAAAATCTGTTGACTTTGATACGAGAGTTTTTATCTAAATTGTTAACTAACTCAATGTTAACTTTAAACGCTTTTAAAACCAGTTTTTTAGCATAAAGCTTGCTTAGATGTTTGTTTGAGATTAATCTAGAGTTCAGGCATAACTAAAAAATTGGAAAGAAAGTCGATTTTGGCAACGTGACGTCGATCACTTTTGCTCGGCTAAAACCAGATAAAAAAGGTATGAGCTATGAACTCATATCTTTCTTTTATATAGTTTAAGCCGAGCAAAAGTCCTCATTAGTCGTTTTTAATTTAATTTTATTAAGGTTTTTATTTTAAAAAACTTTAGCTGAATAGCTTTCTTTAATCATTTTAAAATGAAGTTTTAGTAAAAGATTGTATAGGAAAAACGCTGTAAATCTTATTCTGTTTTACTGTAGCAATTTATTTTGCAAGGGTATCCCTGTCAGCTAAACCATACCTGAACGACAAGCACTGAGGCTCTACTGCGAACCATTTGCATCGCCTCATCGATCAAGTCCTGAAAATTGGTTTCTTAGAGTTGAAAATATGACATTACATTAGTCATTTCCCAAAGAATTATTAAATTACCGTATGACAGCTAGGCAGCTATGACAGCTAGGCAGCTATGACAGCTAGGCAGCTATGACAGCTAGGCAGCTATGACAGCTAGGCAGCTATGACAGCTAGGCAGCTATGACAGCTAGGCAGATACAGCAGGCAGCTATGACAGCAGGCGCTATGACAGCTAGGCAGCTATGACAGCTAGGCAGCTATGACAGCTAGGCGCTATGACAGCAGACAGCTTGACAGCTAGGGCGCAGCAGGCTAGGCAGCTATGACAGCTAGGCAGCTATGACAGCTAGGCAGCTATGACAGCTAGGCAGCTATGACAGCTAGGCAGCTATGACAGCTAGGCAGCTATGACAGCTAGGCAGCTATGACAGCTAGGCAGCTATGACAGCTAGGCAGCTATGACAGCTAGGCAGCTATGACAGCTAGGCAGCTATGACAGCTAGGCAGCTATGACAGCTAGGCAGCTATGACAGCTAGGCAGCTATGACAGCTAGGCAGCTATGACAGCTAGGCAGCTATGACAGCTAGGCAGCTATGACAGCTAGGCAGCTATGACAGCTAGGCAGCTATGACAGCTAGGCAGCTATGACAGCTAGGCAGCTATGACAGCTAGGCAGCTATGACACTTACCGTTTTTCAAATACCGACTCCTACTTGTTTGCAGCATTGTTTGGTCAAATTCATTTGTTCTAATTTTTTCAAAAGGATTGCCCAAGATTTCTGTCTGTTTGAATTGTTAGCTTAACTTTGTCAACTGATCAAATTGTATCATCAACAACATAACAAAAGGGACACTTACTGTAGCTTGTGATTTACAAAATTTGACAGTAATCAATTGCTTTCTATTGTATACCTGAAAATATCGCATCTCATGAGCTTTCCCATATGGAACTTGATCTCCGAAGAGAACCTCGTGAATCACGTTTCCAACACATAAATGAACAGGCCAATTGATGTCAAGACAAGATAAATCTGAATAGAAATTGAACAAATAAATAGGTTAATTGGTGTATTTTTTTTATTTTTCAACGAAAAAGAAAGGAAAAGACTTTCTGGAAAAGCCTGAACGTCTTTCTCGACATACCTAATTTGTCAAAGTGATCGAAAAGTGCTTGCACTGAGCTGATGATCTTCTGCTCCATGATTTGCGAGCCAACGCCAAAATATCTAAAAGGTATTGTCAAGTTTTTGCAAGTCTACTTTTAAAGTCAATCTTTCTTTTAAGAATCTTTAAGAGTTACTGTACTGCTGAAAAGATGAAAAAGTTGAATGGAGTAGCTTTTAGATTTTGATGATCTAGATTCAAATTACAGGGTGCGGCAAAAGTTCCGACACTTTTTGTAAGCGGGCAGTTTGACTTGGAAAAAACGCGATTTTTGAAAAACTAACACCGGATTATAAAAATTCAGATATTTTTACCCCCTAATATACTTTTTTACACAAAAATTGCCATCTAAACAACCTTTTGATAAGGATGTTTAAAGGTCGTTACAGCAGTTTTTTTTGCTGTTGAGATTTGGGTACCCTTCGTAGAATCGCTTGAAAATCTTTCGTTTTTGAGATATAAAGTTTTTTTGTGACTTGTTTTCAAGAAAAAAACTCAGTTCTATCAAATGGTAACAGCAATTTTTGGAAAAAAATTTCATTCTGCAAAGTTTAAGTCAACTTTCGCAAAAATCTTCAGCGACCAGACCGGGATATAAAAAATTCTCGTCAAAAAGTTCTTGAGAGTTGAAATCTTTTTATGAAAATGGCTATATTGGGGTGAAAGTACCTAAATTTTTAGAATCCGACGCTAGTTTTTTGAAATTCACGGGTTTTTGAAGCCAAAAAAAATTACTGCTTACAGAAAAAGTGTCAGAACTTTTGCCGCACCCTGTATTATACAGTCATGGAAAAAAAGTCTTTTAATGTTGGTTTTTAGAAGTTTATATCAAATAGATTTTTTATCATTCTTTGTATATGTTGTGTCCGATTTAGATTTCCGTCCGATTTAGATTCAATCTAAATCGGACGTCCGATTTAGATTGAACTTATCGCGGACGTCCGATTTAGATTACAGTCTATATCGGACGTCCGATTTAGATTCAATCTAAATCTTATATGGATTGAACAATAATATAAACATGCTTAATATATGTTCTTAAGCGTTTTCTGTAGTTTTCTGCATTTTTCAAAGGTCTTTTATTGATTACAGTCTATATCGGACGTCCGATACAGATCGAACAATAATAAACGTGCTTAATATATGTTCTCGGTTGTCTGTGAACGTTTTTAGACAAGCTATCAAACACATCTATATAAGACGTATTATTGTTCAATCTATATAAGATTTAGATTGAATCTAAATAGGACGTCCGATATAGACTGTAATCTAAATCGGACGTCCGCGATAAGTTCAATCTAAATCGGACGGAAATCTAAATCGGACACAACATATATCTTGATCCAAATCCAATTTGCAAACGATTAAAAGATTTAAAGAACTTATTATCTCTAATTTTAACATTACAAAAAGATGGATTTGATAATTTATCAGGTGTCATGAACTTTTTAATAAAACAAAAATTGAGCCAAAAATTGATGGACAAAAGTCTTTTAAGATATGAGGAAAATATCTTTTTTTTTTTTTTTGATCTGTCTTCGCACTCAGGTGTTCCTATTTGCGCAGATCACAACCTGCTTCCACATTTCTCTATCCCTTGCTATTGCCATCCAGTGTTTCCTAGCTTGATTGTTCCTGGTTCGAAGTCTTCGACTTGCTGGTGCTGGTGGTGGTTGCAGTCTAGCCATCCTTTCTCTGACCGTCTCTGCCACTCTTGTGCTCCACCTCGTTGCTGGTCTTCCGACTGGCCTCTTCTGGTCTCGTGGTAGCCACTCTGTGATCCGTATCGTCCATCTGTCGTCTGTTCTTCTGGCTACGTGGCCGGCCCATCTGAGTCTTTTTCTCTCAATCACTTCCACTGGATCTCTGAGTCCCGAGAGCTGGCGCATATCCGTACTTCTTAGGTCCTGGTCGAGCTGCGTCTTCCTATTGTACCCGAGGAGGTTCCTTTCAAGGGCTCGATGCGTCGTTCTCAGGGCTCCTTCAGTGGTCTGTGTCGTGGCCCAGGTCTCTGGGAAAATATCTTTAAATCTTTAAATCTTTTAACCGTTTGCAAATTGATCGGATTTTGACCAAGATATAAAAAGAAAAAACTTCTAAAAACCAACGTTAAAAGGCTTTTGTGATGACTGTATGCTTTATGCTTCACGTGTTTATTTATTCTTTCAATAGCAATATTATTGGGTTGTTGAATTGAAAACTGCGGGACTTTGAACTAAAATTTATTGAACATAAAACCATGAATTCATTCGAAATAATTTCCATTATTATTGACGACTTCTGCCCATTTTACAGGCAATTTGCGGATTCCTCTTTCGTAGTAGGATTTTGGTTTTGAATCGAAAAACTTTCAAGGAAAATCCGCCCAGCCCCTCATCCCATTTTTTCCAAATACTTTACCAAACCCAAAAGGAAAGTCCCTTATGGAAGCCCCATTTGCCAGGTGGAGAGCGATTATGTGCGTGTACAAAGAACGGATTCCTCTTAGGATTTTGGTTTGTGTGTGAGACAAGTGTGAGACTGTGAGAGTGGAGATGTCCCAGTTTGAGCATTTGAGCAGTTTCCTCAAAAGAAACCCATTTTGGTGTCAATAGAAAAGTTGTAGAGAATCAAAAATTAGGCTTATAGCCAAATTTCCAAAAAGATACACTTAGTAGTTTCGCTTAAAATGCAAGTTTCGTGAAAATTCGTAAATTTCGCATTTCTTGAAAAGCAGTTTTTGAATCGTTCTGAAAATTTGGATATAAGCTTGATTTTTGATTCTCTACAACTTTTCCATTGACACCAAAATGGGTTTCTTTTGAAAAAGTGCTCAAACTGTCACATATGACAATAGCCGGCAGTTTTCAATTCACCAACCCAATATATTCAATACCTCAAAGTCGACAACGTGAAAGCTCTTTGCTCATTCCATTGTTTTCCCTCCGAGAAAATGACTCCCCCATTTGGAATGTTCATGAAAAGGGAATCTGATGGATTATCGGGTCGAGAAGAGAAATTATCGCCTGAAAATTTGAATGTGATTAGAAAAAAATTGATTTTGAAAATTGAAGCCTGAAAAACCTAAAGTACAGTGCTGGATGCCTAAGGTAAATTTCTAGATTTCATCATTCTTTTGAAGAATCATTCTACCTTCCAATTAAACTTTCTTTTAATTTATTTTATAATAAAGAATCTATTAGATTGTTTCAAAACTTCTTTCTTCTATGATATTCTTTATGATAGCTGAAAAATTGAGTTTTCTAAAGCAACTTTAGGTCCAATTTAGGCAAGTGAGAGAACTTTTAATGCACCCATCTACAGTGTCGGACAAAAGTTTAAGAACATGACCTCAATTTATGGAAATAGCTTAATATCTTTTAGAAGAAAAGTGAAGACATTAAAGTACAATTTTTGCATTTAGATTTGTGACCTGTTATAAAATGCGGTTAATTCCTGAAATTGAGACAAAAAAAAGTGCTTTTAAAAGCTAAATGAAATTCTTGACCTTCTAAAAGATATAGAGCTATTTCCATAACTTGAATTAAAGTACAATAAGAAAGTAATGAATTAGGCTTAAAAATAGAACAAAAAAAAAGTAAACCTTTTGATCCAAGAAGTGCTTCTCTTGTCTCCTCTAAACCAGTGACAACAACGACAGGCAGTGGCAAGAAAACAGTGAAAACTTTCCCATATTCTTTTCCAAGTTCCTCAATTCTTTTGTGGGGATGGCTGGCTCTAAAAGATTTTTCAAAGATTCATCAGCTTTTAGTGTACTTTGGAAATGTTAATACATCGCTTCTAGTGCACAGAATTCTGTCTTTTCTCAGAATCTAAAATGTAGAATTGAATGCACCAGAAGAAGTGTGTTTATATTTAGCGCAAAGCACAATAAGCTCTGATTTTTGACTTACGTGGCCAGTTGATGCAAATTTCCAATAATCGGCAATGGGAAAGGTCCAGGCGGGAACGTTTTCACCCATTTATAATAGAAAATGATGATGATAATTGTAAAAATCAGTAACAATGATAGCATTGTTTTGCGATTGAAATTTTGATCAATCTGTAAACGAAATTTTGCTCCTTTGAACAGTCTGGGTACGGGAAAACCCCCCGGAAAAGTGGGGAAAAGTCGGTGAGAGATGAGAACTGATAAAATGAGATAGGGTGATGCCAAGGTTCAAATCGGATGAAGAAAATTGAGTGCAAAGAGAGTTCAGACATTAAAAAAAAAGCTGAAAAGGGAAATGTTAATGAATTTCGAATCGAAAATTGTTGATTAAAGAACGGATTAGAGGATTAGAGAATCGTGTTTTCTAAAACGTTTTTAACTTTCACAAACCGCCATTCTTGACTCCAGTCTGATCAACATTGAAGATCTTTTAGTATATCAATGAAAATATTCAGCTTTCTAGGATGAATCGTTTTTCTTTTGGTTACTGTAATTATAGACGATTACGGATTACTGTAGATGATTACGGATTACTTGACGTTTGCGGTTTACTGTAGACGATTACGGATTACTGTAGACGATTACGGGTTACTGTAGACGATTACGGGTTACTGTAGACGATTACGGATCACTGTAGACAGTTTATAGAGGATACTATCAATATCGAAAATTTATAGAGGATACTATCAGTTAAAAAGAGTTGATAAATAGATTGGATAAAGAAATAGGTTACGGTAGTTTTCTGAAAGTTTACACGTTTTAGAAAAATGAAAAACTCATTTAATTTCAATTTTTTCTATTAAGTCAGAAGATCGAAAAATTCTGCACCGCCGGGACTCGAACCCGTGAACTTCCGCTTACTGGGCAACTGTACTAACCATTACACCATAACGCACCCCGACGCTCGGCTCAAGAGGGCGTTAACTATTAGACTCTAACTTTTTCCGCGAATTTCTGGATCTTGAAAAATTCGTTAACATTAACGCTTGGAAAATCTAAAAAATAGTTTAGAAAAAGAAATGGGTAGAGATTAAAAAAAAGTTTCAAAATTCGAATCATTTAAACGAGTATTTTGTTCATTTGACGAAATCAACTCCTTTTTCCCCACAAAAGATCAATGACAACACTCGGAAATCGCCGCCTTAATCAATCATCCATTTAAAAGTGTCTGTGGCTTTTCTCAAGAACGAAAAAAATACAAAAATTTGCTCAACTTTTGACTAGAACGATTTATTGTTCAATACAATGCAAAGTTTCGAAATAAATATTCAAAAGAATTTTGAAATTTTGATTTAAAGCGGTGGTAGATCGTGGGTTCTCATGTGATAGGCGTGGGGTCGTCGTCTGGAAAATTTCTTTAATTAAATATTCATTTTGAAGATATTTTGATTTAGATAAGCTAATAAATAAATAGGAACTAAATAGGAACTATAAAGGAACTATAAAGGAGCTTTAAAGGAACTTCAAAGGAGATTCAAGGGAGCTTTAAAGGAACTAAATAGGAACTATAAAAGAGTTTTAAAGGAGCTTCAAAAGAACTTTAAAGGAGCTTTAAAGGAGCTTTAAAGGAGCTTTAAAGGAGCTTTAAAGGAACTTTAAAGGAGCTTTAAAGGAACTTTAAAGGAGCTTCAAAAGAACTTTAAAGGAGCTTCAAAAGAACTTTAAAGGAGCTTCAAAAGAACTTTAAAGGAGCTTCAAAAGAACTTTAAAGGAGCTTTAAAGGAGCTTTAAGGGAGCTTCAAGGAGCTTTAAAGGAACTTTAAAGGTTTCTAGGGTTACTAAAATTGGAGAAATCGTTCTCTGATTGAAAAATAGGCTCGTTAGATAGGCTATATCTAACGAGCCTACAGTACTATTATCTACAGTACTATTTTATAGTCTATATAATAACTACAATATTATAGTTATTATATAGACTTTATAACTATAAATGAACACACAAAAAAAGCGGTTATTTTGTGAGTGATTTCAAGAATAGATTTAGCCCAAGAATTTTATCCAAGTGGCTTAAATATTAAAAGCTTTAAATGACAAAGCTTTAAATGAAAGCTTTAAATGACTTTAATAGTCAGTTATTTTGTTATTTTGCAGTTATTTTGTTTGTTAAAGCAATTATTTGTTAAAGCTAGACTGAAAATTTCAAGTTTCAAAAGGCATAAATGTAAGTTTCAATAAAATTTGTTAAAGAGGAGAATTGTTTGAAATTGGTAGCTAAAGATTGGATTGATCTGCTTTAATGGATGTACTTTAGTGATCTACTTTAATACTTTAGTGGTCTACTTTAATGGAAAAAGCCTAATCAAGGATTTACGGTATTCTGTTTTTCAATCCAATCGTACCTGGCCGATTCGCGAATTTCGCGTCCAAGCGAGTGACAGTTGAGACGCTGGAAATGGTGAATAGCGCGTTTGAATTGCTGAAAATGGTTAGAGGAATATAATAGTAATATAATAGTAATATAGTAATCAAAGAATTTCTTAAAACATTAAATACTCTGAATTTAACGAGACAATTCTCCTTTAGATGTACAGAATTATGGAAACTCAAGGTCCCTATCTCATTTTCCCAGTTTTATTGAGCCGAACTCAGTTCTCTATGCCTCAAATCAAATAATTCTTTTTTTTTCTAGTACATTCTGAGTTTACATTAACCTTAAAGCTATCTTTTACTTATCAAATACCAAAATTCCAGAAGAATTTCACGCTATAAGCCCTGACTACAGAATTATCGCAACTTTATCGATTAAATTGAGTCGAACTCAGTTCTCTATGCCTCAAATCAAATAATTCTTTTTTTTCTAGTACATTCTGAGTTACTTGCTCTAGGAAAAAACATTATTGGGCAAAGGTAAATGTTTCTTAAAAGTTCTGATACTTATTTAAAGTTCGCGTCTCGGGAATGCCCAGCCGAATGGTGATTTTCACGATTTTCGTAAGTGGTTAGGTAAAAATTTCCGCAAAAACCGTTTCTTTGCTTGAATTTTAAGTTTTTATGACTACTTCTTGAATATTTTCATGTTTTTAGACAATCCAAATCTTTTAGACAATTTTAGACAATCCAAATCATAAATAGAATCATAGAACAATTCATAGTGGTTCTACTGAGCATTCTCGACGCTTGCACTTTGAATAATTATCAGAATTTTAAAAATATCAGAATTAAAACACTTATCTTTGCCCAATAATGTTTTTTCCTAGAGCAAATAACTCAAAATATACTAGCAAAAAAAAGAATTATTTGATTTGAGTCATAGAGAACTGAGTTCGACTCAATTTAATCAATAAAGTTACGATAATTCTATAGTCAGGGCTTATTCTTATGGAATTTTGGTATTTATAGATAGCTTTAAGGTTAATGTAAATTTAGGTAATGGTAATCAAAAATAAACCTTCTCCTTTTGCCAGGGTACAATCAAATTGGCCACATAGTGTCCATGAGCGTCGCGGCTAGCCATGATCAAAACACGGGAACTGAAAAATAAAATACCGCATTTTCTCTAATAGTAGTGCACCGCGGCGAGCTGAGTTGGTGACTATTTTACGGTTTCCAAGTTTTCGCAGAAACTCAACACTCAAATCCCCCACTAGATCTCATCGTCAGCTACATTTGCCGACCCCACATCGATAGGTTCTGATAAGCGGTTCTCGAGATTTCGAGGAATTTAGGCGAAGCCTTGGGTGCACTACTATTAGAGAAAATAAAATATTCAATCGATCCAGTAAGAGCTTTGATTTGAAAATGTTTAAGAATGCTATATAAAGAAAGCGAAGATATTCAGTTATCCATTTCTTTAGCTTTATCTCTCCAAGAATGATATATAATGAAGCTTTAAAGCTCAACTTAAAGAAGTTATCCAGTTCTTCAGCTCTACCTCTTGTCATTGGTGTTCAACACCTCGCACGGGCATTCCCGGCCAGCATTCGAGAGGTGGATCTCCTGAAAAAGCTATAATTGATGCGTAATTAGTTTAATGGCTTTGAATTTCTCGTGGAATTTACCGTATCGCCAACAGATCTCCTCCGATCGCCTTTCTTCAGTGATCTCGCATTTCTTACTTTAATCGAATTTGGTAGCACCGAGCCGACTTTTCCCTTCACAACTGAAAACATAAAAAATATAGAAATATTGTAATCCTTAATATAAAAAACAAATTTTATTATTAAAATTTTTCAACCTAGCGTGCTTCTGCAGAAATTGTCAACCAAATTCTCGTAGGTGGCCACTTGTTTACAGGCTGAGCAGGCGGGTTCGGTGGCTGAAATTGCTGGTGTACTGTGCTGCAAAAGGTGCACTCGATTTCACCGTATTCATTCAATTTCTTTAAGACAAAGAATGACTATCGTATGCTTGCTAAAGAATGACCCAGAACGATTACCGTAACCTTGAGCTGTCGTAACTCAAGATACCGTCTCCCAAACTATTATCTATTAAAATCCCTGGATTGTATCCTTTTCTTTTCCCTCTTTTGCCCTTTCTATTGCCCATTCACTTCAACAGATCTCTCCTCATAGTCGATCTGCTCGAGAAAAGTGAAAAAGAGTGTCAAATTTCAAAAGTCGGTGATGAGTCGGTGAGATCAAAGGGAAAGTGTCAAAGCTGGGGATCTTTGGGGGGAGGATGAGAGGTGGAGAGACCAGCTGGCACCATCAGTCACCTTTTTTCCCTTTTGACTTGTAAAGAATCTAGTATCAATCAATACCTGATTGATCAGTAGATCAGTAACAAGTTACTAGAATTGAAAGTAGCTTTCTTGAAGAATTGTTTTTAAGGCTAAGTCAGAATAGCTCATTCCTACCCTATGCTACCCAAGGACAGCCTAGAGCAGAACAGAACAGGAACAGGACAGGGTCAAATTCAAGCTAAGCCAGTGCTAGATCTACTAGGGTCCTCTAGGTCGACCAGGGTCCTCTAACGGGATTGAACCCTTGATCTTCTGACTAAGATACAGGGCTCTTAGCCAGTCGGCTATGGTAGCCAAAAAAGCAAGACCTACGTTTCAACGAGTTCACCGGCTGAATGCACATATCGCCATCCTCGTATCGAGAACATGAAAGCATCTCAGGCCATGGGAAACCGTAGACCGACATTCGCGGTTCACAGCCCTAGAAATTGAGGCTTTTCTCTCAATTTGGTGTGCCAAAAGGGGTTTGTTTCAAGCACAAAGTACACTTGGTGCTGAAAGAATGAAAACACCTTTTTCACCGCTTCACACAATGATCGACACGGGAGAATCTCTTTATCCAGACAGATCGGCGCGTATAAAGAGCACAGGAAGAGCTGAAAGTTGTTAGTAAAATGGAAAATCCAAACTATGACTTAAATTGCATACAAAAAAATACAGAATTTCAGAAAACTGAACACACTTGTGTGTCTGGATGGCAGTTCAAGCGGAGCAGGTTCTCCCAGTCACGAGCGGCGTCAACAACCTGGGAAATTGTGGTGATGAGCAAGTTTTATTGTCGAACTTTGCTTGAGAATTTGTTGGAAATTGATTTTTTTCGAATAGTTGACGATTTGTTGAGTGGTTAGAAGCTTAGAAACGCTTAGAAGCTTAGAAACGCTTAGAAGCTTATTTCTGAATGAACTCACCTCTCTCAAAGTGTCATGATCGAGCAGATTTGGTAGTCGCATTTGGGTATACTGAAAGTGACCGAAGATTTTAGAGAAATCTCTTTTTAGATTGATTGTATTGTCGATGATATCTTTGTCTATTGATTGTCGATGATATTTTTGTCTATTGATTCTATTGTATTGATTCTATTGTTAGTTCTTCAATGACCATTTACTTGTTTACCTGCATATTCTGACAAAGCGTCAAATTTGCCGGAATGTCCACACATTTGGGCACGTTCGGTCGATCACTGAAATAACTTCGATTCGGTCGATCACTAATTTACAATAGAAAAACCCCCCTTTAGACGAAATCTTTCATTTTTTGCATTTCTCAACTCTCGGATAGCAAAATGCTCAACAACAAAATACTTTTTCTAACTTCTAAAGGCTTTAAATAGTAAAACTAAAAAAAACGGTTAATCACGTCGAAAACTGGATGAAAATCCAACAAAAACATCAATCTTTGAGCTCTTGAAAATTTGGGTATATTGACGAAAAAGAATTTTAGAGGGACATTGAAAAATAGAAGAGTCTCTATTTGAATATATTGAAATGCTATATTGAAATTTATTGAAATTTAGCTCAATAACTAGATTTAGCTTAATAAACCCTAACAAACTCTAACAATGAGCTCAATTACTAGACTTAGCCTAACAAACCCTAAGGATGCTCTAAAGATGAGCTCAATAACTAGACTTAGCTTAACGAACCCTAACGAACCCTAAAGATGAGCTCAATAACCAGACTTAGCCTAACAAACCCCAACGAACCCTAAAGATGAGCTCAATAACTAGACTTAGCTTAACAAACCCTAACGAACCCTAAAGATGAGCTCAATAACCAAACATCCCACTAACAAATCCCACCTGGACATCAAGGACCATGACTCGGAAAGATACGCATTTGATGGAGAGAGAAACCACGATGAGCTGAGCAATGATACAAGAAAGTACATCGAGTACCAGTTTAAAGAATTAAGTTTTCTGTGATTTTCTTTGTTTTTCTGAAAATCTAAATTTATGATCGAAATTGAAAAGAAATTATAAACACAAAATTAAAGAAAAATTTTTTGCTACATCGAAAGCTCTCGTTTGGGGACTGAGATTTTGCAATTGAATCCAATAAAATCGATTGTAGAGTGTTGTACTTTGTGTTGCGAAATGTAAACACATACTTTCTAGCGAACGGGATAAAGGACAAGACTTAAAAAGCGTTTAAGTCTGCCTAGATCAAGAGAAAGATCGTTAGAGTGTACCAAGGAGGGCACGTTTTCAAAACAATGAGCACAAAGTACACCTTTCCTATTCATAAATGAATCAATAACTAATTATTGAACATACCGTAAATATTCTAATATTAGGTAAGTCTTTAGAGACTTTTTTTATATATATGTCGTAGCCGATTATGAATTTCAGCCGATTATGAATGAGTGGGTCTAGGAGCGTCCAACCATCAAGTATTTGGTATCATTCAACGCAAAATCATTAATAATTATGTTAAATTTTTAAAATTAGAAAGATTAAATAAAAAGAAAAAAAATTAGAGCAAAAAAACTGTTTGTTCAAGAGAAAACTTTGAAGCCCCATAATTTTTTTTCTTTTTATCCAATCTTTCTAATTTTAAAAATTTAACATAATTATTAATTATTCTGCGTTGAATGATACCAAATACTTGATGGTTGGACGCTCCTAGACCCACTCATTCATAATCGGCTGAAATTCATAATCGGCTACGACATATATAAATACTTTATTCAGAAAGAAATAAAGTGCGAAAACGACATGAAAAATGTACTAGATAAAAGATGACAAAGTCACTTAAAATGCAACGAAATAGCCCGTTTTAAAATCAGACACGGTGGAGACTTTTCGAGTTCCCCAAAAAGTTGAATGTACTGTACTGTACATGTGCAGTAAAGTACGGTAAATACTATTAAAAAAAGAAAGTCTATTTCACTACAGTCTTTTGAATAGAAAATGCACAGTTGTTACGGTTTGAACAGTCAATTTTCAATTTAATTTTTAAATAAATAAATATGCTTTAGATTTTAGCTAATTTTAGCTAGATTTTAGCTTATAAATTAGCTAATTTTAGCTAGATTTCACTAATTTTAGCTAAATTTTAGCTTATTTTAACGAATTTTAGATTATTTTGAATATAAATACTTTATTCAGAAAGAAATAAAGTGCGAAAACGACATGAAAAGCGTATTTTGGATTCATTTCTAGTGGTCCATCGATCCAGAAAGTTTCCATAAGATCAACTAATTCTTTTGAAAATAAAACTTAATAAGATAAGTTAAAATAAAATCAAATAATAACAATAAAAAGTATGAAAGAATCGAATTTTATTTAAATCTAATCTATAAATACTTTATTTAGAAAGAAATAAAGTGCAAAAACGACATGAAAAATGTAGCAGATAAAAGTCACTTAAAAGATCAGCAAAGTCACTTAAAAGATCAGCAAAGTCACTTAAAAGATCAACAAAAAAAGATCACAAAGTCACTTAAAAGATCAACAAAGTCACTTAAAATGCAACGAAATAGTCCTTTTAAAATCAGACACGGTGGAGATCAAAAGCAACTTGTCGGGAAGGGCATTCCAAAGTTAAAATAAGCTAAATCTAGCTAAAATAAGCTAAAATTTTGACCTATTTTGCTTAAAATTTAGTGGTTCGAGTGGAAAGACTTTAGCTTTAGCTTATTTTAGCTAGATTTTAGCTTATTTTATCTAATTTGCTTTATTATTAGCTAATTTTAGCTAGATTTTAACTAAATTTAGCTTATTTTAGCTTATTTTAGCTTATTTTAGCTAGATTTTAGCTAGATTTTAGCTTATTTTAGCTTATTTTAGCGTATTTTAGCTAGATTTTAGCTTATTTTAGCTTATTTTAGCTTATTTTAGCTTATTTTAGCGTATTTTAGCTAGATTTTAGCTTATTTTAACTTATTTTAACTTATTTTAACTTAATTTACTTAAAATTTAGTGGTTCGAGTGGAAAGATTTGGACATTTCATTTCATCAAACGCAACTTGTCGGGAAGGGCATTCCAAACTTTAGTCACACGATTTACGAAAAAAGCTTTAGAGGATTTAGAGAAAGCAGATTCGGGATCTTTTATTTTAGATATTCTTTTATTACGTAAATCTTTAGACACTAAAGACACTCTACTAGTGTCTTTCTACTAACATTTATAAATAACAAATTCAGCAATTAAAAAAAAACAATTAACTCGATTAGAAAGGCTTACTATTTTTCTACAAAATAACGTTCAATTCTTATGAAATTCTTTTTGTCTCTGCTTGTCTCTGCTTTTTTCCACAAAAGTCAAATCTGGTAGCCAATAAAGGCAATTTAAGCGCTTTAATCAACAGAAACCTATGTTAATGTTAATAGATAAAAGATTGAGCACAAAAAGTTACATGTATAGCCAAATTTTCAGAGAAATTCATTCAGCTGATCTTTTTATATCCTTCTTTATAGCCAAATTCCTTCAGCTTTTTATCAAATTTTGCGAAAAACGAGTTTTTCCAATTGAATTTGCTTGGAAAATGATTGAAATTATCTTAAAAAGATAAAAATGAATAATAAACATTTTCTATTTAAAGTAAATTGTAGATTAATTGGTGAATTTGTCATTTATAAACACTTAGAAATCAGCGCTTAGAAGAAAATGATTGAAAAAATCGACTTTTTTTTGCCACTTTTTAATCATTTTTTTCTAAGCACTGACTAATTCTAAGAATATGTGTTATATCTCAAAAAAACACCCATCTTCTCTACTTTAATTTGATACCAAAGCGGATAGAAACAAACGTACTGGTGATGAGATACGAGCGTTTTTTTGAGAGTAAACTTAGACTACTCGACGCTCCTATAGGGGCTCTTTTATTAGAGCTTTTACGGCAAGCAAATTCGGTGTTATTGGTAAATTTACAGCTCTCAAAACTAGCATTGATGACAATTGAAATACAATGATAGAGCTACATACCATAAAAACTAATAGAACGACCTCCTATCGGAGCGGATTTTTCATCATTTTTCAATCATTTTTTCTAATTGTTGGTTAATGTTAAAAATCTGTGTTATATCATAAAAAATTACCCATCTTCTCTACTTTAATTTGATACCAAAGCGAGCCAAAGCAAACGTACTGGTGTTGAGATACGAGCGTTTTCTTGAGAGTAAACGTAGACTACTCGACGCTCCTATAGGAGGCCGTTTTATTAGAGCTTTTACGGTAAGTTAATCAAGCTAAATACTAATTTAGTAGATAATCTAAGAATTCTAGATAATAGCTATAGGATACCGTAGGCTATCTATTATATTAGAAGAAACATGTCTAGGGATACTGTAGCTTATAAAAATACATTTATTCACACGAATAATTTGGTAACAAACAATACAACCCCTAAGCCGATTTTCAATCACTTTTTTCTAAGCACTGGTTAATTCTAAAAATATGTGTTATATCTCAAAAAATCACTCATTCTCTCTACTTTAATTTGATACCAAAGCGAGCCAAAGCAAACGTACTGGTATCGAGATACGAGCGTTTTTTTGAGAGTAAACTTAGACTACCCAACGCTCCTATAGGGGCTCTTTTATTAGAATATTTACGATAGAATCTTTAAAAATAGAATCAATAATGGTATTCAATTTGTGTGAAAGTATGGAGAACAAATGAATGAGAGTGTGGAAAACGATCTTTTCTTTTCTTTTCTTTTTCCCCAAGACACAGCTCCTCAAAAGTATCACCTTTCATCGTCAACTTATATTCCCATTTGAAAGCCTCTTTAGATATTGATATTCAAGGGGGAAACTCTTGAAGAGTTGAAGAATCGTGTGAATCGAAATTTGAAACATTTTGAAACAGAAATTGTTTATTCTCTATTGTCTCTTTGTTTAAATTGTCTATTGTCTCTTTCAAAATGGTTAACTTTAGGATAATTTTTAATAAATATGATGAATAGTTCAGCTATTCATTGGAATGGTTGAGCTATTGATTGGAATAGTTCAGCTATTCATTGGAATAGTTCCGCTATTTATTGGAATCGTTCAGCTATTCATTGGAATAGTTCCGCTATTTCTTGGAATCGTTCAGCTATTCATTGGAATAGTTCAGCTATTCATTGGAATAGTTCCGCTATTTATTGGAATAGTTCAGCTATTCATTGGAATAGTTCCGCTATTTATTGGAATAGTTCATCTATTCATTGGAATCGACAACTTTTAGAAAAATTAGCTCTATCATTAGCTATCAAATGACAAAAATGCAGAAAATGACTTTCAGAAGACAAAAACAGATGCACCGGGAAATAGTGTCATTGAAATAGAAATAGAAAACACTTAAAATACAATCCAAAAAAGTTTATAAACAAGCCAGATATCTTGAAAGCTTAGGCTTGATATTGAAAGCACTGATTCTCTAGGGAAATTTGAAGAAAGATCTCAAAGATCTTAAAGATTTGATCTCAAAGATTAGATTTTGATTCGTTTATTAAAGAAAACTTTGTAGGCAACAAGTTGAATAGTTTTTGGAATGGATTGTCTTTCTACATCGGATTTCTACAAATGGATTGTTTTTCTACATTGGAAAGCTATCGTACATCAGCGGATAATCTTTGAAAAAAAATCGATTTCTAAAAGATGCACTTTAGACAAAGCTCATCAATAAGTGGATCTTTAAGTAGCTTCTAATCTTTTCTAATTGTATCTGAATCTTTATCCAGATAAAGTTCGATAAAGCTACCGTACATTAGATGGAAAGTTTTTTAACCAAAAGTATACGGTAATCAAAACCAAAGCAAAATCAAAACAAAGCCAAAAAGCATACGATAGTTTTTTTAGCTAGAAATCGTTTAGGAATCGTTTAGAAATCATAAAGGCAGTTAAAAATCGGTAGCAACATAAAATCAATAACCCCAAACAAGTTGTCATAATGAAGACAATAGATATTTTCTATTGAATGATCTCAATGACCGACAATATCCCTTGACACTCCAATAGGAATGGTTGAGGTGTGAAGAGTCATTCAAGAGTCAACAATCCCCAAAGTTGACCCAAAAAAACGATGCACACAACTCTTTTGGCTGAATATCTTGAAGATTTGTTCACGCAAAAGAAAATATTTCTTGTGAACTCTTCGGATGAGCGTTGAGATGATTCAAAGGAGACTGGTTTTGCTTTCCGAGAAAAGCGTTGAAGTTAAACTCTCTTGAACTTATCGGGGTTGAAGTTGAAAAGCGTTGATGTTAAACTCTCAGAAGGACGCTCAGTTTTTTGAGAATGGCATCAAGGAATTGCGCCAAAGATGGCAAGAAGTCATCGATAATAATGGAGAATACCTTTTGGATTAAAGCTTTTGGTTTTTTTATGGGGCTTTGAACAAGCTTTGGCTTCTATCGGGGTTGAATTTGTGAATTTTGAAATTTTTGTCTTTGTTTTAGAATTCTTTCTAGAATTCTGCTAAATGCTAAATGATATTTTTAATCATTGTTTTTAAAATTTAAATGCCAAAACAGAGGCTTTAAGACCCTCCATTCTAGCTGTGAAGAATTACATTGATGGTCTAGTGGATAACGCAAATGCCTACCGCTCGCACGTTAAACTTGTTAAACTCTCTTGCATCGGGGTTGAATTTGTAAATTTGTAAATTTTTGTTTTAGAATTCTTTCTAGAATTCTGCTAAATGATATTTTTAATCATTGTTTTTAAAATTCAATTCTATTGGGTTGGTGAATTGAAAACTGCCGGCTATTGTCATATGTGAGAGTTTGAGCACTTTCTTCAAAAGAAACCCACTTTGGTGTCAATGGAAAAGTTGTAGAGAATCAAAAATTAAGCTTATTTCCAAATTTTCAGAACGATTCAAAAACTAGTTTTCAAGAAATGCCAAATTTACGAATTTTCACGAAACTTGCATTTGAAGCGAAACTACTAAGTGTATCTTTTTGGAAATTTGGCTATACGCCTAATTTTTGTTCCTCTACAACTTTTCTATTGACACCAAAATGGGTTTCTTTTGAAGAAAGTGCTCAAACTGGGACATCTCGACATCTCCAGTCCTCCATTTTTGAGTCTCACACTTGTCTCACACACAAACCAAAATCCTAAGAGGAATCCGTTCTTTGTACACGCACATAATCGCTCTCCACCTGGCAAATGGGGGCTTGCATAAGGGACTTTCCTTTCGGGTTTGGTAAAGTATCGGGAAAAAATGGGATTAGGGGCTGGGCGGATTTTCCTTGAAGGCTTTTCGATTCAAAACCAAAATCCTACTACGAAAGAGGAATCCGCAAATTGCCTGTAAAATGGGCAGAAGTCAGAAATAATAATGGAAACTATTTGAAATGAATTGATGGTTTTATGTTGAATAAATTTTAGTTTAAAGTTCGGCAGTTTTCAATTCACCAACCCAATAAAACATGGCAATTGCGGAAACTAACTTAATCTACCGGAAACTTCATAGCATTTATGAGAATGAGAGAATGACAAGTACCGGTTTTTATCATTTATCTATGTATGTTGTCGAATTTTGAATCTCATTAAGAACATTAAGAAAAAATGATAAATAGATTTAAGATCTATTTATCATTTTTTTAAGTAACAATTATAAATAAACGAAAGAAAATAATCGTAAAAATATTTCTGAGCTTTTAGTTGAAGTACTTGAGGCAAATGGCAGTCGGATTCATTGAAGCATACTTCCGAACACCTCAGTGAAGAGAGAGAGGATCGAGGAAGGCTCTAAAGCCTAAAAAAGCCTAAAAAAACCAAAACTGAATATTTTATCTTTCAAAAAACATCAGCTTTACTATATTTTATTAGATTTTAACACTTTATTAAAGTATTTATTAAAAATAGACATAATTTTTGACTATTATCACAGCAGCACGAAGAATAAGTGAATTTTTAGGGAAAGATCAAGTTTTTTAAGCTTTTTTCAACTTTTCTCATTCAGCACGATCTTCATTGTATGCATCTGAAAAAGATTTAAAAAAATCAGATTTAGTTAAGAAATTTCAAGTCAAAAGTATCGACTTTTTGCTTTAAAATGGAAACTAAAATTATTTAAGCCTTTTTTTAATTACCCAACGAAAAGAGGGAAAAAGAAAAGGCTTTCGTTGAAAAGGCTTTCTTTTCTTTGACCTTTCTAGCGCATTTATTCTTCATTTTCTCATAAATCCTATCAAATTATTGCGAAAAAAAGAGACTTTAGTGTGCTTAAGTGCTAGAAAGTCTCTTTAAGTCAGTCCTTTCTAGCACTTAAGTGCTAGAAAGGGTGTTTTTTTTAAATTTTGTACTTAAAAATACAATTTTTGACTTACTGGAATTGTATTCCGCCATTTGCATAAATTCTCAGCAAAAAATCGGCTTCTTCATTTGGCTCAAAGGTGGACGGTAAGAGGATATAAGAGCCCGGATCGACGCGGAAACGAACCGTAACCTGGAAAATAAACTTTACCCTTAAAAAGTACAAAGGAAGGTCAACTGGATAAGCCGGCTAAATGCCAAATGGAATGCAATTGCACAATGCAGTTCTTGAAAAAAGAAAAGTAAAAATCCAAAGCCGGAATCGAACTTGCGAGGTCCCGCCCGGGAAACGAGCGCTCTACCACTCGGCCACGACTGAATGGAGGGAGGCTCACATGGAGGCCGTTAAGCAGAGTGTGTTCCTCACGAGTAATGCGTTTTTTAAAATGCACACTTCGAAAGAAATTTACCGTACTTTTAGCGAAAATTATTGCAAAAAATCACGAGCGACGACTTAGATAGGACTCTTTTTAAAGATATTCAGCCGTTTAAATGTTTTGGTGGCAAATTCCCGCCACATGTAAAGATATTCAGTTTACTCGTTGTGTAAAGAGGATCACTCATAGTTGCTCGACCAAAAATGTCGATTAATCGAGGAAAAATTACTCATGCAGATTTTACTTACTTACTTACTTGCTTGCTTGCTTGCTTACTTACTTACTGACTGACTGACTTACTTACTGACTGACTTACTGACTTACTTGCTTACTTACTGACTTACTTACTTATTTACTTATTTACTTACTTACTTACTTACTTACTTACTTACTTACTTACTTACTTTTACTAAGGAAAGCACTCTACCGCTAAAAAGGTACACAAGGAGCTTGGAAATGACTACATTTTCAGAGTTCTAGCAAAACTTTAGACGCTTAGAACTCCTCGCCGATTGTCATTTAG
This sequence comes from Mesorhabditis belari, assembly GCA_958450365.1. Taxonomy (NCBI): domain Eukaryota; kingdom Metazoa; phylum Nematoda; class Chromadorea; order Rhabditida; family Rhabditidae; genus Mesorhabditis; species Mesorhabditis belari. Next base: position 1,915,756 of record CAUEEP010000732.1, read on the forward strand.
CAAAAACCGAATACATCTTCGGAAGCAGCATAAAATTCTGGGAATGGTATAGCATCGCATAGCATTTGGCTCAACCAATTCCCCTTTTCTTATTAGATAAATTCTAGGTAGATCTAAAATTTATGCAATATTTCAAAATCTTTCAAATATTCAAAATCTTTCAAATAAACCTCTCTTCTATTGACAAAAACTGGGGTTCTGGCGATTGTCTTGTGATTTCTCAAGTAATGCATATCGAGTGGGATCCCGAGATCTTCTTCCTAAATGAAAAATTGATAACAAAAATTGAAAAATCTATCAAAAACATAGGCAAAACATTAGTTAAATGCAAATTTTTGAAAGATGATTAAAACGTGGCTCACCCGATACACGGAAAAGCCAATGGGTAAATCGTCGAGTCCCTGCGGGCGAAGCTCTCTTCTAAAGTTTCCTTGATAAATTCGCAACTTTTATTTGAAAACATTTTGATTTGATTTTGATTAGTTTTCAGTTAAGTGAAACTTTAAATGCTAATCTATTTTATTTTAAACGTTTCTTGCCTATATTTTTGCAGCAATGCCGCAATGACGGTCGTTTTCCCGTCGTGCTCAAGTGAGTCCTCGGTGACCGTGAAAGAGGCACCGTATTGAGGGTTACGATAGAAAGAGTCTGAAATGAAATGAGAAAATTTATTGCATTTATTGCATTGAATATAAACTGTACATTGAGATAAGCAGGGCTGTTATTAGGATAAAATTTTCAGAGAAGATTAAGCCATACGCATGACCGTGACTCTAATCCCGATCCGTGTCCAGACTTCGCTAGATCGCTAGATAGCTAGATCGCTAGATCGCTAGATCTAGCAAAACAAATTTACTAGTTTCACCGAAAAATTCCCAAGCTTGGGGCTCTTTTTTCTATTCTCGAGTCAATTCTTTTTAAGCTTTATTCATTGAGAATTGCGCCAATTTTTAACATCAATACTGCCATCTGAGCTTTCTAATTTCGTTTTAAAAACTGTACATTGAGATAAGCAGGGCTGTTATTAGGATCAAATTTTCAGAGAAGATCAAGCCATACGCATGACTCTAATCCGGATCCGTGTCCAGACATCTAGCAAAAACAAATTTATTAGTTTCACCGAAAAATTCGCAAGCTTGGGGCTCATTTTTCTATGTGTGAAAAGCAGAATTGCATCTAGTTTCAGAAGCAAACAGCAGAAAAAAGTAAACAGCTAGTAAAAAAATTTAAAATTTTAAAGAAGTTATTCGCTCAAGATTGCGAATTTTCGGGTGAAATGAGTAAATGTTTTGCTAGATCTAACGAAGTCTGGACCCTGGCCAGACCAAGCATTGTATTGCATGATCTGGTCATGCATTCTCTTATGACCTAGACGACCTAGACGACTGCGTTCAGGTACTCTTCAAAAAAAATCGTACTTGGATAATTTGCACATCCACCGGCACTTCCCGCTCGCGCATCCCAGCGTCCATCCCCGGCTTGCTCTTCCCAATGAGAAATCTAAAAAACTAGAATCCTCTTCCCGCCCAGACAAAACCAGATTACGGTAGTGCTCAAAAATTGGCACATTTTAGAAAAGGAAACAAGAAAGAACCTTTTGATCGACAGCTCTTGTATCCACTCCGGTCATCTCACTAATCTCATCCATGACGGCGGCTGACAAATTGCAGAGCTCCATCTCCTCGAAATTGCTATAGAAATCTTCAAAAGACATCCTAAAAATGCAAAGATCATGTTTTTCTCTTAATTTTTACCAAAATTCTCCATCTTTCTCGAAAGGTGGCCTCTCGGATGAGTCGACTTGACTCCACTCTGACGAATTATCCGACCAGGCACCATTCCATTCCTTAAAAGTGCTATAAAATTTCATTCTGAAAATAGAATAGTGCGTTATAGTGCTAAGTATACGGTGATATTATTTTTAGGTATATTTTTAGGTCTATTATTAGATATTTTAGGTGATTAGATTATTAGATACCTTGCTGTTACCCCACGGATTTCTGATTCGAAGGAGAACGACGTCGTCGCGGTTTGTTTTCACCTAAAATACAAATAAATTGAAGACTACATTATTAGGACGCGACCTAATAATGTAATAATTGCATAATGTAATCATTGCAAAATAGAAACGCAAATAGGAAGGAAACGGGGAATTGGGGCGTCTCGTACACGGTGCACTTGCAGTTGGCGCAGTTTTTACAAACTCATTTTACGAAACGCTGTCAATCGCCGACTATCTGTGTTTAGCGTAAAATTCATTTCTATTGCCTAAGGTCGCGTCCGTTTCCTTCCTATTTGCGTTGCTATTTTGCAATTATTCGCGTCGCATTTTTCGTCCTTTTTCTCCCTTCCCGAAATTGTTTTTTTTTGGTCTGCGGGTTTTTGCCTTCTTTCTGGGAGGACTTTGTTGTTTCATTTTTGATGCGCATGCTGTTTTTGTAATGGGTATTGTTGCATTTTGGTTCTGTACTAATAAACAGTAACGTTATAAATTCACTTTACTTTATGCTACCCTTCAGGTTTTAAATCCTGTTTAGATAACTGGTTTAACATTGTAGAGAGACTGGTTTTACTAACATTTGTGTCACCATCGACGTAGTATCAATCCGATCTGTACTCTTCTCAAGAGTATTAATCTATTGTTGGATACTACGTGTTACGTTTCTTGTTACGTATTTTCTTGTTACGTTGTAAGCGCTTTTGGGGAAACCCTTTTGTGCTATTCGGCCATTCTTAAGCAGAATCATCCTCGTTGATAAGGTTAAAGCGGGTCGCACCCCAAACTATTAAATAATTAACTAAATATCTAAATATCTAAATACCTAAATACCTAAATACTATATAATTCTATATTCTCTTTTAATTTCTGAATATAACTCACCGTATGCAAAGCGGTGATCGAATAAGCGTGTCCTCTCACTAAACCGTCGCTCCGAACAGCTTCTTTTATGTTCGGATCGGCCTGAAAACGGATTTTAAATGTAGATTAGATGTTTAAATAAGTACTATAGTTGATTTTATAGTTTCTAATTATAGTTTTAAACCATTACCCCAATCGAGCAACCGAATAAACCACCCATTTGAAAGCCTCGGACCAGCATCGCTAGCACCGTCTCTTTGGGGGTTTTCCTGGAAATTTGCATATAGCAAATTTGTATAATATTTTTTTCCTAATCTTTTTGTAACTCACTCTAGATCAAAATACTCAGTCAATCCACCGGTGAAATCTTCTAAAGCCTCGACGGTGCTGCCGCCATCCAGCGCTTCATATGAGCCGTACATCCTGAAATTCGTTGAATCCTTGAAAGAGAATCTTGAAAGATTTGGTCTAAAGCTTTTTTAAAACATGCTTTGCTTTACCGTAATCTTAGCTCTAGTTTTTATACAGCCTATCTACAATTGACATGGCCAAACGAGTCACTTTTCACATTGTAGCAAACAACTTTGTTTTATAAAGTATATTTCAAGCTTTAGATCTGGCCTGGACCAGGCAAAAGAAGCAGAAGCTTTTTGCAGAAGCAGAAGCTTACAGAAGCAGAAGCTTTTTTGCACTTGCAGAAGCAGAAGCTTTTTTTGAATGGCTCAGCCTTTTAGAAACGTGAATCCTTTTAGAAACAAAACGAAAATAAAAGAACAAAACAAAAGTTCTTTGGTTAAAGGCAAAAGCGTCAATTTCTAATAAAGAAAAGATTATGTTAGAGGCGAAAATACGACAAAAAAACAAGGTTACAATAGTTTTAAAAAAAACAAATTTCTCAACAGGATATAGTCTGAATTAAGCTTAATAATCAAATTCAAACGATTCCTACTTGGCATAGGCTTTTTCCAAAAGTGCGCTCCAGAACTCATTGTGCTCTGCCGAATGCATGTAGATGAGTTGACCGTCGACGGTGGGCAATCTGGAATTGAAATTTTCTCTCTATAAGTATTGTACTACAATACTACTACAATACTTACCATAAATACTGTAATTGAACCCCACCCCCATAATGACGGTGCGGAGTGTTGCGTAGTCTAGCTTTGAACGAGTTTTTCTCGACACTGGTTTATGCTACAATGCTCGCTTTGGTATCAAAAAATAGCCCTGAATTTCAGCTATTTTTTTGATACCAAAGACGCATTTTTTGAAAGTACGAGCGCTTTGAAAAAAATGAAAAACTAAAAAACTTTTGCGACTTGCGACTACGCGACTGTACGAGAGGGGTGGGGTACTATTACAGTATTTACGGTAGATATTTTTATGTTTATGTTTATGATATTATGATTATGATATTATGATATATATTATGGTCTTTTTACAAGAATTGACCTCTAATAATGGAACGTTCAAAAGAGGATTTGAGTTTTGAGATACAAAGGCCTAACGGACATGACGAATTCGATGCTGTGTTTATTTTTCCCCAGCTGGCTTTCGAGAAGCGCAAAGTTTCAACCATTTTGCGGCAAACTCTTATCTATGAGAGGGTGTTACGCCGAAATGAACAAAAGCAGTGGCGGTCTAGGGGATAGTGCGTTAGAATATAAAACTAGTGCAATTTTTGCTCCCAGGTTCGACTCCTCTCACCACCCTACTTTTTGCTTTTCTTGTAAAACTTTCGCAAAAGATTTTTTGGAGTTCTTAAAGTGTTTGCTTTCAGTTTTTTTTCTTTTTGAACTATTTATGAATAAAGAACAATTTGGGGGAACAAAATGGTGAAAACTTTGTGCTTTTCTCGAAAGTCAGTTAAAGCTTTTCTCGAAAGCCAGTTAAAGCTTTTCTCGAAAGCTAGTTGAAGCTTTTCTCGAAAGCCAGTAGAAGCTTTTCTCGAAAGCCAGTTGAAGCTTTTCTCGAAAGCCAGTAGAAGCTTTTCTCGAAAGCCAGTAGAAGCTTTTCTCGAAAGCCAGTAGTTCCCCCAAAGAACAATTTGGGGGAACAAAACGGTCAAACTTTGTGCTTTTCTCGAAAGCCAGTTGAAGCAAAAATAAACACAATATCGGATTTGTCATTTTCAATAAGCGTTTGCATATAAGAATAAGAATCTATAAGAATATAAATAATTCTAAATCTAAAGTCACAAAATCTAAATAGCATTTCGAAATCCCCACCGATCATCGATCACCACATCCACCCATTTCCCGTAGCGCCAGAATTGGAAATGAAAAATCCCTAAAAGAGGTGAATAGAAAAGGTTTGAATTACCAGCATAGTTTGAAGAATTACCAGCATAGTTTTCGGTGAAAGATTGATCTGGTGGTACGACTCGGTAGAATAGCTCGTCTCGAAGTGTTAGATTCGCCACAGCAGCCAACAACCAGCAATCACCAAGGGCTCCCTGTTTGACATCGAATCGGGAATGACCCTCGACGATCAGTTGGGGATCGGAAACGATCTCCTGAGCATTGAAGATGGTCATTTTGGTCATTTTGGCTACATCACAAAAGTTTCGTTTTCTTTTTTGATTGTCTTATGGAAATTTGATAATGTGAACGTATTTTTGCCAGGGTTTTAAATCTGAAAAATCTTTGGGTAGATCTTGAAAATCTGTGTTTCCATTGCTAACTTTATATTATGTCTAATGTCTCAGGGATGCGCTAAACTGTCAATTTACAATTTCCATATAGAAATCATAGTGAAAATCTTTCAAAACTAACTCCAGGTCGTTTCCAGACTACATCCTGATCGGGCGGGGTTTTGTAGTAAAGAGATCGCTCATTTGCCGGGAATTCCGGATCCTCGAAGAGGCTGGCTGTTTGAAGACATCTAATATGCAAATTTTCGATATTCAGATGTAAGTAGTTTTTTGATTTATGGTTCATTTACCCACTTTTGTCTTTCTTCGTAGAAATTTAGTCGAAAGTTTTGAGCGCCGGGTACAGGGGAGACCCAGGGATCAATCTGAATGACAAGACAAATTGATTGACAAGATTAGATTTCCAATTGTAGGTAGATTTTACCTTTCTCTGAAATTTCCCGGAAATAATATTATCGAGAATGATCTTTCCAATGCCACCCAGCGAGTTCCCCTTTCCGCCCATATTGAAGAGGAGATTCCCAGCGATAGCACCAATGATTGACCCGGTGCTCTCATCGACACCCAGGAATCTAAAGAATAGAAAAGTATTCAACTATTCAACATGAATAATGTGACAAATACACACCATAAATACTGTAATTGAACCCCACCCCCATAATGACGGTGCGAAGTGTTGCGTAGTCTAGCTTTGAACGAGTTTTTCTCGACACTGGTTTATGCTAAAATGTGCGTTTAAGTATCAAAAAATAGCCCTGAATTTCAGCTATTTTTTGATACCAAAGACGCATTTTTTGCAAGTACGGGTGCTTTGAAAAAAATGAAATACTAAAAAGTTTTTGCAACTACGCGACTGTACGAGGGGGGTGGGGTACTATTACAGTATTTACGGTAATTCTTATTACCCTAATAAGCCTCAAGATGTTGCAAAGAACAATATGAGAAAAAGCGCCAAATTTTCTAGCCGCTGGGATCGACCCCATGGCCAAAACAAAACTTGACCGACTGGGATACAAGACTCATAACCAATCGGCCATCGGGGCACCATGGGGAAAGAAATCATGCTTATGAAGAAAAAAAATGCGGCAATATGAAGAAATCTTGCTCGCGATTAAAGTAGATCACGGAAGTAGATCTCGGCGCGACCGTGGCCGTCTGGTACAGCGTTCGTTTCCAGAGCTTGCTCTGGAAACAACCTCACTAGTCCGGTCCCGGCTTTGGATTTTTACTTTGCTTTTTTTCTGACGTGACTTGTGTTGACGAGAAAACTAGAAAACTGTTGACTAGAAGTGCTGACTATTGTTTTTTGTCTTTGTCTTTGTCTTTGTCTTTGTCTTTGTTCTTTGTCAGTCTACTCTTACAAGGATTTAGCGTGGAGGGTTGAGCCACTGAAATCCCAAAAGTATCAGTTTAGTTTTAGGGCTGATTATTGAGCTTTTCTTTAATAGAGCTTTATTGAAAGCTACTGTAAAAGTTTCATGTTTAACCGTTTAGATGCGTACCTGTGCGCAGCTTTGGCGATCAGACTCTCAGCAATATGGGAAAAGCCTCCTGAGGAGAAGGTGTTGCTTAAAGCTGAAAAGTTTATTGCTCAAGCTTTACATGAACGTTTTTTAGTTCTATAAAAGTTTCTCTGTTATTGTAAGCAATTTAGTTTTTGGGGAATTGAGGCACTTACGTCCACCGCCTCCACCCGAAATCATGCCAGAGATCGTGCTTACAATGCTGCCAAAGTCACCGCCTCCACCGCCTCCGCCGAAACCGTCTAGAGCTCCTAAAAAGGTTTAAATTGTAGATATCGTAACATTTATATTGTAGATTATTCATCTCTATATATAGTTTTATCTCTAGATTAATTTGATTACCCTTAAAAACGCTTCCAATATTGAATCCACCGTCTTCGTTATCGGTGGACCGAAGAGTGTAGCCGGACTCTTCGAGTCTTTGCTAAAATTCTTCTAGTTTACTGCATTATGCTTTTTGATTTTTAGCTATTAGCTTCAGAAGATTACAATATTTTAACTACAAAACTCCTTTTTTGAAACTAACCATATCATCTTGAGAAGTGATATCATCAGGAGTCCACTCGAGCACCTCAACATCGTCGATTTGAATGTCCTCTTGATGCTCTTGATCTTCATCTCTTTGATCATAGTTATCTTGTTGTTGATCTTCGTATTCCTAGATTGATTTGGTATCAATATCTTAAGGTAAATCTTGTTTTTTAATCTTTTCAGTATTTGGTTATCTTACCTCATTTGGTTCCTCATCTTGTGGCTCATCTTGTGGATCATCCTCGTAGCTCTCTTCATGGTTTCCATCTGAATTTTATATCCGTAACCTTTCTAAAATGTGTCACCTTTCAAAAACTATCGTAATTTTGTCTCTAATTTGATCCAAAGCTTGATATGATTCTGTGATGGTTCATGAAAGATATCTACTATTTAAAAAAGTAGTAAAAAGCTGTCTGTTTGTCATTTTCTCAGCCATGTTTGATCAGCTAAAACTTCTTTAGAAAACCTTAAAATATATTGTAGTTGTGTCATTTAAAAGAATTAAAAAAAATCAAAATTGAATGGCACTACGGGAGGTTGAACTGTGTGGGCCGCAGATCGAGAGCGTTTTCAGATCGAGAACGGATCGGCCACAGATCGAGAGCGTTCTCAGATCTAGAACGGATCGGTCGCAGATCGAGAGCGTTCTCAGATCGAGAACGAATCGGCCGCAGATCGAGAACGGATCGGCCGCAGATCGAGAGCGTTCTCAGATCGAGAACGGATCGGCCGCAGATCGAGAACGCTCTCGACCTGTTATTAAAGATTAAAGTTGATGATTAAGAGTAAATGATTAAAATTTGAAACGATCAATCGTCGATTAAGCGTTTTTTTTCACGACTATTCAGCTAAGAAGGGAAGATTAAATGGATATGCTGATCAAATCACATCAACTATAAACCATTTGACGCAGAATTTCACGCTGAATCCGAATCTGCTTTCTGTTTCTGTTAAAGAGCACTCTATCAAAAGTTATACGTGTTTAAGGTTTTGTAAGGATCGAGATCGAGAGCGTTCTCAGCGCACTCTCAGCGCGCTCTCGACTGCGCCACGGTGATAAAAGCTCAGCGTTCTCAAAACTCCAAAAGAAGCCGTATGCTAGATCTAACCCGAAAAAAACCCGCCGTTTGCTACTGTTACAATAATACTGTATTGATGCGTACTAGCATGTTATTTGCATTTAAAATCACCTGGTTCTTCATGTTCTTCCTCTTCCTCTTTCTCTTCCTCTCTTTGATCCTCATCATTTCCTTCATACTCTTCTTGTTCTCCTTGATCATCACCACCACCATTGTCACTAAATTGTCAGAATGGATTAATCGAAATAAGTTTCAGTTGTATTAATAGCTGAAAAAGGCTCACAGCTAACACAGAACTCAAAAAGTCACCCCTCATCCTGTGAATACTCATAACCACCACCATACTCACTTTGTTGTTGATATTCATAACTGTAAAGCAAGTGTTAAGTTGCTTATTGTGTGTGCAATGTGCTGTTAAATTTAAAAGTAACCCTTGTTGTTCATATCCACTTTGATCATTTCCATCTTCTTCGTGCTCTTCTTGCTGATAATCGTATCTGAAAAGCGGAAATAGACATAGAAGTTAGTGAGTGTTAGCGATGAAAGTACGGTAACTTATTTCATCACTTCTTCAATCAAGAGCTTCTTCTTCTTCTTCTTCTTCAAGGAAACTTCTTCAATCAAGAGCAACGTTATTCTAAACCCAAATTTCCCTGACCAAGAGAAGACAAAAAAATGAGGAAGAAAAAGCGTTTAGCTAATAGAGTTTAGCAAAAAAGAAGCTGTAGAAAGCTGTGCTGTGGGTTTTAAAGGTCTGAATTCGAACCGATTCTCACTAAAACCAAATTATCGGCAACTAGGTGTAGTAATAGAATTATTCTATACAACTTTACATCTGAATATCTAAAAAAGAGAAAACCCTATATAAGTAAAATGTTCTTTGTGCGGCAGCGTAATCGCTCGCCGTCTGGCACACGCCTCCGATAGATACCCTTTGAAATCCAGCAATTTTTGGAATTTTTTTATCTCCAAGTCCAATCCAAAACCAATATTTCCAATTTTTCCAAAACCAAAACCGATTCCAAAACCAAGACCGAAACCAAGACCGAAACCGACGCCGTTATTTGACTGTTTTCGGGGTCACCATCACCAAAATTTTACCGAATTTTCCACAGATTTTAGTTGGTTCCAGTGAGGATCGGTTCCAATCCCCCTTTGAATCGATTTTGTCAACAAAAGAACTAGGTCCTTTAAAAGTATTGGCTTGCCTACCCTTGTTGTTGTGCGTAATCATCATCTCCTCCTCCACCATAATCCTCTCCTTGATAATATTGATCTTCCTCTGACATTTCTAGAGAAAATCAATTATATTCAATTAAATTTCAAACAGCAATTAACAAAAATTCACAGAAATCCAAGCATGCAAAGGTTCAAGTTTTATTTAATAACTAATAAACAATGTATTCGGAAACAATTCTGCAAAAATGAAGTAAAATGTTTACTTTCTAAGCGGTAGTTGGAAAAAGAAGGATTTTGAGAAAACAAGGCTCATGAAAGAGAAAGGAAATGGGGAAAGAGAGAGAAAAGAGTGATGGGGAAAAGACGCGACCTCGTTTCTCTCTATACAACCGAATGGAGATGGATGAAGGAATGGAAAGAGATGATGAGAAAAAGAGGAAAATGGAAGGGAAGGGAAGAGTCGAAGGAAAGAAATCGAGAGTCTTGGAAAGAGAAATGGAAGAGAAGAAGAGGAAGAGAAGAAGAGAAGAGAAAAAGGAAAGAGTCTTGTGAAATACAAGCAGAAAGAGTCATTAGGTGTGAGATCGATGAGTCAAATACATATTAGAATATTGTTTTCAACATCTTTTTTGAAATTGAACTAAATTTCGTTCAAGCTTTCCATCTCGAAGTTAGTTGATGTTGAAGTAAGCCTCACAATCAAGCCATCAGCTAACCGGGCTACGGCAACAGCTATTAACCAGTCTACGGATTACGATAGCCGATTCATGTTTTAGTCTATCCGAGTCGATGTTTTTGAAAAGTTACTTGTCGGTTATACATCCACAAAGACTCATCTCCGTTAAGCATCCCACATCCGAGTCTTCTCGGTTATCGATTCTCGTTCAACTGATCGACTGATCACTTCAGACACTCTACTTCACTGAACATCACCCCTCAAAAGTTGTCAGCTTCTTGCCTAACTGAGTTGAGTCTCTGTGGATTTATAACCGACAAGTACCAAGTTTTCCATCTCGGAGTTAGTTGATGTTACCGTAAGCCTCACAATCAAGCCATCAGCTAACCGGGCTACGGCAACAGCTATTAACCAGTCTACGGATTACGCTAGCCGATTCATGTTTTAGTCGATCCGAGTCGATGTTTTTGAAAAGGTTGTAAATGTTGTGAAATATTCTATAAAGAGTTCTATTTATTATAATTATTAATTAATTTATTATAATAATACTTTATTCAAACGATAAAGTGAAAGAAATCATAGAGAAATGCACAGTGATACTTAATCATACAATACATACTGAAATCAATAAGCCAATTACTTACGGCAAAGAGCCACTAGATCTAAAGCATCGATACGTTTCTTGAATATGAAAAGCGACTGAATTTCTCGTATGTCGTTTGGGAGCAAGTTCCATAATCTAGCGGCTCTAACGGGAAATGAATTTGATAAAGAGGCATTGGAAGCAAAGGGAATTTGCAAAAGGAATGAGCCACTTCTGGGCCCTGACCGCCCTATTATATTAATTTATTTATTATATTAATTTATTTATTATATTAATTTATTTATTATATTAATTTATTTATTATATGATCTTTTTGTGATCAGAAACTCAGCAAATCAAAAGAAACTTTTTTTGGAAATTGTTCTAATTGTTCTAATTGTTTTGAATGTTTTGAATCTTTTGAATTGTTCTGTCCAATTCTTAAGCAGCTTTACAAAACAACCTTTGTAATTGATTTGGAAACGTTTAAAAACAAAAGACTTTATAATTAATTCCATTAAATAGCTAAAATTTCTCGGGAAATGGCTTTAAAATCTCAAAAAGTCACATCTATTTTTGGAAATTTTACTTTAAAAGCTCTTTTTGCAAAAATTTTGCTGAGTAAGCTTTTTGAAAAACCGGTACACAACATTTGATGAGATTTTTGTAAATATTTGCTTTTTTCAAGCCATTAAAATTTTGTTACTAAAGGAAATTGTCAAACTTCAAAATTGGTCCAGTAAACAGTAAACAATTAGAGGCATTATATAATGTGATAACAATTCTAAACATCTAAACATTTTCTTTTCAAAATGCGTTATTTCTTTTTCACTTCAATCTTGTGCTTTATTATTTTGATGGCTTTTGTGAAAGAAAGTGAAGCGGATTGCTGGAATTTCATCACGGGAAGTCGATGCGACAATGAGGCGCTTTGGGGAAGTTGTGAAAGCGCTTATGGGAATAGTTGCAGGGCTAAAGGTTGGAGATGTTGACACTTTTGAAAAGAATTTGCTTAGACTTAGCTTAACGATGGCTTCAGTTAGTCAAGTGTATGCCTCAATGGTTTGAAATAGTAATCATATTACCTACTGTAGTACAGGCTTCTTCTTGAAAATTCTTTGTGAAAAGCTATGATAGGCAAACCCGAAGCTAATTCGATTCTCTTGAGACTTTTCTTGGGACAAAGGGTTACTCTAATCTGGTAATATTTTTGGTCTAACATTTTTGGTAAACCTTTTAGTCATCTTTCAAGTTCCGACAAGTTAAGTGAAGTTAGCCTAACGCTAAGATAATCTAGACTTAAAGAGATATGAGTTAGCTTATCACTTATCAGATTATCAATGATAATCTGATGATAAGCTTATCAATTGATAGGCTTTAATCATTGATAAGCTTATCAATGATTAAAGATTGTCAAATTTTAAATATACCGTATTTTCTCTAATAGTAGTGCACCAAAAGCTTTGCCTAAATTCCTCGAAATCTCAAAAGCCGTTCCAATAGTTCGCTCTAGTCAACAATTTTAGAATTACCCCTACACCCCTAGTAGTGCACCGTGAGCACCCTGAGCGTTGCCTAAATTGATCGAAATCTCGAGAACCGCTTATCAGAATCTATCGATGTGGGATCGGAATGAGTTGACGATGGATCTGGGGGGATTTGAGTGTTGAGCTCTGGGAAAAATGAAACTGTAAATAGTCATCAACACGGCCGCCGAGTAACCAACTCACCTTGAACTTAAGCCGCCAAAGTGCTATAAAGGTTTTCGGCCTACTGTGGGGCGGCGTCAGAATCGGCGCCCCGTATTTTCCTATGTACCTAAGCCTTCGCCTAAATTCCTCAAAATCTCGAGAACCGCTTATCAGAACCTATCGATGTGGGATCGGAAAATGTAGCTGACGATGAGATCTAGTGGGGGATTAGAGTGTTGAGCTTCTGCAAAAGCTTGGAAACCGTAAAATAGTCATCAACTCGGCTCGACCGGGGTGCACTACTATTAAAGAGAATACGATAGTATTTTAAAGCTGAAATTCTGATAAACATTTCTATAAGTAAATCACTGCAAATTTTGTTTTAGCTTTCATTTAGCTTTCATTTCATTCAAATTAATCATTTACAAGTGTGTGAGAACTTGTAGAATATTTTACTGACATTTCCCAAGTCAGGACAAAGCCAGATTGGCTCTTTTTATGGCTAGGATCTGGCTCCAGTTAGCCAAGTATATGCCTCAAATATTCAGTTAACAGTTTCTTAAGCATTTTTTTTGCTTTAATTTGGTTTAACTTTATACAGTAGATTCTCAAAAGCAAAAAGATCAATTTATCAGTGAAAACTTTTAGGAAAACGAGGCGCTCGTTGCGAGAAAAGCACAGAGAGTTGTCTAGGCATCACTCGTGGGACACTCGTTTGTGCATGTTATTAAAAAATAAAAAAAAACCGTCATTATATGTTTTTTGTGCGAACTTCTTCAATAAAACTTCTCAATTTTTGTCAGAAATTTTGAATTTCAAAGTCAAATGACAAGAAATTCAATGAAATTCAATGAAAATCAGTGAAATTTAATGAAATTCTTGTAATTTGACTTTTGAAAAGCTCGTCATACATTCAAAAATAATACTTTCTTGACCGTTGCAACAATATTTGCGTTGAGAGGAGAAAAGTTTTGAAAGAAATCATTGTTGACACGTGTTTCCAGCAAAAACACCATGTTTCATCAATACAAATCTTTCAGTTAACTTTTCAAATCTTGATTTGACTTTAAATTTGGATTAAAACAAGTTTGGCACCGTTATTTCCGAAGTCAGAATCATATTTGGTTCACTTTTTACCGTGATTCTTTTCCTCTTTGATGTAATCACTGCAGACGATTGCTTTAATTTCATCACCGGCAGCCGTTGCGACAATGAGGCTTTTCGTGGGAGTTGTGAGGGAGGATATGGAGAGATGTGCAGATCAAAAGGTATCAGACAAGATTTGGTGTACTTGATTTGGTCTTGGTATTGGTCAACAGTATTGGTCAACAGTATTGGTCGACAGTATTGGTCGACAGTATTGGTCGACAGTATTGGTCGACAGTATTGGTCGACAGTATTGGTCGACAACGACATTAAACTACACCCCCCCCCAAGATGACAACAGCATCGGTGTTCGCCATGAATCGGGATAATACACCGCATGTGGAGTGATTTTTGCAAAGGGCCCGGATGGCGATACCCCGGGACCTTGGAGGGAGGACCCGAAAGGGGACCTCCGCCGAAAGGTCCTGGCTTACCCAAGTCCAGTCCAGTCTAGTCAATCATTTACATAGAGCTTTCTTTTTGTTCTCTAAATCTCATTTAGGCAACCTCGGTGCACGATGTGAAGTGAGAACGGAGAGTTGTCATGGAATGACCCGTAAGGCAAACGTTTGCGCGTGTTATGGAGAAGTTGGAACAGTAAACCGAATAACACTTTCATTGTTGACTCTTTTGCTTCTATGTTTCATAAATTATTTTTGAATAATCAATTATACGGTTTTGTTGATATCTTTTATTTTTGTCAAGCTATGAAAAAAAGCTTCATTGGATCTGTTTCAGCGGTCAACCTTTTAATCACAAAAAGTAATGATAGAGGCAGAATAAAAGAAAGAAAGCTGAAAAAAGAAAGAAAGCTGAGAAAGCTGAGAAAAGAAAGCTCTCAATTCATTGTGATACAGAAAAGCACGAGTTTCCCATTCAATCAAATAGAAACAATGAGGTGAGAAGAGATCATATGATCGAGAACTTTTTATCTGATCTTCTCATAACATAAAAAGTTCAACGTTTACTTTAGTTAACTCAGTTTATTCAATTCTCGGATAAGTACAAAAGAATCCCTTTCAAACAAATCTACTAAAATCAATTTCATCTATTTCATAGTGAAAGTACGGTAATTTGATTGAATTATTGTTTTTTATTGATCTCAATAAATAAACTTTTATTTACACTTTTGAAATAAATCTTTGAAATAAATAAATCTTTGAAACCTCTCGAGTTTACCTCATTTAATCTGTCCAGTATTCACTACAAACCCTTTTCTCTCATAGTCAATTTCATGAGTTGTCTTTGGAAAAGAGAATCGACAAAGAGAGAAAGGGGGAAGAAGGGAAGAAAGAAAGAAAGAAAGAAAGAAAGAAAGAAAGAAAGAAAGAAAGGCAGATCAAAGAGAAACGTTTTTTTCTTCTGTTGATCACTCGCAAACAAAACTACTCAAGAACTACTGAAAAGATAGAAAAAAGAGATTTTCGAGATGAAAAGAAGAAAAAGATTCAGGAGAAACTTTGGCATCTGTCACACTTGAAATTTTCCGTTTTCCAATGGCTGGCTAACTTTCAAACGCTAACAACTAATGGCTAACTTTCTTTATTTTCTTGGCATAAGAATTCATGAATCATACTTGTCTTTTCCCTGAAATAACCTCAATTCAATGAAATGGGGAATGATGATGTTCAAACATTCACCCCCAATGTCACTGAGGCTTTCATATTTTGTGAATCTTCCAAAATCTCTTTTATTTGCTTAGATTGGCATCGATTTTGAGTTGCCTTAAAAAATTCGATTTCAAATTAGCATTTTAAACGTTTTCTTGTAATATTCGACTCTACAGAAAGTCTTTTTTTTGTTTTTTTTTTTTCGTTAAAGAATAACAAATTCATCAGTTAATCTATAATTTGCTCTAAATAATTGCTAAATAATTTGCTCTAAATGAAACAAAAAGACTTATTGATCAACCTAATATTTGATTAATGTGTAACGAGATTTTCAGAGCTATTGTATTATTGTATTAATATTATTCTTGAGTACCAAAGTCAAACAATCATTCAATTTTTAAAAAAGTTTTGTTATCCGCAGGATTTGAACCAAATTCTCTGTAGAGGACTGCGACATTCAGTTGCCTGATCTGAACGATCTGAACGCAACGCTTTAGACCACTCGGCCAGAATGACGCATAATTTGAGCCTTTTTGCGACTAACTAATCTCGATCAGCTAGGTCTAGATCCAGGTCTAGATCCAGGTCTAGATCCAAGCCCAGCTTCAGGTCCAGGCTAGGTTCGGATCTAGATCTAAGCTAGGTCCCTGGTCCAGGTTCAGGTCCAGACTAGGTCCAGGCTAGGTCCAAGCTAGGTCTAGATCCAGGTCTAGATCCAAGCCCAGGTTCAGGTCCAGGCTAGGTCCGGATCTAGATCTAAGCTAGGCCCAGGTACAGCCCCAGGTTTAGGTCCAGGCAAAAGACGGATCTAGGTCCAAGCTAGGTCCAGCTCCAGGTGCAGGGTAGATTCTGTGAGTTTTTGTGAGAAGTTAAGTCTTTGTCTTTAAAACAACCACGACCAAAACTCGAACCAGTTCAAGGGTCAAGCCCTGCCAGCTTTCCAAAACCCATTATCCTTTCCAATTCATTGTTTGCCCAACATTCTCAAATTCCTCAGAATGCTTAATTGAAGGGTGATTGAAAGAGAGAGAGAAATTGAGAAGGAAATGAGACAAAAAGAAGGAGTCCCACGTATTACTCTTTTCCAACTCTCTTTTCCCAGATCCGATCGTTGTATTGACCAAGAGAGATATCGGCTTTTCCCTTCTCATTCTTTCTCCTTTCCATTTCTCCGCCAAAAAGCCATATGGCCCTCAAAATCTTTCTCTTTTCTCATTCAAAGAGATTCTCGAAGTTGAAAAAAAGTTTGGTAAAGTTGCTGAAAAAGTGGGAGATTTTGAAGGCTCTTTTTCCAACGGATTTTCTTGAATTTTTCGACTTTTGGGTCTTAAAATAAGATTATTATAGAAATAGAAATTCATTTTTAATTATTTATTTTGTTTATTTTGTTTATTTTGGGATTTCTCTTCTATAAATGTTTTAAGTTTAATTATTTCTTTTAAATTTCAATGTTTAACCTTTTTATTCAACAATCGTTGACAGCTGTGCAAGTCTTAAACCAAATCGTCACTCGTTTGATTGTAAAGTGTTCTCCTCTCACGGATAAATCGGGTAATCAGTGCTTATTTTAGTTTAACTATTTCTTTTAAATTTCAATGTTTAATAGACTGGTCCATTTTCGAGTTTTGGTGGCCGGATCGGGTCAAGCCAAAAATTTTTGCCAGCGTCAGCGATCAGCGGGTCACTTTTGACCCGACCCGACCCGACCCGATGCCCATGTCTAATGTTTAACCTTTTTATTCAACAATCATTGACAGCTGTGCAAGTCTTAAACCAAATTGTCACTCGTTTGATTGTAAAGTGTTCTCCTCTCACGGATAAATGGGTAATCGGTGCTTATTTTATCTTTAGCTTATGATTTTTCAACCCATTTATTTACAATCTTTGTTTCAATGCTAACAATTCATTTGATCATTCTTTTCATCATTCATTTAAGTTTAAGTTGTTCTTGTGCGTTCACTTTACTCCTAAACACATCCTTTCTGACAACATTCGATTCCTATTCTACCCAGCAATGATTAGTTAAAGAAAAACAAAGATTTAAGTAAGCCAAAAAAGCCAAAAAAGCAAAAAGCCAAACATTTTTGAGCATAAAGAACACTTTCCTACTAGAAATATCCAGAAAAAAATGGCTGAAATAGGGCATGAAATGGCCTGAAAAGGAAAGATCTCAAAGAAATCGCAAAAGGCAAGAAGAACAAAAGCAAAAAAAAGCCAAAAGCCTTCTTTTTCCCTTAGGCAATCGATGTGCCTTTGAATCAGCTGTGGATAAAGGAAAAGAAATGGAGAAAAAAGGAAAAGAAATCTCTCTTTTCCCGCTCCAAGTTTTCTCGCTTTTTTCGGCGACTTTCTCTTGTCGAAATTTCGATTTCGACCTCAACTCGCTCGTTTTTGGCAAGAAAAAAACAGCATGCTTATGGCAAATTTATGCCATTCAGCATTAATTACAATCATTTATAGATTCTTTTTTTATAACTTATTATTAATTTCACCATTGCACCATTGCATTCTGCCTAAAGATACCAAGAAAAAAAGGCTTTCCTTTACCTCAACGTTGAAATCATCTCATCTATCGGCATCTTTACCTTTACCTCAACGTTGTGATCATCTCATTTATTGTATTGGTATCTTTACCTTTACCTCAACGTTGAGATCATCTCATCTATTGGAAAATACAATTTGTATTTTGACGCTGATTACGAAACACATGTTTTTAGCCTAGGTTTCTGCACGGAAAACTAACGAAACGTGAAAACAGCCATTTTTTGGCTTTTTTGGCTCTGCCACCCTTTACTAAAATAGCTGTAAAAACTTAGAAAAGAGGTATCTCAAAACGATTTTTACCAATCGATCCGTCTTGAATTCAGCTTTAGGATGAGCTATAAAACGTCAAAATTGGACAAATTTAAGAGACTCTCCCAAAAAATCGGAAAGGACTATTCCATCAACCCAATATTTGATATTGATGCAACTCAACAAGGTGTCTCAACAAATTACCCGCACAAAAAACTCAACAAATTACCCGCACTCAGTTCAGGTTCTCCAGCTTAAGCGAAGAGGCAACCAATCGTTGCCTCTTCGCAACTAATCGTTGCCTCTTCGCAACCAATCAACCAAATTCTTTTTTTTATTATCAATTTGAAGCTTTCTATTGCAATGTGTTTTCGGGATTTGATCAGAAAAGTTTCTAAAGTTTTGCTAAAAGCACTGCAAAATTTCTGCGGTGAAATCGCGATTTTCTGGTTTTTATAACGAGTTTCAATGTTTCAAAATCAAAGAAAACCAGCTTTATTTATTTGTTTACTCTTTTTTTACTTATTATTTCGAAAATCTAGCTCATTTTTATTAGAAAACAATGAATTTTGATTAGGAATCAAAGTTCAAAATTCAAAACAATGACTTTGAAACAAAATTGAGGGTAATTGTGCGCCACTCTGTAGAAATAAAGATTAGGATTCGATTAGATTACGCCGATTAAACTCTATCACCAAGTGGTATAGCCCAATATGTGTGTAAACACACCCTTTCCAGAGCACTTGATTCATCACTTTTCTATGAATTTTCGAGTTCATCTTGTCTAAATTGGTTAAACAGCTTTTGATATAGCTGGTTGTTTGTTAACTTTGCCGTTTTTTCGCTTTTGCCGTTGGCAATCTACAGTACTGGACAATGAAATATGATATTTGGTATTGGTATTGATGGTATTGGTATTGGTTTCTCTTGTAAGCGTTAGAATCAAGGTGTTACAGGACACCCAGAGATTTACGATTCACAATAGGCTTGCAATAAGGTAGAGTTCCAAAAAGCTTACCTGGTCTGGCCTGGTCTGGACTAGACATAGGAAAATTCCAATCCGAACCTACAGTACTGGACAATGAAATATGATATTTGAAAAACGATCGTCACTTTCACGCGCCTCTGTAACTCCCTTGTCTTTGAGTTTAAACTATTAGTGTTCTACATTTTCTGAAAGCTCTTTTCAAGGGCTACACAATGGTAATATTAATATTTAGAAATACGGTAAAGACAAGGGAGTTACAGACGCGCGAAAGTGACGATCTTTTTTCAAATATCATATTTCATTGTCCACTAGTGTACGTACATTTTGCTACGTACGTACGGATTGTATTTTGCTATCTTAACGGGGTTTTTTTTTAACAAAACGTTGAATTTTCTTTCATTAAACTTGAAATCAAATTTTCTATTTAAAAAGATCGATTTCTTTTTAAAAAATCGTTTTCTAAAAAGTAATGTATAGTCATTTTCTCCGTAAACTTTTGCTTTTGCTTTTTTGATCCCTATTTCCTTTTGCGTCAATGATGAAGCAGTCATAACAATCGTATTTTTTTTTTCTTTTCTTATTTCTTCTTTCCACAAATTTCCACAGTCCCTCAATTTGTTAGAGAGAAATTTGTCGTTTTCTCAAAAAAAAGAGAGAAAGATCGTTAGCTGATTATGTGTTTCTTCTTTTGCTTTTCTTTTAGTATTAAAGAAAGGATTTTCTGAGAGATTTTTGAGACTAAACTCCATAATTACTAATCATTTTACTTGGAAATCGTAAAAATTTCTTTTTCTTTCACTATAAAACAATGATAAATCGATTTTTTTCTTCATTTTCACTGAAATTGGGATTTGTTATGCTTTGTTACGCTTTGTTACGCTTTGTTATGTACTTTGTTATGTACTTTGCTATGTACTTTGTTATGTACTTTGTTATGTACTTTGTTATGTACTTTGTTATGTACTTTGTTATGTACTTTGTTATGTACTTTGTACGACTTTGTATGTACTTTGTTATGTACTTTGTACTCACTTTGCTATGTACTTTGTACTCACTTTGCTATGTACTTTGTATTCGCTTTGCTATGTACTTTGTACTCACTTTGTTATGTACTTTGTACGACTTTGTATGTACTTTTTTATGTACTTTGTACTCAAAAATTTACAATCATACTTTATCTGGGAAACTGTAACTACTTTCTAGTTGAACTTTATACGCCAAAAATTTGTAAACGCACTCTTTCTGGTGCACTAGTTTAAAGAGCTTTCTACTAGAAGTGCTTTTTAGAGTTGCTCTTTGTAAACACTCTCTTTCTGGTTGACTAAATTCCAGAAATTTAAGATTTAGCTATTCTTTGGAGTGTTTTTTTGTAAACCAAAACTATCTAGCGCATTCAATTTCACATTTTAGCTCAAATTTCATGCATCAGAAAGGGTGCGTTTTCATTTTTGAGCACAACGTACAAAAAGTTTTGTACAAAGTTTCGTTGAAATTTCCTTTAGTAAGGGATAAAGCCTCGTCGTGGCGGCGGCGTGACGCCTGTAGGTCTGGCTCATTGGTAGACCTGGTAACTATTCTTTGGAGTGTTTTTTTGTAAACCAAAACTATCTAGCGCATTCAATTTTACATTTTATTGCCTGGTAAACGAGATCCGGAGTGGCGATCGCTGGTTGGAATCGCAGCGCCGACCAGTCCCAACCCATAAGACGGCCGGCTTGCCAAAATATTTTCTAAAAATTTTTACTGAATATCAATTTCCCCTTTCGCCTCAATTTGTCATCACCACAAAGAAAATGACATGAAAAATGTATTTGTGAATGATCAATGATATGAATTTTGTCTCAGCCTTGCCATCGGAAAAAGGAAAATCATTTTCTAACCAATTTATTACTAGAAAGAATACAAATTCAGTATGATTTCTTTGATAAATCAGCTTTTTGAAATTCTTAATCTATTCAAAGCAGAGGAAGCATTCAAAGCAGAGGAAGCATTCAAAGCAAGCAGACTTGTACCTTATCGCTTTAAAAATGTCATGTACTTTTGTACTTTTGTACTTTTAATACTTCTAATCTAATCTTTTTCAACTTTTCTTATCAAAAAAATCTTATTTTCTTGCTGAATCTCTTTTCCAATTCCTTGTTTTTCACGAATTTTTCTTAAATTTCAGAATGGAAGACGTTTGGGGAGAGATCTTTTCCCATCTTGATCCCATCGATTTGAGTCGATGTGAGCGAGTAAACAAAGAATTCTATTGTCGGGCGAGGAATGCTTGGAGCAGGGAAAAGGTGTTAGACACTCTACACAAACGGTTTCAATGTGTGGATGAGACGGCGATTGGAGCACTCTTAGGTGAGCACGAAATCTTAGAGTGTGTTCCTCGTGAGTAATGCGTTTTTTAAAAAGCATACTTGAGAAAAAATCACCGTACTTTTAGCAAAAATTATTGCAAAAAAATGGCGCAAAAATCACGAGCCCCGCATTATATCCGACGCTTTTTAAAGATACTCAGCCGTTTAACTGATTTGGTGGGGAAATTCCCTTCTAATGTAAAAACTGATTTGTTTTTGAAAAACCTGCGCATAAAATTGCTTTTATATTGCTTTCAATTTAATAATATTTAATAATAATTTTTGGGGGTGGGACAAATGCGAGCTTTTTTTGCTGGAAAAGGTCTTAGGAGAGGCCGTAGAGCTTCAAAAACTGCGGAAAAGCGTTAAGTTGCGTAGTTTTTGCCTTTTAGCCCAAATTTGACGTGTCAGCGAGGTCTGATTTGTCGAAATTCGGAATCTACGCATACGATTCGCTTCCATGAAAACATTTTCGAAGCTCTACGACCTTTCCTAAGGCCTTTTCCAGCAAAAAAAAAGGTGCGCAAATGTCCAGGTGCGCAAATGTCCAGGTGCGCAAAAAAAGGTCGCATTTGTCCCACCCCCCGCAAAAATCACGAGCCCCGCATTATATATGACACTTTTTAAAAATACTCAGCCGTTTAACTGATTTGGTGGGGAAATTCCCTTCTAATGCAGAATTTGATTTTTTTTTTTGAAAAACCTGCGCAAAAAATTGCTTTTATATTTTTTTTCGCGCAGGCGCACTTTTTAGAAAACGCATTACTCGACAATTACTCATGCAACTTTACTCAAGTAATTACTTACTCGCGAGGAACACACTCTATAAGTAAGTGCTGATGCGAAGAGGAAATATTGTGTGTCAAATCATGCAACCTTTGGCTAGAAACAAATTTAGTTAGTTAGTTAATCTAAAAGTTCTAATCTAAAAGTTAAATGCTAATTGTTATGCTCTGATGAGTCAATAGCACTCTACTAATATGCAAATTTATATTGCTAGCTCTCTAAGTAAACCAAAATTCATTTAAAAGGCAAAACTTGTAGATTTCTGTCTAATATTTGTTACACATTTATTCCAGCATTTATTCCAGCATTTATTCCACAAAGCTTCCCAATTGAATGACTCGTTTATCGAACTTCAAACTTGGGTAATTAAACCAGAGATGAAAAAAGAATGAAAGTGAGAGGAACACACTCTACTAAATCTTGTCTCATTTCATTGCGTAAAGTCGAAAATCGAATCCTTTCAGTAAATATTTTTAATGAAAAAACCAACTAAACCAAAGGTGCTCACTTTCTAAATAATTTCCCCTCTTCCACAGCTTTCACTTAGCCTTTTTGTTTGTTTCAGATCGCACCGGTGAACGGATGGATTTGATCCGTTTGGGCCGTCCATCAACCTCTCAACTCTACACATCGAACTTTCGCTCATCACAACTCGAAATCCCATCAAATCTCCATTTCACCGGTTCTCACGCGAGAAAAATCTCACAACTCTATCGACTTAAGAGGTAGTTTTTATAGATCTTTTAGATCTTTTAGATCTATTTTTATTTTTCTTATAAATCTATTTTTAAACACTATTCAAAAGTTCACAGTATAGAAATGGGAAAACTCAAATCCGACCCGAATTCTTCTTCTTCGTTTTCTCAGCTCTCCCCTCGTCGATCTTGCTCTGAAATTTTGACTACAAGTAGAGAATGCTGGTTTCTATTTGTAAACAAAATTTTCTGAACAATCGCCAAAGAGATGGTTGAGGAAAGATGGAAGAAGAAGATGGAAGAAGAAGATGGAATTAGGATCGGGTTAAAGTTTTCCCCATTTCTATGCTGTGAACTTTTGTGTGTTTTCCCAACTGTTTTCCCCGTACAGTATAAAAGTTTTCCAGGCTACGCTTTCACCGTATGATTATCACATTGAATGCTTTGGAAGAGATGCAGAATTTTCCCGCATCATTGGAGGTGAGTTGTTGTCGTTAAACAATTCTAGCTCTAGTTCTAGCACTTAAAAATGATAATATTTAGGACTTGACTTTTTTCGCGTGTCGCTTTGAGGTGTTCTCATTGGAAGAAGCTGAGTTGGCAGAGAATTCTATGATTCGTCTGCTCGAGAAATGCGTCAAATTGAAGACTTTTCGAATTGAGGTAGAAATTGAGAATTGAGAATAGAAACATAAGATTTTAAATTTTAAAGATTCATTGAAAATAGCAAAAATATTGGCACTTTCAGACTCGTTGGTGTGGATGGCTGAAAGCGAGTCGAAAATTGATCGCCGCTTTGCCCCGATCACTTTCCGAGCTTCACCTCAATCTCGGTGATGCGCCCGAGCTCAACAATCTCGACTTCATTCGATCAATGAAGTTAGTGCAAGTTTTAGATTGGAAATTTGAGTTTTACCGAGTTTTCGTGGATTCCTTTAACCAGGATGACCAGAAATCACCGGCTCTTTCTTTTCTACGCTTATATTACCGTAAATACTGTAATAGTACGCCACCCCCATAATGACGGTGCGGAGCGTTGCGTAGTCTAGCTTTGGACGAGTTTTTCTCGACACTGGTTTATGCTACAATGCGCGTTTAAATATCAAAAAATAGCCCTGAATTTCAGCTATTTTTTGATACCAAAGACGCGTTTTTTGAAAGTACGGGTGCTTTGAAAAAAATGAAATACGAAAAAGCTTTTGCGACTGCGCGACTGTACGAGTGTACGATTGGGTACTATTACAGTATTTACGGTAATTCTTTACGATTTTGAAAAAGGTTGTCTCGTTAAATTCTTAGAGTATTTAATGTTTTAAGAAAGCCTTTGATTATTATATTACTATTCTATTAGGTACATGCATAAGAAATGCGGATTTGAACATTTTCATAAATTTCCAATCGATAGAAACCTGATATCGATGAATGTTATAAACTATTTGAAAGTTGTAAATCTCCTCTACAAAATAGGCTAAAACGTGTTTCAATTGATCGAACCAATTGAAGAAATTTCGAAGGGGAAATGCGAGTAACCAAAAAAAGGAATCGAGTCACTTTAGGGACAAGTTTAGTGTGGTTAAAATAGAGTTAGCTTCCCAAAATTGAAGATTTAAAAAAAGAAAGGATAACTATATATCAATTCATATCAAAAGTCTAACGGAAATCCATTTACAAGAAATTTAGATAGAGCGTTTAGATAGACCAAAAAAGGACACTTTTTGAAAACCCCACTTTCACAAGAGTTCGGTTTTGACTATATAGTGGAAAATGACCTATATAGTGGATTAAAATATAATTCAAAATAATTAAGAGTTCGGATCATTTCATGGGAAAACTTTCTTTTTACAATAATTTTCTTTTTTGGTGAAAAAGCCGATTTTTTGACAATTTTGAGGCTTTTGAACTTACACTCTATCTAAATTTTTGTAAATGGATTTCCGTTAGACTTTTGATATGAATTGATATATAGTTATCCTTTCTTTTTTTAAATCTTCAATTTTGGGAAGCTAACTCTATTTTAACCACACTAAACTTGTGCCTAAAGTGACTCGATTCCTTTTTTTGGTCACTCGCATTTCGCCCTCGAAATTTCTTCAATTGGCTCGATCAATTGAAACACGTTTTAGCCTATTTTGTAGAGGAGATTTACAACTTTCAAATAGTTTATAACATTCATCGATTCTATTAGGTTGATGCATAAGTGTTTTTGTTCCTTTTCGTCTGCCGTTTCAAGCCAACAAATGCACGAATTAAACTACGGTTGATTTCATTAGAAAAAGCAATTATTTTTGTGCAAAATAACATTAAAACGGGTTTAAAAATATTTAATGCCTGGATTTTCTTGAGAGTATGAAGTCGGGTAGTCAAAAAGGGCTAACTCGATGATGCGGTTTAGACACCTTAGCTAAAGAAAACCTATCTTCGTGTCAATAGATAAAAGATAGAGAAAAAAAACGTTTGATATTTCGCCAAAATTTCAGAGAAATTCATTCAGCCAATTTTTCCGTAGAGTTTTTTATAGATTTTTACGAAAAAGGCGTTTTTCACTCTCGAATTTGCTTCAAAGTGAACCGAAATTCATTTAAAAAGATGCTAATTGAACAAAAAAACACTTTTTTTATAGAGCAAACTATAGATTAATTCGTGAATTTGTTACTTTTTAACAGAAGTACGAAAAAAACGAAAAGACTTATGCAACCTTGAAGGTTGATGCAACCTATTAGTTTATAACATCCGATTTCTATCGTTGGAAATTTATGAAAATGTTGAAATCCGCATTTCTTATGCATGTACCTAATATTTCTGTTATTTGCAGACAAAAAATAATAATTTCTTTTTTAAATGAAAATTCATATTGTTTTCTGTATCTATTCAAGATTTCATGACCATAGCATCAATAAATAATCTTTTATGAACGGCAAAAAATGGGTAGTCAAAAAATCGAAACTCAAATTTTAGGGGTTCTTTTATTAATGATCTTATGGAAAATATTAACTTATTTAATATGTTTTTTCAACTGAATCTACTTAAACATAACAAAAACTGGGTTTTTAAAAAAAAAGTAAAGAAAAAATTCTTTTGTGGGGTTTTTTCTTTCAAAAATCTCAAATTTACAGCCTTCTGTAGTAGTTTTTTTTCAGTTTAGACTTTAGTAGTAGTCTAAACACTTCATCTTTCAGTCTAACCACTCTCGGCGTCGCGCAAAACGTTTTCCAAGCCAATGCCTTGTCAACTCTCTTGTCGATGAAATGCCTGAAATCGCTGGATCTCTCGAATTCTCGTCTAATCGATGACTTCACAGCTTTAGGCCAAATTGATTCTCTACGGTAGGAAAGAAAATCTTATATGAATGGCCTCTTATATGAATTTCCAGTGAGTTGAACCTATCCGGTTGCTACAGCCTCTTCAATCGTTCATTTGAAACAATCTGCATGGGATGTCCTCGTTTGATCCATTTGAACATTGATGCTTGCTTTCGTTTGACTCGTCTTTCCCTTGAGAAAATCGCATTTTTATTCAACTTGGAATGGTAAAGTTTGATTTCTGTAGACGCTAATTCTTTGATTTTACTTAATCAATTTGTTTTCAACACTTTTGAACAACCAAAATTTCAGCTTGTCCCTCTCGGGTATCCCGGCTGTCAACGATTCGATATTGGTGCATATCTCTGGATTGGCTCACATTGCAACACTCGATCTATCCAAGTGTCCAGGCGTGAGTTTCGACTTTCAACTTTAGTATATAGCAATAGTTGTTGGGAACTTTTCAACTGTTGGAGAATTGTTCAATTTTATTAGCCAATCTAATCTTTGGTAGATCTATTAAAGGAGCATTTTTTGCATAAAAACAACTCAAATCAGATTCCTGTATCATACAAAGTTTTTTCTCTTCTACACGAAAATGACAAAAGAAACTATCGAAAGTTTGACACTTTTCGAGAAAAATGCACTTTTATGTTTAATTTCAACGGTTATCGGACATTTGAAATGCTCCGCCGCTTTTGCTATTGACGATCCAACCTTGAACTCAAATTTCTTGGTATTGGGGTGTTCAATTTATATATTCTTGGTATCATTGGATGCGCCAAGTCTTTCTCTATCGATTGGTATAAAAACTATTTAAATTGAATAGCCCAACACCAAGAAATTTGAGCTTAAATTTAGATTGTCAATGGCAATCAAATGTCTCACAATCATCTAAAGACTGACTGATCGTTTAAATACTCTGTGAAAGTCAATGTTTTTAAAGGTATTCAGCTGATTTACTGAATACCCTCAAAAGTTGGCGAAAAGAAAACAAAGTTTATATTAAAGTAAATGTTTTTTGATTGTGGGACCCCCCACCCCTTTTTCATTGGCAATCCAACTTTAAGCTCAAATTTCTTGGTGTTCGGCTGTTCAATTGAAATGCTTTTTATACCAATCAATAGAGAAAGACTTGGCGCATCTAATGATATCAAGAATATATAAATTGAACACCCCAACACCAAGATATTTGAGCTTAAAGTTAGATTGCCAATGGCATGCCAAAGCCCATGTTTTTGAAGATATTCAGCTGATTAACTGAATATTCTCAAAAAATAGACAAAAAGAAAACAAAGTTTGTATTAAAGCAAATGTTTTTTGATTGTGGGACCCCCCACCCCTTTGCCATTGGCAATCCAACTTTAAGCTCAAATTTCTTGATGTTCAGCTGTTCAATTGAAATGCTTTTATACCAATCGATAGAGAAAGACTTGGCGCATCTAATCATACCAAGAATATCTAAATTGGCTGACCCAACATCAAGAAATTTGAGCTTAAAGTTAGATTGCTAATGGGAAAAGCGAAGGGCGCGGATCAAATGCCCAATAACCATTTTGTCAAGCAAATGTTTTTTTGCAATTAAAATTCTAGTTGAATATTTAGGGGTGGCTATTTTGCGCTAAATTTCACCAAACTCGATCTTTTACACAACTCGCCATAACTTTCTTCTAAATTAGCCAATATTTATGATTTTGGTGTCATTTTGTAGAGCTCAACAAGTGCAACAAAATGACACCAAAATCATAAAGATTTGCCCACTTAGAAGGAAAGTTTGGCGAGTTGCGCAAAAGGGCCAGTTGAGTCAAAGATCCAGTTGCGCAAAAGGGCCAGTTGCGCAAAAATAGCCACCCCTAAATATTTTACATTTTTTAGAGCATCACCACAAGTATATAAAAGTCATTTTTCTGTCTGAATGCCGCTTTAACGCTAAACTTTCGAACTTTTAGATCACTTCTCTCGGCGTTGAATGGTCGTTAAACTCACTTCCCTCTCTACAATTCATTTCACTTCGTGGCTCTTCTCCAAGTGCTCAAAAATGCGTGACCCCAATCGGGAGTGGGATTTTTGTCGAGCGTGATCCTTTACCGGTTCAATTCCCCACTCCACCACCTGCACCAACGTCTTGGCCTCCATCAACCGTTATGATCAGCTCTTAGTCTCTATCTACCTCTATCTACCTCTATCCACCTCTATCTACCGTCTTCTATCGGTCTTCTATCGGTTATCTACCTATCTTGCTCAGTTTTTTTTTTAATTCTCTAGTCAAAAATTTGATTTTTATGATTTTCAATAAAGATTTCTATCCCTGAAATGGTAAAAACTCGAAATTTTATACATTTTCCCAAAAATAACCACCACCTTCTCTTGAAAGCAGCTGATTTTTTTTTGAGAAATTAATTGAGTAACCTTTCTTGGAAAGCTTATAAAAAAAATTGACCATGAGAAAATTTAGAAATACTGAAATATTGGCCAACAATGATTTACACCTGGATACACTTGCAAAGACTGCAATACACTTGCAATACACTTGCAAAATGGAGAAAGATCTGGGGTTTTTTTCGGTGACAAAGCACTAGTTCGCTAAATGAATTGGTAAAGTTTTAAGTAAAAAAGAAGCTGAACACTTTGTAGCTTTTTGGGTAATTGAAATGAGATTTGATTTCAAATTTGAAATCAATTTGAAATCAATTTGAAATTAAAATCTTTCTTTCAGTTGGCAAGAGTTTTTATGAAAATTCGTTTAAAAACTAAATTCTTTGTGCACCTAACTAGCACAAATGACTTGGATTTGACTCCCGGCCATTCTTCATGGCTTTTGTTTGGGTTGACCTCGTTAGTCATGGCTTTAGACCTCTTAATCTTAATCTGGCTAGCTATGATCTTGCTCTGGTCAAGCCTCAAAAACTTTAGCACATGCAGTTACTTACTAAAGATCGCAGCTACACTATAGCTTTGAACACTAACAAAGGAAGGTCAGCTGGATGTGTTGGCCAAATCATATAAGCCATTCGACGCAGAACTTTCCGCATCGAGAATATCGTTATATTGAGAGTCGATTGTACTTTGAAAGCTTACAAGAGAAGAACAACTGAATGTGCTGGTCAAATCACAAAAGCCATTGGACGCAGAATTTTACGCTGATCATAATGCTGCTTCTCTCTTTTCCTACGTAAGAATTTGAAAGAATTTGAACTTATTAACAGATTTTATTTTTAAACGATTCGAAACGGCAGCGTTTTTTCTTTTTTTTCGTCTGCGGACCAAGCCCTTTTTTGACATTTTTGACTCCGAAGCAGTTTATCCAGATGGTTGGAAAGATTTAAGAGAGTCTCCTACACCATTTATTTTTGATGAAGAACGATTTGGATTTGACTTCAGTACTTTTCAAGATCCTATCCATTATTATTCTTATTTTATCGACGACAAATTAATCAATATGTTAGTAGGCGAATCTAATAAACAAGAAAAAAGGAAAACAAACTGGCAGGATTTCGATGCAAAATCTTTCAAGCTCTTCCTGGCTCTGTATCTTCAAATGGGAATCGTCAAATTACCGAGGATTCGTGACTACGTAGCAGGCCTGGATTAGGAGGATTTTCCCACATGTCCCACATTATGTCAAGAGCAAAATTTGAATCTATTCTTCGAAACTTGCGTTTTTGTGATAATGAACTGGATCCTGCAGGAGATTGGCTTTATAAGATTAGAGCTATTATGGAACATTTCAATGCAAAACCAGAGGCTGCATTGATTCCGGGTAAATATGACACGTCTTTTTTGCCCACTTAATTTGTAGATCTGTTACAATTGGAATATACATGTAATGCTGAAAAACAGCAAAAAAAACCAATTACTTGAATGAAAATAGCTCAATTAGCGCTGCAGCGAATAATCGCTGCAGCGGTCCGTTCCTGAGTTTTTGCTGCAGCGATTATTCGCTGCAAAAGTTTCGAATGGGTTAAGGTTATTTACTTATTTATTGAAAAATTTATTGAAATAACTTGATATAATGATTTGTTTGTAAAATCTTGATTGATTTGTTTTGGATTTATTTGTTTAACAATACTTTTAATCTAACAATTTCAAGCAAGCGATGCAATGCTGAATTGTAAGCCATTTTTTTTTGTTCTTCATAGCAATTCTTCATAGTTGATTCAAATTCTTAAATAAGGCTTATAATTTTAGGTTTCTTATTTATTTTAGGTTTATTTCTCTCTAGATTCTTATCCAAAAAGTCATTTACATATTTGCATGACCAATTGATGAGTTGAAAAGCTGGAAAAGCTTTTCAGCTATATCTTTTTGATTGCAAAAAGTTTTTGATATGAATTTTTATGGATGAGTTGAACGGGTTCATTCTTTTCATAATTGAAAGGCGCTTTGAAAGGCTAAATGCCACAAAATGGGTTGAAAATGGGGAGAAAAATGGGTGGGAAATTGGATGAAATTTGTCTTTCGTTGATCTATTAAAAGAGCATTTTTTTTACATAAAAAATGACTCAAATCAGATTCCTGTAGTGCTTTTTACAGACAGTTTTTTCTCTTCTACACGAAAATGACAAAAGAAACTATCAAAAGTTTGACACTTTTCGAGAAAAATGCACTTTTATGCTCAATTTAGACGGTTATCGGACATTTGAAACGCTCCGCCGCTTTTGCTATTGACAATCTAATTTTAAGGTCAAATATCTTAATTTCTTGGTGTTGGGTTATGCAATTTATATATTCTTGGTATCATTGGATGCGCTAAGTCTTTCTCTATCGATTGATATAAAAACTATTTAAACTGAACAGCTGAACATCAAGAAATTTGAGTTTAAAGTTGGACTGCCAATGGCAAAAGGGGCGGAGCGCGTATAAAAGGTTTGTCGCCTCCCCCCTTGCCATTGGCAATCTAACTTTAAGCTCAAATATCTTGGTGTTGGGCTATTCAATTTATATATTCTTGGTATCATCGGATGCGCCAAGTCTTTCTCTATCAATTGGTATAAAAACTATTTAAACTGAACAGCTGAACATCAAGAAATTTGAGCTTAAAGTTGGATTTTCAATGGCAAAAGGCGCGGGGCGTCCCAGAATAAAAAACGTTTACTTTAATATAAACTTTGTTTTCTTTTCGCCAACTTTTGAGGATATTCAGTAAATCAGCTGAATATCTTTAAAAACATGGACTTTCGCAGAGTATTTAAACGATCAGCCGCTCTTTAAATGATTGTGAGACATTTGATATGTTTCAAAAACCTTTATCAAAAAAAAAGCTTTATTATTACTCATATGATTGGTAAAGTTCAAAACAAAGTACCTTGAAAACCTTTTGAAAAAACAAAGTACCGTATTTTCTTGAAACGAATCAAGAAAGATTTTCATTTTTCACAAGTAAAACATTTATTGGTTGGCTGCTGCTTGACAAAATAGTTATCGAGCATTTGATCCGCGCTTCGCTCCTTAGCTCCTTCGCTTTTCCCATTGACAATCCAACTTTAAGCTCAAATTTCTTGGTGTTGTGGTGGTCAATTTATAGTTTCCTGATACACAAAATGGATTGGAAATGGGAAAAGTGGGGACAAAAATGGGGCTGGTAAATTGGATGAAATTTGTCATTTGCAGGGGAAAACTTTGCTTTAAATTTAGAATTTTTTGGAAAAGAAATCACATCATTTCTGAAAGAAAATCCTGAAAAAGACGTGGTCAACGTGCTTTGAGTGGCTCTAAAAATAAATCCGCACAAAGGAACGAGTTTAGAGATCGATTTTCGGGAGGCTAAATTTGGAAATGAAAAGGTTTTGCGTGTGTTTGAAGGTTTAAAATTAGAAATTTGGACTGAATCCAAGAACTCCAAGAATTCCAAGAATTCCAAGAGATTTTAAGTTTAGATTTAAGCCTTTTGATTGGTTTTCTCAACATTTCCATCATTTTTATTTGTTTTCTAAACTTTGAGAGTACTGAAAGATTAAAAATTGATTAAAATTGATTATTCTCTGAACTTTTTCTGTACGTTTGACTCGGGTATTTGACTTTTGACTTGAGAATTTGACTCAGCACTTGTTCCCATAGCTCTAGATGTCTCAGGAATTGTTCCCATAGCTCTAGATGATTCTAGATGATTCTAGATGATTCTAGATGATTCTGGATGATTCTAGATGATTCTAGATCATTCTAGATGATTCTAGATCATTCTAGATCATTCTAGATCATTCTAGATCATTCTAGATGATTCTAGATCATTCTAGATCATTCTAGATCATTCTAGATCATTCTAGATGATTCTAGATCATTCTAGATCATTCTAGATCATTCTAGATCATTCTAGATCATTCTAGATCATTCTAGATCATTCTAGATCATTCTAGATCATTCTAGATCATTCTAGACCTCAGAAGCTCGAAAATCTTCTGAAGAGTCCCGAATGGAAAGTCCAAGAAAATTCCAGCTTTCAATGTGCTCTAGAAATCTTTTGTTTTTAAATTTCGAGTTTCCTCTTTAAGCTAAAAGACTTATTTTTGTTTAGAAACTCGATTCGAATCAAATTCCATTAAGTAAGTAACAAAGGAAAGGATTTGGAAAGGATTTTCATCTAAAAATAAACTTTAGTTCATTTTTAGAGTTCGTGATGAGCTAAAAAGGAAAAAGGAAACAAAATTTGTCGTCACTTTTTGAAGGAAGTTCCCCGAAATGGACACTAGCATGTCACTGGGAAAAGAAAGAAGGGAAATTTGGCTTGTGATACGGAAAACACGTCTAGTTTAATCCTTTTTCAGATAAATTACCACTTTTTGAAAAGGTTGAAGATTCACTTTTAGCAACTAATCTCTTTTTTTTCAATGAAAGCTTTATTGGGGTTTTTTTGGGTTTTTGAAAACATGTAGCTTATATTTTGTAAGCTTTCTCTTATTTAGTGCTTCTCAAAGTGATCAAGAATACCTAAAGAGTATAAAAAAGTGTTATCGTTGTTATTTCACTATCTCAAATTCCACTAGAAATCTCTTCAGAAACTTGGGGACCTCAGAGACCTCAGAGACTTCAGAGACCCATTTCTTGATGAAATGGGACACTTTGCAAGTCAAAAAAAGCTTATTCTAAGTTTTTGAAAGGTTAACTTCTAGAAGAATTTTAACTGACTTTATTACTTTACTTACTTTATTAATCCAGAAGCTTTACCAAGCCTGAGCCTGAGCCTGAGCCGAGCCTGAGTCGAGCCTGAGCCTGGGCTTGAACCAAGCCTGAGCCGAGCCTGAGTCGAGCCTGAGCCGAGCCTGAGCCTGAGTCGAGCCTGAGCCTGGGCTTGAGCCGAGCCTGAGTCGAGCCTGAGCCGAGCCTGAGCCTGAGTCGAGCCTGAGCCTGGGCTTGAGCCGAGCCTGAGCCGAGCCTGAGTCTGAGCCTGAGCTTGAGTAGAGCCTGAGCCAAGCCTGAGCCTGAGCCTGAGTCGAGCCTGAGCCTGAGTCGAGCCTGAGCCTGAGCCTGAGCCTTTTAAAAGTAACTTATTTCAAATCTCATCTAAACAAGAGTTCAAATTTGTCTTCAGATTACGGTAGAGCTTCAACTCAAATCTTCTTTTTCCACTTCTCAAATCTTTCACAAAGGTCAGAGCTTTTCTGAGTCACAGGTCAGAGGTTTTCTGAGTGCAATTTCACGGTTCATCAACACATATACTAACAAAAAGCTTCCTAAACCCATAGCTACAAAACGTAGGCGTTTTCCCCCTTTAGTCCCATTCTTTCAATCACATGCTGACTGCATTCTTGGAAGTAGATTGCAAGGGTAACTTATATTTCATAGCAAAACCAGAAACTACTGGTACGTCACGAAAGTGCAAGGGAATGACTGCAATGACGCATTCGTGGCATTGAATTGAGTTGAGTGCCGCGTGATGGGTGTGGGTGTAGCGCATTTCTATGCTCTGACATCTATCTTTTTATCCTTTTTGCACAAAGTTCTGTTTCTATCCTTGCCCTAATTGCCTTCTTCCACCCTCGCTTTGACCTCACAGAGTCATCCCTGAAAAAGACTTTTCATCGTTTTTAGAAGCCTTGCAAGCAAAAATAGTTTCGTCAAAAGTCAAAAGTCACGTCAGAAGTTCGCTTCCTTATCTTGAGCTTTGTTCAATGGCATTACGTAGGCGTTAATTTTACTTTACTCTATCATACTCTTACTTGTTTAAAAGATAGTAAGATAGCAGCTTTAAACTTTAGAAAAAAAAGACCTTAACTCTTTTTGGAGTTTAAAATAGATTTGGATCTGGGATTGAACTCTTGATCTCTCAACTAAGATGATCTGGGATTGAACTCTTGACCTCTCAACTAAGAAACAGAGCTTTTAGCCACTCAGCCACTCGGCTATGATGTTGTTTGTTATGAAGCTGAGCTAAATGTATTCCAATTTTATGATTCCAATTGCCAAATGATTAAACGCATGATTTACAATAACCCGTTAGTTGACTAGCTTTCGTTTGGCACAATCGTTTAGCACAATCGTTTGGCACAATCGTTTGGCACAATCGTTTGGCACAATCGTTTGAAGAGAACCGTGTCGCTTTCGATAAACTTCGCTCAAATATTCAAATTGTTTGGTCAAAAGCCTGTCTAATCCATTAGAATAACTTTAATAACTCCTTTATCCTTACAAATTTATCTATGCCTCTGGAGTCCTCTGGAGTCCTCTTGAACCCTCGACTGGAGTCCTCTTGAATCCGGTTAGACCTTCCCAGGCTCTAACCACTAACCACTGAGCTACCCAATACTTTAATTTGCCAAGAGGAAGAAGAAATAAGACGTAAGCATCCAATTTACGGTATTTTTGAGTGCTTGCATTCAGTTTACCTCGTAATCGCCTCGTAATCGGATTCGAATCCAATATGAATCCAATATGAACCCAATCCATGATTCGAATATGAATCCAGGCCAAAAAGAACTTGATTTATTATTAACATTTTTATTATTAACAAATTATTAACATTTTTATGCAAAATTTCAAAAAAGCAAAAAACTTGACTTTGACGGGACTCGAACTTGTGAAAGAAGACGGCCAGCAGTTTTGAATACCAACCCCTTATCCACTAGACCACTCAAGCAACCGTGTCGCCTTGACGAAAAACGCCTTTGTTCTCTAATTTTAAAATTTTCCTTGTTTTTTTTCTAATTTAGAATCAAAATTTGTATTGAAAATTACAAAGATTATAACTTTATCAGATCTAAAGCTTTATAGCTGAATTTTTCAAAATATTTTCTTCTGAATCTCTTCTATAAGCCCACAAAATTTGGGCACATTTCTATGAAACTTACAGCCGATAGCAAGCAGGAAAGCAAGCAGCAATCCAGTTGACTATTGTGAGCGTGCTAGAGAATGTGTTTCCTTTTCTGAGCACAATTTGGCCTCTATAAGTACAGTAGATTGGAAATGAAGCAAAATTTCCAATCGTCCAAACAATCGTCTTTTTTTAGACATAGAAATCGCTTGTTTACCCGAAATTTGCAAGCTATTTCTTTCTCAGTATTGCCTTTTCTGAATCTCTTTCTGAATATCTCCTCATCACAAACTCTTCTCGCAGAAATCTCATTTCTATTTAAATCTGCATTATGCCCACAGTGTTCCAATCAATTAATTTTTAAAAAAAAGAAAGAAAAAGTGAATAACAATAGATTAAGAGAAGATTGTAATCTGTGGATTAGAAGACACGTGGTGGAATGATTTTAAAGTGGCAAACACATGTCCAAATTATGTTAATCCGTAAAGCTTTTTGAATAGAAATGATTCGTTTTTGAATAGAAATGATTTGAAGTAAAAAAAATGAATAGTTTTTTAGTTTTAATCACTAATCCAGATAGATTTTTGTTTAATAGACTTCTACTAATACTTTTATTAGTTTCCTTTTAAGTACAAGATCTTTGACACAACCTTTTTCACAAATCGTAAAGAATTACCGTAAATACTGTAATAGTACCCCACCCCCCTCGTACAGTCGCGTAGTCTTTCATTCATTTTTTAGTCTTTCATTCATTTTTTCAAAGCGCCCGTGCTTTCAAAAAATGCGTCTTTGGTATCAAAAAATAGCTGAAATTCAGGGCTATTTTTTGATATTTAAACGCGCATTGTAGCATAAACCAGTGTCGAGAAAAACTCGTTCAAAGCTAGACTACGCAACGCTCCGCACCGTCATTATGGGGGTGGCGTACTATTACAGTATTTACGGTAGGTGAATTGGAAAGAGTGTATTTCAAATTTTTTCACCAAAATACAATAGAAAGATCTCGTACTTTAGTTGAAATTTTAAAATGAGTAGAAGATAATTTTGAAATTGATTGACAATCGTTTTCAAACGGTTCTTTTATGATCAGATCAGCTTTGATTGTCTTTGATCACAAAAACGCTTCTTTAGCGCACTTAATTCTTCATTTTACTCGAAGAAGAGACAAGCATTGTGTCGAATTATGAGAATCTTTGCAACAAGAAATCTTTTCATATCGCTTTTGAATACTTTCACACATCATTTCCCTAATCCAGCTGATTTTCTTTAAAATATAGCTTTTTTTCAGTACTTTTTCTGAAAAATCACATAGTATTAGACGGAAATCTAGAATTTTGAAACAAAAATTTCCTTTACTTGAATGGGTTTTCATTTCCTCAAACTATTTAATCACCAAAATGTTTTACACATTCGTGATAATGGCATTTTTCAGTGTACAGTCGTGTAGTCACTGTTTTAATGATAATTTGATGGAAATTCTAAGATAAACTAGATAAACTAGATAAACAACTAGATAAACAACTAGATAAACAACTAGATAAACTAAATAAACTACATAAACTAGATAAACAACTAGATAAACTAAATAAACTAGATAAACTAAATAAACTAGATAAACTAAATAAACTAGATAAACTAAACTATTCCTAGTCATTTAATAGTCCTGAATCTTCTCTTAAACCTTGTTAACAAGAACTTTCTACAAAAAAAAACAAAAACTCTTAAAGACTTGAGTTAACATCAAAAAACAATCATTAGGACGCAGAGGTTCAGACAGCCTTGTTAACTGAATATCTTCTATTGAACTGGTTAAAGATATTCAGTTAAACAAAGAATTTCTAAAGCCACTTTTTCTGTTTTCTCTCTTTTTTTTCATAATGATCAACTGCAATTATTCCAAATTAAAATAACACCTGTTTTTTTTGGGAAAACCATGGTGAAATGGAAACAAAGAGAAAATTGGGACTAATGTATGGGACTAATGGGACTAATGTAAAGAAAAAACGCAAAAACTCAACTGATTCGTTGAAAGTTCATTTTCTCTGTGGAAAGCCGGAACTAATTGCCAAAAAAACGCCAAGAAATTTCAATACATGATAGGAAAGTTAATAGAAACTTTGAGAAATGTTCGCTAATGTCAAGGGGCAGATCATTTAGATCTTTGAGCTCAAAAATATCTAACAATAAGCCATCTTTGCTGTTTTCTCTCAACTTAGACAAAAAGTTGACATTTTGGCAGATTTTGGAACATTTGATACCTTTGATATTCCTTTCTCATAAGCAATCTAACTTTGACCTCAAATTTCTTGATGTTCAGCTGTTCAATTTAAATAGTTTTTATACCAATCAATAGAGAAAGACTTGACGCATCTAATCATACCAAGAATATATAAATTGGACATCCCAATACCACGAAATTTGAGTTCAAGGTTGGATCGTCAATGGCAAGGGGGCGAGGCGACAAACCTTTTATACGCGACCCGCCCCTTTTGCCATTGGCAGTCCAATTTTAAACTCAAATTTCTTGATGTTCAGCTGTTCAGTTTAAATAGTTTTTATACCAATCGATAGAGAAAGACTTGGCGCATCTAATGATACCAAGAATACTTAAATTGAATAGCCCAACACCAAGAAATTTGACCTTAAAGTTAGATTGCTAATGGGAAAAGCGAAGGGCGCGGATCAAATGTCCGATAATCATTTTGTCAAGCAGCAGCCAACCAATAAATGTTTTACTTGTGAAAAATGAAAATCTTTCTTGATTCGTTTCAAGAAAATACGGTATTTTGTTTTTTCAAAAGGTTTTCAAGGTACTTTGTTTTGAACTTTACCAATCATATGAGTAATAATAAAGCTTTTTTTTTTGATAAAGGTTTTTGAAACAATAGAAACATTTTTCATTTGAAGAACATTCTTTTTTTACTTTTTATGAGTAAAACTAAAGTAAAAGACTATTGAAAATTACTTAAAATGTATTGTTTTTGAAACAATTGCCTTTTGAAACAATTGCTTTTTCATCAAGCAAGAAAATATCGTACTTTATTATCTGCAACATTCTGCAACAATATTTGTTT
Organism: Mesorhabditis belari; assembly: GCA_958450365.1. Lineage (NCBI taxonomy): Eukaryota > Metazoa > Nematoda > Chromadorea > Rhabditida > Rhabditidae > Mesorhabditis > Mesorhabditis belari. The sequence continues at coordinate 1,954,511 of CAUEEP010000732.1, forward strand.
TTCACCAAGCACCTGACTCTTCAAAAAGCTAAGACTAAATCGAAGTATCTTGCAAAGAAACATCTACTAATTAGAGATGTGAAATGAAATGAAACTTTTATGAGAGTCATGCTCCAAAAATGAACTTTGTTGATTCTCTGTATTCCCTATAGAGTTCTTACCGGGCAATACCAACCAGGCAATACCAACCAGGCAATACCAACCGGGCAATACCAACCGGGCAATACCAACCGGGCAATACCAACCAGGCAATACCAACCGGGCAATACCAACCGGGCAATACCAACCGGGCAATACCAACCAGGCAATACCAATCAGGCAATACCAACCAGGCAATACCAACCGGGCAATACCAACCGGGCAATACCAACCGGGCAATACCAATCAGGCAATACCAATCAGGCAATACCAACCAGGCAATACCCTTTCTTTTCTCTCATTTTCCTTTTAGACATCCGCATTTATTCCTTTAAAGTGATATTTAAATTATATCGTGTTACATTAAGCACTAGGCACCGTACTCTTCAACAAAGAGATGTGAAATAAAATGAAATTTTTATGAGAGTCATGCTCCAAGAATGGTCTAATCCTTTGTAAAAGTGGTGTCATTTTAAAAAATCTCGTTTTTTTTTTCTGTAAAAGCTTTTGCGAAGAAAGATAGACTGGATTAGTAAAAAAAGAATATAAAAATGTAGAGCTTTTTCACGATTGAGGAAGTGAAATGAGTGAAATCTTTCGTTTAAGTAATAGAAAAAGATAGGGAATTTCTTGAAAAATGAAATTCTTGCAGTTTGAGGGTCAAATTCGTTCTAGTCTTCTCGATTTGTTTACTTGAAGATTTGTGATTTGATTTGAAGATTCTTGAAGCTTGTGAAGAGATTTATAAGCTCACAATTGAATGAAGAGATTTATAAGCTCACAAAATATCAATTGAATGTTTGAATGTCCAAAAAATCCAATTCAAAAGTTGAAAAAGAATTGCTGTACTTTTAGACTTGTTGAAAGTGCACTTTCTGGTCAATCCAGAATCTTCAAACTATTCATCTTCTACTTTTTGTTTGGACTTGTAAACGCCGCTTTTCTAGCGCACATGTTTTCGTTTACTTAAAGAGCTTAAAGAGCTCTTGTTTTTGGTTTTGCAATTTAATGTTGTGCGGGGAAAATTTGTGGCAATAATTGGCAATAATTTAGTCTGAAATGTATAAAAGTGTTCTCAAAAAAGACAACATTGATAAATTTGAGGCTTTTCGAAAATTTGGCTCGAAGCTTGAAGCTCTCGAAGCTCGAATCTCGAAGCTCTCAGCTCTCGAAGCTCTCAGCTCTCGAAGCTCTTGAAGCTCTTGAAGCCCTTGAAGCTCTCGAAGCTCTTGAAGCTCTTGAAGCTCTCGAAGCTCTTGAAGCTCTCGAAGCTCTTGAAGCTCTTGAAGCTCTCGAAGCTCTCGAAGCTCGATGATGGAGCATACAAAATATGGACTTTGATAAGCTTCAATTCAATCACAGAGCACAATGTTGTACTAAAATATGGCCTAATGCCTTAAGCCTTAAGCCTAAGACACTTAAGAGAATATTGAAGCTTTTCGAAGACTTGGCAAGGATTGAGGCTGATTTCTGATCAATCCAGAATCTTCAAACTGCTCATCTCTTTTCCCTAAAAACTCCCTGAATCATTTGCTTGTTTTTAGTCTATCAATTTGTTTTAATAGTCAGTTTCGATACGTTTATGAGGAGTTGAGTAGTCTAAATTGAGCCCAACTTTGAGTTTCATTTCAGTTTCATTTCGAGCTTATCCCCACAAATTTTGTCAAGACTTTCTTTAGCCAAAAACATTTGCGATTCGATCAGAAAAGCAGAAAAGCAGAAAAATCGGCGATGAATCAAATGAGAGTAAAGCCAAATTAGCAAATCTGAATCTTATAGCTGAATCTTATCTCTCAGCTAAGCTGTAGTGGAGTTTAATGCAACGATTTCGAATTACTCACCTCACCTCACGAATTACTTTCTTTCCCATTCATTTCCATATATGCAACTACAAGAAAAAGGGGAAAATGGCGGATTAGATGCTATTTTTGGTGGTGAATTTTGGGAAATTTGAGGTGCGGTGAGTGGGTGGATAAAAGATAAAATGCAGAAACCTGTCAAATGAGCTTTCTGAAGGGATCCTTGGAAAGAAATCACAAAGAAATCCTTGGAAAATGAAATGAAAAGCGAAAAAGTTTCAACTTTTACAAGTTATTATTTGAAATCGTTCAATCTTGTGATTTGGAAAGGTTTCTAAAGGTTTGTTTTCTTCTTTAATTCTTGAGCATTTCATTTTATGAAACTTTTCGACAAACAATGAAAAGTTTGGCTTCTTGTTTTCTCTTTGATTGTTTAGCTGAATATTTGTACCTGAATATTTGAATCTCAGCTGAATATCATTAAGCTTATTTCAAGCTTTAAGCTTACTGAATTTAAAAAAAGCGATTCATTCTTGAGTTCTTAACTTCTTGAAGTTAAGAAAAGAAAGTTAAGGCTGATCGAGGGTCGACTGGTCGATGCCGGGATTCGAACCCGCGACCTCTCAAGACCCGCGACCGTTTACTAAGCGACCGCTCTACCAGTTGAGCTACACGACAAGGGACGCATCTCGGCCAAACTAGCCTCTTATCCCAAGTGAACAAATCCAGATAGAATTCTAATCATCAAATTTAGGCTTGCCCTTTAAGCCCATCAACTGAAATCCATTCAATCTCTGTCTCATTATTTGTCTATGTCTGTTTTGGCAATACCGTATCCCTACCAAGCCTACATTTCGTAAATAATCGTATTTTCATGCAATTAACCTTTGCAAAAAGCGACATAACGATTTGGTTGACTGAGAGAGACAAAAAAAAGGGAGGGATAGGTCTTGCAAAATCTAAGCCCCGCCCCCTTTGCTACAGGGTTTCCCCTTTTCACTCACAAAGTGTTTCCCGGGTGTTTAAATACTCCTCGTTTTCCTCGTTGATCACTCATTCATTTACCCGTGTTCAGTTTTGACGATCGACTTTGACGACTTTGACGATTTTCTCAAAGATGTGCCCACATTTGATAGTTTTACTGTGCTTTTTCCTTCAAATTATTTATTCCACCGAGACGACGAATCCGATTGCAAAAGCAAGAGCCGAAGGAAAACAGATCTCGGTTGGTAATAGATTTTGAGATAAAGCTAAAGATAAGCTAAAGATAAGCTAAAGATCTTTCTTTTCATATCGTTTATTTTAGGATGAACACTGCAAATTGTTTATGAACAACGATCCGGTGAAAGAATTGATGGAGAAAGTGTGCTCGCATTGTCACGAATATTTCTCGGATACGGTGCCGAATTTGCGATTCGAGTGCAGGTGTGTTTTGCGGAGAAATTGGCTTAGCCCTGGTTTTGAGCACTCATGCACTTTAGCTTACCGATTACTCTTACAGTTCAAGAGTAATCCTCAAGCTGACAGCTGACAGCTTAAGCTGAATGCTGGCAAGCAAGGGCTAGCTTTAGATTTGAAAGTGTAGAAGTTGAAATCTATATTTGAGCATTTTTTATTTAACTTTTAATTTTCAGACGGAATTGCTTTCAAAACAAACAATTCGAATCGTGTCTTTCTCTATTCGACAACAATCATCGAGCAAGGAGACACGTGCATCGACGATCTTTACCCCAGTAATTTGATTTCAGATTTATTGTACTTTTCTTGTACTTTTCTGTTATCTCTAGTTTTTTTGCGAGTATGAATCTAAATAGTAGGCTAATCAAGCTGTGAATCTGGAGTGAACCTGACAGTAGACTTATTGGAGTTGACAGTAAAAAGAAGTAAAGGAATGATAAAGAGATTTCCGGATAGAGGATTGAACCCTCGACCTTTTGCTTGCTCTAACCACTAAGCTATTCGGTACCTTAACTTGCCAAGAGAAAGAGAGAAAGGGAGAAGAAGGGAAGAAGGGAAGAAGAAAGGAAGAAAGAAAGAAAGAAAGAAAGAAAGAAAGAAGGAATAAGAGTTAGCCTCAAGGTACTACTCTGAGCTTAGTAAGCAGTAGCTCTTCAGGTTCAGCCTAAGTCTTGAGCAAAGAGTTGTATCAAGAAATGTTGCTCTAGATCTCTATAGGTCTCTAAGTACTACCCTGGAGTGAGATACGATAATGGCCTAGATCCAGGTACTAGCCTGGATCCAGGTACTAGATCTAGACCAATACCGTACCGAGAGCGTTACTCTTACTGCCAGCTTACTTAACCTGCTAGCACTAGTTCTAAAGTCTAATTCTATGCATTTAGCAAGCTTGTTTAGCCTACTCAGTAGTCGGGATCGCAGAAAATCTAATCTAAAGTATTATCTTCAGTTTCTAGGTGCTATTTTCTGTAAATAGATGATCATTTTTGTTTATAATTTTCATTAACTACATTTCGTTGTCCAGATTCGTTCATTCATCAATTTCTTCTTTTCATTTTCTTTAAACTATGATCATTTTTCTTTCTAATCCTTTTTTATCAAAAGAATTCAAGTTAATAGATTTCTTTTTCTTTCTTCAAAATCATTCCAAATGATGCCATTTTTTACAGGTACCTCTAAAAAATGCGGGTTTTGGTATCTCTGGTCATTTATCTCTTGTTTGCTTAATATTTTTACGGATTTTTCGCGAGCTTATTGTTTTTTTGGTGTTAGGGTATTGAAATAAAAAGATTATAATGGAAAAAGGAATTGCATTCAATTTGATGAACAGATAACAATGAATAGATAAATAATGAACAGATAAATAATGAACAGATAAACAATGAACAGATAAACAATGAACAGATAACAATGAATAGATAACAATGAACAGATAAACAAATATCAAAGCTCAAGGTTGCTACTTGATTGAAATTTGTCAAAAGTTTGTTTGTCAAATTTGTCAAAAGAATAAAGGATCTGTTTTTGAAAGAGTGAAATTTGTCACAAGACACAGAAATCGTGGAATTTGTTTTTTTAGGGTTTTTTTAGTCTTTCTTAGCTTGCTTAAAGTAGTTTCTTTGATATGTTTCCAATTCAGAGCTTCAATTACTTCAAATCATTGATATTTACAGTTCAGCTAGTTCTCAGAGCACTTTTATAACTCAGAAAAGATCAAGTAAAGTCCTGGGTTCAGAAAGAGATTTCTTTGATCTGTTTCCAATTCAGAGTTTCAATTCAATTCAATTATTGGGTTTGTGAATTGAAAACTGCGTGGCTTTGAACTAAAATTTATTCAACATAAAACCATCAATTCATTCCAAATAATTTTCATTATTATTTCTGACTTCTGCCCATTTTACAGGCAATTTGAGGATTCCTCTTTCGTAGTAGGATTTTGGTTTTGAATCGAAAAGCCTTCAAGGAAAATCCGCCCAGCCGTCCCATTTCCAATCCCATTTTTTCCCGATACTTTACCAAACCTGAAAGGAAAGTCCCTTATGGAAGCCCCATTTGCCAGGTGGAGAGCGATTGTGTGCGTGTACAAAGAACGGATTCCTCTTAAGATTTTGGTTTGTGTCTGAGACAAGTGTGAGACTGTGAGAGTGGAGATGTCCCAGTTTGAGCATTTGAGCAGTTTCCTCAAAAGAAACCCATTTTGGTGTCAATAGAAAAGTTGTAGAGAATCAAAAATTAGGCTTATAGCCAAATTTCCAAAAAGATACACTTAGTAGTTTCGCTTCAAATGCAAGTTTCGTGAAAATTCGTAAATTTGGCATTTCTTGAAAACTAGTTTTTGAATCGTTCTGAAAATTTGGATATAAGCTTTATTTTTGATTCTCTACAACTTTTCCATTGACACCAAAATGGGTTTCTTTTGAAGAAAGTGCTCAAACTGTCACATCTGACAATAGCCCGCAGTTTTCAATTCACCAACTCAATACCTTAAGAAGTACTAGTACTGAGTACTGATTGAACAAAAGGATGAATTGTTTTCAGCTTTTGAAGCTTTCTTTTGAAGAAAATCAAAGAAACTGTTCACTAAAATTCTTACCAACTCTTGTTCACAATCAAAAAAATTTTCAATTTCACTCAGGAATTGAAGCTTTTCTAACAAAAACAGCTTTGAAAACCTTTCCAGACTTAAACTCTATTCTATGTCTAGTGAAAGAGCTTACTATTAAGCTAGCAGATAACTTTTTTCCATGTTTCAACTTTTATTCAACTTTTTTTTGATGTTATCCTAACATACCTTGATTTCATAAATTCCCTGTACTCAGCGCTGTAACACTTCTTACAACTGTACTTCATTTTCACTTGCAAATAACTCAAGAATACCTTCCCCTTTGCCAGTACAAACTACCGTTGTACAAGTTGCACAATCTTAAAAACATCTCTTGTTCTCGCTAACAACTAAGCCCATATAAAAAAAGGGGAAAACGAGAAAAGGGCAGTTGCGGGAAATGTGACGTGATCGAAAAGGAAATTATTCGGCGATTTAATTTCTTTTCCTTTTTTTAGTGCTCTTTTCTCTCATTTGGTCACTTAGGACAGGAATTGAGTTATTTTTCTGCTACTTTCTTTTGCACATTGGAGACACACACCTGAAATGATGCGAGATTTGAAGAAGTTGCAAAAGATTAATCCACTCGAACGAACGAAAAGCGAACGAATCCACTCGTGTGAGAAATTGATGAAAAACTTACATCGCGAACAATTCAGCGACGAACAGGCAACAATTCTGAATCAATTGAACTCTGTGAACAGTATCTTTCGTGAATTAGCTAAAAGATTAGCTAAAAGATTAGCTAAAAGATTGGATAAAAGATTGGCTAAAAGATTGGCTAAAACTAGAGGCTAAAACTAGAGACAAGAGCAACTAAAGCAAGGTACTTTCAAAAAGATTTAACGTTTTAGAAAACAGCTACTTATTCAGATTACAGCTTTTTAGCTTAACTTTCGATTATCGTTTTCTTTTTGATAAATTTGAAATCAATTACGTGGCAGAGAAAGTCTTGAATCAAGTCTAGGGTAAAAGTCTGGAAGCTTTTAACAAAGATTTAATCCTTTTATCGTTTCAAACTTTTAAGCACTTCAAAAAGTTTTAATCCTTTCTCTTTTTGTAATGGATAATTCGCAGATGAAGAATCCAGTAAAGTTGGAGAAAGTTTCAAATGATTCAGTTAAAAGCTTTGGTACATTGTTGCATAGTTTTGGTGTTTACGTACGGCTGTAGTACTGTACTGTGAGTGCTGTAAATTGGCTGACTTGTGCATAGCACTAATAGTACTGCATGCAAAGTACTGCTTTATCTTGTGCATAGTACTACACGTATTGTAGCTTTTTCCAAAGCACTTGCCCATCTTTACCTAAAGCTTATCCAACTTGTCTTCTGAGTTCTCAGAGTTCTCAGAGTTCTCAGAGTTCTCAAATCTCTCAAGAGTTCGACGAAGAAACAGTAAATTCCGCAGATTGATAAGTACTGTTTAATCTCTATTTTTAGAATCCAATACATCAAAAATAGTCATTTAAAGCCAACCAGAGAGCCTGTTTTCCCCAATCTTTTCCAATGATTTCCCTTCTTCGCTAAACATCTCCCACATCACAATGACATCATCAATTGGGGGATTTCCCCAAACAACGCATTATCGCCGATTTTTTTTCCAAAAAAAACCCGTCAAACTGCTGTGATTTAGTGAATAAGTTCGAAGAATTCAAAGCCAGAATTCGATTAAAAGCGGAGGTGTACCCGCAAAGCAATTTTCACTTTTGCAAAGGCATTTGAATGAAATGTGATTAGAAATTTTGTAATGTGATTTGAAAAATGTTTAAATATATCAATTGTTAAAGTCAGAAAGTCGTTAAAATGTTATGTACTTTAAATGCTAAACGTTAAAATGCTTTCTGACTCTACACAATAATAAAAGCTAGCTCTCTACTGTTGTTTCTAAAAGCACAGTAACGTACAGTAGGCATAGTGCTATGTACAGTACAAAGTACTTTACAAAGTACCTGTACTTAGAGATACTACGGTACAGTATTACAGTGTAATATACAACACTTTCTGCACCACAGTTTTATAACCAATCATTACCCTAACTAGGGAAGTGTCGAGTATACCATCCCCTTTCACACGAGGAGCTTCATCGACGCTTGTGGTGTAGTGGATAGTCTGCTTGGCTACAAAGCCTGTGGACCTGTTTTCTGGTGGGTTCGAATCCCTCACATGACGAAATGTTTGCTTTTGCTCTTTTTGCTGAAAGGAATCGTATTTAGGAAAGTATAGGAAGACTCAAGAGTGTAGAAAAAACTTCAATGCCAGAAATCTTGCGTTTGCAAGCTATTCAGCAGATTTTGATTACAGATTCGGATTATGATTTTGATTACAGGTTTAATTGTCCATTAAATCACCTGGATCTCGTTTCGAAATCACCATAAACTCTATATATTGCATATTAGAAGACAAGCAATATCGGTTTATTACTTACATAAAACTTCCATTACTTACACTACTCATAGCGCTGTGTACAAACTTCTAAATAACCTACTAAAAGCCGGAAAAATAGGTTAGCATTGAGATAATCTTTGAGCTTAAAAAACAATCGTTTTCTCATGATTTTCTTTGGCCTAGAGATCGTTGTAGCTCCTCTTTCCAACAACACTGACTCATTTCAATGCTAATTGTTCGATTCTCAGCTTTATCCTTGATTAATCTCCGATGTTTTTCTCAATTTATTCGCCACTATCTCTTAATGATCCACCCTCACTTTAATTGAGATTTCAAAGAAAAAAAAGAAAAAGCTCAAGAGAAATCTAATTGTTGTTTTTCATCATCGATCATCGAGCAAGGAGACACGTGCATCGACGATCTTTACCTTAGGAAATTTGATTTCAGATTTATGCCTTGTACTTTTCTGTTATCTCTAGTTTTTTTGCGAGTATGAATCTAAATAGTAGGCTAATCAAGCTGTGAATCTGGAGGCCAGTGAACCTGACAGTAGACTTATTGGAGTTGGAGTTTTATTGGAGTAAAAAGAAGTGAAGGAATGATAAAGAGATTTCCGGGTAGAGGATTGAACCCTCGACCTTTTACTTTTGCAATTGCTCTAACCACTAAGCTATTCGGTACCTTAACTTGATTTTCTTTGGCCTAGAGATCGTTGTAGCTCCTCTTTCCAACAACACTGACTCATTTCAATGCTAATTGTTCGATTCTCAGCTTTATCCTTGATTAATCTCCGATGTTTTTCTCAATTTATTCACCACTATCTCTTAATGATCCACCCTCACTTTAATTGAGATTTCAAAGAAAAAAAAAAGAGAAAGCTCAAGAGAAACCTAATTGTTGTTTTTCAGTTGAATTCCCATAAGTCAAAAAAAAGAAAAAAAACTTTTTCAGCTCAAACCCAGACTTGCAAACAACTTTTTATCCGAATTTTTTGATCAAACACCTATTTTGAATGGGGAATTTTATAAATTTTCTTTTCTTTTTTTGAGGACAATTTGAAATAAGGTTTTTCAGGGGTTTCAACTAATTTTGAAATTTTTTTTTTTAATTTAAAGAAACCCTATCATTTTCTGCATTTTGTTCAATTTAATCTCTACAAAATAAACATTTTTTTTTTTAAAAACGAGTTTTTCTAGAACTTTCTGAATGAAAATGTTTTCTAAAGGGGAAATTGAGTTGTGAATTTGTGATTTTGATTTAGATTTAGATTAGATTTGGTGAAAGTTTGATCAGGAGATCAAAGGAAATCATTAATTTTCAAAGAAAGATATTGGATTTCTTCTTTTCAACAAGAGATTTCAAATATAGCTGAAAGATGATAATAAGATTTGTGTTTTACTTGTGCTTTGTAAACGCACCTTTCCTAGTGCACTCAATTCTTCACTTTTCTCGGCTTTTGAAGAGAACAAAAGAGAGAAATGAATTGACGTCACTAGAAGGATGTGTTTTTATTTGAGCACAAAGTTAACTCCTTAACTGGGGGAAGGAGATCTAGTGCGTTGTGGTGTAATGGTTAGCACGATCGGTCGATGAGCGGAAGGTCGCGGGTTCGAGTCCGACTGGCGCAGAACGTTTTGATCTGCAAGACTTTTTGATCTGCCAACAAATCTACCAACAAATCTACCAACAACAGAGTACACAAAGGTATTTATCGATGTGAGTAAAGGTGCTGTAAAACGCATTTTTTCGTAGCTTAAATCGAATCAAATTTAGAAAAGCATTAACTTTATCAAATTCTCTGAATCAAGAAGTGAAATTCAAAGTCGACAAGTATTGTTTTTTGCAATAAATCCTTGTTCAATGCATAAATAAATGTAAATTCTATCCTTCATCATTTTCAATAATTTTAAAACAATAACAAAACAAAACAATAGTCATTTCTTTCAATTAATGCATCTTTTGCGATACTTGCATGTCATTTGAGAATCTAATTTTAAGCTTTCAAAGTTCAATGATGATTCTTTTTGATGCTTAGGCTTTAGCTTGAATAATAGCGAACTTTTCGAACAAGTTTAACGAGTTTCCTATTTATTTTATTATTTGGTCCTTTTTAAATTTTTGTTTTTTTATGGGGGTTATTAAAATTTTTGGGGTTTTTTTTTATTTTATTTTGTAAATTAATATTTTTTTTTTTTTTTTTTTTTTTTTTTTTTTTTTTTTTTTTTTTTTTTTTTTTTTTATTTTAAAAAATAAATAAATTAAAAAATTTTTTTTTTTTTATTTTTTTATTTATATATATATAATTAAAAAAAAAAAATTTTTTTTTTTTTTTTTTTTAATTTATTTTTTTTTTGTGGGTGTTGTAGAGAAAATTGGTTAATGGGGAGAAAAAAAAAATAAGTGAATATGCCTGATCGCTTTGCTGTTGAAGATTTCGTTTCCAATACGGTTTCCTCGTTAGCCTACACTTTGTTTTCAGAGAAAGCTTTTTCTTCAATTCGGCAACCGATTTATTCCCAAGTTTTTCTAATGATTAGACTAATGTTTAGTGATTAGACGTTCATAGAAACACTCGAAACAAATCAACAAAAGGTTTTTCCTCAAAAAAACCTTTTCTATCTTCATTGATAGCTCATTCAGCATTCAATTTTCTCATTCATTCAACACCAAATCCTTTCCCCTTTTCTTCTCTACCGTATTCTCTTTTCAAAAAACATTTTAGAAACTCGTGAATAACCAAAATCACATGACTGAATGAGAATTCTTTATTTTGCTCACTTTTTGCAAAATGAGTATTGAAAAAGCTGGAATTTTGAGGAAAAAGCTAAAGCGAACGAAAATAGAGAGTGGGGAGACTGATTTCCGGCGGAAAATATGCAAACGTAGATAGGAGAAAGGCTGAAAAGCTACAGAAATCATCAATAAGTAAAAAAAAAATTGAGGGGAGGAAATTCTGGAAAAAGAAGTACTCATTAGAATTTGAAAATATTGAGGGAAATTGTTAGCTTTTGCGGGGATTTTTGAGTTTTATTTTTGGGTGGGTGGAACTTGCAGGAACCGGAACTTGCAGGAACTTGTACGCTTTTTATTTTCGAAATCGCCTACTCAAAATTGAAATAAAAGATTATTTGAAAGCATAAAAGCATACAATAAAAAGGAAATGTTTAAAAAAAAATTGATCTTTTTTCAGGGTTTAAATTACTTGTAGGGTATGTTGAGCTCAAAATAGAAACACAACCTTTCTGGTGAACCTTTTACGGGGTACAGGACCTTTTACTATAAGCAAGTGTTGGTTCTTTTTTTTAAAAAGTCATGCCTAGTCAATGTGAAAAACTTGGCTTTGTTTTAGGTTTATAAATTGAGTTTAGGATGGCCTAAACTTGCTGGTAAACCACTTTTCAGAAAGTCTTTTCATTCCTTTTCGTACTTTCGTCTAAAACCAACAAATTCATGGATTCAACTAGTTTGTACTAAAAACAACTACCGTATTTTCTCTAATAGTTTTGCACCCAAAGCTTCGCCTAAATTCCTCGAAATCTCGAGAACCGCTTATCATAACCTATCGATGTGGGATCGGAAAATGTAGCTGACGATGAGATCTTGTGGGGGATTTGAGTGTTGAGCTTCTGTGAAAACCTTGAAAGCCATAAAATAGGCACCAACTCGGCTCGTTGGAGTGCATTACTATTAGAGAAAATACGGTATATACGTGACAATGTGCTAGTTTATAAAGATGGATTCAAGTCTAACCTAGACCTAGACCAGACCCTGGCCTGGATCTGAATCTAGATCAGCCCAAGTCAGGACAAGAATTAGACTGAACATAACCCAAGGAAATAGGAAAAACCTGGCTTTTGAATCAACAGCTTTCGCAGGCTAGACCAGAAGCCATTCCTTTTCAATTTTGCAATTTCTTCATTTCCTCAAAATAAAGCTAGAAGTAAAGCCAAGCAGGTAAGACTGGCTTGATCCAAAGAATCAGTTTTGCAGCATCTAGAATCGATTTTGTATCAAAGAATCGGTTTTGCAACATCTAGAATCGATTTTGAATCGAAGAATCAATTTTAATTCTACTTTGTGCCTAGAAGCGAATGGTGTAAGCACACCCTTTCTGGTGGAGCAGATTCAGTCGATTATCCTATTATATTTGGCCTATTCACTATATTTGGCCTATCTACTATCAGTTAAATTTCTGAAAAAATTGCTTGAGATGAAGATCGATTTTCTAAAAGTTTCCCATTTTCCAGCCTGCTTACAGGATTATTCTCGAAACTCAAAACTTTCGAGAGAGTAAAGCGAATCATCGGCTTAAGTCGACTTATTGGCCATTTTGGGGTAATCTTTTAAACGATTCTGGATTTTGGAGGTAAATGGAGGAACTGTTTTTTTTTTGGAAAGGATTTTGGAAGGAAAATCTTCAAAGTTTTGAGAATTTTGCATAGATTAGATAGACTAACTCAAAGTGCTTAAAGTGCCATAAAAATGCTTAAAGTGCTATAAAAATGCTTAAAGATATATAAAAATGCATTTAAATCTAATTTCATATAAAAGATAAATAAATAAACAAATTTATAACCGAAATTGAACGCTGAACAAGGCGCAGGCTTAGATTTTAAAGCATAAAAGTCAAAAGACTTTGAGCACAATACCCCAGAATGGTGTAAATTGAGGGTTTTAAGGTGGGAATTTCATATATTCAACTGATTTCATATATTCAACTGGTTTTCTGTAAGGATATTGGATGTTGGGACTTTACAGAAGAAATAAGACATTGTAAAGGTACTGTAGTTTGATTCGTAGACCCTAAAAGTTTCAAGTACACATTCGTTTTCTAATCTTGTTCAAGTGCAAAAGTTGATCTCTTACACAAGCAATCTATTTAAACTTTTACATCTTTCCTTCGATACAAGATTACGCGCGTCGTTTATTCCGAAATTTGCATGCAATGTGGATGGAGAAAATGGAGAAAATGGAGAAAAAAAGTCTTTAGATGAGATTTTCTGGATGAATAGACACATACAGGGTTTACAAAACAGTGTGACGGGCATAGATTTTCATAGAAATTTCCAAGGAATTGGTCTATTTGAGTGAGGGATGTTGAGATATTTGTTTAGAATTTCTTTCAAACCGTAATCATACCGTAATCATATTGTAATCATACCGTAATCATACCGTAATCATACCGTAATCTTATCTTATCTCATTGTTTCTTTCGGTAATAAAGAAGTGAAGGAATTGGCAGGAAAAAGTAGATCAGGTAGATCTCCGAAAAGGGAATTGAACCCTCGACCTTCAGCTTTGCTTCTGCTCCGGATGCTTTTCCTCTAAGCACTGAGCTATCTGTTAGCTTAACTTCCTAAGAGAAAGAGAGAAAAGGGGAAGAAGAAAGGAAGAAGAAAGGAAGAAGGAAATACCGATAAGTTAGATATTTGTCAATTAGGCAAACAAGTATCGGATGTTTGGCTACAGTTTTAAATCAGACAACAGTACAGTGCAGAATTACACAGCCTATTTTGAATCTCAGCCAAATGAGAAACGCAGTTGATAAAGTTCATCAAATTCTCTAGAAAATTGAAGAATTGAGTGCACCAGAGAGTATGGATTTTGAGCACAAAGTACACTTGAAAGTGTACACTTTAGAGTGTACCAATCTTTGTAGCCTATCACTGATTTCCTGTCTTTTCTGATAAGATCTCTAACTGAGCAGATTATCTAGAGTTGTTCGATTTAAATCTATTTAAATATTCTGGAAGATTTATGAAATTTTACTTAAAGACCGGGTAATAATCGTGATTTATTCTTAATAAAAAAAATTTTTACAAGAAAATTCATTTATTTTGTGTTTATTTGTTAGATTTATTTCTAGAAATGATAAAAATAAATTGGGAAAATAAATTTGAGCTTAAAATAGAGCTTAAAATAGAGCTTAAAGTAGAGCTTAAAGTAGAGCTTAAAATAGAGCTTAAAATAAAGCTTAAAACTTTTTAAGGCTTTCTGGATTTTATATTTTCTTTTAGTTTTTTTTTTTTGATGCTTGTTTCATGAAAGTTTCACATTTCAGGTTAAACAATGTCGGATGAAGAGGGGATTATCTCGAAGCTCAAGTAACTTTTGATAGAGTTCCAATAGCTAGAATTACTTAACATTGTCACCTTTGTGGTCGGATGATTAAACAATGTCGGATGAAGAGGAAATTAGCTCGAAGCTCAAGTAACTTTTGGTAGAGTTCCAATAGCTAGAATTACTTAACATTGTCACCTTTGTGGTCGGATGAAGAGGGGATTATCTCGAAGCTCAAGTAACTTTTGGTAGAATTCGAATAGCTAGAATTACTTAACATTGTCATCTTTGTGGTCGGGCAACTAATGGAAAAACTGCTGAAAAAGGGAGAAACATTCAGTGGACAGAAAACGGCACAAATTTTACCGCCACAACAAGATGCTCGTGCCAAAAGTAGAATCACATTCGTTGGTCGGCTCAGAAATTTATCGAGGGCACTGACGAGAGTGACGAGACGACGTGACGACAACCTGACACGCGAGACTCGTACTGAAAATCTTGCTGTCACAGCACAAGTTGCTCAATTTGATATCCAGATCCAGATCCAGATCCATTTTTTTTGCCTCGTTTTCCTCTGCTCTGCTCTCTTGAAGCAACATTTCCTAAAAATCTCTCCTGAAATTCTTCTGAAAAATTAAGAATAGGCCATGATTATTATCCCCTCCCCTTTAAAAGAACGCTCCGTATGGGCACACTCTACTAGCTGACTAAAAACTAGACATGCTTATCGATACTCGATAAGAATCCTTATCGATCTTATCGATATCGATACTCGGTAAGGTTTAAGCGAAGTGAAAGATATCCATATCAATACTTGATAAGCCTTAAGCGAAGCGAATCTTATCGATAACGATCGATAAGCTACCGATAATTAAGGCTCATTTTGTTCATTTTCGCCGATTTATTTGAAAATTGAGAATTTAGTGCCACTTTTTCGAGCTTATCGAGTATCGATAGCTTATCGAGTACTTGATTTGCTTCGCTTATCGATAAGGATCGATATCGATAACGTATCGATAAGTACAGTACTGGACAATGAAATATGATATTTGAAAAACGATCGTCACTTTCGCGCGTCTGTAACTCTCTTGTCTTTGAGTTTAAACTATTAGTGTTCTACATTTTTTGAAAGCTCTTTTCAAGGACTACACAATGATAATATTAATATTTAGAAATACGATAAAGACAAGGGAGTTACAGACGCGCGAAAGTGACGATCTTTTTTCAAATATCATATTTCATTGTCCAGTAGTGTATTTAAGAAAATGTTGCAAGTAAACAGCTCAATTCTAATAAAATCATTTATTCATTTACGGATTTAATAGAATGTTTCAAAATTGTAAAGAGCAGGCAATCTATATTCCTCTTTTTCCAGATTTATTCAAAGTTAATCCCACGGTTAATTCAAAGAGAGGTTCTTCCATTTTAGAAATTCCGGTCATCTCCAATAAGTTTGTGTATAACTCTTTCCCAATAAGAACTACCAGAATTCCAGAATTCCAGAATTGTCTTTATGTCTACTAAAAACAAAAACAATACGTCCTCTCAAAACTTTGATATGAAAATACATGAATTTTCCTCAAATTTTTGCAAAACCTTTGGATTTGTCTAGAAAAAAGTAGGCTCTTTATAAAAATAGCCTAATAAACTACGTGATCGTTTTCTATTTTCGCTCGAGTCTGAATATATTTTTAGGAGGACATTCGAGGCTAAATAGAAAGGCTAAATAGAAATAGGAAACTAGGAAAGAGGGTAATTTCCCTCAACAAATTACGACTGAATTCTTGAGTGAGCTCTTGAGTGGAGAAATGAGCAAAGAAAAATGGGCAAAAAGTTTGATGTATTGCATTGAGTTATCAACAAATCGAGGAAGAAAAAAGAAATTGCCTATTTTTTTTGATGAATGATACGTATTAAGGCTAGACTTTTCGTTTAGGAGAAAAAAAAAAATGAAAAATTTACAGAGAACAGAAATTTTGAGGCACACTTTTGAACACTGAATGTCGAAATAAGGGATTGAGTGTGAGTAAAGGTTTCAAATTTGATCTTGAATAGGAAACAAATCAATTTGACAAGTTCTGACAATTAACTATGACAAATTTTAGCCTAGAGAGTCCCTGTGACTTATAACAATTGAACAGAGAATTCCGGAATCTCTGCTTTCGATACTCGGTAGATTTTGAGGGCAAGTTTTTAAACAATTTGCTGTAATACCTCTTTAATAATATGACAATTACACATTCCGAGGTTATTCTCTCAATTTAGCGGGGGTGGGACAAATGCAACCTTTTTTTTGCGCACCTGGACATTTGCGCACCTTTTTTTTGCTGGAAAAGGCCTTAGGAAAGGTCGTAGAGCTTCGAAAATACTTCCATATAAGGGAATCGTATGCCTAGATTCCGAATTTCGACAAATCAGACCTCGCTGACACGTCAAATTTGGGCTAAAAGGCAAAAGCTGTGGAAAAGCGTTAAGTTGCGTAGTTTTTGCCTTTTAGCCCAAATTTGACGTGTCAGCGAGGTCTGATTTGTCGAAATTCGGAATCTACGCATACGATTCCCTTATATGAAAGTATTTTCGAAGCTCTACGACCTTTCCTAAGGCCTTTTCCAGCAAAAAAAAGGTGCGCAAATGTCCAGGTGCGCAAAAGAAAGGTCGCATTTGTCCCACCCCCCCCCAATTTAGCTGCTGTTTAAGTAGTGTTACTGGTTAAACAGGCTAAACAGGCTTAATGGCTAAACAGGAGAAATTTGTATTAAAAAAAGATTTAAAGGAGGATAATCGATAGAATTGATTATCTAGAAGCAAATAAAGTTTATCTACTTTTTCAAGACAAACTTTTGAATGTAAATTATCATTATCGGATCGCTAAACCACTAAATTGTAATAGTTGGAGGAAATGCAAAGAAAAAAGGCTACTTATCGGTTATGTCTCCATAAATTTCTATTAGATTTAATTTGCATCTTTTTTTGGACCCAAAAACCCCAAGCAATCAAGAAAAATAATTTTATACTACTTAATACAACAAAGCCACGATGAACTTCAGCAGTTCTGAGAGCGTTTTTTTTTGTGAACTACTTGCAGGTCAAATCTAAACGACAAATCGGAGGTGCGAATCGAAACGTTAAAGTGGATAAGAGCCTTTTCACCAAACGGAAATTCAATTGTGGTCGTGTTTTGCCCTATCGTTGGATTCTTGGTGATCTTTTCCGTGAAACGGGAGAATGCTTTATGATCGAGGTCGAGGACAGGACAGCGGAAACGCTTCTCAAGAATATTCAAGAATACATCGCCCGTTCAAGTGATAAGTGGCGCGTGGCGGAGTTACAGAAAGAAGGATCACGGGAAAGCCAGGTACACCCACACTATCATTAACCACAAGTACAACTTCCTGCACAACTTCCTGCACAACTTCCTGCACAACTTCCTGCACAACTTCCTGCACAACTTCCTGCACAACTTCCTGCACAACTTCCTCCACAACTTCCTCCACAACTTCCTGCACAACTTCCTGCACAACTTCCTCCACAACTTCCTCCACAACTTCCTCCACAACTTCCTCCACAACTTCCTGCACAACTTCCTCCACAACTTCCTCCACAACTTCCTGCACAACTTCCTGCACAACTTCCTCCACAACTTCCTCCACAACTTCCTGCACAACTTCCTGCACAACTTCCTGCACAACTTCCTCCACAACTTCCTCCACAACTTCCTCCACAACTTCCTCCACAACTTCCTCACCCACACAACCCCAAAAAAAGAAACTTGGGGGCCAGCAAAATGGCGACAGCAAGAATACTCAAGACATCGCCCGTTCAAGTGATAAGTGGCGCGTGGCGGAGTTACAGAAAGAGGATCACGGGGCCAGGCACCCACTACAAAGTACAACTTCCTGCACAACTTCCTCCACAACTTCCTGCACAACTTCCTCCACAACTTCCTCCACAACTTCCTCCACAACTTCCTGCACAACTTCCTCCACAACTTCCTCCACAACTTCCTCCACAACTTCCTCCACAACTTCCTCCACAACTTCCTGCACCCATCTATCAACTCCCAAAAAATTGAATACTTGTGGGGCTCAGCAAAATGGCGAAACAAGAAACACTGTGGAATAAGTCGCCATCACCTTGCTAGCTATTAGGTTGGCGGGAAAATAATGCGAATTTTTAACTTGTGCTCTTGGGAAAGTAATGGCCGACAAACAGAGAAAACCGCGATAGTAACAGAGAAGCAGAGTGTGTTTGCTTACACAATCATAATATTATTTGAAAACATTTGTTCATTTGTTATCAAAAAATGACGGAACAAAAATTCCTTATTCGAGCTGCTTTACTCTATGACTTTAAGCTTGGAAAATCTGCACGTGAATCGCATAATTCCATTTCAAAGGCCTATGGCGAAGGTAATATTAGCGAAAGCCAATGTTATCGATGCTTTGTGCGATTTCGAAATGGAAACGAGAGCCTAGAAGATGAGCGTCACGAAGGACGTCCTCGAAAGCTGGATGAGTCTCAACTTTTGCAAATTATCGAAGAAGATCCCACTTGCATCACTCGGGAGTTGTCGGAAATGTTCAATATTGATCATAGCACCATTGAAGAGCATTCACATTTGATTGGAAAGTGAAACTTCTCGAAAATGGGTCCCACATGAACTGACCTTTAATCACAAAATTTCCCGTATGAACACTTGTTCAATTTTGATTCAAAAATCAAAAGCACATGATTTCTGGAAATCGATTATTACTTCTGATGAAACGTGGATATTATATGATAAGGTTCAGCGCAAGCACCAATGGCCATCACGAAAGCAAGTCCCGGTTGTCATGTCAAAACCTGGTCTGCATGGAAGGAAGTTGATGTTGTGCGTATGGTGGAACTATCGTGGATTGGTCTATTTTGAACTGCTCAAACCGGGTAAAACTGTCACATCTGAACTTTACAGTGAGCAGTTAGGGCGTGTGAATCAAGCTTTACCGAAATCTCGACATGACACTTCAAAAATTCGATTTTTGCGTGATAATGCAAAACCGCACACGGCAAAGATGATCCTCCAACAAATCGAAGAGATGGGCTGGAAGCTTCTACCTCACGCCCCATACAGCCCTGACTTGACCCCATCAGACTATCACTTATTCAGGTTTCTAAAGCAGTTCATCCCCGATCAGCTGTTCAACGATTTCCGGGAAGTCGAAAATGCGGTCACCAACTATTTTTCGTCAAAAAGTCCCCAGTTCTTTGAAGAAGGAATTATTCAATTGAGCAAAAGATGACATAATGTTCTAAATAATAATGGAGAATACCTTTTATATTAATCTTCTTTATTGATTGTTTTTTTTAAAATAAAAATTCGGGTCAAAAAAATTCGCATTACGCAAAGTATATTCTAAACGCGCATAAAAGGGAGTATGCCTAAGATGCCAAGCTTTCTCTAACCTAACCTTTGCTCGAGTAATATGAGGCGGAGGAAAAAAGCTACCTTTGGTCGAGAGCGGAATGTGTTCAATCAGCAATTTGTGCATCGTATCAGTGAGGAGGGCGTAGCACACGTTGATATCCGTGTCCGTGTTGGCCTGAAGAGGAGATTGAAATTTACTAAAGAAAACGATATAGCATTGAAATCACCTCTCCAATAAGCACGAATAGGATTGGCGCCTATGGGAGAAACGATAGGATTTACAACAAAACGGAAGGTCAAAACAAAGTGATCGGAGCCTCCAATAGGTGGCAGAGGGGAAATTTCAGAAAGAAGATGAGGCCAATCGGATAGGATTAAATCAAGAACATGATCACTTCTCCGAAAAGTAGGGAAGTTATTTAAAATTTTAAGACTATTTGACGTGAGAAATCTAGACAAATGAGGAAATCGAGAGAGATTTAGGGGGCAATTTTGTTTTTGAGAAGATAAGATGGTAAAATTAAAATCCCCAGCAAAGCAATTAGATTTACAAGGGTCAAAATATTGATCTAACAGGTTAAAAAAGCTGATGGTATCTAAAGGGTTAACATCTGGGGCACGATACACAACAAATAAACGGAAAGCAGTATTACGTAAATTAAAATCAACAATCAGAATGTCACATCCAGAAAGACTCGTACTCAAAACAAGATTTGAAATTATTTTGCGCGAGATAAAAAGAATAACGCCGCCGCCACGAACTCTAGTATTGCTATTACGGTCACAACGAAAAATTGAGTAATTAGATGAAGGATCAAAAAGGGAAGAGGGGCAAGAATCGTTAAGCCAGGTTTCACAAAACGCTAAGAAATCAAAATGTTTTGAGCGGGTCAAAAATTGCACATAAGAAAGGCGTTTTCTGGAAACAATTGAGTGAACATTGGCAAAAATAAAAGAAAACAATGCAGTAGGGTCATTTATCCTGGTGATGTTGGGGGTGGCGAATGAGGGTGGGAAGCCGCTGGGACGGCGACCTTCGCAAACTTTGATGAAGGGCTTCCGCCAGGCGTGTCTGAGTTATATGTCTGCTTGATCACGATGGCTCCAATGTTGCCGTCCCTCGACACGATTTTCCGACTACGATAGGATTGCTCGTGATGAATCTTCTGTTGCCCATGCTTCTTGTGGTCACCGGGTGGTCGTCCGGGGGTTTTCTTCTTTGCCGTTTCAACGCGAATCGTATTGAGTGTGTCCTCCGGGGAGCCATCAAAAGAAAGCTCGGTATTAACGCAGGCGTCCATCATTATTGGCTTCACCATGACTTGTTGTTGATTGTCACTTGTGTGGGTGGTACCAGTAGAGATGTCGACATTCTCAACACGAGATTGAGCAGTAGATTGAGTAATTATCGAATTCAGACGGATCTTGTTGTGATTCACATGTGACGGGAACTGCGTGGCTCGAGGAGGTGCTCTCTGCGGATCCGAACGGCGAATCGCGATGAAGCGGCATGCCCATGGAAGAAGGCAGGTGCCGAACTTTTTGAACGATGCAACGAGGCCAGACGCAGTGTGAGACGAAGCGACTATCAGTTTCATGGGTCGCGGTCTGGGTGGAGAATAGACGCCCATCCTGTACGCATGCAGAAGGTGGCCATCAACTCCATAGGCGCCAAAAACTTGATCTAACAAAAAACGATCATAACTTCTTCGAGCCAAAGCAGGGAAAAAAGGAGAAGGAGCAACCTCAGGCAGGTCCTCAACAACAAGATGGTAATCAGGTCCGAGCGTCTTCGCGAAAACGTAGTCACTTGTGTGAGTGGGGAGGGCAAACGTGGGTGGTGGGAGAGGATGCGTAGGATGTCCCGTCAGATCTGTCAAGTTAAGCAGCGAGGGGATGACCTTCTTCGTGCGTTTTGCCATTTCGAAACCTCAAACTTGGGTAATTAAAACCTGGTGAATTGGCTGGTGTTTATAATAAAATTTGTATTTTCTTTCACAAAATACATTAAATAATCAATGTAAATTAATGAGGACTACACGAGGTGGAGAGCGGGGTTATGTGCTTTCGCTTTTACTGGAAGGTAATTACGGACGTTATTGACAATATTTTTCCCGTCCATTAACAACTGTATCCTAAACTCGATGAAGCGGTCAGAAACTGTAATTGTTAAGCCAGAAATAAATTTCTCAATGAAGAAACCTTTCTAGAATTTTCTCTATGCGAAAACTTGGGAACCAGCTAAACACTCGAAAATGAACACAATTACACTCACCAGCGATTCAGAGTGCTTTTTGCTGAAAACTTTTTGCCAATCAGGCGTTGTGAAATCTTTCGCGTCAACCCCATCAAATTAGCACTTTTTCACGCTTCCTCCTCTCACTCTCCGAATAATTGCATTTGATGTCGTTTTTGTGACAAATTTCCACGCACTCACATTCGCATTGTCATCATACAAAAAGTCTGGGTTTTTTATGTGTTTTATTTACAATTTATTCAATTTACAATACATTACCACAATAGGGACAAAATAAAATACAAGGTATACAAAGCGTGTTTTGTGATGAAGAATGATTCCTCGAGCCTTTGAAAATTTAAAATTTGAAGCTTTGGATTTTGATTTTGAGGATTATGGATTTCGTTAAACATTGTTCCAATTTCCTCATTTCCGACATAGATTTTAAAGATTTAAAAATCTAGAGATTTTATTAAACGGGTTCAAATCTTCTCATTTTCTTCATTTTGAAATTTTAAGGGTAATTTTTTAAATTAGCAATAACATTTGAAGACATTCGAAGAAAATATTAGAATCCCTTCTTAAGAAGACATTCAAGGTCTTCTTAAAAAGGGATTTGAAAAAGACATTCGAATGTCAACAAATGATCAACAAGGAAACTCTAGAAATACTTTGTGATACTTCTTTTCATTCAGAGAGTCCCATAGATCCTTTCGTCTTGTGATGTCTGATTGGTTTATATCAAATATGGAGCGTCCCCTCGCGACCTGGAATCCATTTCACCTTTGTTTCCTCCAACACCTTGATCAATATCTCGGGATTTTGGATTGAGAGGGTTATTTGTTTGGCACAAGATTTGGAAAGAGCAGTCCAAAAGTGGTTGTTTGGAAAATTATTAATGAAGAAAGAAAGAAAACGACATTTCGAGAGTCGTGTCTCGATCATTCCTGACAGAATTTCGATATAAGTTTCCTCTTCAACGTTTAGAGCATGAGAAAGAAAAAAGCTATTGATAGAAATGGAGGGAAATTGACGAAAGGAATCGAAATATTCTCGGGGTCTGGATACCCACATTGTAAAACATTTAACACTATGAAGTTGTGGAAAAAGGTGAAAAAAACGAGGTATTCGAGTCATTTGAGTCATCCTCGAAGCTCATACGCTGAATGGAGAATTCTCGACAAGAACGAATCGGTATGATTGGTAAGGGTCGACAAACGACAGTCTTTGGCTCGTCATAAATAGCTCGCTCGATAAAACTAACCTTTTGTGTAGTCCAGATTAGAACGTTAAGCAGCAGAATGCAACGATCCGAACCCTCTTCTTCCCTTTACTTGAGAAACCAGCAGTCAATAGAATTCACCTTCCGTGGATACGAGCCTCGGATTAGAATTTGAGTTCTGAATTGTTTGTTGAATTCATACACATACAAACAAAAGAACTATTAGAAAGCAACACGATATAATTTATGTAATAAAGGTAGCACAAGAAAGTCAAGAATCAACTAGAACTACAAGGTCGCGTCACTTTCATCGTACTTCACCAGCAGCGGAATGATCGGATGATCTCTGAAATGAAAGAAGCTGTTATTTTTCTTATTAAAAGCAAGAACCTAAAAACACTTTCTTACCTTGCTCGCTGCACGTTTGCCCCTTCGACACCATTGATTCTCCTGTATTTTGTACACTTCGGGTATTTTGTACACAACCTCGTACTTCTGTTGAAACTAAAACGAGTTATTAGTGAGCTTAATAGCACAAAAACTAACCCTCCAGCCGCAAAGATGTGATTTTTGTCGTATGCACAAGCGCTAACATAACATCGATGTTCATCCATTGCTCCGCGATCCTCCCATTTCTAAACAAAGTTTCTTAAAAAGCGCAAAAGTACCACACACATACCAAAGTTAATCTAAATTTTATGAAAAAGAACAACGCAATAAACCTACCTTCCATATTTAAGCCACAATTCAGCAGAACGACTCACTTTTCAACAAAAGCAGCGAATCAGAGATAAGCATTGCTGTTTTTCATCTATGTCCAATATCTTTTGTACTGCATTGTTCACTAGATGCGCATCGCATCGGCGTGATTCGTTTGTTCCTAATGCGTCGTGCAATATAAAAGCACAAAAGTAGAAGAAATTAACAAAAGACAGTGCTCGCGAGACTAAAACAGCAAAAAACTTAAAAGAGAGTACTACTATTGGGGTACTCCCATTGGGACACTTGTGGGTCACTCGTGGGGCATTTTTGGGTCACTTTGAGAGTACTATAAAACTATAGTTGCTTAAATGGGCTTGGTTTTCAAATTAAAAAGATTCAGCTAACCCATCTTGGTACCTTGTGCCAAAACTATTGGGTTGACCCATAAGTAATGAGTCGATTTCAAACAGAAATATATATATTCAATAAAGCCATCTAAATCAATCAAAATAGTTTCCATCTTTTTCAATGAACTGTGCCTATTTTACTGGTAGAAGGCGAATTCCTCTTGTGCAAAAATCTTTGATCTTGAGTCAAACTAGTTCTGTACCCAATTTTTGGTATCTTTTTCATCTTCAAAGTGCTCTAGGGCTAAGGCATTTTCCATTGATTGATGATTTGATAAATAGCAATCTGATGGAGCTAGATCTGGAGAATATGCTGGGTGGGGGAGAAGTTCCCTGTCCAAGTTCTGGGCTGTAGAACGGACCAGTTGAGCAGTGTGTAGTAGACATGGTTTTCGAATCTGATCTGAAAAAGTGGAATTTCAGATCTGATCCGAGAACGGGACTTTCGGATCAAATCCAATCCGATCCAAGACAGTATTTCTTTGTTTGAATAAATTGTTTCTAGAAAGCAAGGTCTTTAATAATCTTGGCATCGCTCTCTGCAACACAAAATTTAACTTTAGACCATTATTCCATCCTAGCCGATATTATTAAAGTCGTTCAAATGGGACCGGTTGTGAAGAGAAATAAAATGTGTTTAATCGATCTGATCCGACTAAAACCTGATCCGAAACTATGTCTAGTGTGTAGGCGAGGTTTGTCATGCTGTAATATGGCCTTTTTCAGATTTGGTCTTTTTGTCTCAAGGGCTTTAGCCAGATTCCGCAATTGATTACTAGTTGAGAGTTAAGTGTTTGCTTGCTATCCTATAACTTCCAGCACTCCCAG
This sequence comes from Mesorhabditis belari, assembly GCA_958450365.1. Lineage (NCBI taxonomy): Eukaryota > Metazoa > Nematoda > Chromadorea > Rhabditida > Rhabditidae > Mesorhabditis > Mesorhabditis belari. The sequence continues at coordinate 1,979,752 of CAUEEP010000732.1, forward strand.
TATCCAATAACTTCCAATCACAACCTCAACCGGTCTCCCGGAGCGGTCGCTTTCGATCAAAGATTTGTTGGCATTTTTAAACTTGTGAAACCATCGATTACATCTTGGAGAGATTACATCTTGCACTAATCGAAAAAAGAAGTAGTTAAGAAAGAAATAAGAAAGCAGGCCCAATCAATGAAAGTGCCTTGAAATGAGGGAATTCTGTTGTCTCTTTTAGTGATAAACACTGAGGGTCGACTAAAACTTTACAGTAAAATCTCCTTTCTTTCACGTGACTCATTGGCCAACCCAATTTCTCACATTTTGCCGGTGCAAGTTTCGATGATCTACTTTATGGGTTTTGACCTTTTTTCAACATCTGCTACCAATTGATCATAAGCGATCAAATCGAGCGGTCGATTGTCGTGAGCTTGAATGAATTGGGCCGAATTCGATAGGATGCTTGGGAAAATCGTGGAGATCGTCCAGACGGGGAAGAAAAGTACCCGGAATCTCGTGCAACCCCAGATCTGAATCCCAGACCAGATGTTGTTTTTGAGGATTACCTGAAATCCGAGCTAAAATTTGCTCTATGGATCGATGAAAACCTGAGTAGCGTAGAGAACCCGGGGGAACCATGGAGGCAATGCGGTGATCGGGAACAACCACTCATAAGCGATTGGGCGGAGGACGAGTTCGGTGTGGAGAAAGAGGGACCCATTCATCACACCCTAGAGTTGTCTTTACGCTACGAATTCATCGGTTCTCCAAAACTCACATTCAGCCGCAACTGTTCCCGCACGGTGATTGGGATGCCAAACTTTTTGACCATCATGAATAAAATGTAGAACAAGTATAGGAGACAAGTCGGCTAACAGATCGCCAAAAGAATGAACTCCCACCAAAACAATGTGGTCATCGTAGAGAAGTTTCGGGAGAATTGAGATCAGATGGTAAGTGATTGTATGAAGCGAAAGTGACCACAGGGTCGTTGTTGTTGAATCAGGTCAGGTCAGGGTTCGGAATGGAATGATGATTATTAGTAGAGTAGAGAGACGCGAGCACAGGGGGGACTTCTTCAATTAAAATCGCGAGTGTACCGAGAACAGCGAAGATCGAGACGTTATCGCTGTGATTCAAGGATGAAGGCTATTTGGATAATTTTTTTTCTCTGTGATTCATTTCCCCATTTTCTCTAAATTAATCCCTCGTGCTGAAACAATGGGACTGGAGGTTTTTGCAAAAACATGCTAACATTATAAATTTGCATTTAAAATTCAATTGAAAAAGAAAATAGCTTTTTATTAGCTAAAATCCATTAAAAGAAGTATCTAGATGTTAGGCAGAGATTAGAAATGAAAAAATGCAAATTGCTTTTCTTTTTCGAGGCATATCAAACGTTTTCCCCAGTCATTTCTTAAGAAAATGTTGAAATTTGGCTAAATTTTTGAAAGTCATTTACAGGATTACTCTTTTGCTTTGTTCTTTTGCTTTGTAGATGGTACGAAAAAGATATTCAGCGGTACCCGGGGGTTTTCGAGGTCGACGAATCGATTGGAGCTATTCATTTTGTTGTGACTTGTTGCAGGTCTGCTTCACATAATATCTTTGGACAAGACTTGCCTTGACTTTGGCTTAACAAGTTTTCAAAACCGTTTCAAAACCGTTTCAAAACAAAACGTTTTCCCCAGCGATTTCTTAAGAAAAAGTTGAAATTTGGCTAAATTTTTGAAAGCAAATTGAAGCGCAAATTGAAGAACTGCAACCTTTGAGAACTATTACAGGGGAAAGACATAAATTTGTGAAGTGAAGAAGTCTATGGGAAAAGCCGGGACACCTCGGGAACACCTACAGTGGCGGACAATTAAATAGAACCGATGCTCCATTTGCACAAAGACCACGAATTTTCCATTATTTTCACACCCATTCAAAAAGACATCAACAGCGATTTTTTTTGATGTTATCTTAGCTTTCGATTGGCACCACTTTTGACCAAACATAATTTAGTATTTATTTAATAACTCAACAATTAACAAAGGTGTGTTTGAAAAATGACGACATTTAAATAGAACCGATCGTAAAAATTAATATGAAGTGGCAAAACCTTTGTTTTTGATGACTTCCAAGAGTCTACGCTTCATTGATTTAACTAACTTCTTGCAACACCAATCTATCGGGAGCATGTGCCAGTCCATCTATCTGGTAGTCCAAAATCCATCGTAGTTTTGCTCAGGCAAACATTCAAAGATCACAACGAAATTGACCAACAGTGTTGCATAATTTTGTGGTTGTTGTCTGAAGCGTGAATTTCGGAGTAGTTACGGGTTGAGCAGTGATTTCAACCCTTCGAATAGGCGATGTAACATTGTCTTGAGTAACAGCCGTTATAGTCATTGTTTGGCGGTCGTCGGCTTCTCTGTTGTCCCGTAGGCAACAAAAGACGGCATCTCGGGGCTGTACTTCTGAAAAATTAATGTTCAATCAAATGGAATTTTTTTCTTCTTTGAAGCACTAAACAGAAGCGATCCGTTTAAGAAGGACAAAACCTTTTTTTTGATGACTAAAGAGTCAACGCTTCATCGAAAAATATTAACATCATTACCTATCTATCGGGTGCATATCAAACGTTTTCCCCAGTCATTTCAATCCACTCAAAACATTTCCATATTTCCTTTCAACATTTCCATTTCCACATTTGTTTCAAAAAATCAGCCATATTTTCGTTTTTATCTCTCTCGTTTTTCGTGCGTTAAGGCTGATTGAGTTTTCCGTGTTTTTTTTTTGCGTGACGTCAAGAAAAATGGGGATTTTCCATCTTTTCTGAACGTTCACCCGGCCATTTCCATTTGATTCAATAGTCTAAATAAAAAAAGAAACGATTCGAAAATAACATCCAAGTCTATCAAGCTCTCAAAATAAGCGTTCAAAACAAGCGTTTTAAATAAATTTTTTTTTTAAATTGCTCATCTGAGGATGCGTTAACAGAGCATAAACTATAATGTAAAAGATCTTTTTTTTCAATCGGCAGCTTTGTTCAATTCAATCACAATTATTGCTCAACTCGGCTAGTTTTCAATTTCTTTTCAGCTTAATCGAATTGTTGTTTTTGGTGAGTCGAGTTAATCGTCTCAGAAATCGAGTTAGACAGAAAAGTTGCCTTTTAAGAGAAGAAAATGTTGAAAAACATGAAAAACATTAGCTTTACTAAGAAATTTTCAATTCAATTTGTTGATTTTCATTTTTTTTTGATCAATGCGAGAGTCATTCAGTAAATTTGAGGTAAATTTTCCATAGGTTTTCTTTGGGGCGCTTTATTTTGAATGTTTTTTTTGCCAATTGGCTTTTTTGAAGTCAGAAATCAGAAATCACATTGGAGAATCGGTTCATTTTAAAGCTACGGTAATTTTAAAGAAATTTTAGATTCCGTAAATACTGTAATAGTACCTCAGCCCCATAATGACAGCGCGGAGTGTTGCGTAGTCGAGCTTTGAACGCGTTTTTCTCGACACTGGTTTATGCTACAATGCGCGTTTAAATATCAAAAAATAGCCCTGAATTTCAGCTATTTTTTGATACCAAAGACGTATTTTTTGAATGTACGGGCGCTTTGAAAAAAAGCTTTGATTAACAAAATACTAAAAAACTTTTGCGACTACGCGACTGTACGAGGGCGGTGGGGTACTATTACAGTATTTACGGTAACTGATTTTGATTACGATAATCGTTTCCTCCTTTTATTAAGCGATAGTTTTTGATTTGCTTTTCAATTTCACTTTAACCATTAACTTTTTAAGTTTTTTGCTTCGATCTTTCGCATTAGGGAAAATTTTGCTTTAAAAAATTGTTTCTTTTTCTTTTTTTTGAAGAGTTTCCTTGTTTCTTGGGTATAATTTACAAATTTCAGTCTTTATTCGAAAAATTCGACGACTTGCTTTGGTAATTGGTAATTGATTTGATAATTGAGATGAGACTCGAGTGTTTCGATCCGGTTTTCAGGTTTGTTTTCAAAGAACATCACTTCTTGTGAATCTTTTTGCATCTACAGTCGACTCTCTCTATAACGGAACTCGATATAGCGGAAAACTATATAACGGAATGGAATTTTGGTGCCGGCCGACGCTTAGCTAGATAAAACGGCACTCTATACAACGGAAAGCTCTATATAACGGAAACATTTTTTTGGTCTCTTCCATTCAGCTATAGAGAGAGTCGACTGTACTATGTACTATACAGTTATATACTACTATATACTATATAAATCCACTATATACGTAAAAGAGCAGTGTCTGTCTGTCTGTCTGTCTGTCTCTCTTTCTGTCTGTACGGGAATTTTCTCGGCTGTCTTTTAAGTAATAAATCTAAAAATTCTTTTAAAAACCTTAGAATATAGTTTTTAGTTGTGCTGTTTAAAAACAAACAAGAAAGGTCACAATTGAGTGACACTACGGCGGGTCGAACCTGGATCGTGTGGGCTGTAGACCAGCGCGCTCCCGGCTGCACGGTAGAGACAAAAGCATTCAGAATTCGGTATATGAATGTAAAAGGAGCACAATTGCCTTCTAAAAAAGGATAGGTATATGTCAAGGGAAGTTTCATGAAAATCTCATCAGTCAGATCAGTCAGCTCAGTCAGCTCAGTCAGATCAATCAGATCTAACCCAAAACCTAAATAAAACATATCAATATCTTTGGCCTAGACTTGTCAATAAAAGTTGAAGCAAAACAGAAATGATTTACGGTGAGGAATTTGAAAAGTGGTAGAAATAGAAATGGTAGAGTATTTAGTTAATCTATGATGTATTAGCTTGGTAAATATGAAAGGTTATTTTTTACAAAAAATATTGCCCTGTCGTTACGAAGAACATTCCCTGTCTAGGATTTTTCTCAATAATATGCCAAAATGTGCTCATGTTTTTTTTGCAAAAACATTTTTGTTTTGAACAATATTTGTATTGTTTCAGCTCGGCAAAGATGGATAACCAAAAATTTAAAATCAGGGCCGCCATTTTCTTTGAATTCAAGTTAAACAAGAAAGCTACGGAATGCCATCAGAACATTTGTACTGTTTTTGGAGAAGCTGCTCTTACTTACAAACAATGTTGTGTTTGGTACGATCGCTTCAAAACGGGAAACGAGTCATTGGAAGATGCACCACATGGAAAGCCGCCGATTACTTTGGACGATCAGCTGTTACTGAACGAGGTCGACTTGGATCCATCGCAAAAGTGTAGAAAATTAGCAGAAAAGTTCGGATGCACTCATGTTACCATTTACACGTTCTTGGGAAATCATATCGAAGCGGGAAATGGCTCCCCCACGACCTCACTGATGCCCACAAAGTCACACGAGTCACCTTGAGCTCTGTTCTTCTACGTAAAGCTAGCCATCGTGACTTTTGGAAGTATTTTTGACATCTGATGAGACTTGGCTTTCGTATGAAAATATTCAACTCTATGGACAGTGGCTGAGTTCGAAGCAGACCTCTCATTCTATCCCGAAGCCTCCGAAAAAGTTATGCTTTGTGTGTGGTGGATTGCTAAGGGATTGGCTCATTTGGAAATATTAGATAAAGGAGACACTGTTGACGGAAGACTTTATGCAGAACAAATGGGTCGAGTCGATCCAGCATTGAGGAAAAAGAGGATCGATCCATCGAAGGTCAGATTTCTTCACGACAATGCTAGGCCTCACATTTCAAAGATCGTCCACGAACAAATCGACAAGTTGAGCTGGAAACTTCTTCCACACCCACCATACAGCCCTGATCTAGCCCCATCGGATTACCATCTCTTTCGGTCAATGAAACAAGCAGTTTCTGGACAGCAGTTCAAACAAAAGCAGGACATAGAAAATTGGGTTGCCAACTATTTTGCCTCTAAAAATCTTTAATTTTACGAGGACGGTATTCGTGATTTGGGGCAACGTTGGAAAGAAGTTATTAATGCTTGTGGTGAATACATTTGATTTTGAAAGTGCTTAAATAAATTTTTCTGTTATGTTAAAAATGATCAAAAAAATAACCTTTCATATTTACCAAGCTAATAGCTATGATTTCTATTAACTTTTTAAAAACACTATTCGGGAACACCTGAAACACTATTCGGAAACACCCCCAGGTTCATTTGCGTCAGATCAGTCAGCTCAGTCAGCTCAGTCAGATCAATCAGATCTAACCCAAAACCTAAATAAAACATATCAATATCTTTGGCCTAGACTTGTCAATAAAAGTTGAAGCAAAACAGAAATGATTTACGGTGAGGAATTTGAAAAGTGGTAGAAATAGAAATGGTAGAGTATTTAGTTAATCTATGATGTAGCTATGATTTCTATTGAGAATAGCTTGACCAGTTTACTGACTGAAAGGTATTCAATTGAAAAGTGTCTTGTCTAACACAGTAATCTCTTGAAAAAAAGGCTAGTATGCAAAGTTGAGATTCAACTCTTGAGCTAAAACGATAGACTTGTAAATTTCGAACTTTCACTTCTCACCTCTCACTCGTTCATTCATGATCTTTCGGTCACAATTTTCTCGTTTTTCTCTACTAGAGATGGGTCTTTCGAAGGAGTTTTATTTGCACAATTCTTCTATTCACGATGAGTAAAAAAGTGAGAAAATTTCTCTCTCTTTTAGCGAGATTTCTCTCATTTTCACCTCAAATTCACTCGTTTTACCGTCTAGAGTTTTTTTGAAGAACTTTGAGTACGTTTTTATTTATCAAATGCTTAAAAATATAAACTCACCCTTTCTGGCGCACTAAATACCTCATAGTTCAGCCCGTTACCATCAGAAAATCATGAATTCAGTGCACTAGAAAGGGTTTATTTCGACTTTCGAGTACTTTCGTACTTTCGAGAGCTAATTATATCATTTTCGAATTCATTTACGTATTCTAATGATTCTGATGATACTTCTGATGATCATTTATTTATTCTGATGACTGAATTCTTAATGACAAATCGTTTCCTGTTGAAATGAATCAAAATTCATCAGTTCACAAGAGAAAAGGCAAACCTTTCCATAAATGAGCCAATTTTTCTTTGAAACTTTTTCACTTTTATACAAAATCACTTCAAAATATTCTAAAGAACACATTTTTCTTTTTAAATTAAGCGATTTCAAGCTCTCATTTCGAAATTTGCATTGCAATTTGCGTTTGCAAACAAATTCTGACGCAGCTCGACCAAGACCTAAGAAGTACGGATATGCGCCAGCTCTCGGGACTCAGAGTGGAAGTGATCCAGTGGAAGTGATCCAGTGGAAGTGATCCAGTGGAAGTGATCCAGTGGAAGTGATTCAGTGGAAGTGATCCAGTGGAAGTGATCCAGTGGAAGTGATCCAGTGGAAGTGATTCAGTGGAAGTGATCCAGTGGAAGTGATCCAGTGGAAGTGATCGAGAGAAAGAGACTCAGATGGGCCGACCACGTAGCCAGAAGAACAGACGACAGATGGACGATACGGATCACAGAGTGGCTACCACGAGACCAGAAGAGGCCCATCGGAAGACCAGCAACGAGGTGGAGCACAAGAGTTGCAGAGACGGTCAGAGAAAGGATGGCTAGAGTGCAACCACCACCAGCACTAACAAGTCGAAGACTTCGAACCAGGAACAACCAAGATAGGAAACACTGGATGACAATAGCAAGGGAAAGAGAAATGTGGAAGCTGGTTGTGATCTGCGCAAATAGGAACACCTAAGTGCGAAGATAGATAAAAAAAATAATTTCCTGTTGAAGTGAATCAAAATTCATCATTTCACAAGAGAAAAGGCAAACCTTTCCATATTTCCATAATTTTTTTTTAAACTTTTTCACTTTTAAACAAAATCACTTCAAAATATTCTAAAGAACACATTTTTCTTTTTAAATTAAGCGATTTCAAGCTCTCATTTCGAAATTTTGCATTGCAATTTGCATTTGCAAAGAAAGAATTTGACTCTAGAATGTACTTGTAAGTCTTTGATCAGAGTATTTGGACGTTTAGAGCGTTTTAACGAGTAACGTTAACGAGTACTCGAGTAACGAGTGGAGTAACGTTTAAGCGAAGCGAATTTTCCATTTTTTTTGCCTCGTTTTTCTCTGCTCTGCACTTTTGAAGCAACATTTCCTAAAAATCTCTCCTGAAATTCTTTTGAAATCCTGAAATCCTGAAATTTCCTCAAGTTTTACGTCTGACCTAAGGTGCATAGTCAAATTAAGCGATTTCAAGCTCTCATTTCGAAATTTTGCATTGCCATTTGGATTTGCAAAGAAAGAATTTGACTCTAGAAATTTCCTTGTAAGTCTTTGATCAGTATTTGGGTCGAGTAACGTTTAAGCGAAGCGAATTTTCCATTTTTATTCCTTCGTTTTTCTCTCCTCTGCACTTTTGAAGCAACATTTCCTAAAAATCTCTCCTGAAATCCTGAAATTTCCTCAAGTTTTACGTCTGACCTAGTGTGCATAGTCAAATTAAGCGATTTCAAGCTCTCATTTCGAAATTTTGCATTTGCAAAAAAAAATTTGACTCTAGAAATTTCCTTGTAAGTCTTTGATCAAAGTATTTGCATCGAGTAATCCTTTTGATTCATCAAATTTTCATTTGAAATCTGTAAATTTTCACATGTTTATCTCATTGAAAGACTTTCTTTTCTTTATTCAAAGGTTTCTCTAATCCTGAGTTTGCAAATCAATGGAGGGAAATTTCGAATAAAATTGAAATCTAGTTTAAATTTAGTTTAAATTGAAACTAAAATCAGAAAATGATTCTTTTGATTTAGCGATTAGTGAAACTTTTGTTTTGGTATTGTTGCTTTTTTATTTATATTTTTTGTTTTGCTTAATGTCAGCGAATTAGATTTTTATCAAGACCGGTTAGTCGGCAATTTTTGGGTGTAAATTTTCTTTTGCGAAAACTTTTGTTTATGTTAGTTTATTTGAAAATTACTAAAAAAAAAAAAGAAGAAAATTTGATGTTTGCAATTGTGAATTTGTAATTGTAAATTGTAGAATTGTAACTTTGAAATTGTAACTTTGCAATTGTAACTTTGTAATTGTAACTTTGCAATTGTAACTTTGTAATTGTAACTTTGTAATTGTAACTTTGCAATTGTAACTTTGTAATTGTAACTTTGTAATTGTAACTTTGCAATTGTAACTTTGTAATTGTAACTTTGTAATTGTAACTTTGCAATTGTAACTTGTAGAATTGTAACTTTGTAATTGTAACTTTGCAACTGTAACTTTGCAATTGTAGAATTGGGAACTTTTGCAACTGCGTTTGAATGTTCGGATAATGGTTTTCTAAAACGTTTAAACTTACTCTTCTCTTTCCTTTTCCAATTTGTTTACTTAAATTTCTAGATTAGAAACATCATAGACTCTAACTGTGATTGCTATTTTTGAATTTTGTCAAGTTTAGAGAAGATTTAGAGAAGATTTTAAGCTGTCCAGAAAATCTTTTCTTTCCTTTTCAGATTTTCGTTTAAAACCAACAAATTCAACCATTGAAATACGATTTATTTGTCTTGTCGGTTACCGTATTTATTACTTGTCGGTTATTGTTCGGCTAAGCCTAAGCCTAAGCCCCGGCGAGCCGAGTTGGTGACTATTTGACGTTTTCCAAGCTTTTGCAGAAGCTCAACACTCTACTCCCCCATGCTAGTCTTCTCGGTTATCGATTCTCGTTCGACTGATCTGATTCGACTGAAGTGACCGATCACTTCAGACGAGCACTCTACTTCATCGAACATAATCACTCCTCACAAGTTGTCAGCTTCTTGCTTCACCGAGTTGAGTCTCTGTGGATTTATAACCGACAATTACCTTTATTTCATTAGAAAAATGAGTTATTTGTTTTGCAAAATAACATTAAAATAGGTTTGATTGATGATTTGAGGTGAAGTCACTGCAAAAGGAAAGACGCCACTCGTTGTCACCACAAAAACCAATCGTTTTCACCCAAAACCACAAAATCAACGCCCAAGTCTATCAAAATTCTCAAAAAAAGTTTTTGAATTTTTGAATGGAGGAGGATAAACTATTTTTAATGTTATATGAATTGATAAATTCAAATTTTTAAGTAACAGGGAGATAATCCAGCACCCATTTTTCATTCTCTTTCGAATTTATTTATAAATAAATCAAAATTGACTTTAAAAATGGAAATTAAACAAAATAAACATTTTTTTTAAAGAAAACTATAAACTAGTTGTTATTTTTCAACAGAAATACGAAAAGGAAAGAAAAGAAAGCTTTCTGGAAAGCTTAACGTGAAAGAAAAGTCTAACTCAAGAGCTGTTCAAGATCAAGAGCTGTTCAAGATCAAGAGCTATTCAAGATCAAGAGCTGTTCAAGATCAAGAGCTGTTCAAGATCAAGAGCCAGCTACACTCAAATTTACATATCAAAGCTATAGAATTTGGTACTTATTGTAAAGCTACTACTCAAGCTAAAGCCTTCGAAAGCCACCAAATTTCCCTGAAGCCATTTCTCATCATAGATCCAGAGTCTCATTTCTCTCGTGTCTCGTGAAAGAAAAGTCTAACTCAAGAGCTATTCAAGATCAAGAGCTAACTTTCATTCAAGAGCCAACTACATTCTAATTTACATATCAAAGCTAGAATTTGGTACTTATTGTAAAGCTACTACTCAAGCTAAAGCCATCAAAAGCCATCAAATTTCCCTGAAGCCATTTCTCATCATAGATCCAGAGTCTCATTTCTTCACCCAAGCTGAAGTAGTAAAATATTCCAACTCTATTGTTCTTTTTTTGCTTTTCTTTCTCTTTCTTTTCAATATCCTTTCATCTTCACACCTTCTTTCCCTTCTTTCATATCAGTCCGTTGTTTCAAAAAGTTTCCTCTTTCCTTTTTCTTTTGTTTTATTGAAAGTCCACTAGTTATCCACACTTCAATGCACTTCCCTGTTCTCATTTGTTTCCAAAAAGTTTCAAAATCTACACAGCTAGTTGATCACAAAAGTTTTATCAAATCTTTATGATTAACATTTACCACTATTTACCCAAGTCGCGAGTATAAGTTCTGTTTGGTTTTCGCATGCAAATTGACGGCTGTCTCCGGTGCGGTGTGTCGAGGGTTCGAACCCCGCTGCAGCATAACTTTTGTTGCTTTTTAAAAACAATAATAGAAGTAAATTTATTGAGGGTTATAGCAATTTTATGCTGTTATTTATTGCTCCGGGCGTGGCTCGGCGCGTCCGCCCTGCTCCTCTCCGGTGCTCAGTCTTATGGATCCCTCCCTGGCCTCTTCATCCGGCCCTGGCCTCTTCATCCGGCCAAAGTCCACGTCGACGGTCGAAAGAGATGCTTTCCATCGTCTTCTTCAACACTATCGTCTGGATGTATCCATGCACATAACAAATAGCAATGGTGATAGGCTGTCACCCTGTAGTATCCCGCGCTCCAAGAACAATAATAAAAGTTTATATAACAATAAAAATGCATAAAAACCCAACAAAAGAAATTCAAAGCAATTAAAGCGAATGTAAATTAAGGCAGAACTTATACTCAGATGAACTTATACTCGAGACTTTAGGGTACTCTAATTTCATAAAGCTACATTCTCATTAATCATCTCTTATCATCTTATCATCTTTCAAAGAGATTTTGATTTCTTTTGTAAATTTTTTGTATCATTTTTGATGAGTTTTTGATTCTTTTAAAGAGTTTAACTGAGATTTTCAATTTTAAACTTTAGAACAAGTTGTTAAAACTGTTTTTCTTGTGCTTAAATTTGTGAAACTCCTTTCTGACATACTCTTTGGATAAAACTCTTTTCTAACTCGTAATTGATCTTAGGTTTGAATTGAAATTAGTCTAAGAGTTTGTGGAATTGTGGGATTTTATGATTTACAGCCTAAAGATCATTTCTAAAATTCTAAAATTCAAGAATTTCATTCGAAAAACGCGTAATTTCACTCTTTTGTTTCTTTTCAAAATGAAAATACATTCAAAACTGGACCCAATCAGAGCTGGGAACTAAAGTGGCTCTTTTTTGGTAGCCCGACCAATCTCGATAGACTGATTGACAAGTTTTTGACGTATTTTTTATCGTCTTTCCATTTCCGCATTGAGATTCGACTCTAGTTCATCGCTTAGTCACTAGTCTCTCATCTCAGCAATTCTCTGATCAATTATCTTCTTCCTCGTCTAGTCTTGTTTCTTAACTCAAAAAAAGCTAAAAGTTACATTGAAAGCTCGACTTTTCAAAGCAAAATAATTCTTTTGTTTTCCAGTAGGTACTTGATGAGCAAGTTTGATAGTTGATAGTTGATAGTTCATAGTTCATTGTTCATAGTTGATTGTTGATAGTTGATAGTTGATAGTTTGATAGTTGATAGTTGATAGTTGATAGTTGATATTTGATTTTTGATTATTTGATTGTTGATAGTTCATTATTTGATTCTTTGATTCTTTGATCTTTGATTATTTGATTCTTTGATTCTTTGATAATTTGATTATTTGATAGTTTGATTATTTGATAGTTTGATTGTTTGATAGTTTGATAGTTTGATAGTTGATTGTTTGATTGTTTGATTCGTTGATTATTTGATTCTTTGATTCTTTGATTATTTGATTGTTTGGTTGTTTGATTGTTTGATTATTTGGTTGTTTGATTGTTTGATTCTTTGATTGTTTGATTCTTTGATAGTTTGATATTTTGATTATTTGATTCTTTGATTATTTGGTTGTTTGATTGTTTGATAGTTTGATTCTTTAATAGTTTGATTCTTTGATTCTTTGATTCTTTGATAACAACAAACAGACTTCCTTGCCGTACTTTGAGTTCAATTATTGTTCTAAACATATCCTTCTGGCCCACTAAATACTCCATTTTCTCGCCTTAGCTCTTCAAGAAAGATGAAGAATTAGGTATTAAGTAATTAGGATTAAGTTAGTATTAAGTTAGTATTAAGTTAAGTAGGTTGTGCTTCTATTCTAAGCACAAAGTACACTACAAAGTACATGAACCCTACAAACTACAAGCTCAGACTAAAAACTCCTGTAGAATTACTTAGAATAAGTATTCGTAAAAAGTTTTTTTACCAAAAAATTCAGCCAACTTTAGACTTTTGAATGAGACTAAAAGCAAGAAAATCTACTAATCTAAGAAAATCTATTTGTACTCAGTGAACGAGCCATTTTTAGCCATTTGTAGTCTTGTCTCAAGCTCGATTTTTATTAGAAAAAGTAATTTCTATTCCACGCATTTCTACAAGAATTTTTAAGCGGATTTGTCATTTGTAGGGGCTACTACAAAAAGCCAAAGCAGATAAGCTAGATTTGCACAAAAAGCTTTTGCCTAGCCAACCCTTCAGCCACAATTATTATAGCCAAGCTCAGAGCTGTGGACGCAAACAAATCCCAGAGCTTTCCTCAAGAGAAAAAAGTTCGCAATTCTCGTTTCCCAGTCAAAAAAAAAATAGCCTTTCAGGGTTTCCTTTTTTTTTTTTTCCTTGAACACCTAGCCTATTTGGGGCTTTCTGTGGCTGAGAAAGTAAAAATAAAAAAAGAAATTTTCAAGGGAAACTCTATTGAAACCTCTAGAATTTCGTCATTCGAGAATTTCCAAGTCTTGCCTAATTCTTTTCTTTCTTTTCTTTCTTTTTCTTCAGCGATTCCCCAATTTTCTTCTCTTTTCCACTAATCGTTTCTTCTTTTTTTCTTTTTTTTATAGGTTTTAGTGGAAAGTGTTGGGGGTTTTTGGTCAAAAGATGCTTTTTTTTATGTCTCTTTACAAGTTTTTAAAATAGATTCATTGATTTGGGAAATTTGAAAGTAGACTTTACCAAATTCTCTCTCCAAAAGCTACTCTAACATCTACAGTAACTACAGTAACATCTAATGTTCTAAAGTTAAGCTTAGTACTTATTGTTAGAGCAGATTAGACACTATAAACTACAAAAATGATGAACTGTTACATTAAAAATGCTTCTAATTTTCTTCAAATCTTCCCGATTGACATGATCTATAGCTCAAAAAATAGAGAATCTTAAGAGCTTTCGAATGAATTAAAGCACCTCCAAAAGTATCAATGCTAAAGAAAGTTACGGTGGTTTGTAACTTGACGGACTGTACTGGCGCGTAGTCGAAGCGATTGAGACAGACTACCAATCACTGTAGCACATTTTTCGCTTTTACAAATCACTTTCTTTAGCATTGATGCTTTTGGATGTGCTTTAACTGCTCAGTTGCTTCGACTACACACCAGTACAGTCCGTCAGGCTACAAACCACCGTAACTTTCTTTAGCATTGATGCTTTTGGATGCGCTTTAGTTCATTGAAAAGCCCTTGAGATTCTCTATTTTTTGAGCTATAGATCATGTCAATCGGGAAGATTTGAAGCAATTTAAAAGCGTTTATAGTTTACGTTTGTAGTTTATAGTGTCGATGTCTAGAACAGAAGCTAGATTATAGTATGATAAGTTATGGTTTAACTTGTTTCTTAGATCAAAGTTTGCTTTATTTTGCTCAGATTAGAGTGGTTGGTCAAATGATGATTGTATCGGGTTGAATTGTAGAATTGGAGAACACTGGGATTCAAAATTTTAACCTCTATCCATATGTTTTATGAATTTCGAAATGAAAAGTTGATTTTTTGAAGTGTACTGTGCTGAAGGTGGAATTTAAAAGCGTTCTTTTTGTTGTTCGAATGTTGTCAGTCTAACATTAAACAACAAATGTTAGACTAAAAAAACATTGTTTTCTGATTCACTATAGAAAAATTTTCCAATAAAATAATTTATTCTGATGCTTGGAAACGAAAGATGCGTTTGTTTTTGAGAGATTTGATTTTGCTGTAAAATTTGTGTCGTTTCCTTCAACCTATATATCTATTCTACGCATTTCTACAAGAATTTTTAATCGCATTTTGTTGTTTGTAGGGTCTACTACAAAAAGCCAATACGGTTCCAATACAGTTCCTATTTTGATCTAATACGGTTCAAATACGGTTCCAACACGGTTCTTTTTTTGAACTAATACGGTTCCAAATCAGATAAGCTAGATTTGCAAAAAGCTTTTGCCTAGCCAACCTTTCAGCCTCAATTATATAGCCAAGCTCAGAGCTCTGGTCGCAAAAAAAATCCCAGAGATTTCCTTAAGAGAAAAAAGTTCGCAATTCTCGTTTCTCAGTAAAAAAAATTCATTATAGGAAAATTTGTCCCATAAAATAGGAAAATAGATCATATTCTGATGCTTGGAAACGAAAGAGGCGTTTGTTTCTGAGAGTAACCCCAAAAATGTTGTTGATTGTTGTAAAAGATTGTTGTAAAATGATTGTAAATTGTAAATAAGTTGTAAATAATTGTATAAAATGATTGTTGTAAAATTGTAAAATTGTAAAATTGTAAAAGATTGTTGTAAAATTTCGTTTCGTTTGTTTGAACCTTTGTTTCTTTAACCTTCAACCTTCAGCCTTCAGCCTTCAGCCTTCAGCCTCAAACTCTTTATTGATCTTCTTTACTTGAATATCTTTATTTTCTTTATCTGTTTATGACAACTTGCTTTTTGTTATTGAGTTTTTGAGAAGAATTTTTGAAGAATTTTAGAAGAATAGAAGAAAGAAATTTCATTTTTAGAAGAAACAAGAGGAAAAGTGGATAGGGGTGTTTTCTCCGGAATTTCTCCATTAAATGGAGATCGATAAGATCTCCGAATGGTTATCATATCTTGGGTAAGCTTGGCTTTGATCTTCGATCTGAATCTTGGCTTTGAAATTTGCTAGTTTGATTTGAATTGACCGAAGGAATGTCCTCATCATTTGTTTTTCGGGTTACTCTAACTCTAAACATTCTAGAGGATTAAAACTAGAGCACTTTTATCCCCCGCCAAGTAGTCTTTTGTACACTAACCTCTCTATTTTGCTTTTCTTTTCCGCTTTTCCACCTCAAGTCAGCATTTGCTTTGAGAGGATAACGCAAAAATGAGTAAAGTATTGTATTTATTCTAATTATTTATTTATTCTAAAGCGTAACTAGAGATTCTAATAGATATTCTGATATTTTGATCTTCTAATAGAGCTCTAATAGAAGTAATAACTGTGAATATTCAGCTTAGTAGAGTTTTTAGCGTTTAGGCTATATTTGAATATGTGGTCGAGGGGATAGCGTTGCCAAATGGCCAGATCTGGAGTTCGGATATTCTTTTGCTTTTTTGTGATTCAATTAAAGAAGCTTTGCTGAGAGTAAAGTATCGAAATAGAGGTGAAAAAAAAACGAAATAGAGGTGTTTAAAGGTATCTCCATGATCCTTTTTACTCATGGGGATGCCTACTCCGATGGGTTCGGAGTAGGTACCCATCTGTATTTAATATGGCGCCATTACACGCGCTTAAATGCGCGCACTACCGGGAACGTAGTTCGGGGTGGGGTGCACATTCTTCGATGCCGAGAACGAGGAAATCTATTGAAGATTTCCTCGTTCTCGGTTCGTTATGGCTATCCACTTAAATACGGGCAACGTAGTTGGGGTGGGCGGGCAAAAAATTTACATTTTACATTTACATTCTACATTTACATTAAAAAAATTACTTTTTTTTAACTGAAAAATCAGATTTTCAAAACTCTTCCGTTTTTTATCTCAAATCAGCAAATTTCTGAAAATGAATGAATCTTTCGGAAAGAATGAATGAAAGGAAAGTATCCAAGTTCCAAAATGTATCCAAGAAAGGAAAGTATACAAGTTCCTAAATGATAATTTTCAAGGTGAATGCAAATTTTAGCAAAGTAGCCGGCTATTGAATGCCTAGCTAGTTGGTAATAATCAAATCATTTGGTATTAATCAAATCAATCAAAAGTTTTAGCTGTGTCCTTGTGGTGTTCGTTGAGCCGTTGCTCTGCTCGATTGGCTTCCTCTTAAATTGCGCCTGCGTTTTCGTCTTTATATCGTAAGTTCTATAAACTTCCAAAAAAATAGAGAAGCTTAAGAGCTTTCAAATGAATTAAAGCACCTCCAAAAGCATCAATGCTAAGTAATTCTTATGACTTCTTACAAATCACTGTACAAATCACTGTAACAGTGATTTGTAGTCTGACTCAATCGCTTCGACTACGCGCCAGTACAGTCCGTCAAGTTACAAACCACCGTAACTTTCTTTAGCATTGATGCTTTTGGAGGTGCTTTAATTCATTCGAAAGCTCTTAAGATTCTCTATTTTTTGAGCTATAGATCCTGTCAATCGGGGAGATTTGAAGGCAAATGCAAAAGAAAAATGACTTAAAAAATGACGTTCAGCGTATCGAACAATGCGTATTTCCGAAAAACCTCATTGCTCACATACTTGGTGGCGCTTTCAATCTGTAATGGTTTACAGCTACTCCTTTCACTATTTGTAATCGTTTTACCAGCAATCGAACAGGTATTGAAATGTAAAAGATTTAAACTGAAGATCTAAACTAAAGATCTAAACTGGAAAATCTAAACTGGAAAATCTTTAGTTTGTCTCAATCACGTCAGAGGATTTGATGAGAAATCTATTGAAGATTTCCTCGTTCTCGGTTCGTTATGGCTATCCACTTTTATTGACGGTTAACTATGCTGCAATTTGGCTTCTCACATTGATTTGTGCGCAGAGATTTCAGGTGAATGAATGGACAAAATCAAAACGAATATTATGGACTAAATTTTCCTACTAATTTCTCTGTTACTATGTTTCAAGTCCCAGTCTACCCGAACCGAGCTAGGACTGGCTGTTCAGCAAGCTCATCTGCTTTAGTTAAGCCTGCTTTAGTTTATCCTAACCTAACTTAATTCACATAAATTACTTGTCAACTACTACTTGGACATCACAATTTGTACAAAATTTCAATTCTTCCGGCGGAAATCCGGCTCTTTTCAGTGGGAAAAGCTATCATTTAAAAAAACTAGGAAAAAACTGCTTTAGTTAAGCCTTATCCTAATCCTCAAGAGAATCCAACTCAAAGCCAACTAGGCTTTGAGTTGGAGGCTTTTGAGGCTTTTCTTGGGAAAAAGGGTTAAAATAAACTCCGCCAATAGATTCTACCAACCTTAGGCACAAAATTGGGCACTAACCGAAAACCTTAGGCACAAATTTAAAACACTAAATCTCATTTGGAAATCATTTACAAAACAAAAGAGAAATCCTGATGTAACTGACCATATGTTCTTTGTGCGGCCGCGTAATCGCTCGCCGTCTGGCACATGCTCTAGATAGATAGGTCCATTACAAAGGACCCTTACAAGGGAGGAGGGTTCCCGATCCTTGGCATTCTTTCGATCCTTGGCTTTCGTCTGTTTTCAGCGTAAAATTTCGTTGTGCACAAATTCATAGGATCAATTTTAGAATCCGCCCCCAAATTTGGCTATTTATAATTTGGCTATATTGACAAAACCCACTCGAACCCCAAGAGATCCGGAGTGGCCAAAACTTTGATCATTTTTAAGGAAAATGGAATGATTTACGTGTGGAAAGCGTCAATATTACTATTAGATGAAGAAAAGAAGAACGGTTGGAGTAGAAATAAATGCAAGAAGAAGTTTCATTGGAAATTTATTCTAACTTTGACACTTTCTAGAATTTCAATTGTAATGCTGAAGCATTTTCACAAAATCTGATCGAGAACCAACGAAAAATTACAGGCAATTTGCCATCCATCAAGCCCATGGAAGAAGCGACTCTCAGCGATCCGAAATGCCCGTCTTGCTGTGATTATTGTTATTCTTTTAGCAATAGGTCAAAAAAATAAGTAATATAGATAAGAAAATTAAAAATTTTAGGTTTAAATATCATCCGGTTCTGGGAGTTCAAGTACAACGAAGAGGATAGGGTGGTGACCACTGAGTTAAGAGAGCATTTGCTGTACAAATTGATTCAGGTAAACGATAAGAATGTCTGAAATGTCTGCAATGTCTGCAATGAGATTTCAAAAGAAAAATTCGAATCATTTTAGGAGGGAGTTGTGTATGGAATGATCGTTTATGGTCTCCCAGCTGGGCTTCTTCTCTGGCTGAATGGGAATATTTTGGCATTGCTTAAAAAGGATAAGGTAGAAAGCTAATTAGATAAACTTTGCTTTGCTAATTAGATAAAGTTACAAAGCTACTACAGAGCTACAAAGCTACTACAGAGCTACAGAGCTACAAAGCTACAAAGCTACTACAGAGCTACAGAGCTACAAAGCTACAAAGCTACTACAGAGCTACAAAGCTACTACAAAGCTATAAAGCTACCACAGAGCTACAAAGCTATTACCGAGCTACAAAGCTACTACAAAGCTATAAAGCTACTACAAAGCTACAAAGCTATTACCGAGCTACAAAGCTACTACAAAGCTACAAAGTACAATTTCCTGATAATAAATGTGCTATTTAGTGCTATATAATGATATTCATATATATTACTGTGGTCTACAGTAGCTAGGTTTAAAGTACGCAAGGTTACAGTAAACTGATTACTTTGTGTTGACTTTGTTGAGTATAACTAAATCTGTAAACACGTTTATCACTGCACCATAACTGTAATCAGGCACTGGAAATCAACCAGATAACAGTAATCGATTAATTGCTTATTTCTAGGTAAACATTTGGAAGTGAATCGATGAGAATTTTCAGCCAATCGCTTCTTCAACTCGACGTGATTCGGAGACTCGTGCTGCGCATCTCACCGTCTGTGTGTTTCTCTTTTTCTTCCTCTGCTCAACACTTTCTGCCTCAATTCGTCTTTTCATGTAAGTTAATAAAAGATTCTATTTAGATATAAATAGAATTGAAGATATGAAATAAAGTGCGCAAGCTTTAATTTATTGTATTCTCTCTAATAGTAGTGCACCTAAATTCCTCGAAATCTCGAGAACCGCTTATCAGAACCTATCGATGTGGGGTCGGAAAATGTAGCTGACGATGTGATCTTGTGGGGGATTTGAGTGTTGAGCTTCTGGGAAAACTTAGAAACTGTAAAATAGTCATCAACTCGGCTCGCCGGGATGCACTACTATTAGAGAAAATACGGTATATGAATTCTTAAACATAGAACCGATAGAAAGCAACGATAATGTATGTAATATTAGCACAGATAAAGGCAAGAATCAACTAGAGCTTTAAGATCAAGATCATCCACAGATTTAAAGGCTTAGAGATTTTGAAATTCTCTTAAAACAATAGTTCAAGTTAGGCAATAGTTCTGGCAGCTTCTTATTGAAAAAGAGTTATATGGATTATTAAATATGATTGAAATTTCTAAAACAAAAGAATCTCTTCTTGAATTAAATGTGGAATTAAGTTTAAATAAATCTCAAAAAAGATGGATCTGCCTTTGCTCTACCTTTTGAAGTAATAAAGAAGTAAAGGAATTGGTAAGAAAAAGTTGACTTCCGGAGAAAGGACTGAACTTTGCCTCTTGCCTTCGCTCTACCTTTTGCAGGCAATTGCTTCCAGGGAATTGCTCTAGCCACTGAGCTATCCGGCACTTTAACTTGCCAAGAGAAAGAGGGAAAGACAAGGGGGAAGAAGAAAGGAAGAAAGGAAGAAAGAGAGGCTTCCAAGAGAGTTAAAATCAAAAAATTTTCAATTTTAACTAAAGTACTTCAAAAAAAGGCAATAAAGATCGTAAATAGAGAAACAAAAAAAGACTATTGCTTTTAAATAAAACAGAAACAGTTTTGAACTAATCCTTGGTTTAAGGATCGTTGCTGGAGATGTGGTTGAATCGTGGTATTGGCTAGTCGATCTTTCCAATCTTCTCATGAATATTTTTGCGCTTATCACACCGATTCTTTGCTATATTTTCACAAGGGGATTCAAGGTAAAAGTGTTTGAAGTGTTTGAAGAAGAAGAACAAGAAAAAACAAGCACAGAAAATCGGGATCTATGATAATCTGATATAAAACTATAAAAACTTGGGATTTCAACAATTAGAGACAACAATTAACAAGAGTACCAGACTGGGAGTGTACTTTAAGCACAAAATGGAAACGTTTACCTTCTAGTATTGTACTACTAGTATTGTACTTCTAGTATTGTACTTCTAGTATTGTCCTTCTAGTATTGTACTTCTAGTATTGTCCTTCTAGTATTGTCCTTCTAGTACTGTCCTTCTAGTACTGTCCTTCTAGTACTGTACTTCTAGCATTGTACTTCTAGCATTGTACTTCTAGTACTGTCCTTCTAGTACTGTACTTCTAGTACTGTACTTCTAGTACTGTACTTCTAGTATTGTACTTCTAGTATTGTCCTTCTAGTACTGTCCTTCTAGTACTGTCCTTCTAGTACTGTCCTTCTAGTACTGTACTTCTAGCATTGTACTTCTAGCAGTACTCTAGTACTGTCCTTCTAGTACTGTACTTCTAGTACTGTACTTCTAGTACTGTACTTCTAGTACTGTACTTCTAGTACTGTACTTCTAGTACTGTACTTCTAGTACTGTACTTCTAGTACTGTACTTCTAGTATTGTCCTTCTAGTACTGTCCTTCTAGTACTGTCCTTCTAGTACTGTACTTCTAGCACTGTACTTCTAGCACTGTACTTCTAGCACTGTACTTCTAGTACTGTACTTCTAGCACTGTACCTCTAGCACTGTACTTCTAGCACTGTACTTCTAGCACTGTACTTCTAGTACTGTACTTCTAGTACACTCATTTAAGCTCAAAACTTTCCGATCTGGTAAATAAGGAAAGATGATTGTTCAGGGTTCAGAAAGGTTTAAAAAGATCAAAAAGTTTATCTACCTTTTTACTAAAGTTATCTACATTTTACTACATTTTACTTTATCTTTTTAATTGTTCTTTATCTACTAAAGTACATAAAGAAGAATTAAAGAGTAAAATCTTTCAGGATTTAAACTTTTAACATCATTTTTTATCATTTTTTAACATTTCAGGATCTCTTCTTTGTCATCCGTCAACCAAAAGCCAAAGACGCATTGGTGCCATATTTGGAGGATGTAAGCGATCGACGGCAGAGTCATTTGTTGCTTCAGAATTCCTCGAATTCTCCTCATCATACAGCACAACTTGTTTGAGTACAATTAACATTAAAATCAATTATCTAAAAACATCTACCGTATTTTCTGTAATAGTAGTGCAGTCTGTAATAGTAGTGCAGGCTGGAGGGGGGTTGAAAAAATAGTAGTGCGTACTACTATTACAGAAAATACGGTATACATATTTTTCTACCCAATGATTTCTCTTTGTTTTCCCTCGAAATGTCAGCCCAAAAACCATGAGTGCTTTATGAGATACGGGATTTGATTCATTTTTTTGATTGAGTACAGTATTTTGATAGTAATTATACTTGTCGATAACTGAATATCTTAAAATTTGGAATTTAAAACTTGCTGCATAACACTGCATAAATTCTATAGTTTTAAATGCTTTGTCATTCTATTGATTCTATTCTTTGCTTTGCCATGCTTTGCCAACAATTCTGCCAGGATCATGGTTGTTTTAAAGACAACCCTGCCGTTTACTGGTTTTTTTGAGCTGGTCGAATGCCAGGCCGTTTACTGTAGGATTTTTATAACAAAGTTTTGAAAAAACCTCTGGCAAAGACATTCTAGGGTCTGCAAGCGAGTCCAAGTCAGTGAACGGATCCAGGCCTGGCTTGGCTCCTTGACTTGGCTTCTGACAGCTCTTGGAACAGGTGACAGCTCCTTGAACTCCTTGAACGACAGCTCCTTGAACGAATTTAGCCAAAGCCTGGCATACTTCATCTAGTTTAAAAGCGCTAGTATTTAGTCGGATTGTCAAATGTCAAATGATAAATGTCAAAGTTGCAAAAGGATTCAGTTATCGACAAAATTGGAGTCTAAACCAAAGCAAAATTGAGTTTAATAACTCAGTAATCTTAATAACTTGTATGCAAATAACAGTGAACACTTGTTTTTTGAGAAATTAAACGTTTTCTTGCTCAATAAATGATTTGTACAGAAGTTGAATGAAAAAAATCAAAAAAAAAACAAGAAAAATATGTTTAAAAGAAGAAAACAAACCTTAAACAAACAGTCTTTTATCAAATTTTAAAAAAAATGACATTTTTATGTGTTTATTGAAAGCTATTGATCAATCTCTATTCAGATTTTACAATGAAAACTTTGGGAAATAAAATTCCCGAAAAATAAATCAAAAAGCAACACGTGTCTTTGTGTGCGGAGGAGTGGAAGAATTGATGTCTGACGCAATATTTGAGGCAATTTGCACATGGGATTTCCACTCGGTTTTTTGCTTTTTCTTTTGCTGTCTTTTGCTGTCTTTTGCTGTCTTTTTGGGGAACATTCTGGCTGTCTTTTGAGGAAAAGACAGTCAGAATCCTCTTCCATTCTTTTTCTTTTTCGTTTCGGAAATTCTTTCGAAAGTTTACACAATTTTTCACTCTTCTTTGAGTCATATTTAAGGTCGAAAATCTACAGTTAAATAGATTTTTTTTTCATTTTTCATTTGAGTGTACTTTGTAATTAAACAAATTACCTTGTAATTAAACAAATTATCTTGTACTTAAACAAATTACCTTGTACTTAAACAAAGTACCTTGTACTTAAACAAAGTACCTTGTACTTAAACAAAGTACCTTGTACTTAAACAAAGTACCTTGTACTTAAACAAAGTACCTTGTACTTAAACAAAGTACCTTGTACTTAAACAAATTACCTTGTACTTAAACAAATTACCTTGTAATTAAACAAAGTACCTTGTAATTAAACAAAGTACCTTGTACTTAAACAAAGTACTTTGTACTTAAACAAAGTACCTTGTACTTAAACAAAGTACTTTGTACTTAAACAAAGTACTTTGTACTTAAACAAAGTACCTTGTAATTAAACAAAGTACTTTGTACTTAAACAAAGTACTTTGTACTTAAACAAAGTACCTTGTAATTAAACAAAGTACTTTGTACTTAAACAAAGTACTTTGTACTTAAACAAAGTACCTTGTACTTAAACAAAGTACCTTGTACTTAAACAAATTACTTTGTACTTAAACAAAGTACTTTGTACTTAAACAAAGTACTTTGTACTTAAACAAAGTACCTTGTACTTAAACGCACCCTTTCTAGTGCAATGATTTCTGCAATTTTCTTGCGATCATATCAAAAGAAATAGAGTATCAAGTGTATTAGAAAAGATGCGTTTATAATTTTTAAACAATAAAGTACACAAAGTACACTTCAAAAAAAACCACAATTATGACTTTTCTTTTGAATAATTTTTACTGAAATTTCAATGATATCAAATTTTAAAACTATTTTTTAATATTTAAGAAGTTTTCGAAAAGTTCTAGCAAATTGAAACTTTTCTCACTTGAAACCTTAGAACAACGCGAACAACGTATTTTTGCTATCAAGATGCCATAGAATTGTTTATGGAAAGAGAAAGATCATTGCATTGCATTGACAAAAATGCATTTCAAACCGACACCGATTATTCACTGAAATTTCTCATGCTAAAACATTCTGAACTTTCTTCAAACTCAATATTTCTTTAATATGTTTTTAGATAAATGATCCTCAGACATTTCTTTTCATTTTTAACCTCTAACTTAAACCTTAGAACAACGCCGTCTTATCATAGATTTGGTTGAGTGCTTTAAAATTGTAAAAGGAAAACATCAAAACCCTCTTTTTAAAAATCTTTTTCGACTAAACTCGAGGCTTTTGGCGTCTATTGACGTGGCTCTTTTATCTTGCATCCCGAATCTGCTTTCTCTAAATCCTCTAGAGCTTTTTTCGTAAATCGTGTGACTAAAGTTTGGAATGCCCTTCCCGACAAGTTGCGTTTGATCTCCACCGTATCTGATTTTAATGTTGTCTGTCTGAATGTCTGTCTGAATGTCTGTCTGATTTTAAAAGGGCTATTTCGTTGCATTTTAAATGACTTTGTCATCTTTTATCTAGTACATTTTTCATGTCGTTTTCGCATTTTATTTCTTTCTGAATAAAAAGTATTTATATATATGTTGTGTCCGATTTAGATTTCCGTCCGATTTAGATTACAGTCTATATCGGACGTCCGATTTAGATTACAGTCTATATCGGACGTCCGATTTAGATTACAGTCTATATCGGACGTCCGATACAGATCGAACAATAATAAACGTGCTTAATATATGTTCTTAAGCTTAAATTTCAAAGAACATATGTTAAGCACGTTTATTATTGTTCGATCTGTATCGGACGGCCGATATAGACTGTAATCAATAAAAGACCTTTGAAAAATGCAGAAAACTACAGAAAACGCTTAAGAACATATATTAAGCATGTTTATATTATTGTTCAATCCATATAAGATTTAGATTGAATCTAAATCGGACGTCCGATATAGACTGTAATCTAAATCGGACGTCCGCGATAAGTTCAATCTTAATCGGGCGTCCGATTTAGATTGAATCTAAATCGGACGGAAATCTAAATCGGACACAACATATACATTTTCAGGTTTTTTTTCAGATTCTTTTTTCTATTACCTTATCAAAAAAAAAATCCGATAAGTGGTTCTGGAAAAAATGCTTTTTTTAAAGGAATTATTTCTTTTATATCATTTTTTTTCTTCAACTAAATCGATTTTGCAACTTTGAAAGTCATTTTTATTCTTTATTTTGTGACTCTTTATGTAAAGAAAGTTTTGTTGTTATTAAATTAAAAAAAGAAAACTTTCAAAGTGGCAATTACTTCAAAAAAATGTTTCAAAATTGTTTCAAATTGCTTTTTTTTTGATAATTTTCGAAGAAATTCATAGAAATTACAAATTCTCAGCGGAATTTCTGATAACTTTGCGTGTAAAAAGGGAATCGATTGGTGAACAAATCCAGAGAATCTCCTCTTTTTCTTCTTTTTCTTCTTTTTCTCCTCATCTCATCCCGGGATTGGACTTTTTGGCTTCTACTTAGAAGTATTACGTAGAAATATTCCTAAACTTATCGAGATTTTGACTCTAATGTTTTTCATCGATGTATCGATGTTGTTGTCGAAAAAATAGCACGCGACCGATTGATCGAAATTTCGAGGAGAAAGATTTGTGAGTGGCTTTTGGGGAAGAAAAAATGACGTTTACTTGAAGGGTACAATTTGGATTTTTACTTTGTTTAACTAACTTTTTAACTGTTTAACTAACTTTTAACTTTGTTTAACTAACTTTTAACTTTGTTTAGAAAGATTTATCATAGCAGAAGTAGTGAACTAACGATGAAATATAGAAGTAGAGTGTGTTCTTCACAAATAAAACATTCTTAAAGGCACTATCATAGTTTTTACTATATTATTTAACAATAAAAAATGGCAAAAAAATTTTCAAGAAGTCCTTTATATAAGGCTGCAAAAAAGGCTATTCATTCGTTTGATTGAATATCTTATTTTGGGAAAGTTTTATCTAAAAGGAGCCATGGATAGCTGGCTATTCGGGGGGTGGGACAATTGCGACCTTTTTTTTGCGCACCTGGACATTTGCGCACCTTTTTTTGCTGGAAAAGACTTTAGGAAAAGTCGTAGAGCTTCAAAAATGTTTTCCTAGAAGGAAATCGTATGCGTAGATTCCGAATTTCGACAAATCAAACCTCGCTGACACGTTAAATTTGAGCTAAAAGGCAAAAACTACGCAACTTAACGCTTTTCCGCAGTTTTTGCCTTTTAGCCCAAATTTGACGTGTCAGCGAGGTCAGATTTGTCGAAATTCGGAATCTACGAATACGATTCCCTTACATGGAAATATTTTCGAAGCTCTACGGCCTTGCCTAAGGCCTTTTCCAGCAAAAAAAAAGGTGCGCAAATGTCCAGGTGCGCAAAAAAAAAGGTCGCATTTGTCCCACCCCCGCAATTCGCATCGAAATTTTAGAGCGCTTTTTAAAACGCCTTATTTAAGGTTTAGCTTATTTATTTAACGTTTATTTGACGCGTTATTCAAATAAAAAATTATTTAAGTAAATTTATTCAAATAATTATTTGTTTGAAAGAAACACACTCTACATAAAAATGGCTTTTAAAACCTACCGTAAATACTGTAATAGTACCCCATCCCCATAATGACGGTGCGGAGTGTTGAGTAGTCTAGCTTTGAACGAGTTTATGTCGAGTTTAACGAGTCTCGACACTGGTTTATGCTACAATGCGCGCTTAGGTATCAAAAAATAGCCCTGAATTTCAGCTATTTTTTGATACCAAAGACGCATTTTTTGAAAGTACAAGCGCTTTGAAAAAAATGAAATACTAAAAAACTTTTGCGACTACGCGACTGTACGAGGGGGGTGGGGTACTATTACAGTATTTACGGTAGTCATACCGGTTTTTTTAGCTTGACTAACTTTTAGGTAAACTAAAATAAAAACAAATGAGTTTAGACAATTTGAAAGGTTGATTTGGGGTTTGCTTATTCGGCTTTGATTTATTCAAGATCTTGTTTTGATTAGTAAACCCAGCTTTAGTCTTTGAAATTGAAAAATGACATTGAAATCTCAAGATGTTCAGCAAAGGAAGTAATAAAGAAGTAAAGGAATTGGTAAGAAAAAGTTGACTTCCGGAGAAAGGATTGAACTTTGCCTCTTGCTTTTGCTCTACCTTTTGCCTTTTGCTTTCCAGACAATTGCTCTGACCACTGAGCGATCCAGTACTTTAACTTGTCAAGAGAAAGAGGGAAAGACAAGGGGGAAGAAAGGAAGAAAGGAAGAAAATAAGAAGGAATAAGTCAATAATTTAACCAAACATTGTTTGCTTTAAAAGAAGGATTAGTGGAATTATTGTATCAAGTTCAAGATCCAAAAGGGATTACAATAAATTAACATTAGCAACTAAACACTTATCATCTAAAATGACTCCTTGTATCTAAAAATAGCTCTAAACACTTGCTCTTTGCCTTGATCACTTCAAAATTTGGCGATTTGACAAGTTGTGCTTTTGCTCTTTGTCAAGATCCATTGATCTCGTGGCTGGATTGCTCCTGAAATCAAATTTCAAGCGAAACTCGTCCAAATGTCTTTGACAAACGAGTCGACTTCTCAGCCCTGGGATCAGTCAGACAGCTGATAAGAGGTGTTCTTTGTATTGGGAAGAGACAAGGCTTGTCTCATTCGAAAACAAAGTGTTCACACATCTGACCCGAATGATGTTTCACATGTGAAACGGTGATGGGATTCGCCTTATCGAAGTTGACCTAAACCTTGCTATATAAAGATGGGTTGACAGGGAAAAGTAACGTCAATCACCGTTCCAAAAACTGTACAAGTACAAGCTATTTGAAAACTATATTCCTGGTAACTCAATTTTCTGACTCAAAACAAATACTGTTCTAAATTGGTTCTCTATCAAGGTCAATATCTTCTTTTACATTTTGTCCAATCATTTACTCATCAATCTCTCTGTGACCTTCCCTTGTAAACAATGCGCTACTCAAAAGTCTCATTCGATGATCTCCCCGAACACGCTCGCAAAATGATATTCTATTTGGTGCTTTCACTGTCGGCTATTTCGCTGTTCAGGTTTGTTCAGGTTTTTAGTGGACTTTTTAGACTTGTTTGACTGTAAAGCATTGGAAAAGCATTGGAAAAGCATTTTTGTAACGCTTTTGAAAACATAGGAACTTTATATCGTAGAAAATCCTTCATACATTAGAAAAAGGGCTTTAATTGCTATCTAATAGCTTTAAATCTTCTTTTGCTTTGTTCCAATCTTATTTGAAATGAAATTCCGGACGAAATTCTGGAAGAAAGTTGTTTTCTAAAGCTTGGATAGCTTGAAAAAGAGTCATTTTAAAGTTAAAGTTAAAGTTCTTGAGGAATAAATATCGCAACGTCTTGATTTTTCATCGAAAGTTTCAGTCAATTTTTCTTTTTGCCCAAGTTCTTGAAGTTTTTAGCGTAAGCAACTGAGAAATTCTTGTGCCCTCTTTCCCCTTCAGCAAAACGTTTCACTCCAAATGACGGATTATCTCGCTTTTTCTCGAAAAAGACCCTGTTCCACAAATTTTACGGAATTTATCTTTTTGAAAAGCTGCGTAGAACTTTGAAATCTTTAGAGCGCAAATGATTTTGGCGACAATTTTCCTATTTGAGTTGTTGAAATCAGGATCGACGTTAGTTTGGATGTGTGAATTGCGCTTTAAGATGCATGCATTTTAAGATTTTTGATATTTCTTTGCCATTCTAGGATCTTTTCTTTGGGTGCCATTTCTGCTATTTTTCCGCTTACTAAGGTTATTTCTTTAAGGCTGCGTGCTTGGTCGGTTGCGTCTGCTGCAAAAGTTCTATGAACCGCGCTCTGCTTGGCTGCCGCAAGCGATTTCTCGTTCCGTTTGTCGACTCGATATTTTCTGCGCCGATTTCGACTACTTCGTGCCTAAAAAGGTCCTGTTTTTTCTAAATTTAGCAGTAGTTAGGTAGTAAAAGAGGGGTTAAATCGAAAGAAAGAATATCTCATTCTTCAGCGCTGCTAATTCGAGATATTTCTAGGATGACGCTGTTTTGTTCACTAATTTTGCTCACTAATTAAGAGCCTTTGTTCAGTTCGTTTTGAGAAAATGCTCAAGTAGGTAAATTTATGCGATTGGATTTGGAGCTCTATATAAGATTTCCCTTTCCTTTTCTTTCATTCATCTTTTAAAAAATTATCTTAAGAAAATTTGCATTGTTTCTCGTTCTCATTAGTCCGCTTTTGATTCTTTCCTCCAACTTTTTTCATAATCATGTTTTCCTGGTTCCGGTGTGGTTTCTGCTTTCGCCGCAGTAAAATTGGCGAATTGCAAGACGTCTCCGAGGCGTTTAATAGGTTTGCAACTTTTTATCCTTATTTTGAAATCCAACTTTTGGTATCCCTTTCGGGTAAAGTAGAACAACTTATTTTTGACCTCCGGTTTCTCATTTTTGATCAACCGCCTCTCAATGTGGGTGACGCCTCTAATCCTACTTAGTGTGCCTATTTCTATTGTTGTTGAGGGCCGACTGTGACTGCAGGATTCGTGTAACTTGATGTAGCTCGTCTTTTGACTAGGTCTAACCATCTTGCAATCTCAGTAACAAAATATGGAAGGCTTATACATCAGTAAGCCATTTCTTTTCATTATTCCACTAATGATGGTGATCATTCTCTATCTTTTGTTGCAAGTGTCTCGGCTTGGAAGTGACACTTGCACAGTCATCATTCCGAGATATGTTGAGATTCCGATGGTTATCAGCGAACCTAGTGAAGCTCCACATGCTTTACCATTGGATATGCCTTCAACGGCTTTCACTTCGACGATCTTGTCTAAAGTTTTGAATACTACGACTACTCTGGCAGCTACTGCCCCCGAAATATTGAGCTCAACCACTTCCGCCCCAGAGATTTTGCAGATATTGGATCAAGCTGCCGAGATTTTAAATAATGGCACCTCATTAGAGGCAAATTCTGTGACTCAAGCTGTTTCTCTTGTTTCTAATGCATCGTCATTTGAAAATTCTACTTTAAATAGCAATTCTTCATCCGAAGAAGATGAAGAAGAGTACGCTTTCTTAATTTTAATTGTACATCATCCTAATGTTGTTATTATTTTTAATTTTAGATCTTTGACGACAGCTACTCCTTTACGGGTTAACCAGTCATCAGCGGGAATGTCTGGAGACGGATCTCAATACACTTTGGAGGAACGTGGCTCGCTCTACACCCTTGACTACCGAATCTATTTCAGTAAGTGTTTTTTTGATTAAAGTTAATAATTTTAAGATCTATAATATTCTTTTAAATCTAAAACCTAAATTGGAAAAACTATTTTTGTTTTTTAGAGGGACCACAGGGCTACATTTCTCCATTCCATGATATTCCACTCTTTGCTGATGAGGCCAATAAGGTCTACAACATGATTGTCGAAATTCCACGATGGACCAATGCCAAGATGGAGGTTTGCGCTTTTTATGGATTTCCATAATTTTGTTGTTTTTAAGATTGCAACCAAGGATCCCCTCAACCCAATCAAGCAAGACGAAAAGAAGGGCGTTGCTCGCTTTGTGCATAACATCTTCCCACACAGGGGATACATCTGGAACTACGGAGCTCTTCCACAGGTAGATTTGGGATTTGTCTTCATCAATTTTCAATTTTCTAGACTTGGGAAGATCCCAACCATATTGTGCCCGACACTGGAGCCAAGGGGGATAACGATCCAATTGATGTGATCGAAATCGGCTCGCAAGTTCGTCAACGTGGAGCTGTTGTTCCTGTAGGTTCTAGTTTATTTTGGATCGTGAAAAATTTTTCTTTTATTTATTCATAGTTTTAGGTGAAACTTATCGGCACTTTGGCTCTTCTCGACGAAGGAGAAACTGACTGGAAGCTGGTGACAATTGCTGTTGATGATCCGCTTGCTGCTCAAATCAACAACACTGCCGACGTTGAGACTCACTTCCCTGGATTGTTGAAGGTTAGTGTTAAGGAATTTTTGCAATTTTCAATCAGACTTTTGTGCATTTGATAAATTATGCTCATCTTTAGGCTACTTTCGAATGGTTCAAGCACTACAAAATTCCCGCCGGAAAGCCAGCCAACGAGTTCGGATACAACGGCGAGTACAAGGAGGCTGACTTTGCTCACAAGGTTATTGTGCTTGGTTATGCGAAAATAAATC
The DNA here is from genome assembly GCA_958450365.1 of Mesorhabditis belari. Lineage (NCBI taxonomy): Eukaryota > Metazoa > Nematoda > Chromadorea > Rhabditida > Rhabditidae > Mesorhabditis > Mesorhabditis belari. The sequence goes on from CAUEEP010000732.1 coordinate 2,011,258, forward strand.
TGTTTTTTAGGTCATTGCTGACACTCACGAATATTGGAAAGCGCTCATGAAGGAGACGTCGCCCGAGCTTAACACGCAATCACTTCAGCCAAATGCCGTTCATCAAGCCACTCAAGAATCTTGGGCTGCTGAAGTGAACCGACAGCCGGCACATGTAAGCTTCAGCTTTGTGTAGTGTTAAATAAAGGAGTTTAATAGCAGGCTACAATTGTTTATTTTTATGGAGAGTTACATTTTGTTAATTTCAGGGTGATGCTGCTAAGATTCCACAAGAGGTCGACAAATGGCACTTCATTCAATTCTGACTGACCGGTCCCGCATCAACACAATCCTCGTCGTCTTCAAAACTATAGTTCATTTGTCAATTTAACTTATTGTCTTTTCTTTAGAGTTGATTGTTGTTGACTCGTATATAATTTCTTTATTTCGAGATTTTTCTCGGAGTGCTTCTAGGCATTCCGGTTTGAAATTCTTTTTGCCTCTTGAGCACTTGACGACCTATACCGATGATGTATTCCGTGTTTTGGATTTTCTATGGCATTTTATCGTGTATCGTTTTTGAGAATGGTGATAGCATGAATGTTTTTTATTTGTTTCGAGAGATTTTCAAATAATTACACGCACATGTGAATCGGACCCGTATTTGAGAAAAAAATGCGAAATCACTGCTAAAGAGATCAACGAACGAAAGGAAGATATGTGTGAGAATCGTACGATTGTTGGAATAGAAAAGGCAAGGCAAGATTTAAATAATGGTTTGATTAGTTGAGTAAGTTAAAAGCATGAAATCTTGAAACAATAGCGCAGAATGCTACCAAAAACGTATTACGATAGCTCATTAGCTCATTCTATATTGGAATCAGTACTTCACACGTTTAACAAGGATTTGGAGAATGACGACTCGTGGAACTTGGGTTACTTGTACCGGAAAGGGCCGATAATGGTCTGCCATCGGTGGTCTTTCGAGATTGATTGGGCGAATGACAACCATTAAGGGAATTGGAGTAGGTTTGAGTGATGACTGGATGCGAACCATTCATCACCTCTTTCACTAGTGGACTTGTCGGAATGCTGCTCACCGATGTGTTCGAGCATTTGCTGTCCTCTTTCTTCGATAGCCGCAGCGGGTACTTGATGAATTTCATCTTCTCGCCGGTCACCTGGAATTTTTTTTGTTTTTTGAAGAAGTGATTCTTAAATTGGCTTTTAGAGCATTTGATCATGAAAATATCGAATTTTTTGTACTTTGTGCTCACAATTAGAAACACACCTCTTCTGGCGCACTCAAACTGATTTCTTGATTGAGAAAATGAAGAAGATTGGTGTGCCAGATGAGGTGTATTTCGAATTTTAAGCACAAAGTTCAGCTTTGGTATTGAAATTGAGCTAATGACCAAATGCCTCATAGCCATAGCACTGAACTTTATTTAGCAACCGATTCAACTTGCAAAAGCTTTCCTTTGAAAAAAGCATTCTCAAATAATAGTTTTCTCGAAATGAAAAGATAGAGAAGCAGAGGATTGGGAAAGAGAAAAAATGAAAAATCGACGTGCACAAAAAAGGAAAAAAGAGCTTCGCGAGACAAACGAAATTTTGAGAAATTTTTCAAAAATGGGATCTCGGGCATAAACGAACCTCACTATCTGAAAAGTCTTCGCTCTTGAATTTTTGCGGTGGATTAGGGAAATGTTTCGAATCGCTTACTCGACACGATTGAGTCGTTTTCCCGCGAGCCATCCCTGGTGGGCAAACGGATGGCGTACACGAGACGGTCAAACGGGGAGCCACTTGAGATGAAGACTGAAAAAAATTTGCGTAAGTTTAGGAAAACAAAAAACTCTTTAAAGAAAGACTCTTTTCAAGTTATTTAAATAGATTTTTTTCAAGTTCAGTTAGTTCAAACACTTGAAAAGAGATCTTTCTCTGTACTTTCTATATGGTTAGCGTCACGTCAAAGCTTTGTTAGTAAATGGGTAACTCGTGACACGAAAGCTCTGTGTCTGTGAGTGACCTGAGTACCCGTTCCTTGAGCTAAAAAAAAGATTAGAAATCAAGTTTGAAAGAATATTGAAAAGGAAAGCTTTGAAAAGCTTTTGAACAAATGAATAAAGGAAATCACCACAAATGAACTTAAGTAAAAGCTTTTGGATAGAAGATTTGGGATTTGTTTTTTTTGGGATAGAAGCATTGCATTCGTTTTTAGGTTGATAGAAAATCGATTTGATTGGTCACAAGATAGGCTAAGGAAGAAGTTTTCAAGTTTCGTTTTCGTTTTCGAATTTATCAAATCAAATTAGACCAATTAAATTCGAGTTCAAATTGGTAGAATCAACGAATAGCTTCAATCGATTCGCCGGAAGAAGCTGTTAAATTACAAAGCCGATTTCGCCGATTTGCCCTCTGCCGATCTGCTCAAAATGCCCAGAGTTTTGGGTTCAATTTCTCCTACAACTCCCAAATCCCGTTTAGCCATTGTTTTACTTAAAAAGCAGTTAAACTGAGAGAACAATGCGATGTGGAATCGCATTGTTCTCTCAATTTCTCTTGTTCTCTTGATTCTTTTGTGACCAAAACAAATTCTATTTTACATCATAGCCTTATCTACAAGGGTTTTTGTATATCTACTGGGTAGAGTTCTAAAGATTCAATCGGAAACTGACTAGCCCGAGCCTAGTAGCCCTAGTGACTAGTAGCCCGAGCCTAGTAGCACTAGTGACTAGTAGCCCGAGCCTAGTAGCCCTAGTGACTAGTAGCCCGAGCCTAGTAGCACTAGTGACTAGTAGCCCGAGCCTAGTAGCCCTAGTGACTAGTAGCCCGAGCCTAGTAGCCCTAGTGACTAGTAGCCCGAGCCTAGTAGCCCTAGTGACTAGTAGCCCGAGCCTAGTAGCCCTAGTGACTAGTAGCCCGAGCCTAGTAGCTCTAGTAACTAGTAGCCCGAGCCTAGTAGCCCTAGTGACTAGTAGCCCGAGCCTAGTAGTTCTAGTAACTAGTAGCCCGAGCCTAGTAGCCCTAGTGACTAGTAGCCCGAGCCAAGCGACACTTGCTTTTTAGTAACTCCTTTTGTCCTGTGATTGCATCGCTGAAGTTTGAAAAGTTAAGCAAAAGTTTAGAATGTTAATTGAAGAATATTGACCAGAAGAAAGCTTTACCTTGTTTTGAAATTAAAAAACTGAATTTGAAACACTGTTACCTGTCTTCTCGAGTCGTTTCTCTCGGCGCCACTGACGCTCAGTTGCCGGGCTCGTTTCTCCTCTTTCTTCATCATATGTAATCTATAAATTTGTGCTTATTTCACTACGCTATTGATCATTAGCGTATAGTGTGTCAAATTTACAGTAAGCTTGAAAGAAATCATGCATTTACAATAGCTTAAGTGTCTTTATTTATGTCTTTATGTCTTTTTCATTAGCATAAAATAGTATAAAATGGTTAAAATGCTAATGTAAAAGTACTAGAAATTGAATTGAATAGAATTCTAAATAGAATTCGTCAAAGCAAAACAAATAACGAACCTTAAACGTCTCTCCAACCATCGCTTTCGTCCAAAATAGGCCAATGAGTTGGTCGCCGAGTTGAGCACAATCATGAAATCTAGAAAAGAATATTTTCAAGGTTTTCAAATGAATACAGTATTCAGTTGATAGAAGAATAGAGATTTAATAATTGGAAATCTTTTTTTGTTAAGGATCTAATCATATAAAAAATTTCAATCACCAGAAACCCGAACGAGAATCGAGAGAACGACGCCGAACGATTGAATTCCGTACATATTCTCCCAAACATCAAAGAAAACGGGCATTGATCTGAAAATAGGAAATTATTCTAGAAAATACTGTTTACTAAACAGTAAACTATTGGAAATCCTTTAAAATTGTTTTTGGTATATAATAAGATGTATTTTATCTTGATCAGAAGATCAGAAATGTATTTTATCTGGATCAGAAGATCAGAAATGTATTTTATCTTGATCTGAAGATCAGAAGTGTATTTTATCTTGATCAGAAGGTCAGAAGATGTATTTTATCTGGATCTGAAGGTCAGAAGATGTATTTTATCTTGATCAGAAGATCAGAAATGTATTTTATCTGGATCTGAAGGTCAGAAATGTATTTTATCTTGATCTGAAGGTCAGAAATGTATTTTATCTTGATCAGAAGATCAGAAGATGTATTTTATCTGGATCTGAAGGTCAGAAGACGTATTTTATCTTGATCAAAAGATCAGAAATGTATTTTATCTTGATCTGATACTCGCTTTTGATACATTTCATTTACTAACAATATTTTATAATATAAACCGAATCTAAACATCGCCTACAGATTTCTATTAATAATAAAGTTAATAATAAAGCTATTACTAGCTTTTTATTTTAGATCTGGTCAAATCATGGTTCACGCGCGTCGATGGAGTCGGTGTGGGGTCTGGAGTGTGGCGGTTGCGCACGTTTGGAGAGAGCAATCAAAGAAGTGAAAAGGATGGAAAACAAAAGCAAGATTTGAAGAGATGAAGGGAAAGAAAGGGGACAAGATGATGATGATCAATCAATCCGATCAGAAAAGGAGAGGTGATGGCAAAGAAATGAGATGAGAGGTGTTCCGACCTCCACGAGACGGCCGAGGCGTCATTCTGGCGTCGGTTTTGGCAAAGATGTCGTCACTTTTGATTTCCCTTATTCTGTTACAAAGGTAAGTATTGTATTGTTACAAGTATTGTATTCAATTATACAATTGCGGCTTCGATTCTTTATGGTTTACTGGTAAAGCATCTGTCCAGTAAAGCTTACTGGTAAAGCATCTTTCCAGTAAGCAAAAGGTCAAGGGTTCAATTCCCTTTGATTTCAAATTCTTTCTCATTCATTTCTATACTTTATGATACCGTAATATCTCTGATTTCTTGTTGTAGCAAGTAAAAATCAAGTAAAAAGCTTAAACTATAAACCTTAAGCATTAAAAGAAGTAAATTTAAGTCAAATGGACAATTAGTGTTTTCAATTTGGCACTAGAACTACGTAGGTTTGAGTAACTTGATTGACAAGGTTGACAGGATTGACAATAGCCTAGATTTTAGCCTAGTTTAGAGTTTAGTTTAGTTTAGTTTAAAGCTAGATATTATAGCTAGATGTTATAGCTAGATATTATAGCCTGAAAGGTCCTTTGAGCTAGATATTATAGCCTGAATTGAAAACTGTATGTACAAATTCTAAAACTCAACTCTTTTCTATAAAAAAAGATCAGAAATTTCAGCTTAACTTTCAGCTTAACCTCTGCCTTTATGCGCTACTATGTGCCGGCCCAAGGTCCTTCCTTGACCCTTCCCCAGCTGGCCATTCACAACGCTCAACGAATGCAAACTCAACCTCAAGGTTTTTAAAAGTTTATTAGACTCTTGTTAGCTGTTATTAGTTAAAGTTAAGTTAAGTTTAAGTTAAGTTTAAGTTAAGCTTTTTATTATAAGCTTGAATTTAAAGACTTAAAGACGGCTTTTTAAATAAGTAGTCAATGTTTAAAGGTCTTTAACTTTGTTTTAGAGATATTGTTTTAGAGATTATTGTTAGCTTTTTATATGGTTTTAAAGAGGAGACTTTAGGCTTAAAAATATATAAAATAAAGCTCACTTTGAGTCATTTGATTCTATGAAAATCAAGAAATAAAGAGGTTAAGTTGGTCAAGTTGGCTTTGATTTTTACAAGACTGAATTGGATTTATTAATTGATTAGAAGCAACATTTTGCATCATTCTCAACCCTGATTTGTCCTCGTTAAACAACAGAAAGTTAACAATTATATCTCTAAACAAAGCTATGGGCCTTTTAAACCTTTTAAAACCTTTTAAACCTTCATTAGCCTCATTCAAGACTCATTAGACTCTTTCAAAAACCGCCTTTAAGTTACAAAAGTCGTTTATTATATATCTAATTATGTCTAGGCTTTGTATTACCGCTTACTACTTATTCTGGAGCTCCGTTGGGAGTCTTTTCCGAAGCTCTTCCACCAGTGCCTCTCTCCTACTATCCAACGCTCGACTACCGTAATCCTGGACTCCTACCAGTACCGCAAATCAACTATCCAAGCTTTCTCTATCCATCAATGGCCTCAGTATCCCTGGAAACTCCAAGTCTACCGGCTGGCATGGTACCTGTCGGTCCAACTGGAGGCTTCACTAGAAATTTGGCTGTATTTGGTGAAATTCCACTTCAACAACCTCCAAGAATTCCTATCCAGACACCTCCAGCTATTCCAATTCCACTGCAAGAGTCAAGAATTCCTATCCAGACACCTCCAGCTATTCCAATTCTACTGCAAGAGTCAAGAATTCCCATCCAGACAGCTCCAGGAATTCCCATTCCATTGCAAGAACCAAGAATTCCTATCCAGGCAGCTATTCCAATGCCACTTCCAGCTCCAGATTTCCCCCAACTTCCAACCTATCTCCAGCCTCAACTGAACAATTCGATTCCTGTCCTGAATCCGATTGCCTCGTTCCCGGTAGTGGTGAACCCACAAAGAGAAGAATTCACAACTAGCAAAACAATTGCTAATTTTGACACTGAACCAACAACAAGATCTGTAACAATTGGAAAGACGAGTGCAATTCCTAGCTGGCAATATTTGGCTCCTATAAGCACGACACCGATTCCGTCTACATCTTTGGTAAGGATTTGATACCTTATTGTTGTCTGATATCGAAATTTAGCCAACAACTCGTTCCCCATTGAGCTTTCTGACTGCTATTGGACACTCGGCTATTGGACAGTTTCAGGTAAGAAATGATAAGACAGGTTTTTCTAGTCACAGCTCTCTGTGGCCTCGTGGTCCCTCTGTGGCCTCGTGGTCCCTCTGTGGCCCCGGGAGCGCGCTTCTCTACCGCCCACACGGTCCTGGTTCGGTCCCCCTAGTCCTCAACTTTAAGTCTTTTAATTCTTATCTAGCAGATATTAGAAAACTTAGCTTAAATGGATCTAACGGTTAAAAAGATCGTTTCTTCATGGCTTGAAAAGTGAACTATCGCTAAAATTCTCTTTTAGGACGCCACCACGCAGCGACCCAGATTCACGTTCACTTTTCGGCCCGTTAGCACAACGCCCATCCCAACAACAACCCCAAAAATGAGCACATTTCCACTCAATGTAAATACGCAAAAATCTCTCCAACAAACCGTGCCTCGAGATCAAATCTTTCGATTTAATCTGACTAGTCTTGCGCCAACTCAAACGACAACATGGACACCGATTCTCAAGGATTCACCAATCAATCGCGTTTTGGAAAAGGTAAAGCAAGCAATGCGGTTAAACACTGTGAGCAATGCGTATTATCAGAATTTCAGCTTTAAAATACTACCGTATTTTCTCTAATAGTAGTGCACCCTGGCGAGCCGAGTTGATTACTATTTTATGGGTTTCAAAGCTTTCACAGAAGCTCAACACTCAAATCCCCCACTAGATCTCATCGTCAGCTACATTTTCCGATCCCACATCGATAGGTTCTCGATAAGCGGTTCTCGATAAGCGGTTCTCGAGATTTCGAGGAATCTAGGCGAACCTTTTGGTGCACTGCTGTTAGAGAAAATACGGTAACAGAAAAAATGTTTAGTTCCTTTTCATTGCGTTATAGAGAGTCGACTGTAAATTAACAAATGTCTAAAAAGCAAGATTGACATTTCTTCTTAATTTAGTAAGAAAAAAAATAGATCAAACATTCAAAAGCTACCATAATCTTTCTAGATTTTCTTTCGTAATCCATTCTTCTCAATTTTTTTTTGATCAAATTCAATTCACAGTTTGATTTACAGGGAGATCAAAATTCAATAAATCGAGCAAAATTTGAAGGGAGGATCATAGCTTTTCATATTGTTATTTTTTTAGAAAATTTGTTACGCCATTTACAATATTAAAGCTTTTTTTTTCAGCTCTTTATGAAAAAGTATAATGTCGGAGAGAAGTGGAAACCGAATTTCGCACAGCAACCATTGTTTCAGGGAATTTTTTATTTAATCGAATTTTAGTATTGGGAAATTTTAGACGAATGAACCAAACGTTGGACCGTTGAAGATTGGCTCTCAATGGGGTGACCGGCTACAGGGGAAACCCTTCGCCTTCCCGAATCAGTTCAACTTTTTTGTGGGTTTAACGAGAAAAGACTCAAAGGATTTATCTGTCTAGGGAAGAGTGTGCCAGAAAAGGGATATTTACGGTAAGCACAAAGTACTCTTACATGAACTTTGTACTTTGTGGCTAAATCTGTAAAAATACCATTTCTGTATAAAATAGTATAAGAATTTGTGAAAATTGAAAATATCTTTGAAAAATAAAAATTTGACTAGTCGAGGAGTCGAACCCGTCCGGTTTAAGATCCCCATCGGTTTTGTAACCAAGCGCACTATCCTCTACACCACAACCCCAGCTGAGCTAGGCCGCCGAAACTCGACTTAAGACTCGAGAAACTTGACTCTCCTTAACTTGACTTAATTCTTCATCCTTTTCTGTAAGAAAGAAATAGTTGAGAGTGTGCCAGGAAAGAGATGTTTACGGTACGCACAAAGTACACTTGAATCTTATTTGGATCGACCACGACCAACTTTGTACTTTGCGCCTAAATCTGTAAACACACCCTTTCTGGCGCATTTGATATCCCTTTCGACTCCATTGGTTTCACTCTTCTTCTCTCTTCAAAGTTCTTTGCAACTTTCCCTCACGAAATTCTTCTTGGGGTAATTTGATGACATAAAGAAGTGTACCAGAAAGGATGTGTTTCAAATTTTGACACACAGCACTTGAAGTGCACTTGAAGAACAACTTTCGCAAGATTTTCTACTACTCTACTAAAAATTCTTTCAGAACACTCCTACGAGAACATTTCGTTTCGAGTTTCCCGAATACGAGAAGCCAATGGAAAAATCGATCGGTCTTGCCAATTAGATGCTCTCCAACAAATTTGATCTCCGATATTTGATAACTTATAAAAATAAATACTAACCTTAAAATGAGAAACTTGACAGCGATGAAAATTGAGACTGTTCGGGAGACTTTTTCTTTCAATTCTTCTGTCAATACAACAGCTCGAGAACGCTTTTGACTCTCGAAAAGTCTGAAAATTGTTTTGCTTTAAATTCAATGATTCAATCAATCATTTTCTTATGAATTTTTATGATTTCTAGCAATTAGCAATTTCTAGCAATAAAATCTAAGAAATCTATTAGATCATTTTTGAGACTACTCAAGTAATAATCTAGTATTAGATATAGTATTAGAGGTATTAGATAGGCATTAGCAATGACTCACTTTCTGCGCTCTTTGAGACTTCGATGTACTTTCATCTCAGTGAGAAGCGTTAGCAAAGAGATTGTTGCCACCGGGCCGACTGTTTGCGTCAATGTGTTGAGTACAGCTTTGTAGCGGGCAAACTGGAATGGAAGGAAATAGATGAGAAATCTTTTAAGGGATTTTAGAACATTAATACCTTTGCGACAATGGGTCTTTTTAGTGTTCTGAATTAAATAAAAAGTTTGAATCAAGCATTACTTTTTCAAAAGGTTCTCCTCTTGTTTTGATAAACTTTGATCAACTCTTGTAAGCAACTTTTTGATAGAAAGTTTAACGGAAACCGAATTATATTTGTTACCTTATTTTCTTTAATAGTAGTGCACCAAAAGCTTTGCCTAAATTCCTCGAAATCTCGGAAAAGCGCTTATCAGAACCTATAGATGTGGGATCGGAAAATGTAGCTGATGATGAGATCTTGTGGGGGATTTGAGTGTTGAGCTTCTGGGAAAAAATTGGAAACTGTAAAATAGTGATCAACTCACCTCGCCGGGATGCACTACTATTAGAGAGAATACGATAGTCAAATTTGATGCGTTTAGAACAGACTAGTTAGGAGAGAAGGATATTGTGACTGAACCCTTGAGTTTTAGCAAACTACCGTAATTGTCTATATCTATGTTTTTCTAATCAGTTCTGATTTACTGTATTCCCTCTAAAGGTATTGCCCCAAAAGCTTTGCCTAAATTCCTCGAAATCTCGAGAACCGCTTATCAGAGCCCATCGATGTGGGGTCGGAAAATGTAGCTGACGATGAGATCTTGCAAGGGATTTGAGTGTTGAGCTTCTGCAAGTGCTTGGAAACCGTAAAATAGGCATCAACTCGGCTCGTTGGGGTGCACTACTATTAGAGAAAATACGGTCTAAAAACTTTGCAATATTTGAAAACTCTACTATTTACCTAATTGAATCATTGACAACTTTTAGCAGCTATGTTAAATCGTTTCGAGTTTGCTAAAAAGCTTTGATCTTTGCGAATCTATCAAATTTTCTAATGCATTCCGTCTTTTTAGTTTTACAAATATTCAAAAGTCACTTAAAAAATTCAAAAAAATTGTGCGAAGTTATCCTCGTTGTCGCGAGTTTTTAAAGTTAACTTAAAGACTTGGCTATAGCTTGAGAAGTAGTGATGGGGCTAATCCGCTGACGCTACCGTAATACCCGTAATAGTAGCGCCTCTATAATGACGTACAGTCGCGTAGTCGCTAAAGTAAAACATTTTTTTTGAACGTAGCAACTTACATCTTCTCTAAAGAGAGTAGCCGCCGGGCAAGTGGCCTCATCTTTGTGATCCCAGTCCCAGCACGGTTCAATCGTGAATTCAAAGTGGACGGGGATGTTGATGGCGAAAGAGAGCAGCACAACGAATACTGGAATTAAAAAAAACTCATACAACTCTACATCTATAGTGTTGCGCTTAATGAATCTTTTTAGCTTTTTTAAGAAAATAGATTAACCAAAGCTAAAAGAACAATTAATACTAAAATCTACGCGTAATTGCACATAGAATAGACAATTTTTTTCATAACTTTGACAACCGAGCAGACAAAATTGCTATGTAGCTGAAGAACAATAAAATTCAAGTTTTGGGCCTCTTAAAAAAGCGTCTTTTCTGTATTAAAAATCGTCTTTTTTTCATCTTTTTTAATATTAATACGTCTTTAGAGTTGATTACTATAAAAGTAAGTGTTTTTTAAACGCCATTATTCCAAATGCGAGCTTATCCTGGCTAATTTAGCAAAAAAATCTACACAAACTCATAAATCTAGCGAAAAATGTTCGTAGCTTTTGAATATCTAAACGAAAAAACTGTTTACTCTTTTGATTTTTGAGAAAATCATCATTTTAGAGCGCAACATTAGAAATGCCGCACTCTGTCTTATTGCGTGACTTGACCTTAGCCGACTTGACCTTGCTAACCATTACACCACAACGCACTTGATCTCTCTTACTCCAGGGGGAGTTAAGTAGATAACCACAGTTCACCGGTAAGGTGAATTGAATATAAAATATCGTAAAGTTCAACTGTGGTTATCTACTTAACTCCCCCTGGAGTGAAGGAGATCAAGTGCGTTGTGGTGTAATGGTTAGCAAGGTCAAGTCGGCTAAGGTCAAGTCACGCAATAAGACAGAGTTATAGAGGTTTTGAGTGGATCCACCCTTTAAAGCGGCAAGCAAACCGGCGAGCGAAGGGTCGCGGGTTCGAGTCCCGGCGGCACCCAAACTTTTGATCGACCTTAGTTCCAACTGGCGACCACGGTAAGGCAATGCTGGCTAAGGTCTACCTAGTTTCGAGCCACCCCAAGCCGGGAGTGGAACCGTCCAGAGAGGGGGGGGACTTAACTCCTTCTGGAGTAAGGGTGACCAAGTGCATTGTGGTATAATGGTTAGCACATTGGCCGGGAAGCGAAAGGTCGCGGGTTCGAGTCTCGGCGGCGTCGATTCTTTTGATCTGCGCTAGTTTCAACTATCTTTTAGCTTCTTCACTTACATGGAATCAAGTATGGCTTGAGTATTTTGCGTAAATCGAGCTCTCGAACGAAATCCATTGGCGTTAGTGTGGGTAAGAGTTGGGTCGAATCACCCGACGATGGTTCTTTTCGATTTTTCTGAAAAATTTCTATATAAATTAGCTGCATATGTATAAATATTGATTTTTCTTGAAAACTCTTGTGATCTCTTTATTCTAAAATACTGTAGTTCTTCTCAATTACAGTATCCAAAAGCCTTTAGTTGAATATCTTTAGCAGAAAGATCATTTAGCAAAAAAGATATTCAATTTTGTTAGCCGAATTATTAGAAATTGTAGGCTACTGTAATTGATTTTTCGACATTACAGTACTTCTAAGCAAAAGAAGAAAACGAGACAACTCTGGACGAAAAAAGAAAAAGAAAGAAAACGAAACGAAACGAAACGAAACGCTTCTCGAGTACTCGACTGTACAAAAAGCCACTTTGTTTGCGGTAATTTGGATGGGCATTGATTTCTGGCATTCAATTTTAAAGAATTTCAAAGAATTCCAATTTTACACAGATCACAAGAGTTTTTTTTTTTTGAAAGAAAAACCCATGCATAGGGGAAAATCTTGATCAAAAAAAATGATTGATTTTAAAAAACGACACGATTTTTTTTTTTGGTGAATCATCTCAAAAAAGATGACTTTTTTGCGTGTATAAAGCACAAAACAGCAGGCATTAAAATTATTTGCTTTTTGTTTACTTCACTCTTTTCTTTGTTTTTTTTTTCTTTTCTAAAATATAGCACACTCTGTGGGAAAGAAGAAAAAAATGTTAAAAAAAAGGATTTGTTGATCGAAGGGAAACAGGAAAAATTGAAACATTAGCCGTCTGGTGTATTCATCTTAAAGCTAGATCTTAAAGCTTGATCTTAAAGATGTATTGAGCTTAAAAATACTGTATTCTAGTTAAGAGTAGTACTTAAAAACGACTTTCCAGTACATTACTACAGTAGAAGTAGCACTTAAAACGACTTTCAAGTATTTCGAGTATTACTTTTAAGTTTAAACTACTTAAAAATGACTTTCCAGTACAGTACTAGAGTAAAAGTAGTACTTCAAACAACTTTCAACTATTACTTTTAAGTTTAAAATACTTTAAACAACTTTTAACTACATTACTACTGTAAAAGTAGTATTTAAAACAACTTCCAAGTATTTCGAGTATTACTTTTAAGTTTAAACTACTTAAACACGACTTTCCAGTACAGTACTAGAGTAAAATAGTACTTAAAACGACTTTCAAGTATTACTTTTAAGTTTAAAATACTTTAAACGACTTTTAACTGCATTACTACTGTAAAAGTAGTATTTAAAACGACTTCCAAGTATTTCGAGTATTACTTTTAAGTTTAAACTACTTAAACACGACTTTCCAGTACAGTACTAGAGTAAAAGTAGTACTTAAAACAACTTTCAAGTATTACTTTTAAGTTTAAAATACTTTAAACGACTTTTAAGGACAATAATACAGTAAAAGTAGTACTTAAAACGACTTTCAAATGCTACTTTTAAGCTTAAACTAGTTAAAACAACTTTCAAGTATTCCTTTTAAGTTAAATTAGTTAAAACGACTTTCAAGTAAATTACTACAATAAAAGTAGTACTTAAAACGACTTTCAAATACTACTTTATGAGTTTAAACTACTTAAAACTACTATTTAAAAGTGCTGTAAGTTGTCAATGACTTCTTTAGATTGAATATCTTTTTACTTTCAATTTGTCAATTTTTTTTTTGATTTCTTTATAATCATACTGTAATGAATCAAAAGTAGATATAGCCTCTTTAATAAAACCATTTTTAGTACACCAGATTGCGAATGTTTACAAGTTATGAACGTTATGAACGCTTCAATCAACAAGTCAGAGATTAAGAAAAATCGAGATTTGACGCAAAAATGGCCTAAATTCAAGAAAAAAAGAAAGCCAAGTACCAGTCCGGGGATCGAGATTTGTGTCATCTAAAATATTACAAAGATCTTTTAATTTGAAAGAGGATTTCTTTGTATTTCTTCTTTTATTTCTTCTTTATCTTATAAATGATTAAATAGATTAGGTCAAATTAGAAATTAGTTTGTTTTTAGATTAAAATGCCACTGAGTTGTCCTGCAGAAGATTTTCTTCCCAACCTAATAATTCCATCTTCGTTTTCTCAACCGTTTCTTAGCCGATTGCTCTGAAATTTTGCTTAAATGCTGAAAAGATCGATTTATAATTGTAGAGAAAATTTCAGAGCAATTGATCAAGAAACGGCTGAGAAAACGAAGACGGAATTAGGTTTGGATTGGAGTTTTTCTATTTCTAGTTCATAGTACCTTTAACCATGTTAGTTTCGTCAATAATTGTTAAGTTTAGCTTATAAATGATTAAATAGATTAGGTCAAATTAGAAATTAGTTTGTTTTTAGATTAAAATGCCACTGAGTTGTCCTGCAGAAGATTTTCTTCGAATTTCCTCTTATTCACTTGAATTTATTGGGTTGGGGAGAATGAGTCGGCGCCAAACTTTAAAGGGACTTTTTGCACACATAAAGCCTTCTTTAAACATACGTTTGGTTTCATCAAAAGGATCCACTATTTCTCTACAAAATCACTTTTGAGAGATTCCACAAAGCTTTTCTTTCGTGGAGTTTATGAACTTCCAAACGCAGCTGGTTAAAATGGCAAAGAGTCCGACTCATCATTTGAACAGTTTCTTTCACATAAACCTTCTTTGGTGTTTATATAAAAAAGATAGAGCACATTCAATTACTTAAGTTGCCAAATTTGCAGGAAGATCCCACCAATGGTTTTTTCTAAATGACAGTTTGTAGTTTTTGTGAAAAAATGGCTTTTTCTTGAGCGGAGGCGCTGTTTGAATTTTCTTTTAAATGTGATTTTGTAGAGAATTAGTTAACCATTCTACTGATATCAAACGCATATTATTTGACGAAGTCGAATAGAAGTTTTAGACATTTTTTTGATTTTCGGCGCCGACTCATTCTCCCCAACCCAATAGATACAGAACTCATAGCATTTGATAGAATTTATATATAAAAATTGTTAAACGAAGATTATAGCTTGTTTTTTTGGATATTTTGGGTTATTTAATTAGGAAATTCTCAAAATTTACTCGTCGTTGAGTGCTTCGAGTGCTCCTTTCTTGTAGCGCATTCGCATATCGCAACGGTCGAATCACGACCATGAAACGTTGAAATGTAATGTAGATGACAAGAAGAGTCTGAAAATTTGAATTTTGGTTGCTTTTCTTTGCTTTTATTTGCTTTTCTTTGCTTTTCTTTGTTCTTGTTTGCTTGAAATGCTTCTCAATTAATCTTATACGATTTTAGAGTATCACAGTTAGAGAAATAAAGTTCATTATTAACTCAATGAAGCTATGAAGGGTTTCTTCTTCCCCAACAATGGCTATTCCAAAAATAACGCTTGTCAGAAAAGCAAATAAACTTTCGATTAGGTTGCGATAGTTTTAGATGAGTATTTTGCAAAGAGATGACTGTCTTTAATAGCTTTATCACTGCTCTAAGATCTGTTATTATAAAAAGAGAAATGATTCATTTGTTTTTTTTTTCGTTCCACTAATTATTATTTAAGTTTTTCTCATAACTAATGATTACATTTTCTCTATTTAAACCAACTCAACCGAAATTCATCCAAAGAAAAACTTTAAGAAAGATCTTTCTTTCTTTCTCTCTTTCTTCCTTTCTTTCTTTCGTCCTTTCTTTCTTCCTTTCTTTCTTTCTTTCTTTCTATCTTTCTTCCTTCCTTCCTTCCTTCCTTTCTTTCTTTCTCTCTTTCTTTCTTTCTCAAAATCTTTCTCATAAATGGGATTAGTGATTGGAATGGATACAGGGAAAATGTTGTTGAAGAGAGGGAAATTTTCATTTAACATGATCTCTTGTTGAAATGTGCATTGTTATAAAAAAGATGACGTTCATAACGTGAAAATGGCGTCATTTTTGTATAAAAGAAGCACTTTTACAGTCAAAAAATGACTCCTACTTTCTACCGTAAATCTCCAAATAATCAGCTAGATAGCTTTACAAATTTCCATTTAATTTTTAAAGTTAGGATTTGAAAATTTGCATAGAAAACGTCTAGAGTTACGGTATGGGCATTTATATTTGAGAAATGAACTTAAAAATCTAAGAATAAAGAATATAAGAATAAAACTAAGCATTTCTCAATCATCTCTTCGAAGTTAGTCGAAAAAAACGGGTTTTTTTTCGGTTAACTTTGATCTAACTTTGATCTCATTGAGTGCTCTTGACATTCAAATAAGAAAACTCGTATATAGATAGAAGATTTAAAGGTAAATAGATGAATTTTCAAACTCTCTACCGAGCTTGTAGTCATCGATGAGGCGACTCCGTGTAAAGAGGTGGTGAAACCCTGATTCTTGTACCTGAAATTGTTGGTTGATGGATAGACGGATTAGTAAAAGTTTTAAAGAGTTTTCCATTCATTTCCCATTTGTAGTTAATTTCGTTTTTGAAATAGATTTAGATTTAGATTTGAATTTAGAGAAAACCCACATGACATTCGTTCCAAGAAAAACCATTCCGATTGCCTCGATCGAGTACGAGAATATCACTGTGCACATCAGAAGGGAATCGACAATGCATAAAGAGAAGAGAGCTGCGAATGGATTTGGTTTATGATTTCATAGATTTCATAGAAAATCCTTAGATTTCCTTTGCTTTGCTCTATTTTTGATCCGATTTTATAGTTTTTCGTGTACTTTGTGCTTAATGCAAAAGCTAGAAAAGTACACTTTCTGATACTTCATTATTTCGTTAGAAAGAAACCATTTTTGCAAGAAAATTGAAGAAAATTGAAGAAAGTGCAGTAGAAAGTGTAGGAGAAAGATTTGTGCACAAAGTAGATCAAGAAAAAAGTTGAATGGCAATTGCTTCTTGGGTAATTCTTGAACAATTAGCTTACAGCTTAACATTTCAAAGATTACAATTTGATTTTAGGAAATGAGACAGCAAACTCTTACAGAATCTTTAAACCAATTCAAATCAATCAATTTAAATCAATCAATTAAACAAAAAGCTTTTTAGTTCAATTCTACATGTTTCTAAACCGATTTTGAGATATTTGAAACACTCGAACCCTTTGCTATTATCAAATCCAACTTTAAACACAAATCTCTTTGGTGTTCGGTTGTTCAATTTCAATATTCTTGATATCATTAGATGCATCAAGTCATTTCTCTATCGATTGGTACAAAAACTATTTAAATTGGACGACCCAACACCAAGAAATTTGAGAATTTAAGCTTAAAGTTAGATTGGTAAAAGGGGCATGGTCCGAATGTCCGATAGCGTTTCCTACCAGCTGTGAGGTGTTTGTTGAGACCGGCTTTCCATAAGAACTTCGCGGCGAAGACAGTGCCCGTCAAGGCAAGAATGGCGGCTAATGAGGTGCACGGCCCGTCCACCCATCTAGCGAAAGTCGTTTGTGGATCGGTGGCTGAAAAAGAAAAACTAGAAAATTGTTCTTGGGCACTTTTTTAAGGAAATTTCTCATTAAACAGATAAGCTTTCTATTACTAGAAAGTGATAGAAAGCTTATCTGTTTCTATCACTTTCTAGTAATAGCTGGTATCTCCATACCATGGTAAGCTGGTATCCAGCTACAATGATAAGCTGGTATCCAGCTACCATGGTAAACTGGTATCCAGCTACCATGGTAAGCTGGTATCCAGCTATCATGGTAAGCTGGTATCCAGCTACCAGCTTTCTATTACTCTTTTCATTTCTTTTATCTTCTGCTATGTTTCTTTTGTGACTTTATAAACTCACAAATATATCTATAGGTGCAATTGGGCAGTGTCCCGTTGTCGAGTTTCATCTCTCTAAAAAATTTCAGGTATTAAGAATGATTGAAAGGGTTTAGTTATTGCAAAATTTGTTGTAAAAGTCGTACGGTAAAGCAGGCAAAGCCTTGTTGTTTTCTCACCTTTATCTTAGAACAAAATAGTATTATAACAGTCTTAAAGGTTGTATTTTGTACTTAAAAGTAATCCTAGATAAATAAAGAAGTAAACAGCTAAATATCATGATGAACGAAAGAACAAAGGGAATAATAGGCGGTGGCTACTTTGCGCCAAATTTCTTGCGCAACTGGGCCATTTGCCCAACTGGGCCATTTGCCCAACTGGGCCATTTGCGTAACTGGGCCATTTGCGTAACTGGGCCATTTGCGCAACTCGCCATAACTTTCTTCTAAGACGGTCAATCTTTATGATTTTTATGTCATTTTGTAGATCTCAATAAGTGCAACAAAATGATGGTGGTGGTGGTTGCACTCTTCATTTCTCTGACCATCTTGTGCTCCACCTCGTTGCTGGTCTTCCGATGGACCTCTTCTCGGTCAATCTTTATGATTCTGGTGTCATTTTGTTACACTTGTTGAGATCTACAAAAGGACATCAAAATCATAAAGATTGGAAGACTTAGAAGAAAGTTATGGCGAGTTGTGCAAAAGATCTAGTTGCGCAAATGACTCTGTTGCGCAATTTGGCGCAAAGTAGCCATCCCCAAACAATAAGAAAGAGTTATTTCAATAATTTCGATAAGAAATGAATGCTAAATTTGAAAGAACAATATTATTGATTATTTAAATTTAAATTTAAATTACTTTAATTGCAATAATGGACAAAGTATCAAAAAAAGACAATATTTTTGAAAGTTAAATGGAGAGAAAGAAATTTTGAATGAAAGCTTTTGGAAAGATGAATCTATGGATTAGACTGAGTGTTCATGTAGATATCGACAAAATTTGAACAATAGAATAATGGGATTAGTGAAAGGAAAAGGATGCTCAAAAGGATCAGAGATTTTCGGAGTCTTTGGAGCTTTTCGATTTTGAATCTTGTTTTTAGGAAGGTTGAATGGCATCATTTAATAATAATACTTTGTTCATTCTCACAATTAAAGTAATTAAAGTAATTAAAGTTACAATAAAGCCAATAAAGTTACAATATTCAAATCTAAACGGTACAATTGTCTTTGGTTGAATGGCATCATTTAATAATGATACTCATCAGGTTCACAATAAGCTTTTAAATCAAGATGATGATAGAATATTGTCAAATTTCTTGTCTAAATACAGAAAATTGACTCTGAGGGAAGATATTTTCATACTCTACCAGCAGAAATGTTTATTGCTTTAAGTTTATTGCTTTAAGTTTATTGCTTTAAGTTTATTGCTACTGATTACTCAAAAAGCAAAAGGGTTAGAGTAAGTCTACTTTTTCGTGTTTAATTTATCCTTTACTTCAGAGAAATGTGACTGGATAAGCGATAAATATCGTCATTTTTTTTGCCAGCCATGGTCGAATGATTAGAAGTCTTGTATTCTAATCGGGAGGTCGATGGGTACTAGACAGGTTCGATCCTAGCCAGAAAATTTACCTCTTTTTCTTATTTAACTAATTTAACTCTAACTAACGTTCGCGTTTTCCACGCAATCCAAGCCGCGCCCCTTTTTTTATCAATGGCTGCGCACAAAGGGACAGACGTCTCTTCTGCTTTGTATATGTCGTAGCCGTTGACGAAATTCAGCCGTTTACGAATAATTCGTTAGCGGCTAGCCGTTGCGAAAGAAAAAAAACCACTTGTTGGGGAAAAAAAAGAAACATTTTTATCTTGCCAGCTTGATTGAACCCTCGACCTTCCGCTTAAGAGCCAAGACTCCCTAACCGGTCGGTCAGCTGGCCATAAAAATAAAACTAAAACCATTTTTGAGTCATTCACTCAAAAATCAATGTCTTCAACAGTTTGAAATCAGAAACTCGAAAAAATATGAGAATTTTACTGAAACGTTTCAAAATCTTGAAGAAAAGGTGGTAATTTTGAGGGAAAATTTGGGGTTTTTGGGGGTTTTTTTTGTGGGCTGAAGTCACCAAAAATTGGGGGAATTAGTGAATTTTTTTTTTTTTGAAATAAACTGAAAACAAGTAAAAAGAATTTCAGTGTGAATTGTAAGAATTTCTTTTAATCTTAGATTTATTCAAGTACAGTTGTGCGTTTGTACTCAGAAAGATCTTTCCAAAGGTTGGTCACGAGCTTTTACAAAAGGAAAGGAAAGAAAGTGAGAGTGAAAGTGAAAATTTTACAAAAAAACTGTGTTACGCGGGTTTTTGTTTAACTAATAATTTAGTTATTGTAGTTTTTTAGTTTAGCTTCAGTTTTTTAGTGCGAACCAACTGCTAGATTTGGCCATTCGACTTGAAAAAACTGAAACTATGAAACTATTGAAACTATTGAAACTATGAAACTACTGAAACTAAAAAAACTACCGTATTTTCTTTAATAGTAGTGCCGAGCCGAGTTGATGCCTATTTATGGCTTCCAAAGCTTTCCCAAAAGCTCAAAACTCGAATCCCCCACTAGATCTCATCGTCAGCTACATTTTCCGACCCCACATCAATAGGTTCTGATAAGCGGTTCTCGAGATTTCGAGGAATTTAGGCAAAGCTTTTGGTGCACTACTATTAGAGAAAATACGGTAACAAATATAATTCGGTTTCAGTTAAGCTTTCTATCAAAAAGTTGCTCACAAGAGTTTATCAAAGTTTATCAAAACAAAGTTTAAAAGTCGATCAGTTAATTTTGGGTTTTTGGGTTTAAAAGAAAAGTATCTATTGGTTTATTCAACCAATTCAAGCAATCAATCACAATACAGAAACAAATCCGATTGAAATCCTATCCTAAACTATCCAATGCGACAGAATCCTTAACTTAAGCATAGCTCTAGAAAGTCAATAATCAATAATCATACTGGAAAGTCAATAATCAATAATCAATAATCATATTGGGGCTAGTTAGCACAGTGAATCCATTGCGCGGTGGTGTAGTTGTAGTGTGTTCAGTTACAAAGCTCAGTTCACTTTCTGGCACATTTGATTAAAGAAGAAATGCAAAATGGTTACATTTTTTGGGTTTTTTACCCCTGTGGTTCCGCACCACTGATTCAATTTCATTGAATCAGTGGTGCGGAACCACAGGGGTTTTTTCCATTATATGGTGGAAAAATTTTGAAAAATGGCTAATGTTGTAGTGGAAAAATTGAGTCGAAACAATTGCTGGTTGTTTGCTGTTGCTGGTTGTTTCCGCCGGTGTCAAATCATCAATTTTTAGAGCGGCATAACGCAAAAAGCTTACGACACTCGGGATTCCCAAGCCGTCTCCGATCCAAGTACTAACCGAGCCAAGCGTTGGCTTAACGGGATACCGATCGAACGGGATACCGCGGTAACCCGATTTGATGGTTTTTGCATCAAAATGCTCATAAGAGTCTCTAGAATAAAGCTTATCCCTTCGTTTTTGGTTCTAGACCCTCGTTGTCGAGTTACGAGCTCCAAACTGCAGGGTACCACAAAATTTCCCATACAAAATGACCAAAAAAATCGCTAAAACTAAATTTAAAACATTTCTGTCAGAGGGATTTGAAAAATTCCTTCAGATTCGGAATCAGCACAATTTTCCGCATCTAAAAAAGGTACTCCCAGAACAAATCCGATAGAAAACGCATTTTTGCCTTAACTCGCGCCGATATGCGGTGCGTTATATTGCTTTGCGCTTGGGATAACGTTGAGCCAGCGACTAACCGAGCCAAACGTTGACTTAACTTGGCAGATCGAACGGGATATCGTGTTTCAACGTCCCCAAAACGTAAACATAAAAATGAATCAAATTTTCCTTTCATTAGATCTCTTTTTAGCTTTTTTTTTTTTTTGGTTTCTTTAAACCCTCTGGAGACAGAATAGAACTTATTAATTACTCTAAAATATCAAAGTTTAAAAAAATGTGAAACGTGGGCACAAATCGAATCAAAAATCGAAAATGGTAGTTAATTTAGTTCTTTTTTTAGGGCAAACTAATTGTTCAACCTTTTTCGCAAAATTTGATTAAGCAACCGATAAATTTCAGCAAAAATGGAAAAGAAATATAGAAATAGTTTTGCGGGGTGATAGAAAAGTTTTAGTAAAATGGAAAGATGAATAGAAAATGAAGAGAAAATGAAGAGAAAAAGATGAAAAACTTGAAAGATTTTGGTTAAAGATGAGGCTAAAAATGAGCTCTGTCAACTAAAATGAGCTCTGTCAACGATTTTTTCAATCTTTCCAAAACTCAACATTTTTACATCCAAAGAATCATTTTACAAAAAGAAAAGGAAAACCGGAAATTGCTAATGCTTTTGCAAAAGTTTTTTGGGCTAATTAGAAGTCTGGAAAGCTTTTGGTTTACCTCTTGGTTTACCAAGATAAAGCCCTCTATAGATCTCATTTTACAGAGAGAATCAAGCGAAAGTTTCATTTTCTAATATTCTAATAAGCGATTAAGTTAAAGAAATCGATTCTTAGCAAGAGAGAGAGGGAAAAATTAAACAAACTAAACAGAAAATCGTTTTGACAACGATTCCAATCAATTCACAGAACATTTCACTGATTTATGACTGACTGAAAAACGAGATAATCTTCTTTTAATAACCGATTGTGCAAAAATCACCTAAAAATAGAAAATAAAAGAGATAGAAGTGGCAAAAAATCGAGAAAAATTTGATGTCCTTCATTTTTGTATAGTAAAACCGGAAGTGGTGCATTATAGAGAGGAAATGGTTGAGGGTGAAGCGAAGAAGTTCCTCATTCATTTTTATTCAAAGAAAAGCGAGCTTCTCGGAAGTGAGATATTTCGAGTAAACTAAAGGATTATTGAAGAGTTGTAGAACTGCATACTGCAACAATTCAAGTTGCAGAATCTGCATCTTGATCTTGATGCAACTTTTCACTGGGAATCTCTAGAGCTAAGAGTAATAACGCCCTCTCTTGCAGGCGAGAAAGTATCGATGTGGCTCATTGGTAGCAGGGCTCGCTCGGTAAGCGAGTCGACGCAGTCTCGGTCGCGGGTTCGAATCCCGTTGCCGACCAGCCCCAGCCATTAAAAGAAAGGACGATCAATTTTTTCATCAAAAAAGCTGGTCAACCATTCCTCAATGGTTAGGGTAAATTGAAATGATCAAAAAAGAAAAATGAAAAATTGTTCTAATGGAGTTGTGGTTTCTAATGGGAATTTGAAATTTCGAAACATTTTTTCCGATTTCAAATCACAAATCACAAAGTGGGGTTTCACTGAAAAGAAAATAGTAGTGGCTTCATTTGTTTTCTTTTACGGTAAATCCGATTTTCAGACAAGAAGAAAAAAAAAAAAAAAAGAAAATTTCAAAACGGGAATTATAAAAATTTTTCATTAGCCAATAATTAGACAATTTCTCGTCGTTGATCTCTCGTTTGAAGAGTAAATGGGCAGATTTTTGATTGAAAACATGAATTTCGAGACTAAACTCGTACAAAAATAAACTCTGAGATTTTGGAGAAATGTTTTAGAATTTTTTGAAATCGATGTAAACATTAAAGTTTGTAATTTTTAAATAAACTTTTTGCAATTTTGTCACTGGGAATCTTTAGAGGTAAGAGTAATAAGGCCCTCTCTTGGCGGCGGAAAATATGTCGATTTGGCTCATTGGTAAAGGTACGGTAAGCGAACGGCTTGCTCGCCGGTCGGGGGTTCGAATCCCGATGCCGCCCAGCCCATTAAAAGGATCAAGGATCAACTTTTTTCATCAAAAAAGCTAGTCAACCATCCCTCAATCGATCTTGATCTTCATTCTTGATGCAATTTTGTCACTGGGAATCTTTAGAGGTAAGAGTAATAACGCCCTCTCTTGGCGGCGCTAAAGGTGTCGATTTGGCTCATTGGTAAAGGGCTCGCTCGGTAAGCGAACGGCTTAGTCGCCGGTCGGGGGTTCGAATCCCGGCTGCAGCCTGGCACAGCAAAACTTTCACTTTTTCTAAGGCAAAACCTAGCAAGATCTGTTATTTTTTAAATTTTGCAAACACACCCTTTCTAGTGTACTGAAATCTTCAAATTTCTTGTGAAACCAGGTTTTTTTCTAGATGAAAATGAAGAAAGTTTGGCAGAAAGGTGAAAAGAAAAAATGTAATTAAAAAAGAAAAGCTATTGAAGAAGTAAAGTATTCTTTAAAATAATCAAAAACAAAAACTCTTGATGACTAAAAAAAATAATGAAAACAGAAACAAAATACTGAGCTTTACTGGCAACAAATTCAACCACTTAACGCTTAGAGATGTGTCAATGAAGAGGTGGATAAAAGTAAAGCTTTTCTTTTATCGAGATTCCCAAGGGATGAGGCAGAGATTGGTTCAATTAGAGAGCCAAGTCTTGTGCCTTCTTTACCTTCTTTACCTTCTTTATCTTCTTCACCTTCTTTGCCTTCTTTATCTTCTTTATCTTCTTTACCTTCTTTGCCATGACGTCTCTTCATCTCTCTATCCTATGCACACAACACACGGAAATCCGACCAACATCTTCTCAATGATTCTCAAAAGTCTTTAGTATCAGAAATGGGAAAATCGAGAAGTTTTCTCAGGGAAGTAGAATTTGTAAAAGAAAAAAAAGGAGACATTCTTGAGCTTTGATTAAAGAAATGTCTCAGATTGGGAGATCGGAACGTTAGATTGAAAGGGGAATGCTTGAAAGGGTTGGATTTAAAAGCTTCAATAGAGTAAGTTCAATAGGGTCAGTTTAATAAAGTCAGTTCTATAGAGTAAGTTTAATAGAGTAAGTTCAATGGAGTCAGTTCAATAGAATCAGTTCAATAGAGTAAGTTCAATAGTTTAAGCTTCAAAAGATATCTAGTCAAATTCGCAATGAAAAACAGACTTAATCTAGCCTGGTTTAGCTTGGCTTCAAATGACAATCTAGTTTACTTCATCAATTCATCTTGAAATCTTGAATCATCTTGAATCTGGATCATCTTGAATCTGGATCATCTTGAAACCAAGAATTCTTATCGAGTGCACCAGAAAGCGTGTGTTTTGCGCAGTTTTCAAATAGTTACATAGAATCCTTTAAGGGATTTTGAGCCTTGGGCTTTTGTGAGTACGTACTTTGCTACTTTGAGTCCGCTCGTACTTTGCTCTCATTCTTTATGCTCAAATAAACACCCATTCTTTGGCAAACTAGATCAAACTTGAGATAGGATAGAGTCTGGTAGAGAGAACGCATTTGCTAGAGCACAAAGTACGAGGTTACAGAGTACGAGGTGTTACAGAGTTACAGCCAAGAATTGGACTAAGAACACAGGCAGTAAAACTGCAGTAAAACTTCCGAGCAGTAAAACTCAAATTAAGTAAATATGAAAAAACGATATGAAAATACGATAAGATAGGAAAAACATTTAAAGAAAAAAATAGAACCATTTCAACAATGCTATTTATTTTAAGCAACAATCTTTCGCTTTTGCTTCAATTTGAGATATCTTCTCTAAAGATTTTTTGGATACATGTGGCTTTTTGTCTGGGAAAACGATTTTCAATAAACTTTTCAAATAACAATAGAAGAGATCACATAGAAAAGAGTTGCCTTTTTTTATTATTGGAATGTTTGAAGAAGAGAATAAAGAAGAGAATATCAAGAGAATAAAGAGAATATTTCAAATAGACAAATCGATTTGTTAATGCCAAAATTTTTCACTTGATTCCTCTATGGTGAATTGGTTTTAACGACTTTTTTTTTAGACTTTTGCTTGTAAATAACCAAATAAGGCTCTCAGTTGACTCTCTTTATAACGGAAATAGCGAAAAACTTATATAATGGAATGGAATTTTGGCTCCACCCGACGCTAAGCTATATACCGTATTCTCTCTAATAGTAGTGCACCCGGGCGAGCCGAGTTGATGCCTATTTTATGGTTTCCAAGTTCTTCACAGAAGCTCAACACTCAAATCCCCCACAAGATCTCATCGTCAGCTACATTTTCCGATCCCACATCGATAGATTCTGATAAGCGGTTCTCGAGATTTCGAGGAATTTAGCCGAAGCTTTTGGTGCACTGCTGTTAGAGAGAATAAGGTAATCAATGTTCAAATAGCTAAACTTACCTTAGTCAACAATTTTAGAATTACCCCTGCTAGCAGTATTCAATTCACCTCTAGAATAGAACAGAAGAGTTCAAATACCGTATTCTCTCTAATAGTAGTGCACCGTACCGAGCCGAGTTGATGCCTATTTTACAGTTTCCAAGCTTTTGCAGAAGCTCAACACTCAAATCCCCCACAAGATCTCATCGTCAGCTACATTTTTCGACCCCACATCGATAGGTTCTGATAAGCGGTTCTCGAGATTTCGAGGAATTTAGGCAAAGCTTTTGGTGTACTACTTATTAGAGAAAATACGGTAACAGAAAAAATGTTTAGTTCCTTTTCATTGCGTTATAGAGAGTCGACTGTAACTTAGCAAATGTTTAAAAAGAAAGATTGAGATTTCTGCTTAATTTAGTAAGACAAAAGTTGATCAAAGATTCAAAAGCTACCATAGTCTTTCAAGATTTTCTTTCGTAATCCATTCTTCTCAATTTTTTTTTGATTGATCAAAGATAACATTTCATAATGTAAATCGCAAAAAAACAAAAGAAATCGCAAAAAAAAATCCTCGAAGCGATCACATTTCTCGTTTAGTTTTTGATGGCTTTGCATTTTTTTTCAGTTGAAAAGCGATCTTTGACTTTCCCAGGGGACTATTTTAGAACAATTTTTGAAAACAAAAAAAGCACACAAAAAAAACCTATGTGTTCAAGAATATTTTAAGCGAATAAAAAGAAGAAACGAAAAAATAAGAATTTCAAAAAATTTACCGTTTTTTAGAAAAATTTACATTTTAAAAGCTTTAAAAGAATTGATTTCAATGACTTTTTTTTTTTTGAAGAGGCTTTATTTATTTAGGCTTTAGGGAGTTTATTTCAATGACTTTAAAGAATTTTAAGGCTAATTTTCACGCTATTAAGATTCAAGAGAAAAAAAAAACTCTCCTTTTTGACTAATCTTTAATCTTTAGAACAATCAAATTACATCATTTAAACTACAAAATTTCGATGAATGTTAATTAGGTTTTTTCTTAAGCAAAAAACGAAGCTTAAAAGCTTGAAAAAAGCTTAAAAATTTGCATAATAACTGAATAAGTTTTTGCAAAGGTTCTGATAAGCGGCTCTCGAGATTTCGAGGGATTTAGACGACGATCAGGGTGCACTACTTATTAGAGAAAATACGGTAACAGAAAATTTCTGATAAGAGCTATTTTAGAAAGAAATCTCTCAAAATATAATTCTAAATCTTGTTTTTCCTCGATTCCTTTCCCCTTTCGAAAATCTTTTTTTTCACTCAAACTTTTGTTTGTTTGAAAAAGAAAGGATTCGCCTCATCACAATGACGGATTTGATGAGGAAAAGGAGATCATTTACAATAAAAGAAATGAAAAAAAGAAATGAAAAAAAAGAAATGAAAAGATTGAAAGGAGTGTTGTTGATGAGATGGAAAATCATCTAATTCTTGCGTACTTGAATTTGCATAGTCAATAGCATCGTTGATCTTTGGTCTTTCAAGATCTTTGGAACAAATCTTGATCTTGAACAGTATAGTCTTGGCCTCGTGACTTGACTTTTATGGGTTAGGAAAAAAAAGATCGGATTCGAACGTCTCGCTCTCGCTCTCGCGTCTCGCTTACCAAGCCAACGCTCTACCATTGAGCTAGACCGATACGCTTGTCATCTTTGGAACAAGATCTTGATCTTGAACAGTATAGTCTTGGCCTCGTGACTCGACTTTTATGGGTTAGGAAAGAAAAAGGTAGCACTGGGATTCGAAGCCGCGACCTGGAACCACGCGACTCACTTACCGAGCCAACGCTTTAGCACTGAGCTACAACGACGAGCGTCTCCTGGCCTCCATTTGCAGGTATTGTTAAGTATCAGTATTACAAAATAACTATATCTAGCGGAGTTTTGGCTTTTGCAAGTAATAACCATGAAAACATACAATTTCTAAGCATTGAAAATAATATTCACGGACTTTTCAATCCCAGAGTCAAGCTCATCCAATTTCCGGCCAATAAAGTTCTATTTTTAAAGAAAAAAAAACTCAATGGAATGATTTTCTGGCATAATTTGAGCTCAAATTTCTAAACACATCCTTTAGTGCATTGAAATGTTCAGGTGAAAAAGGTTTTCTTCAGTTTTCTTCGGTTTTCTTGAATCTTCAGGTTTCTTTTCAGAAAAATATTCATTAATTTAGATTCAAAATATCAAAACTATTAAATAAACTATTAAAAACTATAAATATCTATCGTCGACGTGAATTTCTTTTTCATTTGAATGTGAAAAAGGGGGAAAAAAACGCGCTTCCCTAATCGAGTTAATCAAAAGCGAATCCGATCTTAGAAAAGCCTGAGCCCCTTTCAATTTTTTGTGCAAATTTTCGCTAAATTTTTGAAAAATTTGAAGAATTCATTTGTTTTTATCAAAAGAAATCAAAAAAAAAGAAAAAAGATAGAAAAATTGAATTGAATTTTGATGTATAAAGTTTGATTTCGATTCTGTTGTCAACTTTTGATCACAAAGTATACATAGAGAAGTAGAAGTAGGAGAAGTAGGAGAAGTAGAAGGAGTAGAAGGAGTAGAAGGAGTAGAAGGAGTAGAAGTCAGTAGAAGGAGTAGAAGAGTGGATGAGCTTGACTGGATGAGCTTGACTGGATGAGCTTGACTGGATGAGCTTGACTGGATGAGCTTGACTGGATGAGCTTGACTGGATGAGCTTGACTGGATGAGCTTGACTGGATGAGCTTGACTGGATGAGCTTGACTGGATGAGCTTGACTGGATGAGCTTGACTGGATGAGCTTGACTGGATGAGCTTGACTGGATGAGCTTGACTCTTCTACTCCTTCTACTGACTCCTTCTACTCCTTAGAAGAAGTAGGAGACGTAGAAGAAGTAGGAGAAGTAGAAGAAGTAGAAGAAGAAGAAGTAGAAGAAGTAGAAGAAGTAGAAAAAGTA
Source organism: Mesorhabditis belari (assembly GCA_958450365.1). NCBI lineage: Eukaryota > Metazoa > Nematoda > Chromadorea > Rhabditida > Rhabditidae > Mesorhabditis > Mesorhabditis belari. Next base: position 2,040,004 of record CAUEEP010000732.1, read on the forward strand.
GAAAAAGTAGTAGAGAATTTTACCTAAAAGTAGAAACGCACGCTTTTTGACGTTTCGAGTTTTGTTTCTACTTGAAAACGTGTTTCATTTCAATTTCAAGCGTTTCAGTGCACTAGAAAGAGTGTGCTTTGAATTGTGAGCACAAAGTAGAGGTTGACGAATAAAAAAGTAATGAAAAAGGGTTTAAAAAGTATGGAGGAAGGTTTTAAAAGTGATGAAAAAGACATAAAAATCCTGAAAGGGTAGCTGTTTTTTTTGAAAAACGAAAAAAAAGCCGCATTTCCACTGAAATCATTACATTTTTTAGCTAATTTTAAAAACTTTGAGAAAATTGGCAGTTTCTTTGCGGAAAGTTGACGCTGGAAATCACTAGTTTTGAGTTTATAATTACAATTTCTATTAGAAAAGCACAAAAAAAATCCCGATTAATACAATTTCTCGAAAGAAATTTTATATATACAGGGTGGCTGATAATTACGTGCGCCAAAGAAAACGCCATAATTTAATTTTCTTTCAAAGAAAATGTAAAAATCTTTATTTATATAATAGTTGTAACAAAAGCATTTAATAATCACAAGAAATTTTTGAAGTGGCCTCCATCCGCATCGGCTTCAATTTGCTTCTTTACAGAATCGACGGTGCGGCGGAGATAATTTGCATCTAAGTCGTTCCAGATTTTGATCAATTCTCGACGTAAATCATTCAAATTGGTGATTTTTCTATTTCTCAATTGTTCTTCCATAAAACCCCAAACCGAAAAGTCCAACGGATTGAGATCCGGGCTGTTTGCAGGCCATTGATCCTTCGTCAAAAAAGAGCCAATTTTGGTTTCGAGAAAGCGAATTGTTGTTTTGGCTCCGTGGGCCGGCGCCCAATCTTGTTGAAGGGTCAAATTGGGATGGCTCCTCTTCCATGGCACGACAGCTTTCTCGAGAATCTCTTTTGATAGACTTTTGCGTTAATCTTCACATTTTTATCGATAAAAACCAACGGGGTCTTGCCCGAAGCACTGATGCCACCCCAAACCATCAAACTTTTTGGAAACAGACCTTTTGTAGCGACTTTTCGTTTACGAGTGCTCTTGAGAGCTGGACTGAGAAGTTGAAGGTGATTTTGTGAGTTTTTAGCCACTTCCAAGGTGAAAATCTTCTCATCTGACCAAAGAACATCGTCAATGCGCCGCACCTTGGAAAAAGCTCGCAATTTCTTGCATTTCTCCTTCCGGTTTTGCTTGGCTTGATCGGTGAGCACTTGCCCGTTTAACAGTCGATAACTTCGAAGTCCGAGCTCATTTTTCACTATCGATTGAACCGAGAAACGCGAAATTTGAAGCTGTTTTGCCATCTTGTTCAAACTACGATCGTCTTTTCGCTCGATCCTCCTCTTGATGATCCCACGCATCTTTCGGGTGTTAACGGCCCTCTTTGGTCCTCTTCCGGGCTTGGACTGAACATGCCCCTCATCTTTCCATTGCTTTACGATCTTCTGGACGGTCCTCAGAGCCACCCCAAGCCTCGATGCGATCGACGAGTTCTTCATGCCGCTCGTCGCCAGCTGTGCGATTGCGTCCCGACTAGCGCACGTCTTTGTCATGACCTAGAAAACAACTTTTTTAACAAAAAATTATTAGACCACGATAAAAAGAATATTAAAACACAAAAAGATGAGTAGTAATGCTTTATACATTGTTTAAAACTATGATGCTGATGCTGCGCGCACGTAATTGTCAGCCACCCTGTATTCATATTCATACTTTATTCAGGACATGAAATAAAGCGTAATCAGTCAGACAATACACAAATCTACACATAAATACATAGAGAAAGATGAGATATTTTACTCGGCGATGTGGAGGCGGAGAGAAAAGAAGATAGATAGAAGATAGGCTTCTTGCTTTAATAACCTCAGGCCATGAATGGGCCAACCCAGTGGAAGAGTGAACTCCGCTAGAGAAGGGATCTCTAGTCAGCTCTAGAGAAGAGACCTCTAGTCTGGGCGCACGGGCTAGGGAAGAGAACCCTAGGGGGGCCGAACCCCACACCCTCAGTTTGGAAGTGAGAACTCAACCAATACACCAATGAGGGCTTTTGTACATTTTAGATTAAAAGGAGGAAAATTTTGCAGAAAAATGGTTAAATTTTGCAGAAAAATGGCTAAATTTTGTAGAAGAATAGCTAAATTTTGTAGAAAAATTGCTAAATTTACCAATTTTGATTACAAATTGAATAGAAATGTACAAGGAAAAAGGAGATTTGAAAAGAATTGGAAAAGAATTGGAAAAGGTTTGGAAAAGATTTGGAAAAGAATTGGAAAAGATTTGGAAAAGATTTGGACAAGAATTAGACAAGAATTGGACAAGAATTGGACAAGAATTGGACAAGATTTGAAAAAGATTTGAAAGATTTTAAGTTTATCTAATAGGAAAAAAGAATGAGAGCTCTATTTTTAAGAAAGAAGAGCTCTAAAGAAGAATGAGAGCTCTATTTTAAGAAAGATAGAGCTCTAAAGAAGAGCTGAGAGCTCTATTTTTGCTGTCATTTGCAAGCTTTTTCTTTTCTTATAAATCTTTGTGTTTTTCAGCTAGTTCTAGAAAGATTTGTGCATTTCCAAAAGGTTTTTTAACGTTAAGATGAGAATTTTCTTCAGCTTTAGCTTTAAAATTGAAACAAAACTTCAACAAAACAAAACAAAACTTTGCATAAAGCTTGTTCTCGAGCATACTTTGTGTTCTTGAACACTTGAAACGTTTCTTTTCTAATAGGAGAGTTCTGCAAAGCGAGAAAAAGGCTTTCGGCTGCCTGTATTCTACCCTTTCCCTCAGCGAGGACTATTGTGTTGGTGGCGTAGTGGATAGGCAGTATCAAAGCGGCTTTGATACAAAGCTTTGTATCAAAGCCAGGCAGATGCGCTTCTTTTCTAGTAGCAGAGTATGTAGAGCTATAGAAACAATGAAAAACTGTGTGCCAGAAGGTGTACGGTTTGAGTTTGAAGATGAAAAGGATTGAATAAATCAAAACTAGAGCTTTTTGTTTATTCAAATCAATCCGTTTGTGTAAGTCCAATAGGAGACCCAGTCAGGTCCCAAGCAATTAGGCCCGAGTTTTTCATTACCATTTATTGTTTAATCATTTCATTCAAGAGAATTGTTTAGAAAAAGTTGAAAAACAAGAGAAAAACTCTTCGGTTTTGAAAAAGAAAATGACTAAACTTAAAAAATGGTAATGAAGTTTTGTGGGGTGATTGGTTGAAAGAAGAGAAAGAGTTCAGCTGAATACCTTTAGTTTTGTTGGAGTTGAAAATCCCTGGGGAGGAGGGGAGGAGAAGGACGGGGGGAGGAGGGGAGGAGGGGAAGAGGAGGGGAGGAGCTGGGTAAGGCTCTCCCTGCCAAGCAATTAGGCTCAGGGTTTTTCATTACCCTCTTTCCATCCTAATGGTTTTTTTGAATAGATAAGGCATAACATCTAGCTGCTAGAAATAGTATTTGCATACTCGATTTTCTAAAGAATACTTGATTTCAAATCAAAGCGAGAAAAAGCTTCCAGCTGCGTGTATAAAGACTTTTTTACTGGGGAGACCGGTGTGTTGGTGGCGTAGTGGATAAGTGTCTTGTATCAAAGACCGCTGGTCCGGTTTTTCCTCGGGTTCGATCCCTCTTGGAAACAAGAACTTTTTCTTTTCTATTTTAACACTTTTAGTTTCTTATTTAGTTAGTAGTTTAGTTTACGAGTTAGAAGTTAATTAGTAAGTTAGTTAGTAATTCATAGATATCCATAAAGGGAAGGCTTTTCCATCGCTTTCACTAGTCAGCTTTTCATGGCCTCGATTCAAGTCATTCAACTTCTATGGTACCTAAATCTATTAGGTACCATAGAAGTTGGTACCTAATAGATTTAGGTACCATAGAAGGTATTTAGATACCATAATATCTATCTAAAGTATTTAGGTACCATAATATCTATCTAAATCCAAATTCTGCATGACACTCACATTCTTATACAATGCAAATCCCCGACTTCAATATAGAAATGTTCCATCCGGCTAAAGGGAAGGCTTTTCCCTCAATGTTCAAAGCCCTAGCTTTTCGTGGCAATTGAACAAGTTAAAGTATTTAATTCAAGAAAGAGATATCATACTAAAGTTCCCCTTTATTTATCAAAAAAAAAATTCTATTTCTTCTATATATTGAAAGCCAAAAAGTCCATAACTTGACCACTTTTAGTAGCTTGGTTAGCTGTTGAGAAAGAATCCGTTTGTGTAACTCCAATAGGAGACCCAGTCAGGTCCCAAGCAATTAGGCCCGAGTTTTTCATTACCCCTCAGCCTCTTTACCCCTTCTAGACTCGCTCAACAATATCCAAATTCTTTTTCTCTTGGCTTCATTTATCTTTACATATATGGAAGCTAAAATTTTGAAAGATCTATGAAGAAAATGAAATGAACGAATGAAATGAACGAGGGTCTAGTTCCTTGTCTTCTAAAAAAAGTGATTAGTTCACGGAATGGAGTACCCGAAAAATCCAGGATCTAAAACGGGATAAGGTATCAAAAATTGAACATTAAAACAAATGGATTGTAAGAGTTAATTGAGCAAGAATGGTAAAAAATTAAGTTTAAGCTGTAAAGGAAAGGTTTAAGCTGTAAAGGAAAGTTTAAGTTGTAAAGGAAAGTTTAAGCTGTAAAGGAAAGTTTAAGCTGTAAAGGAAGGTTTAAGGTTTAATGATTAAAGTGTTATTAACATAGATTTGCAAAAAAGGGATTTTCGAGGGTTTTTCTCTATTATTCAGTGATCAAAAGATCTTTATTTTAATTGTTTTTCATCATTGTCTTTCAGAATCCTTTCAGAATTTCAATATTCTTACTGCTTACCTATTGAGTTATGATTCTTACTGCTTACCTATTGCTTACCTATTGCTTACCTACTGCTTACCTACTGCTTACCTACTGCTTACCTATTGCTTACCTATTGCTTACCTACCTATTGCTTACTCTATTGAGTCAAAGCCAAAATGAGCAATTTGTCTAAAAAAAGGTTTAAAATAAGCAGTAAGAATATTGTTTGTTTTGTCGGAAATGCGGGATATCGTCTCTATCTTGCCACATCAGCTAAAGAATGATTTAAAGAGTGTGATAACGCTGAAGCTGAACAAGCGCTTTGCCAACAAGGTGATCATCGATCTTGGATTATGCATTTGTCTCTTCGATTTGATCGAAATTGGGGACACGTATCTGGGAGATGTGCGAGATGGAGATGGAGATGTGCGAGATGGAGATGGGGATGGGCGAGATGGAGATGGAGATGGGCGAGATGGAGATGGGGATGGGCGAGATGGAGATGGGGATGGGCGAGATGGAGATGGGGATGGGCGAGATGGAGATGGAGATGTGCGAGATGGAGATGGAGATGTGCGAGATGGAGATGGAGATGTGCGAGATGGAGATGGGGATGGGCGAGATGGGATGGGGATGGGCGAGATGGAGATGGGTGTGCGAGATGGAGATGGGGTGGGGGGGGGGGGTGGGCGAGATGGAGATGGAGATGTGCGAGATGGAGATGGGGATGGGCGAGATGGAGATGGGGATGGGCGAGATGGAGATGGAGATGTGCGCGGGCACATAAAATGTTTAAAATAGGCAGTAAGAATATTGAAATTTTGAAAGGATTCTGAAAGACAATAATGAAAAACAATTTAAATAAAGATCTTTTGATCTTTTGATCAAATCTGAAAGACAATACTGTGAATGAAACAAAATTTGAATCAGATCTTTTGCTCTTTTGATCTTTCCATCTTTTGATCACTTTTAATAAGTCCATACAATTAATTTAAATTACAATTTAAAAGATATTCAGTCTAAAGTCTTCTTAGCTTTTGCTAAAGAAAGTAAAAGCAACTAAAAATTGTTTTTCGTTAAATAGAACAATTTTTTTTCTTTCGGAAAGCATAACCAACGAGTTTTTCAAATTTTTGAACTTGAAATTGATACCCTGGGGATCAAAAACATTGCAAACAAGAGAAAAAAAAAGACAAGAGATTTCCGGAAACAAAAGGAAAAGCAAAAAATAACCAGGAACTTCAGGAATAGATATTTTATAAAAAAAATTTGAATAGAAGAGTTATAGAAAAACTTATAGACATGTCTCAAACTTATAGACATTTCCTTATAGAAGGAAATGTCTATAAGTTTGCAGTGTTTTTGATTGAAAAGAAAAAGAGTTCTGCAAAATGATTCGAATCAAAGAGCTGACCCTTTTTGATAAAGAGCTTGATATAAATTCAAAAATCTAATGATTCTTTTGGTTGGGATAAGACGGGAAGATTGGTTAGTATTAGATTTCTATGAATTTCTTGCTAACAAACGATCCAGTACCAAATGTAGAAAATTGGCTTGATATAGGCTTAATAAAGGAATATATTAACTCTAGATCTTGTCAGCCAGGATAGGCTAGGCTAAGCTAGGCTAGGCTAGGATAGGCTAGGATAGGCTAAGCTAGGCTAAGCTAGGCTAGGCTAGGCTAGGCTAGGCTAGGCTAGGCTAGGCTAGGCTAGGATAGGCTAGGATAGGCTAGGATAGGCTAGGATAGGCTAGGCTAGGCAAAACCCAAACTCAAGCCAAATCTTCATTCTCAAAAAATCGATGCGTTGAAAGAAGCCGATAAATTCTTTCTTTCCTGCTTTCTTCTTCTCCTTTGTGTTTCCTTTTTTCTCTCTTCAGGTTAACGTACCGGATAGCTGAGTGGTTAGAGGTTAGAGCTCGGGAAGCAGGAGGTCGAGGGTTCAATCCCTCTCCAGAAAACTTTTGCCAATTCTTTAACTTCTTTATTATATAGGCCCTGATTTTTCTCTAATTTGACCTCAAATTGTTTACCAGATTCCTCACGTTTCCAATCACTTTGTAAAAACCGATGGCAGCATTTGTGCTCTTTCTTTAAAATCAAAGATCACTCTTTGGGTAGGTGAGTGCACCAGGAAAAGTGTGTTTACACATTTGAGCACAAAGAGTACAGATAAAAGAATGTTGAGCAGACAAGGCTTGAATGAGATCTTTTTCTAAAGGTAAAACGAATGATTTCCCAATGATTTGCCATTTGCCCAGATGTGTCCCAGTGACAGCCCACAAATAGAGCCAATTCCAAACGCTAGAACCTCATTTTTTTTTCTCCTAAACCTCATAAAGCCGAACTTCCGCCCAATGACTGAGAAGAAATCGATGAGAGAAGAAATCGAGAGCGTTTATTCACTTATGTATTCAGAAAAAATAGAAAATAATGTTAAAGAGAAGAAGAATTTCAAAGATTGAAAGACAAGTCATAAATTGAACTGAATCAAACTAAAGCATAAAATATTGGTAGTTATTCTAATAAAGTTCTTAAAGCTCTCGAAGGAGTTCTCGAGGCATTGTAGCTAGAGCAGGAAGGGAGATTGAGAATCTCTATCTCTATTTCTATTTATGCACAAAGTTTTGAATTTCGCGAAAGTTTAAGAAAATCTTTTTTGTTTGAAATTTTCTTATTTTCTAAACTTCTAAACTAAGCTCATTTAAAAGAAATATTGGTTTTATGGATGAAATGAAAAGAAAGAAAGAGAATGAAAAGAAAGAAAGAAGAAGAGAGAGAAGAAAGAAGAGAGAGAAAGAGAAGGAAGAAAAGAAAGAAAGGAAGGAGAAAAGAAGAAAGAGAATGAAAAGAAAGAAAGAGAATGAAAAGAAAGAAAGAGAATGAAAAGAAAGAAAGAGAATAAAAAGAAAAAGAAATGCTTGAGCATCGTTTGAGTGGAGAAAAAAGTGTCCTTAAGAGTTTTTTGTTTTGTTTTCAAATGTTAAAATAAAAACAAATGATTGGAAATGTGTGTGTGTTTTGAGAAAAGAAATAGAGATAAAATTAGCGGTAAGCTTACGATAGTTTCCGAAAGTTGATGCATTTTTGGCAAAAGAGAATAATTGGCAAAGGCATAAGCACTGTGAAAGTACCGTAATCATTTGGTGGCTTTACTGTGGCTTCAATGTGCCTAATTTGTTGTTAGATTACTGTTAGATTAAGTAGACTGTAGCTAAGTTAATGTAAGGATTCTAAAGATTGAAAAAAGGTGGTGCTTTTCTAATGATAAAGAGAAGGAATTGGCAAAAAGTAGATTTCCGGCGAGGGGATTGAACCCTTGACCTTTTCCTTTCCAGGCAATCATTGCTCTAACCACTGAGCTATCTAGTACCTTAATTTGCCAAGAGAAAGAAGGAAAGACAAGGGGAAGAAGAAAGAAAGAAAGAAAGAAAGAAAGGAAGAAGGAAGTTGAAGAAAAGCCTTCAATTCTTTCATTCAATAGATGATCTTTGACATCTTTGTTCAAAGGTATTAGGTTTCCTACTTTCAGAAATGATTCAAAGAAAAAAGAGTGAGAAAAAAGAAAGAAATATACATGGCTTTTTTCTTTCTTTTTCTTCAAAAATGAGCGCTTCCATGCATGGAGAAAAACCAGAAGGCGTTTTGAAAGGTTTTTTTTTGCTTTTTTTTGCTTTTTTTGCTTTTTTCCGAGTGTTCGTTTTGAAAGTTTCACTATAAAAAAGGAAATATTCAAAGATTCAATCAAAAATTTGCATATCATACTTTAAAGAGGGGTTAAACGGGGGTGACTACTTTGCGTCTAATTTTTTTGCGCAACTGGGTCATTTGGTGGGTCAACTGGACCGCGCAATTGGACCTTTTGCGCAACTCGCCATAACTTTCTTCTAAGTGGACCAATCTTTATGATTTTGATTTCATTTTGTTGCACTTATTGAGATCTACAAAAGGAGACCAAAATCATAAAGATTGGAAGACTTAGAAGAAAGTTATGGCGAGTTGTGCAAACGAGTTGTGCAAACGACCCAGTTGCGCAAATGACCCAGTTGCGCAACACTTAAACAAAACTTGTTCAAGAAACTTTAAAGATAACCTTTTCAATATTCATACTCATCTTTTGAAGCTGAAAAATTCGAAATCAAGAAGTTTAACTAGGTCGTTTGCACAACTCGCCATAACTTCTCTCTAAGTCGATCAATCAAGATCAAGTCGATCAATAGTTGCGCAAAAGATCTAGTTTTGGCCCAGTTGCGCCAAAAACTTTGTCACAAAGTAGCCAAAATGGTTAAAACTTCTTGATTTCGAATTTTTGAACTTCAAAAGATGAGTATGATATTGAAAAGGTTATCTTTAAAGTTTCTTGAACAAGTTTTGTTTAAGTTTTTCGATTGGATAGAAAAGATTAATGAAAATGATTAATTTTTCATTGCTGGATCATGTTTTCTTTTAATGTTTTCATGTGGATCATGTTTTCTTTTCAGATTAAACGCTTAGGTAAGATTTTGGGATATTAGAGCTTTTTTTTTTTTGTTTGATTAGTAACCGGTGAATAAAATTTACTAACTATAGAGTTTAGTTTTAGGGATATTTGTTCTGAAACTTGTCGGCTATACCCCAAAAACATTTGGATATCATATAAACAAGTTAAATTAGCATAATTCTTTGTACTTCAAGGGTTAAAGCATGTTCAAAGAATAGTGTTGTTGATGAGATGGAAAATCATCTAATTCTTGCGTTCTTGAACTTGCATAGTCAATAGCATCGCACGGGAAGATCTTTGGAACAAATCTTGACCTTGAACAGTATATTAGAGACCTAGAGATTAGTGAAGACGCAGAAGTATGATAAAAAACACTTTTCTAAGGTCGATTTTTGATGGAGAATCCGAATTTCGACTTAAAATTAGGGGTTTCCTGGGAAAAAATACGACTTTTCACCAAATCTCATAAATTTATAGGGGTCATTCACTGAAATCGTCTATAACTCGGGACTTGGACTCATCTAGACTTACAAAAAACATAGCTAAAGTTGAAGTACGTAAAACAGTCGTTTAATGCTGATTTAGTTGATCAATAAGCCTTGTGAGGGTACCTTTGTTCTTCCTTTCTTCTTCCTTTCTTCTTCCCCTTGTCTTTCCATCTTTCTCTTGGTTCTAGCCGATAGTTCTAAGTTCTAAAGTTCTAACCGATAAGTACCTTTGTTCTAGAAGTGCTCTAACATAGCCAAAATGAGAACTGGTTGAAAACTGGTTAAAAACTGGTTAAAAACTGGTTAAAAACTAGATTACGTTGCTTTGGATTTGAATTCATTGAACTTTCAAAGCGAACACTGACATCACAATGAAATTAAGATCAATAAAAGAATAAAACTCATGAAAACTTTGAAGAATTTCTTCAAAAATCATCTCTCAAATGTTCGAGTTTCAATTTCCAAAAGTTCAGCCAAAAAGAAATGGAAAAACTTTAACGAAAAAAGAACGCTTCAAGGTTTTCTTAGGGCAAATGAGACGGGAAAGCGTTCATTTTCTTTCATTTTTTTTTCGAAACTTCCATTTGAGAACTTTAGTGGCTAAAAATGGAAAAATTGGGGAGATTTTGAAAATGAATATTTGAGAGAATTTTTGGAAGTAGTGAGCAAAAAATGCTTCTGATATGGCCCAGAAAAAACTTTGAGTGAGATTTCAATAAAAGCTCAATAAGCGCTCAATGAAAGCTCAATAAGCGCTCAATAAAAGCTCAATAAGCGCTCAATAAGCGCTCAAGAAGCGCCCAATAAGCGCTCAACAAGCGTTCAATAAGCGCTCAATACGCGCTCAACAAGCGCTCAACAAGCGCTCAATGAAAGCTCAATAAGCGCTCAATAAGCGCTCAATAAGCGCTCAATAAAAGCTTTCTAAAGTTTCATTTCCGATGTGTTATTTGGTTTAATAGTTTCAAATTCTGTCACAAGTTCAATGAAATTAATGAATGAGAAAATTGTGTTTAGGCAAAGTAATAGCAATCTTTCGACCTTTATCTAATGATAAGTGTCTATTTTTTCTTATTGACTAGGTTTATCTAAGTATTCTCATTAAGCTTGTGTCAAGTACTTGACAAGTACTTAACCTAGGATCAGGATATGTTCAAATGAAGACCTAGAATTAGATAGATTAGTGCCAGGGTCAAGCCAGAGGGTCAGGCCAGGTTCAGTCTAATGCTGGCTTTTGAAAAGAATAGGAATCTAGATAGATTAGATAGATTAGTGCCTTGTCCAATAAACATAGTAACCTAGATAGATGGATACATTAATGCCTTGTTTATCTTTGTTTAGAACAAAATTCTTTTGAGAGCAATCAGACTTGAAATCAGTCTCTCTAGTGCACCAGAAGAAGTGTGTTTCGGCCAAAAGTACAAATCTACCCACGGAGAACGTCAATTGTTTTGCAGAAAGTCAAAAGGTTTAATAGGAAATGATTGTTTTTCTTTCGTTTCGATTTCCTTGTTTAAGTTGGGATGAAATTAGAAAAAAAGTCAGAAATTCGAAGAAATTCGAAGAAGTCAAAGGGAAAGAGAAAAAGAGAAAAAAAGTTCAAACAAAACGAACGAAAACGAGGAAATGAGAGGCAATCAAGGGAAAGAATGACCAAAAAATGAAATAAAATGAAATAAAATAGAATAAAATCGAATAGAAATAAAAATAAAGACCAAAAAGAGTCAAAAATTATAGATTTTATGAGGAAGTAAAAATTTTTAAACCAAAATTTTTAAAGGTATCAATTTGAGACAAAAAGTTGGTCAAGTTTTTGATTTCTTTTATTGTAAAGAAGCTTTTAAACTATTTTTTTTTTTGTAATTTCAATACCAAGAAAGTTTTAAAGTATTACTGTGGTTTTGGAAATTGTTATTTAGATGTACTTTGGGCTTAGAAATGGAAATAGTACATTTAAAATTTCTGTTAGCGAAGAAGAAAAAAGAAGTCTGTTAGCGAGGTTATTTTGGAGGAATTTCAGTTAATTTTAGCCATTTGTTCGCACTATAATTAGCGTGAAAAACGAGGAGCGACCATGAGAACAACAATTTGCATAATTTTTAAACAGAAAAAAGGAAATATTTTGATAGAAAAAAAGGCATTAAAAGATACTGGATAAAGGATGATTAAGAAGTAAGGAGTAAGGAGTAAGGAGTAAGGAGTAAGGAGTAAGGAGTAAGAAGTAAGAAGTAAGAAGTAAGGAGTAAGGAGTAAGGAGTAAGGAGTAAGAAGTAAGAAGTAAGAAGCAAGAAGCAAGGAGCAAGAAGCAAGAAGTACGCTTAAACATCAACTCCTAAGGTCACTTTGGATTTAAAACTATCACTCTAGTTGAATGGTTTCATGTAAACAAATCAATTGCTGTGAAAACTGTTGCACAAGTTTTGTGACTACTTTTTTGGTTTTACTTAATTATTTTAAATTATAAAATGCTTTATTTCTTTAGTTTCGGATTTCGTTTCGGGTTTTGATACTGTTTTGAATAGAATGGAAATCAAAGGTAAACAAAAAAAGCCAAAAAGTATAGCACATCTTGTAGAGCTTGGAAAGACAAGTTGAATCATGTAAAAATTAGCTCCTTATAAGCATTGTAAACACATTAAAACTGGCTTAAAACTTTTGCTATATGACTTTTGCTAGATGACTTTTACTAGATGATTTACTAGATTACTAGATTACTAGATTACTAGGCATTTTCAAAGACGCAGTCGAGTTGGCTTTGCAGTCTAGTGGTTAGTGCAACGGTTTGCCAAGCGAAGGGCCAGGGTTCAACTCCTTAGTTGTCAGTTCATCCCTGTCAGTTCATCCCTGTCAGTCCATCCCTGTTAGTTCATCCCCTGCAGTGCTACGAAATCTCCCACCAGATTACTACAGTATCCCACTGAAAGCCTGATTTCTAAACTCGAGTTGATATCACCTCTATTAGTCATAGTTGAATTTTCCAAGAACTTTGCTAAAAGGAAATCAAAAGCTTGGGTGTTCGATGGAAATGTTCGAGAATTCTGTTTCGCATTTTTCCCCTAAAGATTCATAACATAAAAAGCTCTCTTAAATATGACACGGAAGGGATATTGCAAAGAAAAAAAGAAAGTAAAAAGACATTCTTTCAAAAAAAGTTCCAAAGATACATGAGAAATGAGAAAAATATTTAAAAAATTGAAAAAAGTCGCATGTCTAAGTTTTGATTACATAGAGCTTTCAAGGACGGGAAAATGATATCCATGGGTTTAGTTTGTGCTTAAAATAGAAACACAGCTTTTCTGGCGCATTGGATTTTTTGATTTTCTTTGAGAAATCATGCTATGAATGGGGAAAAATGAAAAATTTAGTGCATTAGAAAGGTTGCGTTTCGATTTTGCGAATTACAGCTAGCTAAAGACTTTCTTATTCATAATGTACTTTGTACACAAATAGAAACATACCCTTTCTATTGCACTCAATTCATAAAGCACATCAGTTAATGCTACAAGAAAAATGAAAGATTTAGTGTGCCAGAGAGGATGCGTTTAAGCTAATTAATTTTGTTTACTTTTGTTAACATTTAAAGATATTCAATTTACTCTCCAGTGTCAAGAGGATCACTCCTAGTTTGGTAAAAAAAAACGTCGAATCGAGCAAAAGGTTACTTATGGAAATTTTACTCGAGAAGCTAATCAGTAGAGAATAGGAATCAAATCTGTAGAGAAAAGGAACCAAATCTGTAGAGAAAAGGAACCAAATCTGTAGAGAAAAGGAACCAAATCTAGAGAGAATAGGAATCAAATCCAGAGAGAAAAGGAACCAAATCTGTAGAGAAAAGGAACCAAATCTGTAGAGAAAAGGAACCAAATCTGTAGAGAAAAGGAATCAAATCTTTGGAGAAAAGCAACCAAATATGTAGAGAAAAGGAGCTTACTCGCTTACTTACTCACTAGGAACACCCTCTAATAACGACTGAAAACAAGCGTGCAGAACAGAATTCGATAAATCAACAACTCGAGAGAAACACACCCGATTCGTAATTGCCCTAGATGGCCACGAATTGCATTTCGACTTGCTATGCAGAAATTTTGAGCATGTTTTCGAATTTGAATTTCGTTATATTGAGTTTTGACTGTAGATCTTTTTGATGTGTTTTCTAAAGAACGATCAATTCGTTTACGTTTACGTTTACATTTCGTTTACGTTTGCGTTTCGTTTACATTTTGTTTACATTTACGTTTCGTTTGAATTCGTTTACGTTTAAGTTTCGTTTACATTTCGTTTGAATTCGTTTACGTTTACGTTTCCTTTACGTTTCCTTTACGTTTCCTTTACATTTCGTTTACATTTCGTTTACATTTCGTTTACGTTTCGTTTACGTTTCGTTTACGTTTCGTTTACGTTTCGTTTACGTTTCGTTTACGTTTCGTTTACGTTTCGTTTACATTCGTTTACGTTCGTTTTCTAGAGAAAAAAAAAGTTTAAAAAAACGGCTTTGAATGACAATTTTTCTGAATCATCGACTTCTTGTTTTCTTGAAATTTTTTGATGAAAGAATTTCTTTAATCAAAAATTTTCAAGAAATTTCAAAGAAATACTGTAGCAAGTATTTTTGAAATGTAGTATTCTTAAGTTTAGAGTTAGACACAATAGAATTAATCCAGAATTAAGCAGGCCAGACAAGCCATGGATTCTGAATACTTTTGGCTGATTGAACTCGATCAGAACTGTCTTCTGGCTTGGTTTAATTTGAAAAAAATCAACTTTAAAGCATGCAAAACATTTAGTATTTACTGTTTATTACTTGTTAAAAATTTGAATACTATTAAAGTGAAGAGAATGGACTTTTCCCCCAAAATTCTCTTCTATTCTTAGATTTTCAAGTACGCAAAGCACGAATTTCACCTTTTTAAGCTCGATTTTTAATGAGAAATTCGATTTTTAATGAGAAAATCTATTTTTTTTCAATTTTTAATTGATTTTTTTCAAAATTCTAGCATTTAAAGAGAGATTTTAGTGTTTTAAATGCAAATTTTAAGCCTTAAATGAAAGATTTCAAAGTAAAAATGAGGGATTTTAAATGGCTTTAATTGTTAGCCATCTTCTTTGTGGGTTTAAAGATTTTTTTGAAGGTTTTAGGAGGGAAGATTTGACTTTTCCTTAACATTTCAAATCGACGCTATACTTCGCCTAATACCCATACTCTCCTCATACCCATACTCTCCTCATACCCATACTCTCCTCATACCCATACTCTCCTCATACCCATACTCTCCTCATACCCATACTCTCCTCATACCCATACTCTCCTCATACCCATACTCTCCTAATACCCATACTCTCCTCATACCCATACTCTCCTCATACCCATACTCTCCTAATACCCATACTCTCCTCATACCCATACCTCTCGCCATAATATAAAAATTACTTACCTGAAAAGACATCGATACGTTTTACACTTTTGCAACGCCTCCGTTGGGAAGAGATGTCTCATATTGGCCAGCTCACTTTTCGCACTCGATTTCAACATTTTCCAAGCTCTGAAAATTGAGAAAAAGATTTTAGACTGTAAAAGAAATATAAAAAGAACATAAAAACACAAAAAAAGTAACATAGCTGTAAATGTATTTGAAAAACTAGAGCCAAACCAATCAATTGGCCGAGGCTGTTGCATTTTGTTGCACTTATTGAGATCTACAAAATGAAACCAAAATCATAAAGATTGATCGACTTAGAAGAAAGTTATGGCGAGTTGCGCAAATGGCCCAGTTGCGCAAAAAAAGTTACGGAAACTAGCCTACCCCAGCGTTCCTTTAGAGAGAAAAATGTTTTTCGAGACATTTTTCGAGAAACGACGACGCGGCGCTCCCATCGACTACCTCCAAATGGCGGCGATGTTAATTGGAAAGCGACGTTGCGCGAAAAATTAACATTTAAAATTTGCGACATAAATTCAAATTTAACATGAAAACGTCTCGAAAAACATTTTTTTTTCTGGAGCACGTGTGGCTGACTGGTTAAGTGTCTTTTATCTTAATCGGAAGGTCGAGGGTTCGAACCCCACATGCGACATGGTCACCCCCTTCGGATTTCCTTTCCCTTCGGGTTGAGAGGTTTTCTGGAGGGCAGTCTGGTGGTTGTGGCCCCAGTTCTTTAAAGTGACAAGCCACTCCTTCATCGTCATCTTCCCTTCACCACCAAAAAAGCTATTTAGTTCCCCATTGAGCTTAGGGTTAGGGAGCCGTCTGTCATGACGTGGGTTAAGTTAAGATATAGCCTAGTATTGTGTGTGTCGTTGTATTGTGATTGATATATTTCGTGTATGCGATAAATTCACCACTGGTAGCCCCAGTCGGTATTTTTTTTAAAGGAACCCTGGGGTAGGCTAGTTTCGCAACTTTTTTTGCGCAACTGGGTCATTTGCGCAACTCGCCATAACTTTCTTCTAAGTCGATCAATCTTTATGATTTTGATGTCATTTTGTTGCGCTTATTGAGATCTACAAAATGAAACCAAAATCATAAAGATTGGCTGACTTAGAAGAAAGTTATGGCGAGTTGTGCAAACGACCTAGTTGCGCAAATGACCCAGTTGCGCAACACTTAAACAAAACTTGTTCACAAAGTAGATCACAGTACTTCATAAACTAAGTATTTCATAAGTTCCTAAATCTACAGTAATACTAGTAGAGTATTACTAGTAGAAAGTACTTTACTATGTCTAAAAGGTGTCTAAAAGAAATTTAGCCTCTTCTAGTGAATTCAATTCATTTTTCTTGTGATAAGAAAGGATTTTTGAAAGAAATTCAAGCAATTTAGTGCACAAAGTAGATCAGTACTTCATAAACTAAGTTCTAAGTGCACCAGAAAGAGCGCGTTACTATTTCAAACCACAAAAGTACCCAGTAAAGAATTGTTTTTAAAAGAAAATTTTGTTTTTTTTATGTTTTCTTTATTTTAAATGGGTTTTAAAAATAAAAATAAAGCAGAAAAAATGATCTGTTTTCGAGAATATTGAGAAAGAAATTCATTTTAAAAAGGGTTTTTTTTTATTGAAAATTTTCTAAAAGAGAAAACTTTTAAGAGTGTCATAAAAACCGGATTGAATTTGATGAAAAATGTGCAAAAAAAAAGGATGAATTAAATGAAAAACGGCTTTGAAAAGGGTTTATTCTAAAATTTGAGCGATTTTACATGATTTTAACTGAACATTAAAGATTACGAAAGTATCGGAGTAGGCTAGTTTCCGCAACTGGGCCATTTGCGCAACTCGCCATAACTTTCTTCTAAGTCGACCAATCTTTATGATTTTGGTGTCATTTTGTAGATCTCAACAAGTGTAACAAAATGACATCAAAATCATAAAGATTGACCGAGAAGAGGTCCATCGGAAGACCAGCAACGAGGTGGAGCACAAGAGTGGCAGCGACGGTCAGAGAAAGGATGAGTGCAACCGCCACCAGCACAAGCAAGTCTCGCTCAATCTTTATTCTTTTAATGTCATTTTGTAGATCTCAACAAGTGTAACAAAAAGACATTAAAATCCTAAAGATTGACAGATCTAGAAGAAAGTTATGGCGAGTTGCGCAAGATCTAGTTGCGCAAATGGCTCAGTTGTGCAAAAAAAACGTTGCGGAAATTAGCCTATCCCCAGTTTATCATTAAATAAAAAAAATTATTTACCCAAAATACTCTGAAACGTGTTTAAATTGTTTAAAGTGTTTAAAGCAATTGGTTTCAAAAAAACAAGCGTCTAAAACAATGATTCCCATTTCTAGAGCTCATGAATTTGATTCAAAAGCGTAAAGCAAGTGTTGAACTAATTGTAAACTAATTGTAAAGTAAGTCAACACTGAATTGAAAATGATTTTTTTTTCTTATTTTTGATTTCATGAAGTAATTTTGCTCTATTCAAAACATTGAAAGGAAAGCGGGAAAAAAGGCTTTTCAAGAGGAGGAAAAAGGCTTTCTATTTATCAAAAATATCTTTTAGAAACATTTTCTTTTAGAAAAATACTTCTAGATCAAGAAAATATTATATAAATATGAAAAAAAATGGTTAAAGATGGTAACGATGGTAAAAAATGGTAAAAAATGGTCAAAGAATGGTTAAAGAATGGTCAAAGATGGTAAAAAATGGTTAAAGAATGGTCAAAGATGGTCAAAGAATGGTCAAAGAGTGGTAAAAAATGGTTAAAGATGGTAAAAAATGGTAAAAAATTATCAAAGAATGGTCAAAGAATGATTTAAAAACAGAAAATTCAACCTAAAAACTACATTTTAAGCTTCAAAGATTATGTTTAAAATTTGATGACTCTTTAGGATGTAAGCCTTTTTACTTGTCTTTTTACTTTAAATTTGCATTCAAATGGAAATTTGATTCGATTTATTTAAGAAATTCGATTTATTTCAAAAATTCTATTTCTTTACTTATTTTAAAACAAAAAAATAAGTTTAATAAATTTATTTAACATCAATTTACTTGTTAAACAAGTTCAAATCTTTAATTTTACATCTATGAGCAATGAAAGCTAAGATTTTTGTTTATTTTACATCAAAAATTCAAAAATTCTCCTCAACATTTGAAAGAGAGAGCCAATTAAGTAAAAAAGTTTTTAGATAAAGATTTTCGAGAGAGTGGCCACTATTCGTTCCTAGGTATAAATGGATGTGGACTAGAATTTGGGTTAAGTTAAAGAGAGTTTGATATCTTGCCATCCCTTTTGATATCCCGCCATCTCTAACACCCAACCCAACTCAACTCCTCCAACGTATTAGAGGGGAGTCCCTGTAGAGCTGTCCTGCAGTTGACCTGTCCTGCAGTTGACCTGTCCTGCAGTTGACCTGTACTGCAGTGAACCTGTACTGCAGTTGACCTGTACTGCAGTTGACCTGTACTGCAGTTGACCTGTCCTGCAGTTGACCTGTACTGCAGTGAACCTGTACTGCAGTTGACCTGTCCTGCAGTTGACCTGTACTGCAGTGAACCTGTACTGCAGTTGACCTGTACTGCAGTTGACCTGTACTGCAGTGAACCTGTACTGCAGTTGACCTGTACTGCAGTTGACCTGTACGCAGTGAACCTGTACGCAGTTGACCTGTACTGCAGTTGACCTGTACTGCAGTGAACCTGTACTGCAGTTGACCTGTACTGCAGTTGACCTGTACTGCAGTGAACCTGTACTGCAGTTGACCTGTACTGCAGTGAACCTGTACTGCAGTTGACCTGTACTGCAGTTGACCTGTACTGCAGTGAACCTGTACTGCAGTTGACCTGTCCTGCAGTTGACCTGTACTGCAGTGAACCTGTACTGCAGTTGACCTGTCCTGCAGTTGACCTGTACTGCAGTGAACCTGTACTGCAGTTGACCTGTACTGCAGTTGACCTGTACTGCAGTTGACCTGTACTGCAGTTGACCTGTACTGCAGTTGACCTGTACTGCAGTTGCATAGACCCGGAAGATATGTATCTTTATTTACAGTAGTACAATAAGACGAATAGATTACAAATGAGTGTAAGGGGAAGGGGGGAAGAGAAAAACTAAGATTTGAAGATTTGAACTAAAGTAAAACTAAAGATTTGAACAAAGATTTAACAACTCTTCAAATGAGAGTCTTACTTGTCCTTCTAGGCAATCCCAAGGACCACCCCTTCTCGGCAATAAAAGGGATAAGCACAGGGGAGGACACATTTGCATAAGAATAGACAGTCATTCAATAATAACAATAGTAACTCAAATGTCAGTTTGGCTCGGAGCTGACACTACTTTGCGACAAATTTTTTTGGCGCAACTGGGCTTTTTGCACAACTTGCCATAACTTTCTTCTAAGTCTTCCAATCTTTATGATTTTGATGTCATTTTGTAGATCTCAACAAGTGCAATAAAATGAAACCAAAATCATAAAGATTGGTCGACTTAGAAGAAAGTTATGGCGAGTTGTGCAAAAAATTCAATGATCTTTTAGCTGATCATTGAATCTTTCAAGAAAATTAATGTCATTTGGAAAGAAACCTTAGAAAAAAATGGGAAATGATGAAAATTACGATTGAAGGCTTCAATAACAAGGGCTTCAATATTAAGATTTTCCAAGAAAACGGCTAGGTATAAATCTTAAAAAATGGGAAATCCTTTAAAGAATGAAGTTAAGATGAATTTCTGTAAGAAAAAGATCGATATTAGAAATATTAGACATATTATTGAAAAGATTTTAAAGATAATAGATGAAATAAAGTAGATTTTCGGATTTTCGTCGTTTTTTTGTGAAATTTTGACGACAAGACGGGGGAAATGAAATTTGAAGAAAAGAAAAATGGAGAAAATGGAGAGAATGGAGAAAAAAAAATGGAGATTTCCTTTTTGAATTCAAGAATAAATTGGGTTATTGTATAGAGATATTCAAGAAAAAATGTTATAAGAAAAATTGTGGATGGAGGAAGATGAAGGTATCCAAGAAAATAAGGTATCCAAGGCTCAAGAAAGAGTTCGAGGTGCACTTTGTGCTTTGAGATTTCTAAACGGACCCTTTCTAGCGCACAGGAATCTCTTTCTCGCAATAATATGGTGATTTTTACTAGATTATCGGCTTTTAGATCATTGAAAAAGGGTTTTTTTTACGATTTTTTGACTTAAAACGTAATCATCCTTAATTCTTTTTTTTCTTATAGGAAATTTTGAAAAAATGAATGAAAAAGATGAATTCAGTGCACTAGAAAGGTTGTGTTTCCAATTTTTAAGTATAAAGTGCACAAATAGAAGCCGATTATTAAGCAATTTAATTCGCAGAAATGAATGGAAATGAAAAATTGTGAATTTAAAATAAAATTTGTGAATTTAAAATAAAAATTTCAAAGTTACCGTCAAACGGAACTAACGTCAAACGGAATTATGGAATTATCGAACTTGCTCCCAAACGACATACGAGAAATTCAGTCGCTTTTCATATTCAAGAAACGTATCGATGCTTTAGATCTAGTGGCTCTTTGCCGTAAGTAATTGGCTTATTGATTTCAGTATGTATTGTATTTTTTTTTTTTTTAAAATACCGACTGGGGCTACCAGTGGTGAATTTATCGCATACACGAAATATATCAATCACAATACAACGACACACACAATACTAGGCTATATCTTAACTTAACCCACGTCATGACAGACGGCTCCCTAACCCTAAGCTCAATGGGGAACTAAATAGCTAAATAAGTAATTGGCTTATTGATTTCAGTATGTATTGTATGATTAAGTATCACTGTGCATTTCTCTATGATTTCTTTCACTTTATCGTTTGAATAAAGTATTATTATTATTATTAATAAAGTTGAACTCTATAGTGAAACACTAATTGCTTTAAAAACAATGTAAAAAGCAAAAATACGAATAGAAATTGCGAAACTTTCAAAATCCTCCGTAGTAAACAGATTAGCCCTTTGTTTATAGACTTTTTCAAATTTAAACCGCGGTCAGGGCCCAGAAGTGGCTCATTCCTTTTGCAAATTCCCTTTGCTTCCAATGCCTCTTTATCAAATTCATTTCCCGTTAGAGCCGCTAGATTATGGAACTTGCTCCCAAACGACATACGAGAAATTCAGTCGCTTTTCATATTCAAGAAACGTATCGATGCTTTAGATCTAGTGGCTCTTTGCCGTAAGTAATTGGCTTATTGATTTCAGTATGTATTGTATGATTAAGTATCACTGTGCATTTCTCTATGATTTCTTTCACTTTATCGTTTGAATAAAGTATTATTATTATTATTATTAAACTTTAAACAAATTTGGTGAAGAAAAATAGAAAATGAATTAAAAAATGGGTTAAAGTTACGGTTAAAGCCCAGTTCATACTAGATATTGAAAGAAAAATGAAAGAAAAAGATGAATTCAATGCACTAGAAAGGTTGTTTTTCCATTTTTAAGTATAAAGTGCACAAATAGAAGCCGATTATTAAGCAATTTAATTCTCAGAAATGAATGGAAATGAAAATTTTCAATGAAAGCTTCAAAGAAAGCTTTAAAGAATTTGATCAAAAGCTTTTTAAATAGCTTATGTGCACGCAAGGTAAGTCAGAAAGGAAATTTAGCAATTAGCAATTAGCAATCAGCAATTTAGCAAGTAAATAATCTAAAAAAAGATATTCAATTTTGTGAATAATTTGAAAAATAAAAGTAAAATCGGATTTAAAAGCTGAAAATCGAATAGAAATTTGGGTATTTGAGGGAATTTTGAAATTTTGGTCATTTTTATGGAATAATTTTGAATTTTAAAGTGAATTAGGATTGAATTAGTATAAAATTATCGACAAATAGATGTAATAGAATTGTTTTGCACCAAGTTTTTAGCTGAATATCTTCTTTTTATGCAATCTAAAAAGCAAAAAAAAGGAAAGTACTTGCGACTTGCGAAATGTTCTTCATGCGGTCGCGTAATCGCTCGCCGTCTGGCACATGCTCCCGATAGATACCTCTTCCGTTTCCGTTTAAATCAAAAAAAAAAAAAAAAGAAAATTTTTTTAAGGAAAGGTTAATTTAAAATAAAAATTTCAAAGTTACCGTCAAACTTTAAACAAATTTGATGAAGAAAAACATAAAATGAATTTAAAAATGGGTTAAAAGCCGAGTTCATACTAGATATTGAAAGAAAAACGAAAGAAATATTGAAAGAGCTGAGAATTTTCAATGGGAATTCTTAGAATCTCTCTTTTTTTGACTTAGTTTTAACAAAAAAGGAAATGATCAAATCTCATTGTTGAAAGTTTTTGAAAAAAATTCTAGCCAAGATCACAAATTATTTCAGTTTACACTAATTAAACATCAAATTTGTGGTGTACTTTGAGCTTAACAATGGAAATGTTCCCTTTCCGGCGCACTGAAAGCTTCTGTTGAAGCGGCTGTTGGAAGAAAAAGGTAAAAATATTCAGTGCACTAGAGTTTAGCTTTAGAGTTTAGCTTTCACTCAAAAAACGTTCGCTGATGAACCCACTCTATCCTTGAGCGATTTTTGAGCTCAAGAAAACCAGCAATTCTACTTTTGACTGAAATAATAATGCATTGAAAACAGAAAACAGAAAACAGAAACATAAAATGAATTTAAAAATGGGTTAAAAGCCGGTTCATACTAGATATTGAAAGAAAAACGAAAGAAATATTGAAAGAGCTGAGAATTTTCAATGGGAATTCTTAGAATCTCTCTTTTTTTGACTTCATTTCCTTTTTTGTTAAGAATCAAATCTCATTGTTGAAAGTTTTTGAAAAAAATTCTCGCCAAGATCAGAAATTATTTCAGTTTACCTTAAAAAATAAGGAATTAAATGCAATAGGTAGAGTACGTTTACAAATTTCAACACAAAGTAAACCCTGTGAAGGGAAATGCTAGTAAAAAGAATCTTTTTCAATGCTAAGTATAAGCAAATAATTATTGAGAAAGCCTTTTTTTGATATTTTTAATATTTTTCTCTTTTACTTTTTCGAGTAAAAAGTGTTTCCTCACATAAATCATTTTCGTTTTCATAAATTTTCATTTTTAATTAGTGTAAACTGAAAAAAAAAGTACAATCTGAAACGAAAGTTTATCCTTTTAGGTGTGTACTTCTTGTTCTTCTTGCAAACGCATCCTTTCTAGTGCACTGAATATTTTTACCTTTTTCTTCCAACAGCCGCTTAAACAGAAGCTTTCAGTGCACCGGAAAGGGAACATTTCCATTGTTAAACTCAAAGTACACCACAAATTTGATGTTTAATTAGTGTAAACTGAAATAATTTCTGATCTTGGCTAGAATTTTTTTCAAAAACTTTCAACAATGAGATTTGATCATTTCCTTTTTTGTTAAAACTAAGTCAAAAAAAGAGAGATTCTAGGAATTCCCATTGAAAATTCTCAGCTCTTTCAATATTTCTTTCATTTTTCTTTCAATATCTAGTATGAACTCGGCTTTTAACCCATTTTTAAATTCATTTTCTGTTTCTGTTTTCTGTTTTCTGTTTTCAATGCATTATTATTTCAGTCAAAAGTAGAATTGCTGGTTTTCTTGAGCTCAAAAATCGCTCAAGGATAGAGTGGGTTCATCAGCGAACGTTTTTTGAGTGAAAGCTAAACTCTAAAGCTAAACTCTAAGCCAGACTCTAAAGCTAAACTCTAAAGCTAAACTCTAAAGCCAAACTCTAAAGCTAAACTCTAAAGCTAAACTCTAAAGCTAAACTCTAAAGCTAAACTCTAAAGCTAAAATCTAAGCCAGACTCTGATTTTGCTTATCTATAAACTGCCTGTTTGAGTTACATTAAAAAAAATGCTCAGAAAACAGCATAAAACCTGGCTTTGACTTGATCTATTGATTTTCTAGCTTTTTTTAGAATAAATTTGCTATGCAAAGATCATTGAAGAATTGTGAATGACAACCAATTTGAATTGAATGACAACCAATTTGTAATCGAATGAAAAATCAAAGTAATATCGATTCGTTTAAATGTAAATTAGTTGCTTTAATGCAAATTGATTGACAAGTGCTTATTGACATTTATTGACAAGTTATTTTAAACGTTAACAATTTCTTAAATGTAGATTCCCCTAAACACTTTGTTAACAGACGAATGACGCCAGCTTCAATCCCTGTTTTGACTCAATTCTTTAATGATTTCATCTAGACATTCAAAAAAATGCTAAGAAAAACGGATGAAGATAAGAATGAGAATGAGAATGGATGAAGAAAAGAAAAGAAAAGAAAATAAAAGAAGAGAAAAGACAGGAAAACAAGCGGATCCCTTATATTTTCCATATTTTCCCTTTCTTAAGCTTTTCCGCCAATTTGTCCCCATCGAAAGGTCTTTTGAAACAAAAAAAAGCTTTAGCTGAAAATCTATTTTCGCAAAACTGAAAAGGATGATAATTTGATCATTTTTTCGATTTAATTTTTCTTGGATGAGTTGCTCGGATATTAAAATGAGGAATGGAATAAATTGCACTCATTTTGCTCCTCATTTAGGCAACTCTTGTGGAAGGATCAATGGAAAGGGGAAGAACCAATGGAAAGTGGAAGAATCAATGGAAAGTGGAAGAATCAATGGAAGGGGAAGAATCAATGGAAGGGGAAGAATCAATGGAAAGTGGAAGAATCAATGGAAAGTGGAAGAATCAATGGAAAGTGGAAGAATCAATGGAAAGTGGAAGAATCAATGGAAAGGGGAAGAACCAATGGAAAGTGAAAGAATCAATGGAAGGGGAAGAACCAATGGAAGGTGGAAGAATCAATGGAAAGTGGAAGAACCAGTGGAAAATGGAAGAATCAATGCAAGGAAATGTTGTAAAAGCTTTTGCTTTTTGTATGCATAATTTGCATAAAACTGTTTACCAAAGATTTGCAATGAGCTGAATCTGTGAACCAGGTATTTACAGACTAAAAGAACGTTTAGGCATCAGCACCTCAGCCCAAGGGTTGACCTGATTCAAAAAATTCCCCTTTCTGCACTAGAGCTTTTACTAGAAAAAAAATACTACTACATCTGCTAAACGAATTGATAAGAATGAAATTGATCGCAAAAAGTCTCTCTAAATACACGAAAAGAGGCACGTGAACACGTCATCAAATGCCTACGGTAGAATGTAAACAAAACTAGATTTAAAGGATTCTAAGCGAGCACAGTCTAGTACAATCTAGCCAGTACAATCCTCAGCCAGTACAGTCCATCAACAGATGCCCGCCGCCTCCTCACAACTAGCCAGCACCTCAGCCAAGCCATCACAATCTAGCCAGTACAATCCTCAGCCAGTACAGTCCATCACAATCTAGCCAGTACAATCCTCAGCCAGTACAGTCCATCACAATCTAGCCAGTACAATCCTCAGCCAGTACAGTCCATCACAATCTAGCCAGTACAATCCTCAGCCATTACAGTCCATCACAATCTAGCCAGTACAATCCTCAGCTATTACAGTTCAGAAAATTGAACAAACAACCCATCACAGTTTGCTCGGCTCATCTTCATCCACCAAAGCCCAGTCCAGAACTATTTTCGTTTACATTCTTTTTTAGACAAATGTTGTTGGGTTAGATGCTGTTGAAAAAGCGTTTTGCAATCTATTCAACTCTTTAAAATGATCCACAAGGGATTTACAAGGAAAAGATTGCTCTTTCTGATAGACATTCAGCTCATTTGTAAGCAACATAAAAGAGGACCACGTATCAAGCTCGAATCTCGCAAAAAAACTCGGAAAAAGAACAACAGACAGGTATAAATTGGTATCAAGGGTATCAAAGGGAAGCTTTACTAAAGTTTTCTAAACAAAAATCTCAGCTTATATATCATTCTATATCAAATAACCAAGAAGTGAATTGAAATGAAGCCTGAAAAGCTCATTGTTTCCTTTAAAATCAGCTTATTTTCCAGGAAATTGTGGTTTTCTACAACCAAATTTCATAAGGAACATTTTAAAATCAACCCCGAGTCGATCTGTCAATTGAAAGTCGAGTTATGGAGGAAAATATTAGGTGTGTGAAAAAGTAATCCACGTTTTTAACGTTCAAATATAAAAGACCATAAGTTTCGTTAAAATAATTTTTATTCAACGAAGTAATCACCATTCGAAAGAAGAACCTTTTGCCAACGTTCTACAACGTAAAGACATTCCACGATAATAAAAATCTTGGTCCGTAGAGGCGAAGAAAAGATCAGCCTCGGTTTTGACATCTTCTTCGGAATTGAACCGTTTATTGGCCAAAAAGTTAGACAGAGACAAAAATAAATAATAATCAGATGGAGAAAGGTCTGGACTAGAAGGTGGATGTGGTAAAACCTCCCATCCAACACTCTGGATTTTTTGTCGAGTCTGTAAAGAGACATGTGGTCGCGCGTTATCGTTCATGCGGCATCCATTTTTCCAACTTTTTGATAAAATTCATGGCATTCAAGCGTTTCCTTACGGTTGACCCATCACAATTTAATGTAAGGCCTATTTCTGAAGAGGTTGAACGAGGGTCTTCGAGAAGACAGCGTCTTATTTGGTCTTGAGATAAAAATCAAAAACGTGGATTACTTTTCACACACCTAATAGAAGAGTCTCCAAACTTCGGTGACGCGCCGTGTGAGACTCGATCAATGAATCGTTTGAAACGGTTGTGATCCCCGGTATTTTTAAAGATCTCTTAAAAAAAACTGATTAAAAACTGATTAAACTGATGGAAAATAAGCTGATTTTAAAGGAAACAATGAGCTTTTTCAGGCTTCATTTCAATGCACTTTTTGGCTATTTGATATATTGGGTTGTCCAGTTATGAATGCGCGTTTTTTACTATTTTGTAAATTTCTCAAGATACCGAAATCAAGAAAATGATATATATGAGTATTATTTGAAAGCTGAAGATCTCCTCTACATTTTGATATAAAAACGTTTTTGAATTTGTTCAACTTTTGGGCAAATTGACTGCACAGAAGAAGAGGTGGCCAAAAAATGGAAGGGTGCCTTTGGATCAAGTTTTGGCTCCGCTCAAATTGAGTTAACCGTTTGATGTTTGGCCAATAGATATATCTATACAAGTTTTTTTTTAAAATATAACAATTTCAGAGCACCTTTACTTTTCTTTTCTGGGCGCTTACACCATAAAACTTGAGGAATAGCTGAGCTGGAGTGGGTTTTTTCGAAAACGACCTCTCCCCTTGTGCAGTCAATTTGCCCAAAAGCTGAACAAATTCCAAAGCTTTTTATATTAAAATGTAGAGGAGATCTTCAGCTTTTGAATGATATATAACACTCATATAAATCTGTTCGATATCTTGAGAAATTTACAAAATAGTAAAAACGCGCATTCATAACTGGACAACCCAATAGAATGATCTATAAGCTGGAATTTTTGTTAAAAAACTTTAGTAAAGCTTCCCTTTGACAACAATTTATACCTGTCTGTTGTTCTTTTTCAGATTTCAGAGATTCGAGCTTGATACATGGTCCTCTTTTATGTTGCTTACAAATGAGCTGAATGTCTATCAGAAAGAGCTATCAGAAAGATGTCTATCAGAAAGATGTCTATCAGAAAGAGCTATCTATCAGAAAGAGCAATCTTTTCCTTGTAAATCCCTCTTCGATCGTCCAATTTCATTTTCGACAAATTTCCGTCAAAAGGTGGAAATTGAAATGAGTCAAGAAATGGGAATAAAACTAAGAAAAAAAAGATAAAATCAACCCTAAAAGTTGGTTCTTTAGGGTTGATGTTCAGAAAATTGAGCATTGTAGCTTTGTAGCTTTGTAATTGTTAGGAGAAATCGGTGAAGAAACGTTTCTAAAATCTCCAAAAATCACAAAATTCAAAGGATTACGATTTTCTACTTGAGCAATTTATTAAATAACAAGTCGACAAGAAAAGTAGATTTTTAGGAAAAGTTTTGTTTCTAAAATAAATCATTTCTTTGAAGTACTCAATTTTATTCATTCGACTCTTTCTAAAATGGAATCATCGCTATCAAAAATCGAAAAGTCTTCAAGTACTTTACTTCGTTAATCTCGATAGGTTACGGTAGTTTAAGCCATTAACTCCAGGGCCCAAAAGCCAGTTACATGTTTAAGCCTATATAAACTCTTGAAAGTAAAAAAAGAACATCCAATCTAGCTAGCGAGATTGAACCCTTGAACCGAGACTGAACCTCCAGGCTCCGAGACTGAACTAAGAGACAAGGCTCTTAGCCAGTCCGCCTCGATTAAAAAGTCCATTTTAAGTAACTGACCATGTAATTGATAACCTGTCTCTGTGAAAGTGCGAACTAAGAAAAACTTACCGCAAATACTGTAATAGTACCCCACCCCCCTCGTACAGTCGCGTAGTCGCAAAAGGTTTTTAGTATTTCATTTTTTTCAAAGCGCCCGTACTTTCAAAAAATGCGTCTTTGGTATCAAAAAAATAGCTGAAATTCAGGGCTATTTTTTGAAATTTAAACGAGCATTGTAGCATAAACCAGTGTCGAGAAAAACTCGTTCAAAGCTAGACTACGCAGCACTCCACACCGTCATTATGGGGGTGGGGTACTATTACAGTATTTACGGTAGGTTACAGTAGCTTTCAAAGTTACCAATCTTTTAGAAAAGATGTTCTATTGATTGATGACATTTGAAAATAAGTTTAAGCTGTATTTATTCCAATCCAGTATTGATACTATTACAGTATTTACGGTAGCCATATTCAGATAACAGAAAAATGCTTAAGATACAACAATTTTCTGGAAAAACTATCTAAAACAAATGCCGGAAATGTTTGAGAATCGATATAACTTTAAAGTAAAAGTAGATAATGCTGTGATCGCGTTTCTCTCACAGAAATCCCCAAGAAACTTACAGATTAGCGTCCTTTTTTCGCGGGGCTTTCAATCATCAACAAAAAAACCAAAAACGTTTTATCCCAGGATTATCGTCTTGTGATTTGTTGAGGGATTTCTAACAGAAAAAAGAATGAAATATTATTGAAATCTTTTTTTTGTTGATAAGAGAATAAATGCGGAAAAATGGTCACAAATCCTTTCTACAAGCGTTTTTTTGGCAAAAATATTGACAAAGATTGATATAAGTTTATAAATTTTTCCTTAAAAATACTTTAACTTATTTAAAAGATGAGAAAATTGATTGATTGAATTGAGATGGAGATTGAATTGATAGATTGGGTGGATTGATGGTGGGTGGGTGGGTTGGTGGATTGATGGGGTGGTGGGGGGGGTGGGGGGGGGGGGGGGGGGGGTGGGGGGGGGGGGGGGGGTGGGTGGGGGGGGGGGGGGGGGGTGGGGGGGGTGGGGGGGGTGGGGGGGGGGGGGGGTGGGGTGGGGGGGGGGGGTGGGGGGGGGGGGGGGGGGGGGGGGTGGGGGGGGGGGGGGGGGGGGGGTGGGGGGGGGGGGGGGGAGTGGATGGTTGATTGATTGATTGGATTGATTGATTGATTGGATTGATTGGATTGATTGGATTGATTGGATTGATTGGATTGATTGGATTGATTGATTGATTGATTGATTGATTGGATTGATTGGATTGATTGGATTGATTGGTTGATTGGATTGATTGGATTGATTGGATTGATTGGATTGATTGGATTGATTGGATTGATTGGATTGATTGGATTGATTGGATTGATTGGATTGATTGGATTGATTGATCTAAAATAAAATAATCCAAAAACTCACATCCACAATTTATCCTCTTTATAAGAATGGATTAAACAAAAAAAAGAGTCACAATTCAACGGGAAAGCAAAAAGGAGGAAGTCACCAAGCAAAAAGGAGGAAATTAACTTGTCATCTTTCCATCATCATTGAGCACAACAACATAACCGAGCCACTTAAGCGAGTTCATTAGTCGATCTTCTTGTGCTTCTGTCTTGTTTCGAGCAAATTCAGATTCTATCTTGTTGTGAACTGCCTCAATGCTCTCTTCGGATGCATTTCCGATGAATTTATGCTCATGGACAAATGGGCCAAGATGTAAGAGTAGAGCATGGACCAGTACTTTGTCCAAAACCATTACCTTTTTCTGGTTCAGTGCAAAGAGTCGCTGTTTGGCAGCAATTTCTGGCTTTTGAATGTTTCCCTTTGCAAGCCAAATCTTTTATTTCTTTATCCGAAAGAACACTTTTAGTGGTTGAAACCATTTGAGATCATTTGTTGAACCATTTGTAAAGCAGAAATCATCATTTGATAGGAACAGGAGGAAGAAACGGCTGCTAAATCAAGAATGACTGTATCCAAGAATGCTAAATCAGGAATGACTGTATCCAAGCTAGCTAGCGAGTGATAAAGTAAAGAAATGGATGGAAGAATTTGAAACCGAAAGGAATTGAACGCTCGATTTTCTGCTTAGCAGACGCTTTACCAGCTATCTTTGCCCAAGAAATAGGGAAGATAAGGATACCGTAAATACTGTAATAGTACCCCACCCCCATAATGCCGGTGCGGAGCGTTGCGCAGTCTAGCTTTGAACGCGTTTTTCTCGACACTGGTTTATGCTACAATGTGCGCTTAGGTATCAAAAAATAGCTGAAATTCAGGGTTATTTTTTGATAACAAAGACGCATTTTTTGAAAGTACGGGTGCTTTGAAAAAAATGAAATACTAAAAAACTTTTGCGACTACCCGACTGTACGAGGGGGGTGGAGTCCAATTACGGTAAGTATTTATGGTAAGTATTGTTAAGATAGGAAACCAAATTTGTTAAGATAGGAAACCAAATTTGTTAAGATAGGGAATTCAAATTTGTTAAAATAGGACAATATTCAAAAGGAATTGAACGCTCGATTTTCTGCTTAGCAGACGCTTTACCAGCTATCTTTGCCCAAGAAATAGGAAAGATAAGGATAAGTATTGTTCTTTTAAAAGCGAACAAGTAAATGAAACTTGAAGAAATCAACTTAGTCATTTGGTATGAGTATAAAATTTCTAAAGCATAGTTCTCGAGTTGCTTGTGTAAACACAGTTCTTGAGTCTTTCAAAAAACGATCTAGGCTTCAATTCAATTCAAAATATTTGTTTTTTAGAGATAACAATTAACAAAATATTCGACACTTGTATTCCTTATGATAAAAAGTTTTTTTTTAAAAGATAGACGTTAAAATATTGAGCTATCGTCATCAAAAGCTTCAGAAATCCTTTATCGTATCCAAGCTAACGACAAGTCTAAATGATAAGTCTTTTAAAAGCGTTTAATTGTCTTTTAATTGTCCGATTGTCTTTTAAAAGCGAAGTTTTACGGTTCCTTTTTAGATCCAATACGATTCCAATACGGTTCCAATACGGTTCCTTTTTAGATCCAATACGGTTCCAATACGTTTCCTTTTTAGATCCAATACGGTTCCAATAGGTTTCCTTTTTAGATCCAATACAGTTCCAATACGGTTCCAATACGTTTCCTTTTTAGATCCAATACGGTTCCAATACGTTTCCTTTTTTAGATCCTATACAGTTCCAATACGGTTCCAATACGGTTCCTTTTTAGTTCCAATACGGTTCCTTTTTAGATCCAATACGGTTCCAATACGGTTCCAATACGTTTCCTTTTTAGATCCAATACGGTTCCAATAGGTTTCCTTTTTAGATCCAATACAGTTCCATACGTTTCCTTTTTAGATCCAATACGGTTCCAATACGGTTTCAATACGGTTCCTTTTTAGTTCCAATACGGTTCCTTTTTAGATCCAATACGATTCCAATACGGTTCCAATACGTTTCCTTTTTAGATCCAATACGGTTCCAATACGTTTCCTTTTTAGATCCAATACAGTTCCAATACGGTTCCAATACGGTTCCTTTTTAAATCCAATACGGTTCCAATACGGTTCCTTTTTAAATCCAATACGGTTCCAATACGTTTCCTTTTTAGATCCACTATGGTTCCAATACGGTTCCAATACGGGTTCCTTTTTAGATCTAATACGGATCTAATACGGAACTAAATGAAAGCTAATCAACGCAAAAACTACGTCAAAATCATTAATTTGGTTGTTTATTTCAAACAAATCTCCCATTTTTTTACATTTCTTCATAGAATAAGCATTGCTTTTCGAAAATCCCCTTAAAATTCGATAGCAATTGGGAGTTTTCAGCAAAATTTTATTGTCCACCATTGTTGTCCTTAAAGTACACCCATTTCAACTTAAAAAAAAACAAGTATTTATCTCACTTTTTCTCTTTCGAAATCCCTTTACCCTTTTTCCTTTTTGTGCCTTTTCTCCTCTTTGCACTTTTGTTTTTCTCTGTTCTTTTCGTTGTTCACAAAAATATTGACTCCACCTTATTGATGCCTGACTTGAATTTCGACTTGAATTTCATTTTCAATATTTTTATCTTCAATAACTTTTAACAACTTTTACCTTTTATCAGCTTTTATCAGCGATTCATACAAATAACTAAAAATCAACTTTAGAATACAGAAAATGGAAGATATTACCTTTATGAGCTCGATCGCCGAAGTGGCGCTTACTGGTGGGTTTTCTGAGAGAAAATTGTTGAGAACTTGGCCAGAATTTGGAAACACAATCATTCTAGCAAATCAATTCTCTATCAATCAATCAATTCTCTATTTTTGTGAGAAAATGAAGCTAGAGTATGGGCTATAGTATGGGCTATAGTATAGGAAATGAAAAGAAAATTGAAGCTATATTATGCCGGGGAAATATGGGAACCTTTTCAGCGTATGCTTACAGTCAAATGGGCACCGGTTTCTCGTTTGGACTATCGAAATTGAATTTGTCGAATCACGTATTTTTCATGACTCTTGCTCATGCGCTCACTGGAAGAGGTAAAAAAGAAAAAAAAAGAAACTCAAATCTTGAAAACACATGAATATTTCAGCTCTTATGCAATTTCGTTTAACTCGCTCGATTCAAGATCACGCTTTTCGACACACTTTGGCTATTATTTCAATTGGATTTGCTTGGTTTTCACTTAAACAGGTCTTAAACAAACTGTAGAATGATTAGACATTGTACATTGTACATTGAATGATTGTACATTCCAAATTTCAGGCTGGAATGGCTTACTCACTTAGCGGTTTTCTAATGCTGGGCCTTCAAGGCGTTTATATTTTGATGGTAAGCCTATGAAAGTCGATTTTAAAAAGAGAATTGAGAGAATTCATTGCGAATTCGAAGAGAATTAAAGCTCATTCAAACAACAGGAGTTTAAATCTAAACTAAACATGAGATTATGATTTGTCAAACTGTCAAACTGTCAAACTAAAGTATTTTAGGCGATTCTTACCGGTCTTATCGTTCTTGCTCCTCAACTTTTTCCGGATAATTTCCTTGGGAAATTCTTTCCATTGCATATGTGGGCTGGGAAAACTTTCTGGTGGCTTCATTCGTTGCAGGTTTGTGCTTGGATTTAATCTTTAATCTTTAAACATCTTCAAAATCTTTAAACAATCTTAATCTTCAAAATCTTTAAACAACATTAAATTTCAGCTTCTTTACACTCATTTCATTGTTGGACGCAAAACTGGAGAGTGAGTTGAAAAGAGAGAATTCTCAAATTCTTTGTGTACTTTGCCTGTAAAGAATTGGTGAATCAAATCTGTTTTTTAATAAAGATAAGGAAAGATAAGGCAATAAATGAAGTTTTAGCTTTTAAAGTATCCCTGTGATCTTTAGCTTTAAGGTATCCTTATGATCTTTAGTTTTAAGGTATCCCTATGATCTTTAGTTTTAAGGTATCCTTATGATCTTTAGTTTTAAGGTATCCCTATGATCTTTAGCTTTAAAGTATCCCTATGATCTTTATTTTTAAAGTATCCCTATGATCTTTAGTTCTAAAGTATCCTTAAGATCTTTAGCTTTTAAAGTATCCCTATGACCTTTAGTTTTAAGGTATTCCTATGATCTTTAGCTTTTAAAGTATCTCTATTTTAGGCTCGGTTGCTGGATGTTGTGCCCGGAGACCTATCAAAGTGCATATCACGGTGCTCTCATCATGATCTTCATCTCCGCTTTCTCCACTTATTATGTTCTCACGAATAAACCCCCACCACATATCAATCTAAGGAATCCGGTTAAAGAAAAGCTGTAAATGATTGAAAGATTGAAATGTAAATGATTCAATTGTTAATTCATTTCAATTCAATTGTCAGTTAATTTCAATTAAATTATCAATTCATTTCAATTCAATTGCCAATTCATTTCAATTTAATTGTTAATTCATTTCAATTCAATTATCAATTCATTTCAATTCAATTATCAATTCAATTGCCAATTCATTTCAATTCAATTCAATTCAATTGTTAATTCATTTCAACTCAATTGTCAATTCATTTCAATTTAATTGTCAATTCATTTCAATTCAATTATCAATTCAATTGCCAATTCATTTCAATCCAATTATCAGTTCATTTCAATTCAAATTCAATTGTCAATTGTTCAATTCAATCAAAATATTCAATTGTATATAATTGTATAAATACTTATTAATTTTTTTATTAGGCAGTGTATAAAAAAAAGTGAAATTCATTGAAATGATCATTGAAAATCCTTGAAAATCCTTGAAAATCCGTAAAAATCACCGAAAAACTCTCTAAATTTACAAGTATTATTAAGTTTAATGACTAGATATGGAAAAAAAGATAAAATAAATGATAAAAGAAGATAATAAAATTCAAGTCTACACCCTACAAGGGCGGATGGAAACATAAGGAATGCGAGAATCAGAGATACATCGAGAGAAAATAGAGTAATGGCTAAAACTTTCAATGAAATGAAAATAATCAAGCTATAGAAAGTTTAGTTTTAAATAAAAGCACCGAATTGCTATTAGTGAATGTTTTGATTAGCAGATAAACGATAGATAGGGCATTCTGTGTCTCCACCGAGTCGGATGACCTCTCATATCCCAGCCGAGGACGGGCAGAGCTTCCTCGTCTCCACTCCACACCTCAACAATCAATCATCATCGATTATCCAAGAACATTGGATTAAAGCTTTTGGATTTAAAGCAGACTCTAGGCTCTAGCTTTGACCAGCTGGAGCTCCAGCTCTAGCTATGGCTCTAGCTTTGACTCTAGCTTTGGCTCTAGCTTTGACTCTAGCTTTGGCTCTAGCTTTGGCTCTAGCTTTGGCTCTAGCTTTGGCTCTGGCTTTGAATCTAGCTTTGAATCTAGCTTTGGCTCTAGCTTTGGCTCTAGCTTTAAAGCTAGAGTCAAAGATTTGAATGTAGATTGGTCATTGCCCTTATCAACAAACCGGCTCATCTCCACGATTTGGATCAATTGACAGCTCAACTTGTCCATCACACTCGATCATTGATCCATCTTCCTGGAATGGCACTTTCCTAACATTTTAAGAATCCAATAGAAAGGATTACAAAGTACACTTTAAAACAACGAACTAAGGTGCATTTCGCTGGGCATTGAATCCTTTCATTGTTCTCGAAAAGATTCACCATCACTCTCACCATTCCTGATGTCGAGTGCTCGGGATTTGGTGCCTAAATGATAAAAAGATTTGTATTAGAAAGGAAAAGTATTAGAAAAAGTGTAAATCTTAGCAATGCCAATGCTCAGCTTCAGTTTTACTTTAGCAAAGATGATCGTCGGATCAAAGGGACTAGCAGCTGCGTCGACTGCCGAGAACCAGGGATCTCTCCAGTCATCCAATTGAATCACTTCAATCTAAAAATAGAACTTGATATTTACATTCAGAGTTGTGAAGATTTGGATAGATCAGCATCTTTTTATTGGCTGGGGAACGATGACCAGAACGATGGCCAGAACTCAAACCGGTGACCTTTCAGCTATTAGGCAAATGCTCAACCAATGAGCTATAGGGGAACTTGAGTCTTACTTGACTTTTACTAGCATCAAGCTATCCTACCTGCATGTTCCGTCGATCACTTCGATGAACGGCTACACGAAACCAGATGAGTTGCGAAGTGGGAGCCTTTGGGTGAAGAGCCTCGCCAACTGCAGCAACTTGGGCTGAGGTTAGTACCTAAAATATTGAAATTTGTTTTTTTGAATCAAAAGAATCAAAATGGTCATGCAGTTTAATTGATTTACTTTAGTTGTGCAAGCGAAGACAATATACGGAACAGATGGATGGACGCGGAGTGGATGCACGGAAAGATCAGTGTCAAGGTATCTGCAAATCGTTTGCTTTTGCTTTTTTTTCTGGTTTTCACTAGTTTAATTCTTCTCCTCAAGTTCATAAAGATATTCAGTTATCGTTTTTTTCAAATATCACTGCCTGACTTTCGATTAGCCATCGAATGCGTGTAGGCCATTGGAGCTGAGACGTCCGCTCGCATTGAGAGTGAGATTTTCGGGTCGCAGACCTGAAAGTTGAGTCTTTGAAATATCAATTGTTATTATAATCCCGTATTTTCTCTAATAGTAGTGCACCCGGGCGAGCCGAGTTGGTGATTACTGTATTTACAGCTTCCAAAGTTTTCCCAGAAGCTCAACACTCAAATCCCCCACTAGATCTCATCGTCAGCTACATTTTCCGATCCCACATCAATAGGTTTTGATAAGCGGATTTCGAGATTTTGAGGAATTTAGGCGAAGGCTTAGAGTACTATTAGGGAAAATACGGTAATTGGCTCAGATTCTGACTTGTCTAGCTGCCCCACAGTAGGCCGAAAACCTTTATAGCACTTTGACAGGCTTAAGTTCAAAGGTGAGATTGGTTACTTCGGCGAGCCGTGTTGATGACTATTTTGCAGTTTCCAATTTTTCCCAGAAGCTCAACACCAAATCCCCCACTAGATCTCATCGTCAACTACATTTTCCGACCCACATCGATAGATTCTGATAAGTGGTTCTCGAGATTCAAGGAATGCGAAGCTTTGGTGCCGCTATTAGAGGAATACGGCACCTATTTTTCCGTACATCAAATAGCTGTATTCAAGGGTTCGTCCAAACCTCTCCTGCTATCTGTTCAGGAACCATCAATTTTCTATCGTCTCTCTAATCGTAGTGCCGAGCCGGTTGACTTTTCCCAGAAGCTCAACACCCAAATCCCCCACAAGATCTCATCGTCAGCTACATTTTCCGATCCCACATCGATAGATTCTGATAAGTGGTTCTCGAGATTTCGAGGAATTTAGACAAAGCTTTTGAACTACTATTAGAGAAAATACGGTATACAGCTATAAAATAAAAAAAATGATCTACCTGGTATCTTTCAATTGTATCATTGTAGCATTGAGCTTGACAAATACGTCCAAAACCGTCACGAGCGATGAGCGCTAAATTGTGCACCATCTCTGGATGAGGCTTCAGCAAAGGAAGGTAGAGCAATCCCTAAAGATATCGGATTTTAATTTAAGACTTATAGACGTTGGATGCTTTAGATTTAGATAGGCTTTTCTGTTTACTGTACTTTTCTGTTTACTGTTTACTGCATTGAGCTTGACAAATACGTCCAAAACCGGGTCCAAACCAAAACCAGATCGTGAACATTTAATAAGTACCGGTATCTCTGGATATTCGGTGATCGGTTCGATGTAGGCTGTGTAGTTATCACCGATGTCTCGATCGTGAACAGTCACTGAAAAACGGAGTTTGATCTAGTATACTTTGAGATTATAATGAAATAGAAACGCACCCTTTCTGGTGCACTGAATGCAATCATTTCTAGTGTGCCAGAAAGTGTGCGATTACAATTTCAAGATTAGGAAGATTTTTGATGAGAATTTTGATGAATTCTTGACACAAACCAGTTGCCAGCGTATCAGCCAACCCTCTCGCGTCTCTATCCAACATTATTGTTTTTGCCCAAACTGTTTCAGCAGGTCTAAAAATTGAGTTCATTAATGAATTTGATAAGAATTTATTTAATGAAACTTAAAAAAAAAAAGAGTTTGTAGTTAAGTTTTCTGTTGAGTGGAATGTGTTTGATATCGTATTTTCTCTAATTGTAGTGGACCGTGGCGAGCCGAGTTGGTGACTATTTTACAGTCTCCCAGCTTTTGCAGAAGCTCAACACTCGAATCCCCCGCTAGATCTCATTGCCAGCTACATTTTCCGACCTCACATCGATAGGTTCTGATAAGCGGTTCTCGAGATTTCGAGGAATTTAGGCGAAGCTTTTGGTGCACTAGTATTAGAGAAAATACAGTAACTAAGAAAGTGCTGTATCCATTTCCAGGGTTAAACCATCTTGAGACCGTGTACTTGCTAGCATTCTATGAAGTATAAAACTTAGATATTGTAATTATTCCAATAGAAGAACCCCTAGGCAGCTATGCCAGCTAGGCAGCTATGCCAGCTAGGCAGCTATGCCAGCTAGGCAGCTATGCCAGCTAGGCAGCTATGCCAGCTAGGCAGCTATGCCAGCTAGGCAGCTATGCCAGCTAGGCAGCTATGCCAGCTAGGCAGCTATGACAGCTAGGCAGCTATGACAGCTAGGCAGCTATGACAGCTAGGCAGCTATGACAGCTAGGCAGCTATGACAGCTAGGCAGCTATGACAGCTAGGCAGCTATGACAGCTAGGCAATTTACTCATAATCTTATTTAGTAAGTACACGATCTTCTTTCTTTTCCCTCTTTATCCCTTTCCATTTCCCATTCCGAATACCTCCTAGTTACACTTTTTGGGGGTGTCCATTTGAGAGATTCCCTTGACGGAATCTCTTCTCTCAATGAATTAGCCCTTTCATTGGCTCCGGTCAGACCAAAGTACCGTCTTACATTACTGAAAAGGTATTTAGATAAAAGAAAATGAACATTCAAGCTCATTCAAGCTTTGGTTTAGGTTCTTACTTTGGTAAATTGGCGTGTTGAACGAGATCCTGTCGTTGGGGAGCGATTTCAGGTGGAAGTTGGCAGACATTCTAAAGACCGGATATCAATAGTTATTTTAGAAGCTAGATAATAGAGTTGTAAATAGTTTTAAATGTAAATTTGTGATTAGTAACTCACGCGTATGCAAACAGACTCATAACAGATCGAAGTCCCCTCAAAACCGGTACAGTTGCCACCGCGGACGATTCGCGATCGACATCTAGAAAGAATTGTTGGTAAAATTGAAAAATCAAGAAGAAAATATACTTTAGATTATTAGATACTAATTATTAGATAAAAAAAGCTTATCTAGAGCTTATCTCTTCCCAACCAGCTTTATCTAGAGATAAGCTTTATCTAGAGCTTAAACTCTTCCCAGCCAGCCTTATCTAGAGCTTAAACCCTTCCCAACCAGCTTTATCTTAAGCTTAAACTCTTCCCAACCAGCTTCATCTAGAGCTTAACCTCTTCCCAACCAGCTTTATCTAAAGCTTATCTCTTCCCAACCAGCCTTATCTAGAGCTTAAACCCCTCCCAACCAGCTTTATCTTTAAACTTACCGATGTAATTTCTCATCACACCACAAGTATGGCGAATCACAATACGGGCGTGACTCAGTGCAGTGCACTACCGGCTCGTACTCGTACCTAAATTCAACTCTATATTAATTTTGAAAGCTTTAGATAGAGCTGTAAAATAAAATAAAAGTAAAATAAATAAATAAATAAATAAAGAAATTTTCATATTAAAGTAACATACTAACTTACCATAAATCCGTATAATTATTCGAAAGTCCGTCTCGATTTGTCATTGAGAACGGTTTCATTTGCGCGTAGGCGTCTTGATTTCGATTGCACGAGTTCTAAAAAGAATCAGAATTAAGTATTAGATTAAATATAGATATAGATTAAGTATATAGATTAAATTTGAGTTTAAATCAATAAAACCTAACCTAACAAGTAAATAATTGTTTTCTTCTACTTTGCCTTACAATCCTCTGCTCTGCTCTGATCGCTCTACGCCAAAAAAAAAGAATCTAGTGAATCAGAAAGGCTGTGTTTCTATTTTTAAGCACAAAGTACACTCAAGAGTGAATATTAAGCCCACTCGACTCCAATCATTCTCCCGTTGCCATCGATTTTGTCGTCGATGCCGGAATTGTTCCCAGAGATTGTCGATGAAAGCGTGATGCATGTAGAAAGCTGGATCATTTGGAGAGACTCTAAAATGAAAGATATAAAGATAAAATGAAAATTTGTTAAAGATACAGTAGGGTTCAATGAATAAACTCTAATCTTATCTCATAATTGAAAAGTTATTCACCAAACCTGATCACAAACATAAAGCCTCCCACCCAAGCATGCGACAAGCCATGGATGCTTTCAAATGTCTAAACAATAGATTTGAAATCGATTGATTGATTGATTGATTGATCGATTGATTTGAAACAGTCTATTAGGTTGGAAAGGTTAAGGGAGAATTTCTTTTTCTTTTCTTTTCTTTTCTTTTCTTTTCTTTTCTTTTCTTTTCTTTTCTATCAGTATTCTCCAGCATCAAAAGCATTCGGATAAAAAGAGATTTGTTTATGCCACTCTTCAACTATTAATTACTATTAATTTTCTGTTTTATTTTTGTCTTTCTCTGAAGCAATACTCTACCGAAGGACCATCTTCGACGTGTCCTTTTATTTAACTTCAAGAAAAATTCCAATCTCATCCATGTTTATGGAGAGATTAATCATGTTTATGGACAAGGTTCACAGCAGTCTAGCAACCGCTTGCAAATGACTTCATCGTTTCTAGAAAGGCGACTTTTCTCTAGAGGAAGAGGTGGGGGCGTGAGTGACTTCAATGAAACGGCTCTAACTGAACTCCTGTGGATCAACAACAAACCACTGAGTCCACTTTTATTCAAATTCGATCAAGAATCGAAACTTCATCGTTTTTCACTCCTTGACTTTACACCGTGAAGTCAAAAAGTCAAAAAGTCAAAGAGTCAAAAAAACAATGAACTAACGAGCTTTTCAAAATTTCTTAAATAGAAATTTGTAAATAAATAATCGGACTTTTTATTTGCAAAACCATATCTCAATTGGTTTATTATTTATTGGGTTGGGGAGAATGAGTCGGCGCCGAAAATCAAAAAAATGTCTAAAACTTCTATTCGACTTCGTCAAATAATATGCGTTTGATATGAGTAGAATGGTTAACGAATTCTCTACAAAATCACATTTAAAAGAAAATTCAAACAGCGCCTCCGCTCAAGAAAAAGCCATTTTTTCACAAAAACTACAAACTGTCATCTAGAAAAAACCATTGGTGGGATCTTCCTGCAAATTTGGCAACTTAAGTAATTGAATGTGCTCTATCTTTTTTATATAAACACCAAAGAAGGTTTATGTGAAAGAAACTGTTCAAATGATGAGTCGGACTCTTTGCCATTTTAACCAGCTGCGTTTGGAAGTTCATAAACTCCACGAAAGAAAAGCTTTGTGGAATCTCTCAAAAGTGATTTTGTAGAGAAATAGTGGATCCTTTTGATGAAACCAAACGTATGTTTAAAGAAGGCTTTATGTGTGCAAAAAGTCCCTTTAAAGTTTGGCGCCGACTCATTCTCCCCAACCCAATAATTCAAAAAGTCACTTTTTAAAATAGCCGACAAGACTTTCCTCAATTTGTCTTTGGCTCAATTTGTCACTTATCAATCTACCGTATCATGACAAAAGACGAGATTCTCGAACTTCGATCGACTCAGAATCCACTCCACATCTCTTGGAGACATCAAACGATCCTGTGCTCTGCCGCCAGTCATTCTAAACTTTAGAATTTTTAGATCTTCTTTTGTATCTCTTACCGATAGAGTTTCTTAACAGGCACTTGACTAAGCGGCATCAGCACATTCGTGTCCCAATCTTTGAATGGACCCGTCTTCACATAACTAGGGAATCAATAGTTCAATGAAATGTTGATTTAGATAATTATAAATAATAAAGTAGCTTAATTTTCGCATCTTACTGCTGATAACCTACCCATTGTTGATTTAGATAATTATAAACAATAAAGTAGCTTGATTTTCGTATCTCATTGCACACAACCTACCCATTCCCATTCCCCATCAACTCGTCTGTCCACAGAACACTGTCTGCTGGATCGGGAAGGCCTAAAAAGATTTGAATTTTCGAAAACCTCATTTACTTTTTATACTCCGGAAATCAATTACAGCTTTTAGTGTACAATAGCCGACTGGCTAAGAGCCCTGTATCTTAGTCAAGAGGACAAGGGTTCAATCCCGCTAGCTTATTGTTCTTTTTCTTTCTTCCCCTTCGGAAAAGTACCTTGATCTAACGTTGAATCCCAATAAGCCATAGCCACTCCGGGGACTTCTTTCTGTAGAGCCACCTCAAACTGTCGCAAGAACTCTCGATGCCATGGGAGGAAAGCTGGGCCCCAGTGAGCACCTAAAAAAAGATAAGGTATAGAATGCTTAACTAATTAAGCTATTAACCTGGTGCCGAGTCTGGATAGTGGACGAGAGTGTGCAGATCCCAGGCATTAATGTTATCGACTTGTTTACCTAAAAA
This sequence comes from Mesorhabditis belari, assembly GCA_958450365.1. Lineage (NCBI taxonomy): Eukaryota > Metazoa > Nematoda > Chromadorea > Rhabditida > Rhabditidae > Mesorhabditis > Mesorhabditis belari. The sequence continues at coordinate 2,082,599 of CAUEEP010000732.1, forward strand.
GTTGTTTTGGGAGAAAATCACAAAACGATAATAGAAAGAATATTCTATTGGGCTCAGAGTTGCACAAGATTTTCCACAAGATGAGAAGACAGACTTTGTCCGGCAGGAGCCAGATCCTAGTCATAAAAAGAGCCAGTCTGGCTTTGTCAGTAAAATATTCGACAAGTTCTCACACACTTTTAAATGATTGATTTTCTAAATGAAAGTTAAAACAAAATTTGCAGTGATTTACTTATAGAAATGTTTAACAGAATTTCAGCTTTAATTCTCTTTTCTTTTCTCTAATAGTAGTGCCAGATCCTAGCCATAAAAAGAGCCAGTCAGGCTTTGTCGAGTTGATGCCTATTTTACAGTTTCCAAGCTTTTGCAGAAGCTCAAAACTCGAATCCCCCACTAGATCTCATCGTCAGCTACATTTTCCGATCCCACATCGATAGATTCTGATAAGTGGTTCTCGAGATTTCGAGGAATTTAGGTGAAGCTTTTGGTGCACTACTATTAGAGAAAATACGGTATATAGTAGGGTTCAATCCCGCTAGCTTATTGTTCTTTTTCTTTCTTCCCCTTTGGAAAAGTACCTTCGATCTAGCTTTTAGCTGAAAAATTGAGCTTTCTTTAAGTAAGTGATTGTGCGCGGAAATTTTTGATCACCCTGTATGGACGCAGAGGTTGTTCCGGATCTGTACTATCTATGTAGGATATTGTACTACTTATAAATAATTTACTGTGATAGATTTTTATGAACACCTTCACTTCTCCTCACTTTTCAGCTTATTCATCGCTTCAAAGAGTTTCTCCCGTTCCTGTTGTGACATCAATCGGATTTCCTTTCTCATGCTCTTTTTCGTTTCTCGTTTCTAAAATTTCAATTTGCAATTTACAATTTTCAATTTACAATTTTCGATTTACAATTTTCGATTTTCAATTCCCTAAATTTATTTTCTTTCTTTTATTTATTTGATGACCTCGTCTATAAAAATCTCTTTTCTCTCATAGATAGAAAAGATTTTTTTTTTGCAATTTTTGGTTTTTGTTTAATGATTGATAGTGTTTATATAAAAGAGAGAAAATAAGAAAATTTTATTTCTGTTGTACAGTTTCAGTTGTTTGTTTTTTTGTTTTAAATTATCTTATTTCAAAGGCATAGGTTCTTAAGTGTTTCCTGAAAAAAGTTTGACGTTATTTTGACGAATTCATTGCTAGAAATTGGATGAATTTTCAGCTTTCAAATCTACAGAGTGTACACAGACACAGAGTGTACACAGAATCTACAGAGTGTACAAAAACTCAATCTTGGCTTACGGCTTACTTGCCAGATTACTGCAATCTTCTAAGCTAAAGCAATAAAGCAAAACAATAAAGCAAAACAACAAAGAAGTAAGATTACGCTTACTTCTTTTTTATCCAATCTATCTACCAGTTTTCGTTGTGAATTCTCACAGAATTAGATTGGAGAAACAAATTCCTAGAGACAAGACTACAATAGTTTTAAAAGTTGACTATTTTTAGAAACTCAAACAGAACAAACTATACTGTTCTTCTTAAATAGAACAAAACTATACTGTTCTTCTCAAACAGAACAGACTTTTCACTATTCTTTTCAAACAGAACAAACTATACTGTTCTTTTCAAATAAAACAGACTGTACTGTTCTTCTCAAATAGAACAGACGATACTGTTCTTCTGAAATAGAACAGACTATACTGTTCTTCTTAAATAGAACAGACTGTACTGTTCTTCTCTAACAGAACAAACTATACTGTTCTTCTCTAACAGAACAAACTATACTGTTCTTCTCAAAAAGAACAAACTACACTATTCTATATCGATTTTTTTTCTTTCAAATCTTTCAAATTTTTGATCAACTCTTAAGCTAAACCCTTCAATGTTAGAGAAGAATTTTTTCGATATCAAAAAGGTTTTTGAAGTGAAGTATCCTTGAGAGTGGACAGACATTCTTGAATTGAGAATGGTTGAGGGAAATGAGGGAGATCTCTCTTCCCATCACTCTCCCACAATGCAAATGATACAAACACAAAGAGAGGAATCGATCATCCGATCAATCCATGGAATTGATTAGATTCGATTGGATTTTTTGAAGATTGGGTAAACAAAAAAAGTAGAGATTGCTTCAATTTTTAGATATAAACATCAACACTAGAGTGCTTTTTGAGAACTTTTTGAGAAACTTTGAGAACTTTTGAGAAACTTTCAAAAACTATCTCTATTTTTTGATTTAATCTATCTATTTTTGTAGATTTCTTTATTCTTTGTGAGTTCTTTATTCTTTATTCCTTACAGAATCAAATCAAAAGTAGATATTGGGATAAATAAAGAGCCAAGATTATACTAGTCTTTGAAAGTTGATATGTTTTAGAGCGCAAAAGAAGCTCTAGATAGAAAGCTTAGCTTTAAATTTGAGTTTTCTTTCAATAAAGCTAATTTCTATCTTGATTTCTGAATACTTTATATTCTTAAGTATATTATATTTACAGCAGTTAGCTACAGAAACAAATCTAGACCCAACGACTGTCACTCCCGAAAAAATGAAGTATTGTTTATGGAATTGAATTCAATTGAAAATATTATACACACCGTAAAGTATTTACCGTAAATACTGTAATACCCCCCCTCAATCCGTACAAAGTTTATTTCATTTTCCAACCTACAAAAAGTCTTTAGTAAAAAAAACGAATTTCAGCTATTTTTTGAAAATACGTAAACGTAAATACGTAAACGCCTCCAAATCTAGACTACGTAACACTCCGCACCGTCATTATGGGGGTGGGGTACTATTACAGTATTTACGGTAACTTTTGTCTGTCATAACTGCAAAGGTTTATCCCTTTCATAAAAAATGCTGTCAACTTGTTTGTTCAAAGTTCAACTCTTGAAAATGTTCAAGGATTTCTCTTGAGTAATCGCAAGGATTTCTTTTGAGTCCCCTTTTCACTCACCAATCTTGTATGACCTTTCCCGGTCGTGCATCCTGAACGAGCGCAATCTTCCAAATCACGTAAATAACGTTTTTGGTTATCTGAAAAAGTTGGAATGAGATTAGTTATCAAATTAGCTATCAAATTGAAGGAACTGATTTGTGAGCTTTTCAATAGTCATGTGGTTTTAAGGTTTGGATGATCCGGTTTTCAAAGTTACTTTTAGAAAAAATGCTTCAAATTGCAGCTATTCAAATTGCAGCTATTCAAATTGCAGGAAAGCTATCTGCAGCCAAACCAGATTAAAGAACCTAGATAAAACCTGTATCCCGAAAGTTCAAACCGGTTGTCTCATTGATCGACCATTTCCCGGTCGTCAACGGCTCATCTCTTTCATGATGCCAATGAGCATAGTGATTACATATCAAATCAACCTGGAAAGTTTGATTATCTTTATATTGGATATAATTTATGCTCAAATTTCCAAATACACTCTTTCTAGCGCACTAGATTCTTCATTTTTCTTCAAACAATAGCTTGAATTTAGTGCGCTAGAAGGGATGCTTTTGGGTTGATGAGCACAAAATACAGAAACACTCGCTTACTTGTTGTGCTTTAAGAAATGAGGCTCTTGGTAGAGATCGGCAAAGAGATGAGAGCTCGATTGGGGTCTAAAAGGAAATTTGTATTCAGATTACAAGCAAGCATTCAGATTGCGTTCAGATTGCATTCAGATTGCATTCAAGGATCTGATACAGCTAGCATTTTGATTGCATTCAGCTTGCATTCAGATTACAAGCAAGCATTCAGATTACATTCAGATTGCAAGCAAGCATTCAGATTGCATTCAGATTCCATTCAGATTACAAGCAAGCATTCAGATTACATTCAGATTACAAGCAAGCATTCAGATTGCAAGATTCCATTCAGATTACAAGTTGAACAAGTAAAGTCATTGAATTTTAATGTTTAAAAGCATAAATAAATAGCATAAATAGATCTAAAAATCTGTAAAAATTGAGTCTTTTTTACCTGTTGAATTTTCCCATTAACTGGAATTGTGCAGAAGAAAAAAAGTAGCAAAAATATGGTGATTTCTTTGTGGACACTCATCTGGCTAACCAGCGCAACATTCGCTCAATAAAAGAAGAAAAATGAAAAGGAAAGGTTGAAGGAAATCGATGCTTCGATCAATCGATTAAGGTGTTCCACCAATCTGAACAAATTTCATTTGCTAATTTGGCATATAGGCTGACGATTACTGCAAGAAAAGACTTACTTATCGCTCAAATTTGGTGCAGAATAGAAAATGAATTACGGTAACAAAAAAATAGAAATAACTAAAAATACTGGAAAATTCAGCTCTTCAGTGATTTCTCTTTGGCACTAATTTGCAGGAATCTGATAAAAAAGCTTACTGTAAACTGTCGATTTCGAAAGAAAACTATGAAAACTGAGTAATTAAACCGACTCTTAATGTTTTTAGATGTTGAAAACCAAACCTGAAAGCTTCAACTGGCAAAAAGTTAAAGCAGAAAGAGTCTGCTGCTCAACTCCTTAAAAATTGTCAATCCGGGACCAAAGAACTTGCTAAAAAAGAAGATTGAATATCTCAAAGCATCGAAAAAAGCAATCAAAAAGAAAATCGAAAAAAAATGTGCGAATTGGAACACCGTGGATGGAGAAGAAAGGGGAGGATGATTGAAAGAAGGGGTGAGAATGAGCACTTTCACTTCAGTTATCCCTTCCCTCAAACAGATTTCCCAGTGATAGCCAAAGAATTCATTCAAAGGGGAAAGGAGGTGGAAGAAAAGGAGGAGGAAGAAAAGGAAGAGGAAGAAAAGGAAGAAAAGGAGGAGGAAGAAAAGGAAGAAAAGGAGGAGGAAGAAAAGGAAGAAAAGGAAGAAGTGATGGGGCGGAACTATTTTTCTGTGAAAAATTTGCAATGGCACCAAAATCGGAAGTTTTAAAAGCAGAAAATGTGTCTCGAAGTTGACACATTTTGCGTGATTTGCAATGTTTTTTGTTTGAATTCTGGTGATGGGGACTTGAAGGAGCTTCTAGAGTTTTCGACATCAATTGGTCTAGACTCATTCACCGAGTGACTATTATATTTACCGATCTTTTTAATCCAAGCTCACAGGCTTCGTAAGGCTTGTAATCATGAACTTTTTAATCTATGAAAAGGAAAAGGTATGTTTCAGCTTATCAGATTATGTTAAAAGCAACAAACATCCAAAAATGGACGATCAGGACGATAGATTTGCAGTGAAGTCTGATTAAAAGTAGGTTTTAGAAGTTTAATAGGGAATCCTATGTGTATTCTAATGATCTACAGCATTCTAGGGAGCTACAGTATTCTAATGATCTATAGTATTCTAATGATCTACAGCATTCTAATGATCTACAGCATTCTAAGGATCCACAGTATTCTCAGGATCCACAGTTCAAGGGATCTTAAAACCAACGATACTTTCAAAGTAAATACGAGACTCAGCTGAATATCTTCTAGTTTCGTGGAGAATTTCAAACAAAAGGGACAGCTACGCAAAAATCTACGCAGAAAAATGGGCTTCGTAGCTTTCATAGCTGCTCAATTTGTTTGAATTTCCCAAAAAAAATCAAAGATCTTCAACTAGAGCTTAGGGGGACACTTTGAAAGTATAAAACCAACTATCAACTCTTCAGACAAAATCCAGGCCACAAGATTTTAGGAATTTAGAATTTTGGAAAAAACAAAACAAAACTCAAGTTCAAATTTTTAAAACATTTATCTAGGCTCTTGAACAAAAGCTTTTCTTTTTTAACCGAGAATTTCTTAACTGGCATTTTGCAGACAAAGACTACTCATATAAATGGCATAGACGATTCTTTTTTCACTCCCTCATTATCGAAAGTTTAGCGGAATCGATGATGAAAGTGACGAGATTAGAATCTCCAAAAAGAGTCGGAAATCTCAATCGAAGTGAAAGGAGGTGTGGATCGAAAATAGGGAGAGGAGATGAGCGACCCGTTCAAATACTCACACTCAAACACAGACTCAAACACAGCCTCAAACACAAATCATTTTCATGACTCATTTGGGGTGTGGGGAAGAGATTGGTGGAAGTCCTTGAAAAGGGGAAATCAAAGAGGAAATCAAAAAAAAAAATGAAAGAAAGGAAAAAGAAATGAAAAAGAAATGAAAAAGAAATACGACAAAAACAAGGCGGATTTTCTCGTGTCGAGGTCGTCTTGGAGCTACTTCGGACGGGTCAAGAACGGTAGACTAGCGAAAGGAAAAGAACATGGGTTGGAATTGAACATGGGTTGGAATTGGAAATTTTCAAATGACAACAAAATGAGCTGAAAAATCAAATGGATATTTCAAATAGGATATCGGTGCTATGCACTGGACTATGTAAATCTTTGCAAAAAACACTCGGCAAAAGCAATACTAACTTTTTTTGGTTGCTATAAGTACAGTCCAAGCACAGTCCAATCACAGTAAGCAATTACAATTACAATACTGTAACCATTTTAAAGTTTTTTCCACTGTAACTACTTTAAACTGTTTGTAGAACTTAAAATAATTTGTTATTTCGTTAGACAATTAGACAATCTTGGCAATTAGACAATCTAGATCGCCCCATAACAACTTCACAAAAGCAATAACTGTTTTGGCTCATCCTCAATGCTTAAAGAATCACTGCTTAAAGAATTTTTGGTAGAGTGATGTGGGTTTTAAACCAAAAGAAAAAGAAAAACGAGTTCTTTTCTATTTTAGGCGTTAGATTTCGATGAGTTGATTAGTGAGTCAGGGTTGTCTAAAAGAGTTGATAATTTGGCTCAAAAAGAGCCAAATTATCAATAGACCCACCCAAATCAAATGGGATTTGAAGAAAAAGGGAAAAATGACTTTTGGTAACCACACCCAGGTTTAAGAAAATCCACAAAAGAGGAGAAAGTTAAAAAGTTGCAAAGTTGAACACTGAACAACTCTTTAACAAAATTTGGACATAAAAATATCACAATTACATGGAAAATGATGGACTGTAGTTGGGTAGGAAGTAAAAAAAAACAATGACCATTTGTGGATCATTGGATTTGACAGCTGATAAATTGGCAATGGAACGGAAAGGTTCAAAATAAAAATACCTACCGTAAATACTGTAATAGTACCCCCACCCCCATAACGACGGTACGGAGTGTTGGGTAGTCTAGCTTTGAACGAGTTTTTCTCGACACTGGTTTATGCTACAATGCGCGCTTAGGTATCAAAAAATAGCCCTGAATTTCAGCTATTCTTTGATATCAAAGACGCATTTTTTGAAATTACGGGCGCTTTGAAAAAATGAAATACTAAAAAACTTTTGCGACTACGCGACTGTACGAAGGGGGTGGGGTACTATTACAGTATTTACGGTAGGTTGGGCAAAAAAAACAAAGTGATAAATTTTAGACGAACCCGGGAATGGAACAAAAATTGAAAGATGTGTCAAATGAGTTGAGAGAGACGAGTGAAATCGAGAAGTTCACTGGAAAAGAGGTTCTTGCTCGAAAAGTATTGTGTTCATGTGATTAGCTGTAAATAGTAGATAAAATTTTCTCTTATTTGGCATGATATAGATGTAAATGGAGAGAGAATTGCTCAAATAACTTGCCTGAGAAAAGTAGGAAAAGCGGGGGAAAAGTGATGATAGGTTTGATTGGGGAGAGGAGAGATTGGGATTGGGAAATGGAAATGGGAATAGCTCTGAGAATTGATCATAGTTTATGGTTAGTGATTGGGTTTTTTTCTGAGTTGGGATAGTGATTTACACAAGGATTGATGGGGTTCTTTCTGATAAGTGATCTAGCTAGAGTACTAGCTAGTAAAAGCTAGTAAAAGCTAGCTAGTAAAAGCTCATTACAAAATGAGTAGAAGTGAAGTGATATTTTGAATGAAGTGCCACATTTGGATAAGAGAAAGCTGAAAACTGAAGGAATTCTTCTATCCATTTTGGTTGTATTATTGAAGTTTGAATATTTTAAGAGGATTTACATGCTTGTTTCTAGTGAAAAGTTTACTTTTAACTTACTTTTAACTGTTTACTTTTGACTATTAGTTGTAGCTAATAGTTAAAAGTAAGCTTGTATTTGAAACGGAGAACAATTTACTTTACAAATTCAAAAAAACAAAAGAAAAAAAGTAGAACGGGGAGACTTGAACTAGAGAGGCTTTGTCTTGTAGAATAACCCACTGCTACTCGGTCACCACTGCTACTCGGTCATCACTGCTTCTTAAAGCCTCTGGGAAATCATAAACTCAGGGTGTGATTTTTGAAATCCCATACAAAACTTTGCACGTTTATAACTTTTGACAGGGTGCCATTTTGGAAAAACGGAAAGGAAATTCGGATTCAGTCTGAAATTCTGCATGGTCGATCTCATTTCATTTGACTTGTCATTTGGTTCATGTCATTTGGTTCATGTCATTTGGTTCATGTCATTTGACTCATCTCATTTGACTCATCTCATTTGACTCATCTCATTTGACTCATTTCATTTGGCTCATCTCATTTGGCTCATCTCATTTGGCTCATCTCATTTGGCCGACACACCCAGTTGATCTTCCCTTGTGAGTGTCACTCGGCACACACATTTGAACACTAATTTTATCTATCAAATATTCACTTTTTTTTTAAAAAAACTGTTTCTTTCATCATGTAGCCAAGAACACAAGGAATTTTTTAGTATAAATCGGATTGGTTTTTTTGGATTGTAAGAAATTTGACGGCGCTGTTTTGAGGGTGTTCTATTCGGTGCTGTTTTAACTACTTCCGCAAAGAAATTGCATTACAAAACCAGCCGAAAAACCCGCCTAATGACGGGGTTTTTCGTCTGGATTTTTGTCGACGTGGCGCAGTCGGGAGCGCGCTTGTCCACGACCCACGTGTCTACGGCACTGCGGGTTCGACCCCCATCGTGCCACTGAATGTTGGCTTTTTATTTTGAATCGCACTACTATATTATATTCAACTCCCCTTCTATTAAGCAACATGAAAAGTTTCATATTTGGTTAAGTTGGGTGTATCGTGTAGTCACGCTGAAAAAATTCTGCCCAAACACCGCCAACTCCATAACTCAGCTAGTTTTCAACTTTTTCAAAAGCTGACTGCAGATTCGTGATCAGTGCATTTTTTTACCCTAATCCTGAATTTTTTGGCCAAAACGGATCATTTTTCGAGTTTATTACTAATGGACTACACCAGTCCATTTATATACAGGTATATTAGATGAATATTAACTGAATATCTTTTGATTTTGCCTTTGACTGCGGAAACTTTGGATCTTTTGTTACTCAAGCAACGTCATTTTCATTTACCGTAAATACTGTAATAGTACGCCACGCCCATAATGACGGTGCGGAGTGTTGCGTAGTCTAGCTTTGGACGCGTTTTTCTGTGTACATTCATCTCTATTGAGCCAGGGCGCACTAATTTTTGCTTCTAGGGTTTTTAATGGCGTAGCTTCTTAATTTGGTATTTATTTAAGCTTTAGTGACTGTTTTCTAGCTATTTCAAGCAATTACTGAAGTTTTAACCTTAATTCGGTCCCATACCTCTGAACCCAGTAGAAATAGGAGCACTCTTGAAGGCTCGGAATTGTTGCTCAAACTGGCATGCAAGTTGTTCAGAATGATTCAGAAATGCTTCCAATAGATTGAGTGCAATTAATTACCCGAGAAGAAGTTTTTAAAACTAGTGGCAAGTTCGAAAAAACCGATGTTTACAAACTGCCCCCCCTCCCAACTACTATAGCACCCATTTCGTACTCAGTTTTATTCGACTAATGCATCTATGAAATGTTATAAACTTTGTTTATGCAATCTTTCACCATTTCTAATTAAAATGGCCCGGAAATAGCAGCACTTTTTTTTCCTTACTGCAGTTGAGAAAGAGTGCTTGTTAAAAGGTGGATAACGCCGCGCACGCCCATTTCCTTCTTCGCGGGCAGAGTTTTCGAAACCCCTTTCGAATCTCTTTCTTCTTGTGCTATAAAAGCACGTTTTCACTCTTATGAGTTCATTCACAAGGGTTACAAAGATTCTTGTTTAGAATGGCGCTCGTTGGAATTGAATTCCGCGCGCCACTGAGGGAAGTGAAAAAGGGTGCAATTCGGTATTTTGGGGCCAGATGAAATTGTAAGCTACTCATTTGCTTAACTTTATTAAATTTGGTTTGTAGCGGAAGTTTTCTGTGGCCGAGATCGAATTTGCCGAAGTCTACGAACAGGGGAAGCCAAAATTGGGTGGATTGATGGATCCTCGGCAAGGAGTCATTGACAGAAAGTAAACTTTGTTTGTGTCGTTACCCATTTATGCTGTAGGACTTGCAACTTTCAGTCAAATATCACATTTTTACTCTAGAGGCACTTGTATGACATGTTCCGGCGATCTAACAAACTGTCCGGGTCATTTTGGACATCTCGAGTTGGCAGCTCCAGTCTACCATGTCGGATTCATTAACAAATCACTAAAGGTGCCGCCGTTATTGCTTGAATTGTGTTAAATTAAACTTTTAGATTCTTCGATGTGTTTGTTTCTACTGCAGTCGTTTGCTTCTGGACAAGGAAAATCCTGGAATCAAAGAGATTCTCAAGAAAACACAGGTAAACTGAATTTTCTGGTGTATAATTGATTAGCTTTAGGGAAATCCACGGAAACGACTTGCTATGATTTACGACAAATGTAAGACAAAGACTGTGTGTGATACTGGCACGGAGGTTCCAGTCGATGTACGGTTGCTATTTAGCGTGTTATTGTTTACTTGCTCAATTTTTAATGTTAACTATTTGTAGGAAGCTGAAGAAGTTGATCCAGACAAACCAACTCGGCAAGGTGGTTGTGGACGCTATCAGCCTACATATCGAAAAGTTGGCCTTGAAATTCATGGTGAATGGAAGAAAAATGTGAATGAGGATACACAGGTAAAAACTGTAATGAAGCTACTAACAACCTATTAAACTTTAGGAGCGCAAAATCATTGTCACTGCTGAAAGAGCTCTCGAAGTCTTTAAAAGTGTAACCGATGAGGATTGTCTAATTATTGGTAAGTGTTTCATTTGTTTCTGCCTTTACTAGCGGGTTTTAGGAATGGATCCACGTTATGCAAGGCCCGATTGGATGATCGCAACTGTGCTACCTGTGCCACCTCTTGCCGTGAGGTATAAACAACGCAATTCGTACGTTATTTTTATTTAAAACTTTAGACCAGCTGTTGTCACATTTGGATCAGCTCGGAATCAAGACGATTTGACGCATAAGTTGGCCGATATTGTAAAGCAAAACAATGAGCTTAAAAGGTTACAGATTTTTCATTAAAATTTCTATTGTATTATTTAGTAATCAACTCAAAGGTGCAGCTGCTCACGTTTTGGCAGATAACGTCGCGTTGTTGCAGTTTCACGTGGCTACAATGGTGGATAATTGTATGCCTGGTGTTCCGACGGTACGTTCTTCGATTTTTATTGTTTATTGAATTTTTAGGCTACACAAAAAGGAGGTCGGCCGCTCAAGTCAATCAAACAGCGTCTGAAGGGCAAGGAGGGTCGAATTCGAGGAAACTTGATGGGAAAACGTGTCGACTTCTCAGCCAGAACTGTCATCACTCCTGATCCAAATCTTCCAATTGACACAGTCGGCGTGCCTCGAACGATTGCACAGAATATGACGTTTCCTGAAATTGTGACTCCATTCAACATTGACAAGTATGTTTGTGAAAGACTGCAGCCCTGAGTTTTCCTTTTAGAATGCAAGAACTGGTAAATCGAGGAGATTCTCAATATCCAGGCGCCAAGTACATCATCAGAGACAGTGGTGAACGCGTTGACTTACGCTACCATCCACGAGCAGCGGATTTGCATCTTCAGCCTGGATACAAGTGGGATTTCAGCCTCAAAATTGCGAACAATATTTTTTAGAGTGGAGCGACATATGCGTGACGGTGACATCATTGTTTTCAATCGCCAGCCCACGCTGCACAAGATGAGTATGATGGGCCATCGTGTAAAAGTCAGTGATGTTGTTTCTAGTTTATATATGTTCTTATTAGATTCTTCCATGGTCGACGTTTCGTATGAATCTCTCTGTGACAACTCCATACAACGCTGACTTTGACGGAGACGAGATGAATTTGCACCTGCCTCAATCATTGGAAACAAAAGCTGAGATTGAAGAGGTCTTTATCCATAAATGTTCACTGGCAACAATTATTTTACAGATTGCACTTGTGCCTCGCCAATTGATTACTCCTCAAGCCAACAAGCCTGTGATGGGGATTGTGCAAGACACACTTTGCGCAGTTAGAATGATGACCAAAAGGGACGTTTTCATTGAATTGGTTAGTTTAGACGTTAGGACCAAATGTTAGGAAAATTTTGTTTTTAGCCACGTCTGATGGACTTGCTTATGTCAATGCCAGATTGGGATGGCAAAATTCCACAGCCAGCCCTTCTCAAACCGAGGCCTCTATGGACAGGTAACGTTTAAAAATCTTAACATTCAACTTAATTGTTTTAGGCAAACAACTCTTCACGCTCATCATTCCTGGTGCTGTCAATGTTATCACGAAACATGCAACTCATCCAGACGATGAAGATAATGGACCGTACAAATGGCTTACAGTTGGAGATACTAAGGTAGCTTGTTGTGTTGTAACCTACTAAACAAAGTGCTTTTTTTAGGTTTTGATTGAGCAAGGCGAATTGATTTCGGGAATCGTTTGCTCCAAGACAGTCGGACGTTCTTCTGGAAATTTGATGCATGTTATTGTGCACGAGCTCGGCTACGAAGTATGTCTCTTGAACAAATTCTTTATTGGTATTGTTTAGACTGCCGGCAAATTTTACTCCCATGTGCAGAAGTTGGTCAATCAGTGGTTGATCATGGAAGGACACACGATTGGAATCGGAGACACCATTGCCGACAAGTCGACTTACACTGACATCCAGGACACGATCAAAAAGGCGAAAAATGAAGTGATTGAAGTCATCGAAAAGTAAGAATTCGGAACTTTATATATAATGGCTGTTTCTAGAGCCCACAACGATGAATTGGAGCCAAGTCCTGGAAACACTCTGCGACAGACATTTGAGAACATGGTTAACAGGTTAGTTCTGATAACCTGAACTTAGGAAGTTTGATACTTTAGAATTCTCAATGACGCCCGCGATCGAACTGGCTCTTCGGCTCAAAAGTCGCTTTCCGAGTTCAACAACTTTAAATCGATGGTGGTTGCTGGCTCTAAAGGATCGAAAATCAACATTTCACAAGTAATCCACGTTCCTAAACTTTACCAACGAATGGTTTTAGGTTATTGCTTGTGTGGGACAACAGAACGTTGAAGGTAAACGTATTCCTTTCGGATTCCGACACAGAACTTTGCCACATTTCATCAAAGACGACTATGGACCTGAATCAAAGGGGTTAGTGGGAAGATTTAGACGAATGACTTTGAACTGTTTAGTTTTGTCGAGAACTCCTATCTTGCCGGTCTAACTCCTGCCGAGTTCTTCTTCCACGCTATGGGAGGACGAGAAGGACTGATCGATACGGCTGTTAAGACTGCAGAAACTGGATACATCCAACGCCGTTTGATCAAGGCTATGGAATCTGTGATGGTCAACTATGATGGAACGGTATGCTTTATTGCTTTTACGACTTTCAAAACAATTTTAGGTGAGAAACTCGATTGCACAAATGGTCCAGCTGCGATACGGAGAAGACGGACTGGATGGAACCTGGGTGGAGGGACAAATCATGGCAACAATGAAGCTTCCGCACGCCGCTTTTGAGAAACAATTCAAACTCGACTTGAGCGATATCAAGGTGCATCGTTAGCATCCCGATTTGTGAACTTTTGTCTTTAGGCTCTACAAAAAGTGTATAATGAGGACATTATCAGGGATCTCACTGGTTCTACCATTGCGCTCAAAGAAGTAAAGATTTGATTTTAAAGAAGGCTTAAACATATTAATTAAGGCCGAAGAAGAATGGGAAAAGCTTGAGGATGATCGTCGTTTGTTGAGAAAGATTTTCCCAAAAGGTGATAACAAAGTTGTACTGCCGTGCAACTTGCAACGCCTCATTTGGAATGCACAAAAGATCTTCAAAGTAGAAACGAGGTTAAAAATCTTTGCGTTCAATTTATTTTCTTTATTAGGAAGCCAACTAACTTGAGCCCGCTCAGAGTGATTGAAGGCGTTCGTGAACTCTCAAAGAAGCTGGTGGGCTCATTTGTTTCACCTGAAGTTAATATTGTGTGTTCTAGATCATTGTATCTGGCGATGATCGCATCTCTCAACAAGCTCAATATAATGCGACGCTTTTGATGAACATTCTTCTCCGATCCACTCTATGCTCAAAACAAATGGCCGAAAAGTACAGACTGAATCAAGAAGGATTCGAATGGTTGTTGGGTATGTTTTTGCGCTAGTTTTACAAATTCCTTGCTCCTAATTTGTTTAAACTAAGAGCTTTCAGGTGAGATTGAACACCGTTTCCAACAAGCGATAGCTCAGCCGGGTGAAATGGTTGGAGCTTTGGCAGCACAGTCTTTGGGAGAACCGGCCACACAAATGACCCTCAATACTTTCCATTTTGCAGGTAAGCTTTCTGTGATTTAATCTAAGACCTTTTGTATTTAGGAGTATCGGCTAAAAATGTGACCCTCGGAGTACCACGTCTCAAAGAAATCATCAATGTTTCTAAGTCGCCAAAAACTCCCTCACTTACCGTTTTTCTCACTGGTGCGGCGGCAAAGGATGCAGAAAAAGCCAAGGATGTGCTGTGCAAGCTCGAACACACAACTCTCAGAAAAGTCACCGCCAACACGGCTATCTACTATGATCCGGATCCAAAGAGTACGGTGATTGAGGAGGACGAAGAATGGGTTAGTGTCTTTAGGTTCCTACTTAATTTACCAATTTTTTAGGTGGCGATGTTTTATGAGATGCCCGATTTTGATCCTTCACGGTGTTCTCCTTGGCTACTCCGAATTGAACTTGATCGCAAGAGGTTTAAATTTTTTTATATTTAAAATCTAGACGATTTTTAGAATGATTGACAAAAAGTTATCGATGGAAGCAATTTCCGAGAGAATCCAGCAATCATTTGGTGAAACGTTGAATGTCATTTACACAGACGACAATGCTGACAATTTGGTTTTCCGCATTCGAATTGTTTCCGACGATCAAGACAAAGGAGATACCGAAGAGCAAGTGGATCGAATGGAGGACGATGCTTTCCTACGTGCCCTCGAACAGAATATGCTCTCCGATTTGACACTACAAGGAATCGAACAGATCGCAAAGGTATTCTTATCATTCGTCAATTTACTATAATCTTTTTTAGGTGTACATGCACAAACCGACCACGGACGATAAAAAGAGGATTGTGATCACGCCGGAGGGAGGATTCAAGGCAATTCCCGAGTGGCTTCTTGAGACTGACGGGACAGCTCTTCTTCAAGTTTTGTCTCAGCCAAACGTTGATCCTATACGCACTACTTCTAATGACATCTGTGAAATCTTTGAGGTGAAATCTAATTAACTTGATCCCTTTCTAAAATTAAATTTAGGTTCTTGGAATCGAGGCTGTGCGTAAAGCAATTGAGCGTGAGATGCACCAAGTTATTTCCTTTGACGGATCTTACGTCAACTATCGGCACTTGGCGTTGCTCTGTGATGTTATGACTGCAAAAGGTGAGGACGTACATTGAATCACAAACAAATTTATATAGGACACTTGATGGCAATTACTCGACATGGAATCAATCGGCAAGAAGTCGGAGCTTTGATGAGATGTTCCTTCGAAGAAACAGTCGACATTTTGATGGAAGCGGCCGCTCACGCAGAAATGGACCCAGTGAAAGGCAAAACATAGAAGATTTAAAGTTTACCTGTTTATCTTTAGGAGTCTCTGAAAACATCATGCTTGGACAGTTGGCTAAAGCGGGAACTGGTTGTTTCGATCTCGTGCTCGATTCGGAGAAGTGCAAGCAAGGAATGGAAATCTCAATGAACTATCAAGCTATTGGACATGGAATGTTTGGTGGACAAAGCCCCGCAAGGTAGCTATTAATGACCGGGCTTACTTTAAAGGAAAACTTTAGTTCTTCGATGTCTCCCGCATCTACTCCATGGATCTCGGGAGCAACTCCCTCGTATGGTGGTGCGGCTTGGTCCCCTATTGGTGGCTCTGGAATGACTCCGGGTGGTGCTGCATTTTCTCCAGGAGGTGCTTCGGAAGCTGGATTCAGTCCTGGATATAGGTATGTTTGCGAAAATTTAAGTATTCACTTCATGTATATGTTTTAGTGACGGTGGATGGTCACCAGGAGCAGCGATGTCACCAAGAGGCGGATACTCGCCGGGAGGAGGAGCTTCGCCATCGTTGTATGATGCTCTCGCATCTCCACGATACGGTCCAACAAGTCCGGCATCTCAATATACTGCTGCTAGCCCACGGTTGGTGTGGTTTTTCTTATCAAGTTCAAAAACTTTTAGGTATTCACCATCGTCGCCTGGCTATTCTCCGGCATCACCCTCATATTCGCCAACGAGCCCCAGCTACAGTACAACGTCACCAAGTTAGACAATGTTTGAAAATCGTTTTAACTAATATTCAGGCTATTCTCCGACTTCGCCGTCGTATTCGCCAACAAGTCCAAGCTACTCTCCAACGAGTCCAAGCTACAGCCCGACGTCGCCAAGCTATTCACCGACAAGTCCGTCCTACTCGCCAACATCTCCTTCCTACTCTCCGACTTCACCAAGTTACAGTCCGACTTCACCAACGTACAGCCCTACGAGTCCAACGTATGTTTTAACATTTATTCATCTAATTGTACGTCCATATAAAATGTTTCCTTTAGGTACTCACCAACAAGTCCGTCGTATTCGCCGACTTCTCCAACTTATTCACCAACATCACCGGCTTATTCACCGACGAGTCCGACGTATAGAGGAGGTGCAAGTGGTGGCTTTAGCCCGTCGAGCCCAAGGTTTGTACTAGTCTTCGTTTTCTCATTGATACATATTTTTCTAGGTACTCGCCAACTTCACCGGCTTACAGTCCAGCGTCGCCGACGTATTCTCCATCGAGCCCACAGTACAGCCCGAGCAGTCCGCAATACAGCCCAAGTTCTCCACAGTACTCGCCTTCATCGCCGCAGTACAGTCCAAGCTCCCCGATGCGCCAAACTGCTTCACCTTCGGTGAGTTTGGAATTAATTTTATCGATGTTTACGAGATTCATTTAGTATACTCCTTCGTCACCACAGTACTCACCTACAAGTCCTGTGTACACGCCATCAAGTCCTCAGGTTTGTGTTTGTTTGTTTTTTTTACAAAAATGCTTTAGTATACGCCATCGTCGCCACAATACTCGGGAGCATCACCAAATGCGGTTAGTTTCTTACCGTTGAAATCTTTCATTTTAAATTTAGTATTCGCCATCGTCACCACAATACAGTCCAAGTTCTCCACAGTATTCGCCAAGCTCTCCTCAGGTACCTTTCAGATTTAATGTTGGCCAATATTTAATTTAGTATTCCCCATCTTCTCCCCAGTACAGCCCGAGCTCTCCGGCATACGATCAAGACAAACAGAAGAAGTAAAATGTGAAGTGGTTTTATTTTTTGTTGGACTCTGTTAAGAAACGGGTTATTGTAGGGCTGGCAAAATCATTGTTATTATTTTTGGAACTAATATAGGCAAATAGTTTTTGTTGGCCAGCTTTGATATTTCATTTTTTCTTGATAATCAATGGTTCGTTTTTAATGCTGTTTTTCTTGTTCGAAATTTTGTGAAGTATGTTAAATACAATTATTCTAGTAGCCTCAATCAAAAAACGGCATTCCAATACATCGACAGAAAGGATTGAAAATAAAACAACTATCAAAGGGATTTGAGTGAATTAAGGACGCATGAATGAGTGCTAAATGGGGTAGTCGTAGTGTTTTCTGCTCAAGTAGATAAATAGCAAAACCAACTGTTTACCCATTAGGATTTATTCGTTGGAAAGTTAATCGTTGATGCTTTTCGCTCTCTAATCCAATTTCTGAGCTTGTTTATGGCAACGCTGTTTTTGAGCATTACAAAACGAATGAAATTCAGTATGCAAAGTGAGCTTTTGAAATGACTTTCAAGCTTTGCACAAGATTTTTATCACCAAAGTAAATCTTCAACGATAAACCAGCAACAAGGCAATTGGCAAACTTGAGATCACAAAAACCGTCTAACTATTCAATCTTAAAATTTCGTAATTGAGTAACTAAAAAGAAATCGTACAACAATTTTAAAACAAAACAAACCTAATATGACAACAGTACAAAATAATAGAATTAGCATTGCTCCATAAACCAAGGCTGTCCAGTCGAACGCGCCGTCAATATATCGCATCCATTTTCCGTGACGAGCAGCGTTTGCTCAAATTGCGCGGAGCGTTTTCCGTCGGCCTAAAGTAATACTTTAAACTTTTGATCTCAAAACCTTTATATTCTTCTTTAGCTTTGGTGGTCCAGAAGCCTTTTTACACGTTATCTAGCAATTTAAATATCCGTTTACTTACAGTGACTGCTGTCCAATCATCAGGCCAGCGATCATCCTTGTATGAACCCGCGTTAATCATTGGTTCAATTGTGAAGGCGTTTCCCGCTTTCATCACTCCTTTTGCGGTATTTTCTAAAATTTAAATGCTAAATCGGCCAACTAGATAACGTATTCTTAAACACTCAAGAAAAATTATACCTCCATCGCCAGTAGCGATACCGGTAAAATATAGTACTTCCCATATGCCACGTTCCCACAAGGGCACTAATTTTTTGGTTAAATAAAAAGGGGTCCACTTACTTGCATAATGTGGAACATTTGGAGCAGTGTGGAAGAGACTAAACAAAAAAGGATTTAAAGAAAAAAATGTTTGAATTTACCGATGGATCCCATGCCCGCAATATGTTTTCACCACAGAAAGCCCATGAGCGTTCGCGTGTTTCTGAATCACATCACCGATGTCACGAAACTTGACTCCGGGTCGTACTAAAGTGAAGACTAAAAATTGACGAAAATATTTGCAAACCAATTTCAATAGCTTTTTGCAAGCATTCGTATGTCACCGAAACCAGTTTTTTCGACGCTTCATCAACCTAGAGTCAGCATTAATTTTTTTAAATATAAATTTTCTCGCCTTCCCAACGAAGAATGACTCATTTAAATCACCATGAAAGCCTCGATGATAGACTGTCACATCAACTTAATATTTAGCAATCAAATAACAAATCTGGTCAATAAACGAACCATTACACAAATCACCATCTTCTAGCTTCCGCATGTCCGGTATTCCGTGGCAAATCACCTCATTGACACTAGTGCAGCAGCTCTTTGGAAACTTGTGATAGCTAAACTTAGAAGTTACAAACTTGAAAACACAACTAACCCCAGTGGTGAAGGGTAACAGTCTCGCTCGATACAAGCCTCGTGTACCACTCGATCTACTTCATCTGTGGTCACTCCTGGTGCAATAGCTTTTGCTGCCTAAAAATGTGATGAGGGAATAAAATAGCAATCACATTACTTCATTAAGAACTTCACGTCCCAGACGACAAGCAACACGAAGCTCTTCAATCTCCTCGTCAGTAAGAACCTAAACACGACATATGATACCGACTCCTTTCAAAGACTTACCTTCACTTCCCGATTTCGTTTGGCTTGTAGTTCTTCAAAAGAGACTCCTTCTGGGTGATGAACGTAATCCGGAACCGGAATATGCTTGGGAACTTGCCGCGTCGATGAAAGTCGTGCAGGACGAAGCTCGCCTAAAATTATCCAATTAATAAAAACAAGGAAAGTTGTTGAAACCCATAGAAATCCAAAACCCCACCTGTAAATTTGTAGGCTGGCCAAGGGTTGTACGGAGCGTTCGATTCAGCTACAGTGTGCACGGCTTTGTGATTCCCCCAGTTCTTCTTAAAGCATTCCTAAACGATGAAGTTACCCATCGATTTTAAAACCCAACGTTTCATATAAGTTTCAGAAACACAGACTTGGTCACAAAAGAAGCTATCCGGCAAATTGAGCTTGATGCACGTCGGGCATCGCATTTTGGCCGGTTTGTCGCATCCGTCGCCCTGGCAGCCCTTTCCCTCGTTCAACATCTCTGAAAGAACAACTTGAGGATATGGTTGAGGCTGACAATGGGAAAATTCCGTTCGAAAGACGCAGAGAAAAAGTGTTCGATATTTGAACTGTGTGGAAAAAGCAACTGCTCAGGTTTCTTTGCGCAACTATTTATACTCTTTGAATTTACAAATTGAAGATATTCAGCCAAAACCGAAAGATCAGTAGCCGCTTTTACCTTTGTTTTATACAGTCAAAAGAGATTCAGCTCAGATCCAGAGAGAGCTTGTCTCTGGCTTTTCTCCGTAACTTCAAAATCCCTAAAGCCGATCGATTTTTTGCTGCCTAAAATCTCCTGACCCCCTACTAATGATAGACTTTTGAGAAAACGAGGAATGCTAAATTTAGCCCTTTGTAAAAACTTTCAATGTTTGTCAACAATGGGCTGAGTAACTAGAAAAAACATGTCACTCCTCTGCACGTCGATCGAATTGGCGCGGACCTGTTCTCCTCTTTTAAGCTGCCCCTTTCCCCCCATAATGTGTTCTGCAGATAGTGTTACTTTATCGTTGTTTTTAAACTTTTCATCTTTTTACAATTTTTGAAATTTAGATATGGCAACAGCTGAGAAAAGCGCGTCGGCTTTGCGGGCTTTCCGCCGGATAGTGCAAGAGCTTAGGATGACCGACAAATCGTTTGGGCGCCAATCTCCGCAATATCAATACCTCATGGATCAAATGCGAGGACATCAGGTATTTTTATGGTAAATTGGCATTATCGTAAATTGATGAGCGTTGAAAAGTTCTAGAAGTTGCTTTTCTCGGAGGGTTCAACGTTAGACTATTTGGTTCAAAGAATATTTTAGTCATAAAGAACATTGGACCCAAATCTCTTGCAAAAAGCCATCCAGTGAAAACAAATGTAGTTGAAAATTTGCTGCCGAAAAAAAAGAAAGAAATGTTCCGTTGAAGATGGGCGCACAATGTTGCCTATTTTAGGTCACTCAACGGTTATTTTCCAAAGCCCCCACCGAAATGGAACATGTCGCTCATCTTTATGCTTCCTACTTGAGCAGGTAGTTTTTCTCTATTTTTTTTGATGATACAAATGTTCTTTAGTACACGAAGACTACTCGCATTACAAGAACAATACAAAGGAGGAGAAAGATCGATAGAAGAAAGCGCGAACCTCGTCGGATTGGCTCTACCGAAACGACATTAAATTGTAATTTCCCTTTAGGACTAGTTTATTGCGTTGTACATATTGTTCTTGTTTGTGTTAGACTTTTAATAAAATTTTTGATAAGCATTTCTTATTTTCTCAAAGTTTGAAGCTTTTGCTATTTGCTGTTTTGTAACAGTTATTGAGTGTGGGATGTAATGTTTAAAGTTTTCAGGTTTCTGGAGGATGCCTGCTTACCACTCAAAATTCGAGACGACGCAACTTGTCGGCAATATTGGACTTTTGCCTTTGCGAACTTCGTTCAAAGGCCCAGCTCCACGAACGGATGGCGAGGATATCATCGATGAGGCGTTAACCTATTTCAAGCCAAATATCTTCTTCCGTGAATTCGAGATCAAAGGACCCGGTGATCGTACGTTGATCTACTTGACATTTTACGTCACGGAGTGTCTGCGAAAGCTGCAACGAAGCCCAAACAAGAACAATGGACAAAAGGATCTGGCAATGCTAGCTTTATCGTCTCAGCTTCCAATTCCTGGAGAATCCGGTTTTCCCTTGAACAGCATGTACAAACCGCCACGGGACAAGATGGAAGAGGAAACGATGCGTGCTTATTTGCAGCAATTGCGCCAAGAGCTTGGAGTGCGACTTTGCGAGTTGACCTTTCCCGATGCGAATCAAAAACCCTCGAAGTGGTGGCTGAGTTTTGCTAGAAAACGTTTCATGGACAAGGGACTCGTCTCGCCTGGAGTTTCTCTTTAAGTCTCTAATTTTGTGTGCAATTTTTTCATTTGTAACTTTGAACAATTCCGGCTATTGTGATACTGTGCTTGATTTTATGCCTTAAATTATTTACCTATTGCTTTAAGTATTTAATATTTGTGTAAAATAAATTCCAGGTTTGAAATGGCTCTCTGGGTGGACAAATATCGACCGGCTCAACTCAATGACCTGTCTTATCATAGCGTACGTTACAGTATTTTAGTTTTAAACGTTTTCTTTTTTGTTAGGACTTGACGGACCGTTTCCGCGAAATTGTGTCGACTGATGACTTCCCACATCTACTCGTTTATGGGCCCAACGGAGCTGGCAAGTCAACGAGGGTGCGCTGTATTTTAAAGTGATTTTTAATTTTTAATTTTTTTGACATTAGATGCATTTTACTTTTAGAGGATTATGCATTTGTTTTGTAGGGAATTATATGGTGCTGGAGCTGGGCGATTGCGCTTGGAGACGCGTGGATTCACGACAGCGAGCGGGAAGAAACTGGAAATTCAAACGATTAGCAGCAATTATCACATCGAGTTGACGCCTGGGTATTTTCTAGTTTTATTTATCTAAATTATTAAATTTAGGGATGTTGGAGTGCACGATCGAATCATCGTCCAAGAGGTTATCAAGCAAATGGCTCAAACTCATCAGCTTAACGAGAAAGCGCAAAAAGGATTCAAAGGTTGCTCCTCAATCTTACTTAAATTGGGTTTTTTTAGTTGTCGTTCTCAGAGAAGTTGACTCGTTGACTCGTGATGCTCAACACGCTCTTCGGCGCACAATGGAAGCCTATTCAGGTTTTTGATCGCCTAAACATTAATTAACAACAACTTTTAGGAAATTGCCGCCTAATCCTTGTGTGCGAATCGCTTTCAAGAGTTCTCGATCCACTTCGATCCCGTTGTATGATGCTCCGAGTTCCAGCCCCAACAGATGCCGAGGTATTTTGCGATGCCAGGTAACTTTTTATAAATTTTTTTCCGATCTCTGGTGTACTTCGATTTGTTGCTCATACCGAAGCTGTCGGCCCTATTCCTGAGACGGTCATGATGCAGGTTAGCCTTTAAAATGTTTTCTTAGTTCTCTAGTTAATTCGAGTTTTAGATCTTAAATCAAAGTCGCGGAAATTTACGTCGTGCCCTGTTGCTACTCGAGAGCTCAAAAGCTCAATATAATCCACTGCGTGAAGGACAAAAGGTGAGCTTTTCTAATGTAAGTTGTTAACTGGATAATTTAGGTTCCCGAACCAGAGTGGGAAACGTACCTTCGTGAAACTGCAGATTTGATTTTGAGGAAGCAAACCGCCGATTGTTTAATGCAAGTAAGGCTTTTATTTGAAATGCTTTGAAAATGAAAACTTGTTAGGTTCGTGAACGTCTCTACGAGGTGATTAGTCGATGCATTCCTCCTGCGTTGATTTTCCAGGTACAATTTTTATTGAAATGTGTGCTTTTCTCTAGTCTTTCAAATTTTGTTTTAAAAACACTTAAATTTAGGAGCTACTTCGTCATCTTTTGGAATCAACCCCGGCACAAGTGAAGGCTGAAGTGGTCGCTGTTGCAGCTGAACGAGAATATGGACTCACAAAAGGGAACAAGGTAAGGAGAATTTGGTTTCGATAATACCCAAGTTCCTTCATTTTTATAATATATATTTCATAATTTTAAGGCAATCTTTCATCTCGAGGCTTTCATCTGCGCTTTTATGGAGATTTTGTGCCGTGCTCGAGGCGAATAAGTTGTACGTGTTTTTGTCTTTTCTTGTAATTTTCACTTTGTTGTTGTAAGATGCTCATTGTTTACGGATCTCGCTTTTAAACGTGTACACTTTACCGTTGATTTATTTCAAATAAACACTCCCGCAATGATCGAAATGTGATTCGTTGGATAGAAACTAAAATTCGCTGGCAAAAGAATACAAGTACAAGTAAGAAGAGTGTAAAAGGAAAAGATGAACAAATTTACGCAATGTTATTCAATGGTGGAAGAGGCGAAGTCCTGTGTGGATGAGCACGATTTTGTGTACGTCACAGGCCTCTTTGATTTCGTCATCGCGAACAGAGCCCCCCGGGTGAGCGATGTAGCCGACACCGAACTGAAATTGGTTTTGTGAATAGGGTGTGTCAATGCGTTTTCTAAAAGGCGCGTCTTTTGGGAAATTACCGTAGTCAATTATCAAAGTACAAATGCCTTTTAGAAAACTCCAAGAGGGGCATGCCGTAGTTGTGAAATATCAGGTTTCGGTTTTTTTTACTTGTTTCGCACAATCGACATTGTCTCTGAACGGGAGAAAGGCATCCGAAGACATCACTACATTTCTCTGTTCGGCTAACCAATCGCGGCGTTCCTCCTAAATTGGATTTCGATTTTTGGGCGAAGCGTTGCGTTTTTTCGAGTCTCTGCAAACTGGAAAAGCCGTCTAGTGAAGTTTCGCTTAGCCACTAAAAATACAAAAAACTTGCACATTTGCAAATTGTTGTCGGAAATTTTTAGTCAAACACTTACTAAACATACCCTAATAGTAGGTACATTAACAAAGGACTAAAAAGTATTCCTCATCACTAGACAGCTTTCAGTCTTCCCGTTTTTGGTCGCAAGTAGCCAGGAGGTATTTTGAAGTCTCGTCAAATCTTCACAAATCACTCAACAAAGAGGAATTTTTGGCGACAACAAGGTAACAATGGATGTGATGTGGATGATGTGAAAAAGGGCCCCCAATTTCAGAATTCAATCCAGAAAAGGGGGCAGAACTCGAAGAGCGAGCGCGCTTTAGAAATGCGGTTATTGCCGCTCGAGGGAGAATGTTACGTCAAACTCGGGAATATTTTCGAGTCTCTCACGTGGATACTTTTATACGTCAAACATTTGAAAGTTTTTGGCCTCAACGTTTCTTGGGGATGAGTCGATTTCGAAATCGTTTCATCCCAGAAAAAAAAAAAAGAGTAATCCCTATATGAAGAATGGCCCCGCTTAGTCTCCTGACGTTAGTCGGCTGCTTAAAATAGAGAATTTCTTCGAGGGTTTTCTCGAGGGTTTTCTCATCATTTTCTTTTCTTTAAAAACTTTATCAGATATCTTTTTATATCTATTTTCACCTGAGTGAACGGCTCAACTGGCTCCACGAAGAATTGGTTCCATTGCTCGATGGGCACCTGTAATATTGTGGTTTTAAGCGTTTTTAAGCTTTTAGCGTTTTTAAGCTTCAATTCTCATTTTGTGGCTTTAGAGTAAAACTTAAACTCTTAAACCTTACAAGGAACTACGGTAATCCTAGAAGTGGAATCTCATGAGCAACGTTTAAGTGATTTGAAAGATAACAAAGCGTCCCATAGGACTTGATAGCGTCCCATAGGACTTGATAGCGTCCCATAGGACCTAATGATTTGAGCAATGCATTCATTCTAGGATTAATAGGCTTGCACAAATAAACTCCAAATGCGGTAACCTTTTTGAGAATATCGCTTTAAAACTTGTAGCCCATAGCTCCATCAGGACTGTCTTCCCTTGTAAACAAATCTCAAACTGTAAGCTCACCTCATTCCCAAGCACTCCTTGTTCCCCTTGTAAACAAATCTCAAAACTGTAAGCTCACCTCATGCCCAAGCACTCCTGAGCAAAGCACATCAATCGCATTGCTTCTCTCCGATCGTTTAATCATCGGTCGCCATGGGAGAGAGAGGACTCGAGGGTGTTGACGAAGCCACCTAAATGGGGAAACTTATCATAATTCTATTAGACATTACAGTACCCTTGAATTCTTTCACTTTCAATTCATATGGATGCAGGTAGACAAGAAAAAGTTTGCCTAGTTTTGACTAGAGTTTGTTTCTCTCAAAGAAATTTGAATAAATTTACTCAAATAATTTTTTATTTAAATGACGCGTCAAATAAACGTCAAATAAACGTCAAATAAACGTCAAATAAACGTCAATAAACCTCAATAAACGTCAAATAAGGCGTTCTAAAAAGCGTTCTAAAATTTTGACGTAAAATTGCGAGCAATTCAGTTTTCTTTTTGTATCAAAGATTTCCGAAATAAGATATTCAGTCAACAAATGAATATCCTCTTGCTTTCGTTTTGGAAAAGCTTTCCCAAATAAGATATTCAGTCAAGTGATTGAATATCTTTTATTATATTTTTGTTTTCATTTTGTATAAAACTTTTTTCGAATAAGATATTCAGTCGAAAAACTGAATAGATTTCTTGGCAGCCTTATATAAAGGGTTTCTCGAAATTTTTTTATTGTTAAATAATATTTAAAAAATGGTACTCTTTACTGATAGTTTTTTTTCTTAAATATACATCGTACATCTTAAATGATAACATTTAAGATCATTATCATTGTTGTTATCATCAGTAATGTTATCATTGAAGATAACATCTTAAATGTTATCGTTTAAGTAACCTCTTAGACGATAATATTTAAGATGTAATGCTATCATTGAGGATAATATCTTATCGTTTAAGATAACGTCTTATATGTTATCGTTTAAGCAACCTCTTAAATGATAACACTTAAGATGTAATGCTATCATTTAAGCTAACATCTTATATGTTATCATCTAAGGTAACATCTTAAACGATAACATTTAAGATGCCTTATTTGAGAGGAACATATTTTAAACCATTTGCAGTACTTTTTTTGTTTTTGTTTTATTGTTCTTTAGCCTTAAACGTCATTCAGCTTTCGCTTAAGCTTAAACGTCATTCAGCTTTCGGTTTTTGCACTCCCCATTTCAATGGGATTTCTTTTCAGAGATTGAGGCAAGGGTAATTGAGCTGCTTGCTTGGACAATAAGTGCATCGACCCGTGCATACGAAAGCTAGTTGGGTTATTTGAGCTGTAAACGCACCCTTTCTAATCCACTCTTGCTCTAGCGGCGTATTCTCCAATTTTTCTTATAGCAATGACTTGATTTCACACAAGAAAAGTGAAGAAATCAGTGCACTAGAAAGGGTTTGTTTACAGCACAAAATACACAAGCACAAGTTGCTTAGTGTTTTTGGTTTTGCACTCATTTCATTTCGTCACGTGTACTTTTTTACATCACCGCCATTCGGCACTTT
Organism: Mesorhabditis belari; assembly: GCA_958450365.1. Taxonomy (NCBI): domain Eukaryota; kingdom Metazoa; phylum Nematoda; class Chromadorea; order Rhabditida; family Rhabditidae; genus Mesorhabditis; species Mesorhabditis belari. The sequence goes on from CAUEEP010000732.1 coordinate 2,109,691, forward strand.
ATCAAAATTTTCTCGTTTTTGATGAGTTTCAAGGGTTCTATTCTAGGCTTTTTCTTTCAATAAACACTTGCAGCGCAGAGAAATGAAGTGGGCATTTCGATTGAAAGAAAGAAAGAAAAAAAGCAAAAAAAGTACTTCGTCATTCAGTCCTCTTCTCGAAAACGTTGTTTTTTTTAAAATTTAGATTTCGGGATCCCGATGGAAAATAATGAAATCGCGCTCATCGTTTACGAGATTTTTGCGCGAAGACTAAAAATATCTCATTTGAGGATTACGCTTTCTGCTAAAGCTATAGTGAATCGCATAGATGAATATTTTGATTTATTGTTTATTATCATTTAGAATTGATTTAGAATTGATTTAGAATTGATTTAGAATTGATTTTGAATTGATCCTTTTCTAACCGCTAGATCATTGCAATGATCTAGAAGCTATTGTGCGCGGGTTACGGTAGGTTATCCATTGCGATTTTAAAAACGATTTATCTGACCTCAAAATCAATGGATTTTGACGTTTTTGGTCTTAAAATGACCAGAAAGAAAATATCTTTAAAAATTCGCCGGGGATTTTTGATCCATCCTGAAATACGGGTTTTCGAGTGCTTTTTAGAAAACCCATAATGGGATTTTTGGGTAAATCTCATTTTTAAGAAAAACTGTCGAATCGATTTTAAAAAAAGTTTCAGATTCGGAATCAGCGCAATTTTTCACGTTGAATGGTATGTCAAACTTGAATTTTGACCAGAAAATTTTTTCGCGGCGTTGTGCATTGTATGAACTGGGGAAAAGTAAAATGATCATCGCTGGGGATTCGAACGTGCCAATATTTGGCCTATTGGGTGAACATTTTATCAGTTGGCTGCACCGCTGCGTTTTCCTGACTCTGTTAGTCGTTCTAATATGTTAGTCGTTCTAATAAGTAGCCCTAGATCTTCAGGATTTGATCTTCTACAATTTGGTTGTCACCTTTGCGACTACTTTAAGTTCTTGAGCACATAAACTGGTAGAAATTACATCGAGTTCGTTCCTAAACCGTGCCCCTTTCTACCGTAATCTTATCTTATCTAATTCATCGACTTTTTCTATCTTTTGATATCCTTTCATAGTCAGAGACAAAAAAGAACCTATTTCTATAGTACTTTTTACTATTCTGAGCTTTTTTACTCCGGAAATTGAGAAGTTTCTTTGAATTCCGCTCTTTGAAAGTTAAATTTCTCTCACTCTCACTATAAAAACTATAGAAATCATGAGAATTTTGAAAAACTTTAAACTTAATCAAAAAAAACTATTGATTATAAGGCTTGGCTGCACCGCTGCGTTTTCCTGACTCTATTAAACTATTGATTTTACTCATAAATTGAGGTCAACTGTACCCTGTGAATGTTTTCTTTAATGGGTCTTTAATCGGTCTTTAATGGGTGATTGGCAAATGTTTTTTCAGCGTTTCTTCAAACGTTCCGTTTTTAGCAGTTTGATTTGAGAGATTTTTGGATTCAATCATTTCAAAAATCAACTTAAACCACACCACTAACCACTGAGCTATTCGGTAGCTTTCTTATATAAAGATAAAGTTTATTCTATTTTCTCTCAAGTATTCCGTAGAAGTCAAAGAGATTGGGCATCATTAAAACTCTTCGGCATCTTTAAAACGTTATCGCTAGTGAGTCAATCCCTGAGTAAAGTCTTTTTCGGAAATTTCGGAAATCGGTAATCTTACCTCTATTTTTACCTAACTTCTGCCTAAACAAAACCTAATTTCTACTATTTTAACGGTAAGAATGCTTAAAGTACTCCTTTTTGGAGTACTGGAGTACTTTTTGGAGTACTGGAGTACTTTTTGGAGTACTGGAGTACTTTTTGGAGTACTGGAGTACTTTTTGGAGTACTGGAGTACTTTTTGGAGTACTGGAGTACTTTTTGGAGTACTGGAGTACTTTTTGGAGTACTGGAGTACTTTTTGGAGTACTGGAGTACTTTTTGGAGTACTGGAGTACTTTTTGGAGTACTGTTTTCACTTAGCAAGAGATGCAATTCACTAACAAAAAGTCTGTGAAGAGTTGGGTATTTCCTTCTCTTTTCCCTTGTATTTCCTCATTTTTAACAACAAGCTTTTAACAACAACGGTAACAAGCTACCAAATAGCTCAGTGGTTAGTGGTCCAGTCAGTGATCTGCCCGGAAAGCAGGGGGTCGAGGGTTCAATCTCCTCTCCGGAAATGTTTCTTTGCCATTCCATTATTTTATTATCCTAGATAATCGCGGTCTAGAATCTAGATATCTAGATATCGAGAGTTTTGGATTATCTAGATATCTAGATATCTAGATAATCGAAAACTGCATTTATTGTCTGTCTGTTTGTCTGTTTCCGCGTTTCTTTTGAAGAGATCAAAAATTGAAAGCAATAGAAAGAGAGTGCATAGTTTGACGTATTTTTCTAGAGAATTGGCAAGAAAATAGCAAGCACGGGGTTCTTATCAATAGTCAATAATATCTATTTTGAGAGCTGTCCTGTCCCCTTTCTATTCACTATATTTTGGGGGGTCTTTATTGTGTGAATTAGTGGGTTCCAATCAAAAAAAGCCCATCAATTCCTTTTTTTTTGTTGATCTAAGCAATCATATTTCCTTTTTTGACATTCTCACACTAGCAATGCCTATTTCCGGCCTCATTGTTTAGATTGAATATTTCGTGGTTTTAGAATGAGAATTTTGATTCTCATTGATCACTATATACTTCAAAGACATTAAAATTTGAAATTAGTCATTTAAAAGCTTTTCTAAGCTGTTTGATCATTGTTTGATCATTTGAATCAGTTTGAATCAGCTTGAATCAGTTTGAATCAATCTGAATCAATTTGAATCGATTTGAATCAATTTGAATCAACTAGAATCAACTTGAATCAATTTGAATCAATTTGAAACAATCTGAATCAATTTGAATCAATTTGAATCAATTTGAATCAATTTGAATCAATTTGAATCAATTTTAATCAATTTTAATCAATTTTAATCAATTTTAATCAATTTTAATCATTAGAATCAACTAGAATCAATTAGAATCAATTTGAATCAATTTGAATCAATCTGAATCGATTTGAATCGATTTGAATCAATTTGAATCAATTTGAATCAACTAGAATCAATTAGAATCAATTAGAATCAATTTGAATCAATTTGAATCAACTAGAATCAACTAGAATCAACTAGAATCAACTTGAATCAATTAGAATCAATTAGAATCAATTTTAATCAATTTTAATCAATTTTAATCAATTTTAATCAATTTTAATCAACTTGAATCAATTAGAATCAATTAGAATCGATTTGAATCAATTTGAATCAACTTGAATCAATTTAAATCATTCGAAAGAGTTGCAAAAAACAAAAAAAACTCATCCCTGACTATCGGCTGACTATCAGTCAACCGTTTTCTTCCAATTGTATGCAAAATTTCAAATGTCTTTCATAAATTAAACAGCTTTTCAATGTTTTCTTAAACTTATTCCCATTTACGATTCTTAACCGATCTTTCTTAATTTTCTGCTATTTACAATATTCCAATAGCTCTTAATCAGTCCAATAGCTCTTAATCACAAATTTCTAGCAAAACTCGGATGCAAGAGTTGATTTGTTTCAAGGAAAGACGATGCAACGACGTCTTAGGTGATTTTAAACAACATAATTTTTAAATCCTGAAAAAACAAGTTGAGAAAAACAAGTATCTCAAGTTTAAAGCAAATTTCATCTCAAAAACAACGGCTCAAAAACAATGTAATCGTTCTAGGCTCAATGTAATCGTTTGCTACCTCATCGCACTGTCCGCGTTCACCGGGATCGTCAGAGCGATGCTCATGTTTGACAAAGGTTTGGAGAAAGTTAAAGAAGTTCTATCAAAACAAAAAACTACTCCGGGTTTACGTACTTCAGCCTTGAGCCTTGAGCCGTTAAAACAAGGTCGATCTCAATAAAACAATCATTTTTTTCAAAACTACTGTAGGTAAACTGTTATCTGGTTGTCTGGTTGATCAATAATAGGTCAGACTGGCTGGCTTTACTCTAGGCTTTACTATAGGCTTTACTGTAGACTTTACTGTAGGCTTTACTGTAGGCTTTACTGTAGGCTTTACTGTTAAACCCACAACCGAGTCTGGAGCTGGCTTTGGATTGAGTCTAACCAGACTCTAACGGTTAGAGTCTAACCAGACTAACCAGACCCTGAGCCTAAGCCTAAGCCTAAGCCTAAGCCTAAGCCTGAGCCTGAGCCTAAGCCTAAGCCTAAGCCTTAGAGTCTAACCAGACTCTAACGGTTAGAGTCTAACCTAGCTTTGCTTTACTCGATTGTTCTTGACTTAGACTAGTCTTATAGATATCTTTATCTTTAGTGGATGCTGAATCATCTTGTCTTCTGTCGATGTGTGATGTGGATTCGGGTTGTGTACCGGTCGGGTGTTCGGTGGATCAAAATGAAAGAATCGGTTGCGGTTATTTCAATCTCAACATCTACCAGTTTCGGGTAGCGTTTTAAAGCAAGAGAATCCTTAGAAAAGCCTTTTAGCAATGCTATCAACCCGGGAAAAAAGATGACGAGAATGAGGAAGAAGCCTGGATGCATTGTGCAGAGGATTATCACTGCTCAGCGAATTGTATCCGAGTGAGTGATCAAGAATCTAGTATTCTACATCAAGAATCTACAAAATCTAGTACAGGAAAGGCTCTAGCTTCTATTTCACTGCGATAAAGTATTCAAATGACAAAGTTGAACGACTTTAAAGTCTTACACTTAACTTCAACTGAAAAGACTCAACTTAATGACGATTTACAAGTACAAGAACAGCTCTAGCTATGGAAAAATCTTATAAACTGACTTTTTATAGATCATAGCCTCACGATTTCGACTGAAATGCTATGGAAAAAGCGATTGTGAGACGATGGCTCGAATCCACGATGGGGGAGCCAACGGGTGTCGAGACTCGAACACTGCTACTTACTGGAAAAAGGTTAGAACAAGAACAAGAACAAGAACAAGAACAAGAACAAGAACAAGTAGAACAAGAACAAGAACTAGAACAAGAACAAGAACTAGAACAAGACAAGCTAGAGATGAAATTATAATATCAGCCCAAAGTTACTGCCAAAATTTCAACTATTTACTAATAAAGATTTCAAAATTAAACTAGGAGTTTGGAATGAAGTTCAACTCTGGAATGAAGTTGGAATGAAGTTAGAGCCGTAAGTCAAGTCCAGAGCAGGCTTAGGCAAGTCTAGCCCAGGATCTGGCTTGAATATTAGGCTTTGAATCAACTCTGCTGTCAAGTGGATCCAAACAATTTATGAATACAAATATATACATAATATAAATAGGCTTATAATATAAATAGTTACATTGAACGCTTAAAATTCTATAGACAGGATTCTATAGACATTATAGTTTTTGGGTTTTAAAAAAGCAACTCATTGAGTGGGTATGCTTTGATCGGTTAGCTAGATCAGATTTCTAACCAAATCCCATTCCTAGATGCGAAATTTTAACTGGTGAAAGATCGATAAGTCAATTTCGCATCTAGAAATGGGATTCACCTAAGAATCTAATCTAGCTAACTGGTGAAAGATCGATAAGTCGCTAGATTCTCTATTACCCCATCTCTAGATATCTAATGCTTATAGAAAATTCCTAACCAAATCCCATTTCTAGGTGCGAAATTTATGTGGTGACGCTTGCAACAAGCCGATTTTCCGACGCCAATGAGTCATTTTTGCTTTTTTTTTCGCTCTTTGTCTTCCCTATATTTGTGTCTTTCTCATTTTTCGATCAACTCTGATCAACCAAAGAGATCTCAAAGTGTCTGTCCCATTTTCATTTTAGTGCAAAAACAAAAGTTTTGTCTGGATTTTTTCACCGTTTTTCTTTGAGAATAAACTTTTGCGAACTTGTTAATAAGATTTTGTTAAAAGATTAAAGATTATCAGAAGAACTAGCAGATCTAGAAGATCTAGGAGATCTAGCAGATCAAGCAGATCAATCAGATCAATCAGATCAATCAGATCTGCTAGATCAGATCTCATTCATCTCATTCTCATCGTTTCGGGAGTTTCTTTTTTTTGTATCATTTTTGAAAAGCTATTGGAATATTGTAAATAGCACAAGTTTTAGAAGTAGATTTACATGGTAAAGAAAGTTTTCTCTCACCAATTAGCTGCCTTCTCGCCAGCGAGCCGAGTGCAATGGATACGCGACTGTTGCCCAGCGCCCATTCCAATTACCTAAAAGAAATTTATAGTTTATTAAATAGTAAGTAAAGAAAAGCGATACTAATATTAGTCTAATTATTAAAGAGAAACGATTTACTTCAAATCTTTTCAGTTTTCAGTATAATTACTTCTTTCTAAACCATAACCAGACTCATAATCAACTCAGATTTGTTATAAAGTGATATAAGTCTGGTAGGATAAACTAGATAAGCTAGAGAAGCTTGGATAGGTTAAACTATTCAAATTTCATTGATAAACTTCATTCTCATCTCCCAACCTGTCCCCGATGCACAAAGCAAACTGAGCAACAAGTGTTAACTCTGTTATAAATTGATGCAAGTATGATAGGATAAGCTAGAGAAGCTTGGATAGAATAAACTATTCAAGTTTCATTGATAGAATCTTCCAATCTGTCCCCGATGTGCAGCAAACTGAGTTTTAAACTCAACTCAACTTGTATCAACTCAAATTTGTTATAAATTGATCCAAGTATCAATGGGATAAGCTAGAGAAATTTGGATAGGTTAAACTATTCAAATTTCATTGATAAATGTCATTTTCATCTCCCAACCTGTCCCCGATGTGAAAAGCAAGCTGAGTTTGAAACTCATCTCAACTTGTGTCAACTCTATCAGACTTATATCACTTTATATTTGTTATAAATTAATCCAAGTATCAATGGGATAAGCTAGAGAAGCTTGGATAGGATAAACTATTCAAATTTCATTGAGAAATTTCATTCTCATCTCCAAACCTGTCCCCGATGTGCAAAGCAAACAGAATTTGACTGGGTGTACTTGAGGGCAATCGTCGCCACGATCAAATCCAATGTGGCCTCTTTTGAGAGCTAAAAAGAAAGCTATAAGCTAAGAAATGATCAGTGAAGATTTAGATGTATGAAAATTTAACGAAAATCAAAACCTATACCTCTTTCACCTCACCAACGACTTTCTTAAAAGTCTCTGAACTGATGACCGCATCGTTGCGCTTTTGGCTGAAATTGCGATCTTTGGAATCTGACAAAGTCCATTATCGTTTACCGTAATCTTAGCCCGAAAACCGTTCGCTCTTCGAGATCCGTTGGAACATATTGTGGATTGATCTTTAGAGAATTTGAATCAATATTAAAGATAAATCACAACTTTTCTCTACCTTTAACACTGTATAATTTCCATTTTTCTTTTTTGCAAGCAAAGATAAAGCAGCTGGCTCATAGTCAGGCGCCACAACACCATCAGAAACCTGAAAAGAGTAAAGTAACTTTGAAAAAAGGTCGAAGTGTTGTTGTTCTCTTGTTTTTTTTTGTTCTACTTTCAGTATCCTATTGTAAATAGTCAAAATTGAGAAATGAAAACTGAATATCCTTTAGTTAGCCATCTTTACAGTAGATTCTACAGTAAAATTTTCCTAATCTTTGTTTCAATTGAATTTTTGATTTATGAATTATTGATTTATGAATTATTGATTGAATGTAATAAGCTAGAGGTTAACTACCGTATTTCTTCGAATAGAAGACCGGGTAAAGAGTATCATCGCGTACTCCTGTGTAGCAGCCCTTTTTAAAATTTCTTTTCTGCATAAAAGCTTTCAATGAAGTGCTCCAGGGCTGGAAAATGACTCAAAAATACCACATGAGCTAACCGATTTTTGAGCCATTTTCCAGCTCTATAGCACTTCATTGAAAGCTTTTAAGCAGAAAAGAAATTTTAAAAAGGGAGAAACTTTGGAAGCTGTAAATAGTCACCAACTCGGTGTTCTAGTGGCGAGTTCTAGTGGCGAGTTCTAGTGGCGCAAGATCTAGTGGCGCAAGATCTAGTGGCGCAAGATCTAGTGGCGCAAGATCTAGTGGCGCAAGATCTAGTGGCGCAAGATCTAGTGGCGCAAGATCTAGTGGCGCAAGATCTAGTTGCGCAAGATCTAGTTGCGCAAGATCTAGTTGCGCAAGATCTAGTGGCGCAAGATCTAGTTGCGCAAGATCTAGCTGCTCAAGATCTAGTTGCACAAGATCTAGTTGCACAAGATCTAGTTGCACAAGATCTAGTTGCACAAGATCTAGCTGCGCAAATAACCCAATTCCGGAAACTAGCCCCATTTCTTTGTTAGTTATTCTTTTATATAGATAATATTATAGTTTATTCAATTATTATTTCCACCTCTCTATTGATGATCTTCGCCGTCAATTCATCACATTTCTCGGAAAGTGCGATAAAATCCCCAAAAGAAGACATTCGATCAGCACCTTAAAGAAAGAAAAATTCATTTCACTTCATTTATTAGCTGAATATCTTCAAATGAATCTTCAAATGATTTATCGAAAAACGAAACACTGAACAAAAAACGTTTTTTTTATTGTTTTTTCAGCTTTAAAGCTTGAGTTATGGACCCGAAGCTCATTCAAAAAAAAGAAACAAATCTGTTCTGTTATGGAAACGCATCTGTTCTGGCACTATTGAACGTTATCATTACTGACAATAAAAGATAAGAACAAGTTGAGTGCACCAGAAAGGATATGTTTACATTTCCTTACACTTCAAAAAAAGAAACAAACATTCCAACGAAATTTTTCTCTCAAAAAGCGAAACTCAATGGGTTATTTTCAAGAAAAAAACATTCAAATTTCATTTTTTTGTTTGTTTAGTACGAAAAATTGGCTTGTTTTATAGCTGTTTTATTAGCTGTTTTATTAGCTGTTTTATAGCTGTTTTATAACTGTTTTATAGCCTTTTTTCATTCCACAGCTCACCAAGAAGATCAGTCAACTTTTCTAACCGATCCATTCTCAAAAGAGGCCACTCCTGTTCTAGAAAAACTTGGTTTTAAGAAAATTCAATCATAAACTTATTAAAAAGCATTTAAACAATGAATTGGTTACAGTAATTCGTCTAGTTTTTCTAACAACTACTTTCTAACGTCTGCTTTTTCTAACGTCTAACATCTTTCTTCACTTTTTTCAAGAGACTTTCATTTCCTCGTCAATTGATTGACAAGGAAGTATTTATTTTAGAGAAATGAATTTGTGAGAATTGAGTTTTGTTTATTGAACATTCATTGAAAATTCATTGAAAATTCATTGAACTTTCATTGAACATTCATTGAATATTCATTGAACTCCCATTGTACATTCATTGAACTTTCATTGAACTTTCATTGAATATTCATTGTACATTCATTGTACATTTATTGTACATTCATTGAACATTCATTGTACATTCATTGAACATTCATTGTACATTCATTGAACTTTCATTGAATATCCATTGAACATTCATTGAACTTTCATTGAACTTTCATTGAATATTCATTGAACATTCATTGTTTACCTCTAGCTCTCGCATAAGCAGCAGCAAGTGATGGTCTTTTTGTGTCTAATGTCAGATCGTTTACCATACACGCTTGCATTTCCCCCTCATTTAGCGGCACACCCACAGCAGCTCCTAGAAAGTATTTTTGTTCTGAAACTTCTGAAACTGTTCTGAAACTTCTATAGAGATCATAGCTTTAAATTAATCAAATTAGAATGAAGCTAGATTTGCTATAAGCAAAGAAATATGCTTAAAAAAAACCTGCTAATGACACATGCTTGCTTGTAGCTTAGGTTACTGTAGCTTAGATCCCATATAACATTCCTGTAGCCTAGTTCACTGTAGCTTAGTATTTTTGTTCTGAAACTTCTATAGAGATCTTAGCTTTAAATTAATCAAATTAGAATGAAGCTAGATTTGCTATAAGCAAAGATATATGCTTTAAAAAAAACCTGCTGGTGACACATGCTTGAAAGAAGCGGCTGCTGGATGGGCTGTGGCTTCAGAAAGCTCCTAAACATAATGATAAATGAAGTTTTTGTCATGGTAACTAAACTGAAAAGTGAAAAGTTACCGTATTTGTTCGAATAGAAGACCGGGTAAAGAGTATCATCGCGTACTCCTGCGTAGCGGCCCTTTTTAAAATTTCTTTTCTGCATAAAAGCTTTCAATGAAGTGCTATAGGGCTGGAAAATGACTCAAAAATACGACATGAGCTAACAGATTTTTGAGTCATTTTCCAGCCCTATAGCACTTCATTGAAAGCTTTTATGCAGAAAAGAAGTTTTAAAAAGGGCTGCTACGCAGGAGTACGCGATGATACTCTTTACCCGGTCTTCTATTCGAAGAAATACGGTATCTAGTCCTCAAAAAAGTTAGAAAACAGTTTTTTTATAGGTTTGAAATCAAGGAAAATAAAAGGGATATCTTAAATTTTTAGTGGATCGAACGTGTCCCAATAAATGTATGATTCTATTGAAGCCTAGATTACTGTAGCTTAGGTTACTGTAGCTTAGATCCTATGCAGCATTACTTGTAGCCTAGGTTACGTAGCTTAGATTACTGTAGCTCAGATCCTAGATAGCATTACTGTAGCCTCGGTTACGTAGACTTAGGCTACCTAGTTTAGGTTACTATAGCTCAGATCCTATCCTATCCTATCCGGTTACGTAGCCTAAATCCTACATTGCATTAGCATTACTCTAGTCTAGTTTACTGTAGCTTAGCTCCTATATAGCATTACTATAGCCTTGATTACGTAGCCTTGATTACTGTAGCCTAAATCCTACATTGCATTATTATAGCCTAGACATTACTCTAGTTATTTACCTTAACAAGTTGCCATCCATTCAACGCGTCGAGAATATTGATGTAACCGGGCGCCCCGTTGAGAACTGAAAAGATGGAGACTTTTCTAATTGAAATTTTCTCATAAAAACCACTTGATCACCTCGTTCACTGTTTAGTCTATTTGCTTTGAACTATTTGTTATGGTAACTAAACGAGAAAGGACAAGAAAAAGGCACAAAAAAAAGCACATCTTCAAAATAGTGTTCTACACATTCAAGCATCATTCATTTCAAAAGAAATAACAAAATCTTTCACAAACATTTCAAAAGTCAAAATGTCTTTCAACAGCTACCGTAATCTTGACTTCAGTTTATCCATTAAGTATTGTACAATAGCCTTTGGGAATTACAGTATCTTTTGGGAATTACAGTATCCTTTGGGAATTACAGTATCCTTTGGGAATTACAGTATCCTTGAATCCTCAAAAAAAGCAATTTCTTAGGGTAAAGCCTTTAAGCTTTACTTGATTTAGCTTAAATTTCTTCCCAAACAAACCATATTCGAAGCGATCTAGTCAGGACTACAAATCACTGTAACTTTCTTTAACATTCACACTTTTGAGTGTACTTTAATCTATTCGAAAACTCTTGAGATTCTCTATTTTTTAAGCTATAGATCATATCAGTCCAGTAGATTTGAAGCAAGTTAGAAGTGTTTTTAGTGTCCATGTCTAACCTTGACGCTGTTGGTTTGGCTTCTGACTCGGCCCTAGGTTCTGTTTGGAAGATCTCTGCTTAAAAAAATCAGTAGAGAATCACCAGGTTATGATAGGGTGACACTAGAGTCAAGATTACGATAGCTTGACACGTTTTAGAAAACATTTAAGTTGCAGCATGCAAGACAAAACCCAAGCGACAGTACCCATGACCGGTTGAGCGGGTTTCGGTATTCTTCGCGGAGATTGCGATTGAGAGACTCGTCCATTTTGGCTATTTTTTGGCTTGATTTTTGTCGGCTCATGTCGGTGGATTCCATTTAGATTTCCATTGCCATTTCCATTTCCATTTCCATTTTTCCACACCCGATTCATCAACTTCGAATCTCTTGATTTTGAGCGACCTGTACATTGAAAAAGACATTTAAACAGGAAAGTGACAAGGACAAGATGTACTTTGAACTCAAAAACCCTCAAAAACAAATCTTTCTGGCTCACTAGAGTTTCCTTGTGAAATAAAATGCACAAGAAAGGGTTCGTTTACGATTTTTGAGTGCAAAGTACAGAAAGAAAATGAATAGATAGAGCTGCTTTTTAAAGGAAAACAAAGAAAGCAGTAGCAAAGTGCGTAAAGTTACGTAAAGTCTCGTTTCTATTATTTTAGTTTATTTATCGCTTTTACCCTTGCAGAATCTGGTGCACAATATCGTAAACTTATAGTTTGAAGTACAGGAAAGTCCTGTACAGTACTCTAGAGTACTCTAGAGTCTACAACTACAGTACTCTAGAGTCTACAATTACAGTACTCTAGAGTCGACAACTACAGTATTCTAGAGTCTACAACTTTCCTAAGTACCCTACAATTTGTCCATTGTATCCTAGTACTTTAGAGTATCTAGTAAGGATTTTAGAACCTCAAATCTCAAAGAATTCAACGCCAAGTATAGACATACCGTTGTTTTTGTCGACCCTTCACGCTCTCTTATGGCCGACTGGCTAAGAGGCCTGGTTCTTAATCTGGAGGTTCGATCCCGATTGAAGGGTTCAATTCCGCCTGTTGTCTTTCGTCTCTTTTTCTCCATTTTTTTCTTCCCTACATTTAGGGCTTAATTCTTTCTATTCTAATACTTTGTGTATTCTTTCTACCAAATTGTGAACATTGTAAACAAAATGTTTTTTTTCACCTTTCAACGGCATCTCATCTTGCTCCGTAAACAATTCAGCATCGTTTTTCTGATGAGGGTTCATCCCTAAAAAGATTTTCGATATTTATTTCCCATTTCATTTACCGTATCTCAAGGGAATCGACTTTTCCCCATCACCGGCGAATCGTCGTCTCATATAGGTGGCAATGCTTTCATCATAGGAAGAGGTTTGCTCAAAAGCCTAAATACTTTTAAATACAATTACTATAATTTACATAATTCTCTAAAATTCTCATTTCCTTAAACGTTTTTGAACGTTTTTTGATCAATTTTCTATAAAGTTTTTAAAATATTTGAACCTGTTGAAAAGAATTTTCCATTTCATTGCTATTTCGAAAGTTTTCCTTTCATTTTCTCCAAACCGAGAAAGGAAGTGCGCTTTAGTGAGTTGATTCCTTTTTTTTTTCAGAGTGTATTGGATGGAATGAAAAAAAGAGGGAACTAGCCTTTTCCCTTTTCCCCCCAATCGTTGCAATAAACTCTGCTAGACCCTTCAAAAAAATCTATTCCTTTTCTCGAAATTCAAAACCCTTGAAGGCAATAAGAAGAATGAAATATTGAGGTGAAAAGAGAGACAAAATTCGGGAATCGTTTAGGATTGTTATTGCTCAAGAAAAGGATCTTTAGCTTGATTGGCTTGCTTTAGCAGACTGCCTTGCTTTAACAGATTCGCTTGTTTTAACAGATTGCCTTGCTTTACAGATTGCCTTGCTTTAACAGATTAGCTTGCTTTAACAGATTGCCTTGCTTTAAAGCCTAAAGGTGAGCAAGTTCTAGTCATAAAGCCAGTCAGGCCTGGCCTGATCTGGCTTAACTTTGTCTGTCGTTCCTTACTTTAATGTACTTATTTTATCAGTTTAACTTCATCAGCAGTTTATAAAGGAGATAAACTAGTTGATAAAGGAGATAAACTAGCTGATAAACTAGAAGATAAAGCTGATAAAGTAGAAGATAAAGCTGATAAACTAGCTGATAAAGCTGATAAAGTAGAAGATAAAGCTGATAAACTAGAAGATAAAGCTGATAAAGCTGATTAACTAGCAGATAAAGCTGATCAACTTCTAGCTTAAAGCGAAATTGTTATTCCAGATCAAGTGGAAATAGCTTAAATTTAATAATGAATACTTAAGAAAGATCTAAAGAAAACCAACGATTTGCTTTACGGCTAGCATTATGAATCAGTTGTTCGAGAATGTAGAATGATCAGATTTCTCTCATTTATATAACCCAATTGTTTTTGTTTTCAACTTTCAACAACTGTTTTTGATCTCTTAACCACAGATTTTTCAAGTGTTTACTCGATAGATTCAAATAGCTAAAAGCTTTTCCAAAAATTCCCCATTGAATCACTTTCCATTGAGCGGAAATGGACCGCATCCGGTGAAGTAAACTAAGGATGAGATTGACCCTTCAAGCAGAAAAGGAGGAGTTGAATATAAATGCCTTGATGTTTGCAAGGAGTAATGCTCTAGTTTCATCGGAAAAGGAGGTACCACATGATGGAGACTATTCATAGACATAAAATAGGGTTGTTTCAGGGCTAGGTCAGGTTTAAATCTAACTTCTAGCGAGTCTAGTCAAATATCTTTTTATCATCTAAATCGCAAAAGAAAAACTCCTTGTGTAAATGACTGGCGAAGTGTTTTTTGTGCGCGCGAACAATCGTTCTCCATCTGGCATACGCCCGGAGATGGGGTCCTTCCGTTTTCCAATCCGGGAAAACCAAAGTCGTGCAAATTTCAAGGTTGAGAAATCAATCGTTTCTCGAATTTTGAAGCTTCATTATAATCAAGCTCTGGCTCCATTGCTCTGGGTCTACTATTGTCAAGAAAAACAAAGATCAACCGAAGAGAAGCCACTGTTCGAGACTCTCGGATAACTCTCGGAATCGGATGACTCTTCTTTTAAAGCACGCACGGAAAACCATCAAGAATTTGATATCCATCAAGAATTACTAGCAACCGTTCGAAATTCTATCAGTCCTCGTACTGTGCAGTGACGCTTGAATCATGCTATTTGAAAGACTGAAGGAAAAGGAGCGGGCAGCGACTGAGTCTCCAGCTCAATCTCCAGCTCAATCTCCAGCTCAAACTCCAGCTCAAACTCCAGCTCAATCTCCAGCTCAATCCCTAGATCATCTCGCTGTTTTAGTCCATAGACATGGATTGAGCTTTAGACAAATATAAACAGCATTCGATGCTAACAAGGATTTGGTGATCCATCAGTGGCTAATTTCTAAGCCAAAATCAAGTAGATTCTGATAGATTAGTGATTTAAATGTACAATAGCGGTCAAAATGATTCGTACACCGTTTTGGATTTAACCATGAAGAACTGAAGTATTCATTAGATAAGTTAAGAATAGTTATTGTATAGACTGGTTAAAATTAGTGTATAGACTGAGTCTTTTGATTTAACAGAGTTTTGTTTAGAAGTAATAGCAGAAAACGCAAAACAGCAAAACGATTGGTGTACAAATCATTTTGAGTGCTTTATTATAAGCGTAAGTGGCATACCATCGGATCCGGAAACCCATTCGTTCCATTTGTTCCATTCGTTCCATTCGTTCCATTCATTCCATTTGTTCGTCGTTGACTGTGTGATCTTGATCGATCAAACATTCTTGATGACGATGGGGATAATGTTGATGACGATCTTGATGCTCTTTCTTCCTCTTTTTGTTTAAATTTCCAAGCCATCGATGATATTCGAGACATTGTTTGTGGAAAGTGTTTACGTGAAAGTGTTTACCCGAAGGAAAAGAATTAATAAACAATGATTGCCGTTAAAGAAGTTAAAGAATGACCCGTTGTATCGGTGGAATTGATCAAATAGCTAATATAGAGAAGATGTGGCTATCGAATGATTAACGATAGCATATTTTGATTTAATAGATTGATGGATTGATGGCTTTGATGGCTTTGATGAAGTGATTGACGAAGTGATTGATGAAGACAAGTTTATAGTGAAGAATCGCTTTCACAAAGAGATGAAGACAAGTTTTGTAGAGAAGAATCGCTTTCAAAGCAGAAACAGAATTCAACAAATTGCTGCAATATTCTATTTTCGGCTAGAAATCAGCCTCGAATCTCGAATAATAGTTCAGAATTCAGTTCAGCTAGCAAATCAATCAGAAAATCTCCAGAAATCGCTCAGTTCACTCAAAAAGCCTCTCAGAAATCGATCAAAGCCAGCATTGAGTTGGTCAAGAGCGAAAAAAATTCAGTGTCAAGGGAAACTGAAAAGCTATGCGACAAATTGAAGTTGTCGGCTGAGGAGAGAAGAAAAAGAGAAGAGAGAAGTTCCTCTCGAAAATGAAGACTAAGAGAATTGACAGAAAGCAGACGATGTGTTAGAGAGTTGGGGAAAGGGGGTCACTTAGTTTAGAAGAGAGGCTGAGGCTGAGGCTGAAGGAGAGGTAGGGCCCTTCTATGGCTTAAAATCAAAACCTCTCTTCCTCTCTTCTTTCGAGAACTGAACTCATTTCGACTTTAGGCCCCAGACACACCATTCCCTTCTCGGGCATTCCCATTTCAATTTTTTTGGGATGAACGATTCGGAAATGCAAATATTAAAGCTCGAAGGTGGCTTTTGAATTGCAGAGATTAAAGAGCTACGAATAGGGCTACGTGGCTACGAATAGGCTACGAATAGGCCATCATGGCTACTAATAGGCCATCATGGCTACTAATAGGCCATCATGGCTACGAATAGGCTACGGATAGGCCATCATGGCTACGAATAGGCTACGGATAGGCCATCATGGCTACTAATAGGCCATCATGGCTACTAATAGGCCATCATGGCTACGAATAGGCTGCGGATAGGCCATCATGGCTACTAATAGGCCATCATGGCTACTAATAGGCCATCATGGCTACGAATAGGCTACGGATAGGCCATCATGGCTACTAATAGGCCATCATGGCTACGAATAGGCTACGGATAGGCCATCATGGCTACTAATAGGCCATCATGGCTACTAATAGGCCATCATGGCTACGAATAGGCTACGGATAGGCCATCATGGCTACTAATAGGCCATTATGGCTAGGAATAGGCTACGAATAGGCCATCATGGCTAACTGGCTAAGAGTTTTGTATCTTAGCTAGAGTCAAGGCTAAGAACTTAGCTAGAGTCAAGGCTAAGAACTTAGCTAGAGTCAAGGCTAAGAGGCCAAGGGTTCAATCCCAGCTAGATGCCCTCACTGCCTCTTTCCCTCTTTCCAAATTGCTGAAATAGAATTCAGTATCAGCAATCATTTAATCAAAAAATTGAAGCTCAACGTTTGCTGTCAACTCTTACCTCAAAATCGTCATCATTGTCAGCATATGGCAACCAATCAGTCATATCCTTGATGTCATTATATTCATTTTCCGTCATTTCCGACATTTTCTTTTGATTCTTTTGATCCCTAGAGAGACAAAAAGCTATTTGAAAGGATTTAAGGCGTTAAAATATGAATGGAAATTGATGCGATGAAAGTGATCAAGTTTTTGAAGTGTTTGAAGTGTTTGTAGTTGTTTGAAGTGTTTGAATCTTTGAAAAGTTTGAAAAGTTTACAAATTTTACGAGAAAATCGTTGAGAATATGTGAAGAAATCATTAAGAAATGAATTTAAAACAAAAATTTGATATCAAATCTAGAAATCGAGAAATCTAGTGAGAGTAATCTAGAAAATTGAGGTTTAGAATGAAATAATAAAGCTTTTTTCGCAAAGAAAACCATAAAATAGACGATAAAATGTGGATAGAAAGTGGATTTTCGAAAAATAAACAAATTTTATTATTTCACTTTGACTTTAAAACTAAAGAAAAGCTTTTTAAACCAAAAATTCTTTTATTTAACTATTCTTTTAAATAAAAATCGCTTAAAATGGGTAATAATAGTGAAAAATTGTTGAAAATTTCAGCTTACTAAACGAGTTAACTAAACTAGTTAGAAAGTAAACTAGTTAGAAAGTAAATTAGTTAGAAAGTAAACTAGTTAGGAAGTAAATTAGCTAGAAAGTAAACTAGTTAGAAAGTAAATTAGCTAGAAAGTAAACTAGTTAGAAAGTAAACTAGTTAGAAAGTAAACTAGTTAGAAGCTTTCAGATAAAGTTAATGATATAAAATTAAAGCTCAATGTCTTAAAGCTTCCTAAATACTGTCACTGGTTTCAAGAAACTTTATCGAAAGCAGTACGGCTAAAGATAATACAAGCAAATTGAACACAAAATTCTGGTGTTAACCCTTCCCAAGTCTCACAACACAAAAATTTGCAAAGCGAGGACTCGAACCCGAGCAAAAAATGAGCACCTCGCTTTGTATAGAAACACTTTATCCACTAGAACCCCAGCTCATATAATGACGACTCGCAAGAAAAGCCGATGATGATTGAATCACTAGCGGCTAGCTGATGGTGATTCAATCATTAGCGGCTGAAAATCACGAGCGGCTGCGACATAGAACGACGACTCGAATGAAAAGCCTTTTAAGCGAGATTTTGAAAACTTCTATCCCACGTATGAGCGGCTAATTTTTCCCGCATTTTGACTAGTTCTATAACTTTTCTTTCGATCGGCGGTGGCGAGCTGGGGTGCTTTCCATGCGTCAAATGGGATGCGTTTGCAAAGTGAACTCCTCAGTCTTATAGAGTAGGTGTACTTTGTGCTTTGAAATGTAAACAAATACCTTCTAGTCTACTTAATCTTGAGGAATTTGATGTAAATGAAGAAAAGCGAGAAAGGGTGTGTTTGCATTTTGGAGTAGGAAGATTAAAGGAGCAGGTACAAGACAAGAATGACTCTACAAGGCGCTCATCAAAGCATGGGATATAGAGTTGTGTCTCGGTTAAACCGGAAACGTTCTTTTTCGGTGAGTTTGTCGGTTTCGGTTTCGGTTAACCGAAACCGAACCGACAAACTCAGCTTTCGGCTGAACCGAAACCAAAATCGAACCAAAAAGAGCCAACCGAAACACAAAACTAATGGGGATACCCTCGAGGATGTCTAATTTGCACTCGATGACGATGCCTAATTTGCACTCGATGACGATGTCTAATTTGCACTCGATGATGATGCCACGGTCAACGCGCTTTCCCAAACTTTTGCAGGCTTGTCTGAATGCTGATGAAGGCAAATTTGAATTTAATTATTTGATTTTTTTTACTGTTATATGTTGAATAAAGATATTGAAAAGATAAAGATAATTAACTTTTCGAGACGAATTGCAATATTTGGTTAAAAGCCTTTGGTTAAAAGCCAAGATTAAAAGGCCTTTTGTGTGTTGCGGTAATTCTTGGTCACCCTGTATACAAAGCAAATATTGAATTGAACACATAACTAAAATTGACCTCAAACATGTCTTTATATAAAGCGAGATGTGAGGAAAAGATCATGAATTGAGATCCCATGAACAAGCAACAAAATGTGATGAGATCGCTTGCAAAACATGGAGAAAAAGAGTCAAAAAAGAATCAAAAAAGAGAGAGAGAACAAACCAACCAAGCCCCGAGACTCTTTCATTGAATATTTTATTCTCCGATGAATTTCTTTTTCTTTCTTTTTCATTGAAATTGTCGAAAAAACAAAGCCATAAATTTTTGGTTTGAAGAAATAAAAAAATTGGTTTTTGAGCTTAAAGAAAACCGAAAATAGCAAAGCTGAGAATGAATATTTGATCGATTTTGTAGATAAGAAGATGATTTATGTTCTTTCTTTTAATCTTATCAACAAGTTTTCTAGATGCATTAGTACAATAGAGTACCAAGAGACCAAATAGAGTACCTATTTCTACTTTTCAATCATTCTTCCAAGTGGTTTCCCCTTTGATTTCTCTTTTACAATTCCCTTCCATTCAAAATGCTGAGAATGAATATTTGATCGATTTTGGATAACAAGATGATTTATGTTCTTTCTTTTAATGCTATCAACAAGTTTTCTAGAAGAATTCTGCTCAATCTCTAGTTTTCAATCTTTCTTCCAAGAGAAGAAAGATCTTTCTCCTTTCCTCTCCTTTGATTTCTCTTTCACAATTCCCTTCCATTCAAAATCCTTTCAAAGTCTTCTGGTTGGTACTTTGAAGAAGCAAAAGATCCAATGCAAAAGTTTCCAATTTTCAGATGCTACCCCTTGCGCAACAACGAAAGCTCAGCTATTGTGGATACGATCGGAAAAAGTCGGATAGATGGTGAGCTCTTTAAGATGAATTTTTAAGTATTGTAAACTTTAAAATCTTTACAATATCAACAAATTGCTTAAAAAATGGTTTAAACTTAAAATCCTTAAACTATCTTAAACTATCTTCAACTTATCTTCAACTTATCTTAAAAATAAACAAACTTTTAAAGCAAGAAGACGTCGCGTTGACTCGGGAACGCCACCAGAGCGAATCTAAAACTTTTGATTATATAATAGGTTGATGCATAAGTGTTTTTGTTCCTTTTCGTCTGCCGTTTCAAGCCAACAAATGCACGAATTAAACTACGGTTGATTTCATTAGAAAAAGCAATTATTTTTGTGCAAAATAACATTAAAACGGGTTTAAAAATCTTTAATGCCTGGATTTTCTTGAGAGTATGAAGTCGGGTAGTCAAAAAGGGCTAACTCGATGATGCGATTTAGGCACCTTAGCTAAAGAAATGCCTGGATCTTGAGATTATGAAGTCGGGTAGTCAAAAAGGGCTAACTCGATGATGCGGTTTAGACACCTTAGCTAAAGAAAACCTATCTTCGTGTCAATAGATAAAAGATAGAGAAAAAAAACGTTTGATATTTCGCCAAAATTTCAGAGAAATTCATTCAGCCAATTTTTCCGTCGAGTTTTTTATAGATTTTTACGAAAAAGGCGTTTTTCACTCTCGAATTTGCTTCAAAGTGAACCGAAATTCATTTAAAAAGATGCTAATTGAACAAAAAAACACTTTTTTTATAGAGCAAACTATAGATTAATTTGGTGAATTTGTTACTTTTTAACAGAAGTACGAAAAAAACGAAAACACTTATGCATCAACCTAATATTTAAGAGAAAAAAACGTCTAGAAGATCAAAAATTGCTTTGTTTATAAGCGGATTTGTCTAATTTCATCAAAAGATACGAAAAAAACTTTCGAATTTCATTTATAAAAGGCTAAAGGTTGATTTTGGCAGAAGAAATTCCAAATTTTCCCTCAAAATGACCTCTTGAATGGTGGCAGCGCGGCGGAATTGAGCTCGTCTCGCATTAGTATTCGATGTCATTTTAGGAAAATGATTAATGACATTTAAATAAACGATGGGATTTCGTATTTCAATGGAAATGGAAATTGAATGGATTGGGTAAAGGTGGATGGGGGTTTTTTGAAAGGAATGGACTCGATAATGTCTTGGCAAAACCCATCTAAATTCTTTGGCTTTTTCCAATTTCCAATCTCAATCAAATCAGCCAAGAAAATGATGGATTTCCTCTTTTTCTCTTTTTCTTTTCTTTAAAGTAACGTTTTTTGAGAATTGCTGAGAAATTTTAGAAGAAAATTAGGTTTTAAGGTAAGAGTTGATTGAGCAAAAAAGGTTGAGTTTGAATTTTTTGATTAAATCATTGCATAGCTGATACTGAATTCGATTTCAGCAATTTGGAAAGAGGGAAAGAGGCAGTGAAGGGATTGAACTGGGGTCTAGCTGACCTATTGAACTGGGATCTAGCTGGGATTGAACCCTTGACCTCTTGGCCTCTTAGCTTGACCCTAGCTAAGATACAAAGCCAGTCAGCCATGGTGGCCTATTCGCAGGGGCTATTGAATAATCTAACTGACAGGATTGAACTCTTAATCTTTTGATCTATCTTTTATCTGTATGCTTTATTCAGGGGGCGAATAGAAGCGAATCAGATAATCATAACATATTGCTACAATACTTTCGCAAAAAAGAAAGAAAACTAAAAAATAGTACAGTAAGACTACAGTTAGGAAACACAGGTACAAAAAGATTAAATATAGGGCAGACTTGACATGGCAATAAGATCTAATTCGTTTACAGATACTTTCAATTTTCCTACAGACGAGAAGATACCAGACGGGAGCTTATTCCAAATCTAGGATGGGAGCTTATTCCAAGTCTAAGACGGGAGCTTATTCCAAGTCCAAGACGGGAGCTTATTCCAAGTCTAAGACGGGAGCTTATTCCAAGTCTAAGACGGGAGCTTATTCCAAGTCTAAGACGGGAGCTTATTCCAAGTCCAAGACGGGAGCTTATTCCAAGTCTAAGACGGGAGCTTATTCCAAGTCCAAGACGGGAGCTTATTCCAAACCCTAGGTAAAGTTAGTACTACATCAATCACCGCTCACAAAAGTCTAAAAACGTCAAAAATGTGGTTGTTGCTCTCGAAATGAATCGAATTGTTGATGTTTAGATGATTTTTGAGTTGAATTCTCATTTACAGTACACCATTTACAATAGATTTACACATTTAACTTGACAAGTCACTCACCAGTTCAATGACTTTTTCGTAATCTCCGGGTTTCGATAGAACAATCACTCGATCGTGATTCTTCGCCGCTGCTCTCAACAAAGCGACACCTGAAAATGTTTTTGATTTTGTCAATCAAAAAAAGAATTACTTTTAAGGTTCAAATTTCAATTTCAACTGTCTAATCTAAAAATATCCTTAGCTTTTTAAGACTCCAAAGTTCAAGCAAGGTTCAAGCAAAGTTTGAACTATTTTTTGATGAATCTCTTTCTCCAATGACGTCTATGTCTTCAAGAGAAGCGATTTCTTATCTAAGCTTTTACTTAAGTGAAAAGTGAGTGTTAGCTTTTGTTAGCTTTTTGGTGTTTTTCTTTTGGGGGTGACGAATGGGGATGACGAATGAAGGGGAGAAGGAGCAGGACCAAGTCTGCTTTAGAGAGCATTTCCCTGGGGATCTCAACGAAAAAACATTAACCCAACCACAAAAATATAACTAAATAGATGAAACCTTTATGCGAGCAAATCTAGCGCTAAATTTAGTTTCATTTCAAGATTCGCTTCATCTTGAAATTCGCTTAATTCGCTTAATTTATTGGGCTGGTGAATTGAAAGCTGCCGGCTATTGTCATAGGTGACAGTTTGAGCACTTTCTTCAAAAGAAACCCATTTTGGTGTCAATGGAAAAGTTGTAGAGAATCAAAAATCAAGCTTATATCCGAATTTTCAGAACGATTCAAAAACTGGTTTTCAAGAAATGCGAAATTTACGAATTTTCACAAAACTTGCATTTTAAGCGAAACTACTGAGTGTATCTTTTTGGAAATTTCGCTATAAGCCTAATTTTTGATTCTCTACAACTTTTCTAGTGACACCAAAATGGGTTTCTTTTGAAGAAAGTGCTCAAGCTGGGACATCTCGACATCTCCAGTCCTCCCATTTTTGAGTCTCACACTTGTCTCACACACAAACCAAAATCCTAAGAGGAATCCGTTCTTTGTACACGCACACAATCGCTCTCCACCTGGCAAATGGGGGCTTGCATAAGGGACTTTCCTTTCGGGTTTGGTAAAGTATCGGGAAAAAATGGGATTAGGGGCTGGGCGGATTTTCCTTGAAAGTTTTTCGATTCAAAACCAAAATCCTACTACGAAAGAAGAGTCAGCAAATTGCCTGTAAAATGGGCAGAAGTCAGAAATAATAAGGGAAATTATTTGGAATGAATTCATGGTTTTATGTTGAATAAATTTTAGTTCAAAGTCCCGCAGTTTTCAATTCACCAACCCAATAATAAAGCTTTATGCAAAACACAGCAAATCTATTGGGTTGGGGAGAATGAGTCGGCGCCGAACTTTAAAGGGACTTTTTGCACACATAAAGCCTTCTTTAAACATACGTTTGGTTTCATCAAAAGGATCCACTATTTCTCTACAAAATCACTTTTGAGAGATTCCACAAAGCTTTTCTTTCGTGGAGTTTATGAACTTCGAAACGCAGCTGGTTAAAATGGCAAAGAGTCCGACTCATCATTTGAACAGTTTCTTTCACATAAACCTTCTTTGGTGTTTATATAAAAAAGATAGAGCACATTGAATTACTTAAGTTGCCAAATTTGCAGGAAGATCCCACCAATGGTTTTTTCTAAATGACAGTTTGTAGTTTTTGTGAAAAAATGGCTTTTTCTTGAGCGGAGGCGCTGTTTGAATTTTCTTTTAAATGTGATTTTGTAGAGAATTAGTTAACCATTCTACTCATATCAAACGCATATTATTTGACGAAGTCGAATAGAAGTTTTAGACATTTTTTTGATTTTCGGCGCCGACTCATTCTCCCCAACCCAATAGCGCTAAATTTAGTTTCATTTCAAAATAACTTTAATTTAATTCGCTTAATTTAGTTTCATTTTAGGAAAAGTTTAGAAAAAGAGCAATTTCAGAAAAAGTTTTGTTAAGAAATTCAATCAAAACAAATTTATCGAAGCTTTTTATTTGAGGAAAACGAATTTTTAAAATGAAATTGCTAAATTTCAGTTCAAATTCTTTTTTCGATTATTCTATGCAAACATTTGAGCGATAGGAATTGAAGGAATTGAAGGAATTGAAGGAATTGAAAAGAGATTGAGTTGAAAGAAAAGATTTCAGAAAACAAGAACATTTCTTTTTTTCGCTTCATCTTTGAGCTCAACAATGTAAATGCATCTTTTCTAGTGTAATTAATTAAATAAAACGAATAAAACAAATAAAATCAGAGTTTTAAATATGAATTATTCAGTGAAATTTGATTAATTATCTGCAAAAGTTTTCTGAATTGAACTTGAGAGCTTGAGAGGTGGGAAAAGTTCGAGAAAAAGATGAGTGATGGTTTGAGGGAAAAGGAAACGAAAGCTTGACCTCTTTTTCGCAAATATCAAAAAGATTTGTCATTTTTAATGCCCAACTTTGACATATGGATTTCTTGAATCAACAAAGAAATTTTAAAGTAAAGATTTTGTGAGATTTACAGTAGAAATTAGAAATTAGAAGTAGAAAGAAGATCGTAGAAAGTTTGAAGAAGTTAGAAGATCGCTTCTCGAGTAGAGAGTTAGAAGTAGTTAGAAGATCGGTTCGCAAGTAGAAAGCTTGAAGATCGTTTCTCAAGTAGAAAGTTTGAAGAAGAAGATCGCTTCTCTCAAGTAGAAAGTTTGAAGTAGTTAGAAGAACGCTTCTCAAGTAGAGAGTTTGAAGAAGTTAGAAGCTCACTTCTCAAGTAGAAAGTTAGAAGTAGTTTGAAGATGGTTTCTCAAGTAGAAAGGTTGAAGATCGTTTCTCAAGTAGAAAGCTTGAAGAAGTTAGAAGAAAGCTACTCAAGTAGAAAGTTAGAAGTAGTTAGAAGCTCACTTCTCAAGTAGAAAGCTTGAAGATCACTTCTCAAGTAAAAAGTTAGAAGAAGAAGATAGCTTCTCTCAAATTTTCTTTTTTTACTAACCTCCAATATCAATATTTTCCACAGCATCTTCTAAAGTGCATCCCTCTTTTTTGATAGTTTCCTTGAAGGGATAAAGATTGCAGACAACGATTGTAATCGGTGAAAAGCCATGATGCTGAAATTAAAGTTTAACCCAAAGAAAATATTACATACTAGACCTTTTTTAAATTCAAACTGCTACCATTTTTATTCAAAAGTGATAGCACAATTTATGGTGTTTTAAACTCGATTTATTATCAATTCTAGAGCAACAACGAGTTTTTTTTATGCCAGAAAGGATTGGGTTTCTGTCTTGAAAACAAGGCTCGTGTAAAAACAAGATCCCTGGCACACTCGTCTCTTCATTTTTCTTGATGGCAAAGATTTGAAACAGTAATTGAATTGGGTAAAGAGTGCGACAAATCAAATTTCAATTTCTGATATCGAGAGGAACTGTTTATAGCGTAATTCTGAACTGATGGTTGATTAAACTGATGGACTAAAAAGACCCGTATTGGAACGGTATTGGAACTAAAAAGAACCGTCTTGGAACCGTATTGGATCTAAAAAAACCGAATTGAAGCCGAATTGAAGCCGTACTGGAACCGTATTGGAACCGTATTGGAACCGTATTGGATCTAAAAAGGACCCTATTGAAACCGTATTGGAACCGTATTGGAACAATATTGAAACTAAAAAGAACCGTCTTCGAGCCGTATTGGAACCGTGTTGAAACCGTATTGAAACCGTATTGAAACCGTATTGGAACCGATTTAAATTGATTGATTTAAAACCTAGCATCAGAATAACCACAAAAATCCCTCACTTGCATATCTTGTCGATCTTGTGGCGTATCCCGAGCGAGGATTCCCGCGTGAATGGCTGGATGGAGAGTTTTCACTCGTCCGCCCAGCATCTCACCGAATTTCGTCACATCAGAGACATCTCTAGATATTATGGGATTGAATTCTTCAAGATAAATGATCTCAAGATCTCAAGAATTCTTTAATTTCCTCACTTCACATCAATTCCTTGTTCTCTGATCGCTTTCGCCGTTCCCCCAGATGCAATGATCGAAAAATCGGACTCAGCCAAATTTTTCGCCAATTCAATTAAACCAGTTTTATCCGAAACAGAAATCAAAGCTAAAATTGAATAAATTTCACTTTAAACTTTAAAATTTTACCTAATTTTTCCATGTTGTTGAATGAAAATTGAGTGAAATGATATCAAATCAATCAAAAAAATAAAAGAAGAAAAGAAAAATGCACTTTGAAAAACAAGAAAACAAATATGGGATGGTGAATGGTTGACTGTCAAAGAAAGAAGAAATATGTTTTCTTTTTCTTGTTGATTGTTTGATCTTTGAACGAAAGAGAATAGATCTAAACCTAAGGCGAACCTAAGAAACCTAAGAAATATGCTCAATTTTCTTTTTCTTGTTGCTTGTTTGATCTTTGAACGAAAGGAGAAGAGATCTAAACCTTTCTTGGCGATCAAAAGATCGCCTTGGGCTGATTACGAATCGTCATGTGTCAATGAAAGTCAATGACAATGACTAGAGAGTCATAGAGAGTCAGGGGAAATTAGCATTGACAATGATTGCCAATTGTGACAATGATAATGACAATGATAATGACAATGATGCATTGACAAACTCCAATGGCTGAAGGTGAATTTTTGAATAAAAACCAGTTTATAACTTTACTCGTGTCCTTTTTCAAGAGTTTTTCTGTTGATTGTGAGAATAGCTTAGTGGCTAGAGGATCTGCCTGGGAAAGTAAAAAGGAAGTAAAAAGGAAGTAAAAGGGAAGTGAAAAGGAAGTGAAAGGGGTCAAAGATTCAATCCCCTTTCTTTCTTTCTTTACCATTCTTTACTCTCATTTCTGATAGAAAAGGATCAGAAACCAGGTTTGGATCTGCCTGGGAAAGTAAAAAGGAAGTAAAAAGGGAAGTGAAAAGGTCAAGGATTCAATTCCCTTTCTTTCTTTCTTTATCATTCTTTACTCTATTACATTTCTGATAGAAAAGAACCAGAAGCCAGGTTTATTAAGCTGGCTTCTGCTGGGTTTATTTGTGTTTTTGTTTTGCAATTTGTTTTTGTTTGGTAATTTGTTTTGTAATTTGTTTCGTAAACTTTATACAAACAATGAGATCAAAAGCCTTATCACAGTGAGTCAACGGATAGCACGAAAGTGAAGAGAAAAGTCTATTTAACAAGGTCACGGATGAGTTGCCGGCTGTAGCGTCGCTGAGTTTGCACTAAAGTAAAAGTGTTAAACACATAAGATAAAGTGATTAAGCTGTAAAGATATTCAGTGATTAAGCTGTAAAATGAATCCTTCTTCTACCTGTACTAATCTCATCCACAATCACATCACCATCAACCTCAATGGCATCAATTGTTGAGAGACCGAATTGGGTGCGAAGTTGAGCTATGCAGACACCATCGATCATCACCTAAACAGTTGGAGATTGATAGCATTGCGTTATCAGAATCAATATATATCAATATAGATATCAATATAAATAAATTTACATTTAACCACTCATCCTTTTTCTTCACTTGTATAATTTGATGGGTATTTGGTTGAAGAGGGCATCGACGGGGTAAATAACGAGAAGCACCCTCACAATGGGTTTCGGAAACTCGCTCAGAGTTGACTGAAAGATAATATAATAGTTCTATGATTAGTTGTGATTTAGCTCCTCAATTCCTCCTCCTCCTCCTCCTCCTCCTCCTCCTCCTCCTCCTCCTCATTTCAATCACACTCACTAGTTGTCCAATTGTCTATGATATTGAAAAAGATTTGAAGATAAGAAGTCAAATTTGATAGGAATCGAATTTTCACGTATCTGAAAGTAGAAAAAGTTGAATTATATTGCAAAATTGTTTGGGTACCAACTTTTTTGGTCCAATAAAGTTGGTGAGACGGAGTTGAAGCACCGAGAAATCGGTGAGAGAGTTTGGGGTTTCCACGCGACAGGGCATTGGCTGAAATTTTGAATTTAATATTTAATAGGAAAGATTTTCAATTATTTTAGCCTACTATAGCTAAGAATATTAAAAAAAACTGATTAAACTGTTTAAGGCTTCTAGATAGAAGATAAAGATAAAGATAGAAGACTTAAACAGTCTCCACAAACGTTATGACTTCAAAAGTTATAAAGAAAGGCCTAGAAGAGGAAGGGCCTGCGGTCTATCCCGTCTGTCCGATCGCCGACGTTAAGCAACGTCGGGATAGCCGACGAGTCGAAGGTTCGACTTTTGTGGGCTCCCCTCCGAGCGCCCCAGCCATCGGAGTATCATCGGCTACGACAACTACACTTCCGCCTCGGATGGGCACAGACTCGGGCACACCTCTTCGACAGAACCGTCCTCCCGGCACTCTGCTACGGGACAGAGACCTGGGCCACGACACAGACCACCGAACGAGCCCTGAGAACGACGCATCGAGCCCTTGAAAGGAACCTCCTCGGGTACAATAAGAAGACGCAGCTCGACCAAGACCTAAGAAGTACGGATATGCGCCAGCTCTCGGGACTCAGAGATCCAGTGGAAGTGATCGAGAGAAAAAGACTCAGATGGGCCGACCAAGTAGCCAGAAGAACAGACGACAGATGGATGATACGGATCACAGAGTGGCTACCACGAGACCAGAAGAGACCCATCGGAAGACCAGTAATGAGGTGGAGCACAAGAGTGGCAGAGACGGTCAGAGAAAGGATGGCTAGAGTGCAACCACCACCAGCACAAGCAAGTCGAAGACTTCGAACCAGGAACAACCAAGATAGGAAACACTGGATGACAATAGCAAGGGATAGAGAAAGGTGGACGCTGGTTGTGATCTGCGCAAAATAGGAACACCTAAGTGTGACGACAGATCAGAAAAAAAGCGATTGGAAACATTTGGAAATCTTTAATTTGGATATGATTCTTTGTTGAGATTTTTTAATAATCCCCTGGAAATTTATATAAGAATACTTACAGGATTTTTCACAATCACCGTTCGAAAAGCATCAGAAACTGTTTGACCAAGCGATGCTTTCCTGGTTTGTTTTGCTTTTGAAGATCCATTTGATGTGGATAAAAAACGAAGATCTGAGACTGAAGCGGACAAGAATTTCTTCATTCTGAAATTTAAAACAATTGTTGATTGAATGAAAGCATGCGAAAAAAATTGAAGAACTACAGTAACAACAAAAAAAAAAAACGATCGTCACTTTCGCGCGTCTGTAACTCCCTTGTCTTTGAGCTTAAACTATTAGTGTTCTACATTTTCTGAAAGCTCTTTTCAAGCGCTACACAATGGTAATATTAATATTTACAAATACGGTAAAGACAATGGAGTTACAGACGCGCGAAAGTGACGATCTCTTTTTTCGAATATGATATTTCATTGTCCAGTAGTGTAAGTGCACGAAAAAGGGTGCCTTGGTCGAGTACAAAGTCCACCCTAAGCTGTGTGCTGCTAGTGTAAACACACGCATTTAGTGCACCACTGAGAATCGTAGAGCTGCTTAAAATGCTTACCTTAAACACATTTTCAAAGAATTTTTGCTTAAAAATCGAATAGAATATAGAAAGTTGTGTAAAAAGTGGCCTGAGTTTGAGATTTATAGCGGTGAGGAATCATTAGGACATTTCCTGAAAACATTTAGATTCTTCGAAAGAAAAAGAAGCTCATTCATTTAATTTTGATTCGTAGAATTAAGAAATAAAATGAAAAGATTGAAAAGAATTGAGAAGAAAAAGAAAAAGAAAAAGAAAAAAGAAAAAGAAAAAAAAGAAATCGAAATCATTTAACAGTCTCTATCACTTTTTTTTGCTTTTCTTTTTTTTTTTGCAAAGTGAGTGCTTTTCTCTACTCAAGAGGCAAAAAAGAGAGAAAAAGATCGAAAAAGAAAAAAATGTAAACAATTTTTTAGTCTAGAAACAAATCATGATCATCATTTGAAATTTTAGAGAAAAAAATTTATTGAATTAAGCAAGTGAACGTAAAATGCCTGCTTCAGTTGTAGAAATTTATTTAGCAAGGAAATTTGAGTGGATTGATTGGGGGAAGATCGTGAGTAAGCATTTAAATGACAGCTAGAAGATTGTTTTTGTTTAAGGATTGCAAACGGAAATGGTTGAGGACACGAACTTTGGTCAATAAACTAGGAGGAAACTAGGAGGAAACTGGCAGGGAAGACTGGGAACATCTAGATCAACTTGGAAAGCTGACCTCTAGGTTAACTTGGAAAGCTGACATCTAGGTTAACTTGGAAAGCTGACATCTAGGTTAACTTGGAAAGCTGAAATGCCGAGAAATTAGCTTTAGATTCAACTTCTAAAGCTAATTTCTAAAGCTAATTTGCTCAAAGCTATCAGAAAGAAGTTTAGGTAAAAGTTTGAAAATGAAAAAAGAAAAATGTAACTTTTTTCAAAGCCATTATTATTTACATTTAGAGTTTTGTTTATCTGAATTTCAAAATCTTCATGAAAACGGAGCTTTTGATTACATCAAAATTGGTTCAATAGATAAGTGAGTAAGAAAACGGAGCTGAGTCAGCGATTGGCAGCAAAAAAATGAAGAGAAAAGGCTCTTTATCTCACATTTCTCAATTAATTATGTCATGCACAAAAAGAAAACTGTTAGAAATCAATTTGAGATGATTTTGGCGGTGAAATACTTCGTTGTCGATGATTTTCCTGAAGATTTCCTGAAGATTGTGATCCTTGGATTGTGTGGAATTTCCCCTAATCTCGCTATAGAGTAAAAGAGTAAAAGTAAACGAGTAAAAGTTGTCTTGTGGCTTTGAAAGCCTAAAAAGTTTGATGAATTCAATGAAAGCAGATCATTTTCGAGTCTAGCTGGAGTGGATTTAACCACAGACTATCCTATAAACATTTTTGGAGCTACCAGAAGTCAGAACTTTAGCCGTAGAAACATCAGATCTTTAGTCAAGCTCACAGAAGTCAGAACTTTAGCCTTAGAAACATCAGATCTTTAGTCAAGCTCACAGAAGTCAGAAACTTTAGCCTTAGAAACATCAGATCTTTAGCCAGGTCCACAAAAAGCTTTCCACCAGAAGCTGGGCTTGATCCTAGCCTTGCCTGACTTGAATAAAGTTAGTTTTTAGCTAATCAATTGAAATCAATTGAAATCAATTGAAAATTCAGTTAGCTTTGACCTTAGCGACTATGATTTAACTCAAACTTGTTTTTCAAACTTGTTTTCCAACTTTCTCTATCAATTCATTTTGATCTAAGCTTCATTATCTCTCTTTTAGTAGTTATGGAATGCATTTTTGTCTGTTCCTTTGCATTGCATTGCAGTGCATTCCTTTCACTCCTATCGACACGCCGATTCGCCGCCAGACTCGACTCAATTGAAGAGTTACGTAATGCGACAAGTGAGGCACGATTTGGGTCAAGCTTTAGGCAATTTCTAGTCAAATTCACTATATTTCTTGTTAAAACTATCTTCATTGGATTAGTGCGCCAGATCGAATGCGTTTCAAAGTATACCAAAGAAGCAAGATAATCGATCACTTCTAGAACACTTTTGGCAAGAGTTGAGCGCTCCAGAAAGAGTGTTCGCATTTTTCGAACAAATCTAGCAGATAGGAGCTTTTATAGTTCTTATTTGGCTCAATTCTTTCCCAATCACATGTTGACGATTCATAAGAGAACAGTCTTTGTCCCATTCCACCATCCTCAATCAAAGAAAGAAAAGAAACGGCACAGAAATGAGCGAGTCTCTCTCTCTCTATCTCTCTATTGCGTGCATGCCACCATATGCAAATCCTCTTTTCTCAAAAACCCAGCTGACCCCACCAAGGAGTCCTTTTTTTGAAACGATCGATATTCGATTTGGATTGAGAAAAGTCAGGGATATCTGCTATACTTGTTTGGATCTTGTCCTTGATTTTTCAGAGTTGAATTTCGTCTTTCAACCACCGCAGTCATGCAGATTTTGCTTTTTCCTACCTCTTGCACAAGTCAATAACTCATATCATAAGTATTTCAGACTTAAATCTGTATTTTCTGTATCTTCTATTTGATTGTTAAAACTCTGAATAAGATCAGCAGTTAGATTCCTGTTGATGTGCGGTTTTAAGGGATTGACGCGAAAGTGGCGCGGTGCGCTTTCTAAAGCGTGGATGCGCTATCGTACCCCGCACAAAAATCCCTTTTGCGCTTCTTTTCATTTTCCTTCATTCCGTGATGGAATCGGAGACTTTGTTCGGGTTTTATATCGAGTTCCGCTAAGTTTTCTTCCCCTTCGTAAAATCTATTATGTTTCTATAGCGCGTTTTTAAATTACTCGCTGCCCTCGTTCGTTTCCTTCTTTTTATATTGTATGCCCAAAGTTTGTTGTTTAAAATTCTAATACGGTTTTATTTCGTTTTCTTTTCAGCTCCTTCCTTTCGACTCCATTGTTTTCAATCCGTTCACGCATGCCGTATAAACTCATTTTAACCAATTCCTTTCAACTAAAACGCAAATCTAAATAATCTTCTTGTTACTTCGTCTTGGGTTTTGTGTCAAATCATTTTAGAAAATGCCGAGTTCTGCTAATTTTCCTTCCCCTTTGTAAAATCTATTATGTTCCACCTAAAACCTAAAGATCTTAGGTAAGTTACTAACTCAGCGCTTGAATTCTCTTTTTCACAAATCACCGAAAGAATATTTGAGAATTATTTTCGAAAAGTTCTACCTTTTAGTATGCGTTGCTTGATTTTTTTTTTCAATCTCTTGCTAAAGACGGTTCTCATGTAATCCTTGTAATTTGCACTTGTCCTGGCCAGGTGGAGGCCTAGTAGAGAAGGGTTAACAAGGTGTAAGCTGCTCCTGTTGGTACTTATAGATCTTTGCACAGTAAGGCCAAAAGGATATCTAGCTTTTATTTAACAACTGGTGTGAGTGAATGTTTTTTTAGCGAAATACGATTTGCCGATCATGCGCTGCAGAGTTGGATCTAAAACTGATTAAGGCTTCTATCTGAAAGATCCACAAACGCCATGACTTCAAAAGTTACAAAGATAGCGATTGGAAACCTTTGAAAATCTTTAAGTTGGATATTATTCTTTGTCAAGTTTCTTCAACAATCCCCCAGATTGTTCTCAATCCCCTGTAAATGACCTTTTCTTCCTTTTCCCCTTCTCACCTCACAGTTGGATGCCAGCACTTTTCTTCTTTTCAGTGTGGGTAAAAGATCTTGCTCTTTTGCCCCGATTTGCATCTAAATACCCTCATACAATCGCTTCTTTAGATCGATGAGAGGGGAAATCTTTTCTGGGGAATCGATTACTTTTTTTCCTCACCCAATCACATGTTTTTGTTGAAACTTGGTTTTTCTGGTGGAGAAAATGTTTCAGTGGTTTAAAACGATTACCCTGGAATGTTGCATACTTTCAGGCTACTCCACCTTCACCCTTCTTGTAGAAAAAAAGGTTTTTTGTCCATATACCTTATTGACTCTATTTTTCAATGTTCGCCGCCAGCTTGCCAAGAAATTTTTGGGTTTTTTGCATTTGTATTTTTCTATTCTCCGAACCCAACAATCCCTATTCCAAGCCCTAGAAGCTATTTGTTTTCCCTTATCAGTTTTGTCCATGATGGGCTTGCTTTTATTTGATTTTGCCGTGTATTGAATTCGAGCATAATCGTTTGAATCACTTTGAATCGAGCACTTAAACATAATAGTTTTCAATTATATGTAATTATTTCATTTCAATTATATCAATATAAATGATTACCTGAATATTCTAATTTTCTCAGATTTTAACTGAGTATTTTGAGTTAAGGACAAAAATTCAATTTTCCGTCAATTTTTATTCCCTTCCCGTGCCATGTCTCACCTTTTTTCTCTTCGTTATTTCATTTTGTTACTTGCATACACATTTTGTTCATTTTAGAAGAGGCAGTGAAAAGCGAGAAGCAAATTGACGTATGGCGGC
Source organism: Mesorhabditis belari (assembly GCA_958450365.1). NCBI lineage: Eukaryota > Metazoa > Nematoda > Chromadorea > Rhabditida > Rhabditidae > Mesorhabditis > Mesorhabditis belari. The sequence goes on from CAUEEP010000732.1 coordinate 2,143,763, forward strand.
TCGTCCGTTTCTAAAACGCGGCGCTGGCACCACCGACAAGTACAAGGTTAGATTTTTAGAATCCAAAACAAGCTTTGGCCTCATTTTGGCATTAGTTTGAACAGAATGGCTTCTCTAGTAAACAAATTTCGGCAAAATCTGGTCCTCACCTGGAAATTACTGGCCAAGAAATGTTTTGGCGCTAATTAAGGTTGAGGGGGCACTTCTTTTCTTCAAAATCACTTTTTCTGGGGTAGTTTTATGCGTAGATTTCGAAAAACACAACGAGAGCTTGGGAGAAGGCGTTTTAAGCCGAGTTTCTGGGCTCCAAAGTGCGTGCTTCTATAGTGTACTTCACTATATGGAGCCCAAGCTAACGACTATTGGGGCACTTTTCAAGATCAAAAAACTAGAGCCAAGATCATTTTTAACCACTAAATATTCATTTTCTAACTTAAATTGACTGGTAGAGGCTAAACAAATTGAAAAAATATTTTTTGAGATTTTGACTCCTGTCGGGGACCAAATTGTCGAAGCCTGGAAAAAAATTTTATTTTGCTCCAATTTGATCAGAAACGTAATCAGTAGGTTAAATTATGCTAGAAGAAGTGTTTTTGGCGTCAAAAAATATTTTGAGGGATCATTTTTAGACCTCTTCCCTATGGGTATCCCTCTCATCACACTGTATGAGCGCGCACTTTGAAGCTTCGAAACTCGGCTTAAAACGCATTTCCCCGAGCACGCGTTGGGTTCTACGCATGAAACTACCCCAGAAAAAGTGAATTTGAAGAAAAAAAAGTACCCCGCCCCCCCCAACCTTAATAGCGCCAATGTTTTTATACCAATAGTTGATTGGTTGGTCTATTACCCACTCATTAATTTAGGTCAACTACCCGGTGACGGCCCGATCGAGGCAAAGCGTGAGTCTCTCAAGTCCACCAAAACAAGGGATCGATTTGGGCGGAAATGAAGTACGATTTTTTATTTTATTGATGACATTGATTGTTTTGAGCAGAGTCAAGTTCTATTACTAGAGCAATGTTTTATTTTAGGTCCATTACGCAAGTGCTCCTGTGCGAAGACCACCAAATGCGTCTTATGAAGAATTGGTAATCATTTTTAACAGGGTTTTTAGTTTGAATATTTTTAGGCGACTTCGATGGTATCACTTGTTTATGAAGGGAGGGCTATCAATGCTGAAAGTTGGTTTTTGCTAGCTCGTAGTACTAATAAAATAATTGTTTGGTTAATCTTTGTCAACTATCAACTGCCAACAAACAACTTTTTTTAGGCGGTGGCCGTACGGACAGTGGACGAGGGAGTCGAGAAGCGCACACGCCCGAGAAGAATCAACGAGACAAATTTGGATATCAATCGCTGGAATATATTGTAAGTTGCTAGCTGTTTTCAAGGCTGTATGCGTTGGGGTTCTTTCAAAGCATCATCGAAATAAAGGAGTTTCTAAATCAAAAAAGAGAAAGTTGTCCGTTTTCATATTGAGAATCTCACTTTTTAATCAAATATCAAATTTTAGCGAGATGTTGAATCGTTGGGGATGGGTCATAGTTTTTCCCTTTTATGAATTGTAGTTTTCTAGTTTTTAACTTCTAGCTAATGTTAAATCAATTTTATTTTTTTCAAAAACTGTCCACAAACATAAAATAAAGAAATTATATCAGTTAAACAAAATAAAACAAAAACTCGTAAAAATTACAAAAGAAGCTATTGCTTAAAGAAGATTGGTCTTAATCTATTTTGCAATCGAAATGTTAGTCAGAATTATTAATTACAATGTCTGTTGTTCAAAATGTTCAAAAAAAGACTCTAGCATTGCAGAGGGGTCGAGCCAAGAACCCCCTTTTTTGGCGCCAGACTGACACACAGCGCCTTAGACCACACGGTCACGCTCATAAGGGGAAATCGAGAAACCGTGTTTTTGCAAAAAATGGCCCGTCTAACCCACAAAACTAATTAGATTTTTGGAAATTAGATAAAATTTTGGATATAATAGTCAAATTTTCAGATCAATTGGTTCAGCCGTTTTTTCTAAAACAGCGGAACAGACATACAGACAGACAGATACACACATACTCTCACGCTTCTAATAAGTAGGAATTATTGATTTAGGCTCCTGATCCATTGAGAACATCACGTACAAATGACTCGGGACTCTCCGAATCACCGGAAGCGAGAGGAGAACGCGATTCTCAACATGTAAGAAGCTTGTGAAAAGGATTTGAATGGATTGACTAGACCGAAAAGTTTATTTTAGTATCGTACCGCCTTCTCGGATCCTGACCAGAGTCGGGATGAGCCTTTGCCAATAGCGCCACAACGCAATCAGTTAATTTCTCTTGGCGCTTATCCGGCCACCATTTCAGAGGAGACACAAAGTATGCTTTTAACTTTGCTCCAGTTAGCTAGAAAATGCTTGCAAGGCTTCAAAAAATCAGTTTCAACTGTTTAGATGTTCTTCCATCGACTCGAGACTCCGATGATCTTTCATCGCTTGGAACAAAGCGCTCAACTAGAGTGTTAGAAACGCGAGCATCGGCACGAGCAGCTATAAATGACAATAAAAGATGCACGCCAACGATGGAAATCAGTCAAAGTTTGTCTGGTTATTAGTCTCATAAAAGGTTTTAATACACGCAGGAGTTTTACATTATTTAGACGACACCATGGACAATGTATCTGAGATTTCTTCGTTGACAACCAGCTCATCTCGTCGAGTTTTGAGGTCAAGTAACGGGTTTGTTTAATTTTTTAAATTGATGTAAAAGCTATCTTTAGGCAACAACGAATCGTAGAACCTCCACCTAAGCCACAAACTGTTCAAGATAGTCACTTCTTTCAGAAAAATATAGGTAGTCACTTCTTTTACATTTACCAGTTTATCTATTTGAATAGGTCCGCTACATGACTATCGTCCTCTGCGACAATTGGTGCCTTCTGGTGGAACGGTTGGTTTTAAATGCGCATTTTTATAAAACAAATACAATTTAGTCTGTGGCTTCATCAATTGCAGCGGCGGTTCCATCACAAGGGACAAAGAGACTTCCTGCTGCCGTTGAGAGATGCACTCAAGTTCGAATGGTCAAAAAGCTATTATTGAAATAAGTATTTTAGGCCAATTCTACTGATTTCCCACGAACACAAAGACCCGAAGTGAGATTAAATGAAAAGGTTTTTTTTTCAAAATGGCAAGTATGGCAACAACTTTTTTTCAGCCAAAACTAAATATCAATGAAGTGCCAAAGGTGGCCGATCCAATCACATTCACTCCTCGACACCAGCCAAACAGAGGGTAACTTTGAAATAGGTTTGACAAATGGGATTTTTTCGCTTTAGTTTATCCACTCTTGAATCACATTTGGCTCGACAACTCCGCGACACCATTATCAATGTGGATTTTGCTGAAGCTGAGATGAGACAACGATTTCATGACGTGAGAAGGATGAATTAAGAATTTCTAATCGAGGAGTATTTTAGTTGGAAAGAGATGTGTGGAACAGAGAGCAAGCATTGGAGGATAAAAGAAAGGTAGTTTAGCGTTGTTTACTAATGTTTATTTCTAACTATATGTCATGAAGTGGGTATCATGTACTGTTTAGGTCCAAGAAGAGGCTTTCCAACGAGAACGTGCGGAAATTGAACGAGAAAAAGGAAGTCTCGGGCGGTTGTCGAAAGCTCAAAAGAAGGGCTCGAATGAGAAGGAGAACGAGCTGGCTAAACAGGTTAAAATATTTTCCAGTCAATTACTATGTAAATTTTAGCTTGATGATGCCAAGGAATCGAACGGAAAAATTTATTCTCAAGTGATCGATCTACGGAATAAATTGAAGCGTAGCGAGACGGAGGTCGAGGATTTGAGAAAAGCAAAAGAAAAGGAGAAGGCGAAAGCCGAACGATTGCAAGGGCGCATTGATCAATTACAGGTTATCAAGAGATCAAAATTATAGTACACTGCAAGAACGCTAGGATGTTGAAAAAAAATGTTTATTTCTGTAACATAAGCTTTTAGACTTGTTGGGCTCTTAAACTCGACTCAAATTTGATATTTTTTTAGTCGGAAGTAGCCGTTCAACGTGGTCGATTTGCTATGGACAAAACGAGAAATGATCGCGACGTTGTCAACAGTCAGAAGGCTCAGGCGACATTTAATCTACAGGTGCTTATACGTTTTGATTCTAGAATTTTTGATTGTTAGACTCGAAAGAATTTCCATACGGACACTGCAACAAATCGTCGCATTTGTCGAGAGGATAGTGGTGTTTCGGATGTTCTCAGCTCAAGAAATGGCAGTACAAGCGGTAAAAATGTTCATTGGGCTGATCAACGACACTCAACATCGGATTCTCTGACGACGAAACAATATGTAAGTTGACTTAAACACAAATTGTGATTTTTTTTACGCCTTTTTCTGAAGCTTTTATTTTAGAAATTGTTTTCCGCCGAGTCAACATCATCATGTCGAAGGAGGACTTTCATCGCCGGTGGTTGGACCAAGGTAGCTGATTTTTATAAACATTTTAAATGACTCGTTTAGAGTGAGGAAAGAGATTGTGGGTGCACTCTATTCGAATATCACACTGGAGACATCTTCTGGAAAAGACCCGAAGTCGAGGTACTGCTTTGGTTGATTTTAAATCCACAACCTAACGTTTAGGTTTACTATTACATGCGAATTGGTGTGAATGAGGTTCAATTCACGAACGGGCCTGTGTTTAGACTCTTCCGTAATGGACAGGTAGTTTAAGAATTTTCAAAAAGAACTCGCAATCGCGGATTTAGTTCGATTTCATTCGTGTGGATGGACAAACAACTTCGATTCGCCCTGATGGAACGCGTTTTGAAAGAAAACTTAATGTCTCGATGAGATGGATTTGTCAAAAGTACGTTTTCAAGCAAAATAGCTGTATTTTTAGGAGTATTTGTAGCCTTTCTATCTAGATTCACTCCGGATCGTGACCCGCTGAGAAATGGAGCGAATATCGCTTTTGAATATGCCGGAATGGGGATTTGGTTCACGGATGGAGGCTTCGTGAAGATTTCAACGAAAGAATTACGAGTTTGTTACAACTTTTTATCTAGTTATTCTAAACTGTTTTCTATTGTAGATATCTCTGTCGGCGCCACAAGATGAGGGGAAAATTACGCATGTTGTGATGAAGGTGGGTTTTTGATGAAAGAATCCAGTTGAGTGTAAGACTGAACCTTTGGGGGTAATATCGCTTGCAAAGGCTATCAAACGACCAGCATTCTATCCATCCAACATTTCAGGACAAAATTCCTTGTTTCTATTGGGGTCATCAAAAACGTCACGAGGATCGCAATCGAGTACTTAACGACAATCGCTTTTGAGTGAAGATCTTTTCAAACTTTCTGTACACTGGTGCTGCACACTGTATCTCTTCTCTTTTTTAATGTGCTTTCATTTATTATTATTGTTGTCATTCTTTGGGGTCACCCCATTCGAAAAACAGCCTAATGGCTTATTCTTTTGTTGGTTTTGTGATGGCTTGTAAGTGTTCTAAACCAATATTTTTCTGTTGCTTGAAAAGAGTATTTGCATTTTTTTACCCTGTCCTCATATAGAATATTTAGAGATTTGCGTAGTATAAAAAAAGGCGATAAAAGCTTATTGTGGAAAATCTTTGCTTTTTGTAAATGCGGGAAAATTGGACGAGAAAAGAAAACAATGCGGATAATTTGGGTTTAAAAATGTGCGGCATAGCATCCAAAATTGAGATCATGAGATACAACTTAAATCGTCAAAAACATTGACCCTATCGACTTTCGTTAGGAAACCTGAGAACCTGGGACTTTACATAAAATAACCTACCGTAATCCTGTAGCTTCCCTATCGGTGAATTCTAAAACGTGACAACTTCAGGCTGTTGTGATCTTACTTTTAGTTTGACCGAGATTATCTACCTTTGACCAGATGCTTACAATAGTTGTTAGTAGGTGTTAAAATTTTGCGTTTTAGAAAAAACGCATTACTCGTGAGGAATAATCTCTACGAACTATAAAGTTGAGCCACAACGATAAACAAACACTTTTAAAAGGGTTGATTGATAAGATTATAGTTTACCCTTCCCCCCAGCCAAAAGCCCCCAGAACATGTTTTTCTCGGATGATTTTATGCGTGGATTAATGAAAATCGATATCTCAGAGCCGAAAAAAGTGTGAGTCTCTTAAAACATTTGTGAATGGTTCTCAAAATGCAAAGAAAACATTACAGTGGTTACGAACAGGTGAAAATCTCGAATTCATCGAGAACTGGAGATTCAATCCATGGAGATTTCTTTACTAACTTCTTTACAAGTTTTCGAAAACATATTTAAATCTTAAATGTTTTATCTAACTGCTTTTGAGAGATCTTTTCTGAATTGGTTTTATGAGATTTGCAGGTAAAATGAAAACAAATTTTGCGATTCATTGAAAAGCTCTTCTAGCGTTGTCACTTTTCTTCTCTTTTCACTAACAATGTACTTATTGATCTACGAGAAGTCACATGCGACTAAAATGCACAAAATGTTGATGATCAATATCACGGTTTGAAATCAGTTTCGATCGCTGGATAACTCGCGAATGAATATTCGACAAAAGCGATCATTCTAATAATTCTAGATGTCGTAGCCGATTATGAATGAAATTTAGTAGATCTCTAGTAGATTTAGCTCTAGTAGAGCAACCCTTTAATGTATGAGGACAATATTATATCATCTTGTAGCGAATTCAATTCTGCGTCGATTGGTACCAAATTTGTGATTTTTAGGTTAAAAATTGCCGGCGCTACAACGTTTCATTCAAAATCGGCGGGACCCTGTAGCCGATTATGAATGAGTGGGTCTAGGAGCGTCCAACCATCAAGTATTTGGTATCATTCAACGCAGAATCATTAATAATTATGTTAAATTTTTTAAATTAGAAAGATTTGATAAAAAGAAAAAAAATTAGAGCAAAAAAACTGTCTGTTCAAGAGGAAACTTTGAGGCCCCATAATTTTTTTCTTTTTATCCAATCTTTCTAATCTTAAAAATTTAACATAATTATTAATGATTCTGCGTTGAATGATACCAAATACTTGATGGTTGGACGCTCCTAGACCCACTCATTCATAATCGGCTGAAATTCATCATCGGCTACGACATATACAATAACGGAGTTTTTGGTTAAATCGTGACTGTCTCAAGACTTTCAAAACCCATAAACGCTGGCATTTTTATTCTGGAAACAGAGGGTTTCTGATTTTACCTTGATTCCGAATCAAGTCAGTAGGGTCCAAAAGTTTGGAACAATCACCTTCCGGCAACTTTAACTCGATGTAACTTGCGTTAATTACATTCAATTTTGTTACTTTAAAAACTATTTTTGTTGCATTTTTTGTGAACTTTCTGAATGTCTATTTGATTTTATTTGATATTTGATCTTTTTTTTTGTCTTGCTCTTTTTCATGGAACACCCATTTTTTAGGGGTCCAAAAGTTTGGAACAATTTCAAAAATATCAATACATTTTTAATTTTAAGATGCCAAATCGTTCGAATTTGACGGAGTATGATAAAGAACTTATTGTGGCTGAAGTAAATCGAGGAAAGAGCCGTCAAGAAGTCGCCACAACATTCGGTGTCACCCATTCAGCAGTAACCAAGATTTATAACAAATGGAAGGTTTCCGGAAATGTGAAACGAGCAGCAACAAAGGGAAGGCCAGCTAAACTGGATGAGCGTGATGAGAGGACACTTGTGCTTCCATTTAAGAAGAATCCACGCCTCAATTCAGCTGATCTAGGTCAAGACGCCGAGTCAAGCTATGGAGTTTCGCTCTCCAAAACGACGGCTAAGCGCATCTTAAGGTCATTTTATGATTTAAAAAGCAATAAAATATTGCTGTTTAGGAGACAAGGACTCAAAGGAAGTAGTCCGTCTCGAAAGCCGTTGATTTCCGGCAAGAACGTGAAGGCTCGGCTCGAGTTTGCCAAGAAGTACAAAGACGGGTCGGCTGATGATTGGAGTGATGTATTGTGGAGTGACGAAAGCAAATATGAGCTCTTTTCCACCAATGGAATTCGATACATTAGACGTCCAATTAATCAAAGAAACAATCCAAAGTATCAAATTCCAACAGTCAAACACGGCGGTGGATCAGTTATCGTTTGGGGTTGGTTACCTCCATTATCAACGGAGCTTATTTGAATTTAGGTTGTTTTTCACGATACGGTGTCGGTCCAATTGTCCGAATCAATGGTATTATGGATGCAGCTGTTTATGAAAACATCTTGAAGACCCATATGCTTCCACACGGCAGAAACAACTTGGCCAACGACTTCATTTTCATGCACGATAATGATCCGAAGCAGACGGCCCAGCGTGTTAAGCAATGGCTTCAACAAAAAAACGTCGATGTGCTTCAATGGCCGGCTCAAAGCCCTGATCTGAATCCAATAGAGCATCTTTGGGAGCATTTGGACCGACAAATCCGAACCAGAAACTTCACAAAAACATCAGAACTCATGAAAGCGCTTGAGGAGGAATGGACTAAGATCCCAAGGCAAATCATTGACAATTTGATTGATTCGATGCCAAATCGTTGCGCAGCTGTTATTAAAGCAAAGGGATACGCCACAAAATACTGAATTTTGCCGGTTAATCGTTAAATGAATTGTTATTTTTGAAATTGTTCCAAACTTTTGGACCCTTAAAAAATGGGCGTTCCAAGAAATAGAGCAAGGCAAAAAAAAAGATCAAATCTCAAATAAAATCAGATAGACATTCAGAAAGTTCACAAAAAATGCAACAAAAATAGTTTTTAAAGTAACAAAATTGAATGTATTTAACGCAAGTTACATCGAGTTAAAGTTGCCGGAAGGTGATTGTTCCAAACTTTTGGACCCTACTGTAAAAAAGATTAAAGAAGAGAAAAAAAGAAAGAGCTAAAAAGCTAAAAAGATCAACTTTTTCCTTTCTTGACATTTTTTCGATTTTTTTTAGCGACGCACAATAACATCTTTTTTCACGCAGTCAGTTCAAATACCGCGTTGGCCTAGTGGTTGCTAGGCTGATGTCATGATTAAACTGCTGCTGCCTTTTTGTACGGGTTCAACCCCCTGTGCCGTCATCTTTTCAAGAATCTTCTTCATTCTTCATCCACGGCAACTCTAAACTCTAACTCAACAATTTAAAGCTTTCTGAAGTCAAATTTCTCTAAAATTTGAACGATTTTGAATGCAACCTCCGGAGGAATTAATTCAGCATAATAGAAAGGTTCTTAATGACTCATTGAAGTCATTAATGCCATCAACTTGGCTTTGAATCCGTAGCGTGACGAACTAAAGCGAAAGCATTTGCCAAGAATGTCTTCATTAATCAAGAACGAAAGTCAGAGATTCGAAGGCGAATTAGGTACCGCCGTAGTTCTGACCGTAAACCATACCATCTAGCGATCCGGTGGTGGTTTTACCGCCTTGCCGGGGAGCTTCCCGGAAACGAAAGACTTCCGGTTCCGGGGGTAGTATGATTGCAAAGCTGAAACTTAAAGGAATTGACGGAATCGCACCACCAGGAGTGGTATCGTTTACGGTCAGAACTACGGCGGTATATAATCGCGAGAAGGTTCTTAATGACTCATTCAAGTCATTAAGGCCATCAACTTGGCTTTGAATCCAAATAATGCAACTTTTTAGATTTAGCATCAAGATTTAGAGTTATGCTGGTTACAGATTTCCTCTCAACTCTGCGATTTCCTGGCCGTTCTCTGTCAGCCAATCATCATGATTCCTTACGGAGCATTGTACTGTGCAGCTCCTTGGGTTCTACCAAAATATGTTCTCTTACTTGGATTGGTTTGTTCTAAAGCTTTTTCAAATTTCTCATCTTCTAGTTTTTCTTCTTTCTTTTAATCAATAATGTTGGAACAACGCTAGAATTTTCAGCTATTCACAAAGGTAAATTTTTGTCTTACTTTTGTCTAAAGAAAATGAGTGCTTTCAGTAAAACTAGCTGACGTTGGACACCAAAAACTTATTGAATTTTTCGAGATTAAAGCTTTTTCATTGATGCTAGCAGTGATGTTTGGGGTTTTCTTTGTGATTGGATCATCGTTGTATTATGGAGATTTATGTATGGGATCTTTTCATCAATGTCAGGTTAGTGAAGTTCTCAAATGTTCATAGATTTGGTTAATTTTCAAAAAAAGCAATTATACTCTCAAACAAGATGGGATTAGTTAAGATAAAGCTTCATTTAGTGTTTCTAAAACTTTTGGTACAACACGAGACTTTTAAGCAATCATAATCGAATTCAAGAATAAAATCGAGTAAACTAGATTGAATAAAACTATAAAGAAGTGCATTTGCATGTACTTGGTGTAAGAACATAGAGTGTAAGAAGTTAACTATTACACTCTAGTGTAAGAACATAGAGAAAATTTGAGTCAAAGTTGAACTATCTACCCGAAAAGGCTGATCAACTTAGATGGTCTATAAGTCGAGTTATAGAAATGGAATCAACTTATGGTTGATTTTATTGGAATCTTCATGAAATTTGGCTATAGAGAAGTAGTATTTGTCTTGTAGATTTACCGATAAAAACATAGAGAAAATTAGTGCCAAAGTTGACCTTCTAAAGTATAGGGTATACTAGTGCACCCTATTACTAGTGCACCCTATTACTAGTGTACCCTATTACTAGTGTACCCTATTACTAGTGTACCCTATTACTAGTGTACCCTATACTAGTATACCCTATACTAGTATACCCTATCAGAGTTTGGGGACTCTTCTATTTTCCTCCATAACTCGACTTCCAATTGACAGAACGACTCGGGGTTGGTCTTAAAATGTTCCTTATGAAATTTCGTTATAGAAAACCACAACTTCCTTGGTAAACTTTAATATAAAAACATAGAGAAAATCTCGGTCAAAGTCAGACTACCTACCTGAAAGGGTCGATTCACTGAAATGGTCTATAACTTAAGATGTAAAAGTTGAATCAACTTAAGGTCACTTTTATTAGAATCTACATTAAATTTGAGTAAAGAAATATAGAATTTGTTTTATAGACTTACCGATAAAAACAGGTCTCAGGGGTCTAATACCTTAGTACTAAGGTAATGTAAAGCCATCAACTCCGAGGAACACTTTCTTTCCAATAGAGTTGCCAATAGAGTTACCTAGTGGTCAAAATTGTATTCTAAAACTGTATTGTAACTACTGCTAACTGCTGAGCTAACTATTACTTCAACCACATTTCCAGTCTTGGTTCACTGAAGATCTCTCAAACCTTTTCATCAACGAAACGTCTGTAATCGTTTTTCGGTGGAATCGAATAACAACTATTGGAGTCATATATGCTGGAGTTGTTACTGTAATAGCCGGTGCCTCTTTTTCTTTTCTTATCTACCTTGTCATCACTGCAACAAAAGCTCTCAAAACTCATCAATATATCAGTCAAACGGCTCTCCAAATGCAACGCTATTTCTCGAACATTTTTCTATTACAGGTGAAATTTTTGAGGGATAAAAGGGAAAGTCAACTTGTTTTGTTCGTTTTTAAAAATTGAAAAGGGTAAAGAAATTAGGCAATGAATTGTAGAGATGAACGAACTATTGTAGAGATGCTGTAAATACATTCGATAAGGTTACAATACTCGGTACTTGTGGAGTATCCGGGGGGGGGGTAAACTTTCAATATCGGGGGGGTAAAATTTTATATACGTTATACACGACCCCTTTTAAAGATATTCAGCCGCTTAAGTGATTCGGTGGCAAATTCCCTTCAAATGTAAAGATATTCAATTTATTGAGGTGATTACTTGATTACGTGATTCGAGGTGATACTCGATCAAAAACGTGGGGAGAAAGAAAAGGGAAGGTAAAGATAAAAAAAAGGGGGGGTGCGAAAGGCGGGGCGAAAAAGGTCATTTGTCCCACTCCCAACTTCTACAAAATTTTTTTATGTCATTATTAGAAATGTAATAATATCCTAGTTGGCGGGTCATTTTTTTTCTTCAAAATCATTTTTTGAGATAGTTTTATGTGTTGATGTGGGTCCGGCAGATCCACAACCCACACGTGGTTTTGAAGAAAAAAAGTGGTCCCCCAACTAGGATACTATCAAAAGTTTTTTTTTCAGAATGCTTCAAAAGTTTTTCAGAATTTCAGAATTTTTCATTTTTGGGCATTTGGTTGGTTTTTGAAAGTTTACCCCGGATCTTAAAATTTTACCCCGGATATTGAAAGACCCCGGATACTCCACAAGTACCCAATACTCTAAAACAGTTTTACTCAGATTATTTAGTCAATGGGTGTCTTGCTCTTCATCGTGCTTCCGTGTTTTCTTTTGGCATTGGCGATTTTCGGAGTCAACTTCTTGCCGGAAGCTTGTAAGATATTTAAAATTAACGGGGTTTTTCCTGAGTTTTTTCTAGGCTAAATCAAGAACCAGCATAATGCATAATCTCATGATAAAGCTTAGCTTTGACTTAACTTTAATATTCGACGATTGCATTGATTTGTGTTTCAGTTGTCTCTTCACCCTGTATCTTAATGTTTCTTCATTCGGCCTCAAACTCGTTAATAATCATCTTTTCAACGGAATCTTATCGAAAAGCTGTGAAAAGCTGGCTACGTTTAGCCAGAAAAAGTTTGTTTCACTAAAATGCAAAGAGGCAGCTATTTTTAGATAGAATCGACACAATTCTCGTCACATTGCCATTCAATAGTGTGGTCACGAATCATACACGTGATCTATAGAGTTTACAGCAAATGGGAGCACTTGGCCTTTAAATAAAGATCAATCAACAACCGCTTTCCAATCGCTTTCCAAAAACAAACGTGCAAGAGTGAAGAATTTACTATGTGGAAATCAAATAAATCTAAAGCATCAGTAGGAGAAATACGACCGCAATCTCAGTAAATTCTTATATCAGAAGAAACCGCAACAATATCAAAACAAAGCTTTTGATCGAACGACTCATATGAAAAGGATGACTGCAAAATCAATTAAATTAAGATACAATACCGAGCAAAAGTCTTGCAACATCACTTTTTCAAAAAAACCGATGAAAATTTTTCTATAGAAAATGCTACCCGTTCGTAGGGCTTTTTTGTTTTTAATTAGAATAATACATGTACATTTTATTTACAAAAACAAATTTGAAGCTCAGCGTAAAACAAAAAAGTAAATGACAAAACTACTAAAAAATATCCTAAAAACTGAGTGCAAAAGTCTTGCAACATTATACAGAAACATTAAAAATTACTATTCAATCGGTCCACCTTTTGCCAAAATCACTTTATTAAGTCGTTTAGGCATTGAGTCGACTAATTCGTGAAGAATTGCTGGTCGAATTGAGCTCTAAACTTTTCGCATGTAGAACCATAATTCAATTTTTGTGTAGAAGTCTTTTCCTCGTAACTTTGTCTTCATGTAGGCCCATAAATTCTCAATAACGTTTAAATGCGGCGACATAGGGGTCACCTCGACCAACAAAAAATTATTAAGGGCAAACCATCCAGGGAGATGAGCTTTTCCTCCATTTGAGAGATTCACCGTGCGACCCATCATGAGCTTGCTCTTGTGAACCGGCGAATTGTGGGTGTTCTGGTAGAGAAACCATCCAGCAGCCATGTGATCCTGAGCAAATGAAAGTAGACGCTCTTCTAGTATTCCCATATACTGGCGAGCCTCCATGGTTGACTGGACGAGGATGAGCGGACCTGCCACATTTTTTGCCATCGCCCCTAGAAAAATACAAATTAATGGATGTATTAGAAATGAGGCTTACCAAAAAACATGATTGGTCCTCCGCCAGCTCGCATTGTAGATCGCACATATTTAAGGAGTATTTGCTTTTCAATGGGTCGTCTGATCAAGTGGTTGCCTTTTGGAGAAAAGATATCCACTTTTGTTTCATCGACAAAAACCACGTTGGCCCAATCCTGCTTTGTCCAACTTTGGTACGTCCTGGCGAATAGAAGCCGTTGTTTCCTGTGGCCAGCGGTCGTCAAAGGCTTTCGTACAGCCCTCCGGCTATACAGTCCTGCTTGAGTCAATCGTCGAGAAACGGTCCATCGAGTGATATCCTTGTTTGCAACACCCTTGATCAGCCGAGCTCCATCAGTTGATTTCATGTTCGGATCCTTCTTGGAAGCCCTCACGAGTATTCGATCCTCTTTTGCTGTTGTTCTTCTTGGCCGTCCTTTCTTCTCGCTTCGATGCATAAGTCCAGCTGTTTTGCTTTTGAAACAATACGAGAAACGATCGAAGGATCGCATTTGAAGAGATCCGAGCCAACGGCTCGAGAAATTCCTTTTTTTCTTGCTTTCATGATTTTTTCTTTTTCGGGAGTCGTCAATTAGGTACCTGGCATCTGAAAAAAACAAAAATTAGTGTAAATTAATAAATTTGAAAACAATAAAGATGAGAAACATAGAATGTTGCAAGACTTTTGCACTCAGTTTTTAGGATATTTTTTAGTAGTTTTGTCATTTACTTTTTTGATTTACGCTGAACTTAAAATTTGTTTTTGTAAATAAAATGTACATGTATTATTCTATTGTATTCTATCAATAATTAAAAACAAAAAAGGTGGCACGAACAGGTGGCATTTTCTAAAAAAAATTTCACCAATTTTTTTGAAAAGCGATGTTGCAAGACTTTTGCTCGGTATTGTATGTGAAAATGCGAGAACAAAAGATAGGAATAAAAGAGCTTCAGAATTCAAGATTTGTTGCTGTTTCTAGACGCAAATCTGGATCTATCATCTCACCTTCTATCACCAAGAATTGTACTCCTTCTCCTGAGAAAATTTTGGGTTTGAAAAGAAATCCTTGAATATCCGATAAGGGCTTCACAAAGGTCAACAATTTCATAATTTCATTTCATTTGGATCTCCATTTTCTTCTAAACGTGAGCTGGATTCAATACGAAAAAAAGTTTGGAAAGATTATTGAATATGAAACAGAAACAAACGGCTACAGCAAATGGGAGCCCTAGCTGCTATTCAGCTGCAATTCTTTCCTTAACCTAGGGAAGGTTATAGAAAAACGGAAAATACGCTTAGGAATGCAAAATTCACATGCGCAAAAGTTGCTTCTTTATAATTGACAAAGGAAAGGGGCGAAATCGAGTCGCAATCCTTTAAACCAATTGTTGACACGAATTCCACGGATCAGGTTCACGGGCGTAGGTGGAAGCATTACACTCTCAACGATAGACATCTTTTCCCTTAGACACCAACTTCATCTGATGCGAGCGGTCACATGACGGAGTTTGAATGAGCCCACGAGAGACGAGGAAAGTGCTGGTAGCTTTCTCATCGAGAACCACAAGATCAGCGAGGCGAGTAGGCGAGGGGGGGGGGGTTTTTTCGGGGGGGTTTTTTTTTTTGGAGGGAACCCACCCTTTTTCGCTCGATCCCTAAAAAATGAATGTTAGTGCACGAAAGAAGAAAGTTTTAGCATGAAAAAGAAAAAAAAGAAAAATACAAAACGTTGTGTCGTGAGCGAGTACTGATCAAAACAAAAATCTCTGGGTTTTTATGGGACAATCTAATAAAAGCTCCAAAGACCCTAAGATTGGCCTGTTACATAATTGCAGAGTATAATTAGATTCCTGTTGACGTGCGATTTTAAGGGACTGACGCGAAAGTGGCGCGGTGCGCTTTCTAAAGCGTGGATGCGCTATCGTACCCCGCACAAAAATCCCCTTTTGCCATTCTTTTCATTTTCCTTCATTCCATGATGGAGTCGGAAACTTTGTTCGGCTTTTATATCGAGTTCCGCTAAGTTTTCTTCCCCTTCGTAAAATCTATTATGTTTCTATAGCGCGTTTTTAAAGTACTCGCTCCCCTCGTTCGTTCCCTTCTTTTTATATTGTATGCCCAAAGTTTGTTGTTTAAAATTCTAATACGGTTTTATTTCGTTTTCTTTTCAGCTCCTTCCACACCATTGTTTTCAATTTGTTCACGCAAGCCTTATAAACTCAATTTAGCCAATTCCTTTAAACTAAAACGCAAATCTAAATAATCTGCCACGGCGAGATCTTTTTTACTTCGTCTTACATTTCGTATCAAATCATTGACCGCCAGCTTGCCAAGAAACTTTTGGGATTTTTGTGTTTCTTGTATTTTTCTATTCTCCGAACCCGCAATCCCTATTCCAAGCCCTAGAAGCTATTTGTTTTCCCTTATCAGTTTTGTCCATGATGGGCTTGCTTTTATTTGATTTTACCGTGTATTGAATTCGAGCATAACCGTTTGAATCACTTTGAATCGAGCACTGGAACATAATAGTTTTCAATTTAAATTCTCGTCAATTATATGCAAATTCTTAAATGATTACCTGAATATTCTAATTTTCTCAGATTTTAGCTGAGTATTTTGAGTGAAGGACAAAAATTCAATTTTCGGTCAATTTTTCTTCCCTTTCCGTGCCATGTCTTACTTTTTTTCTCTTCGTTATTTGATTTTGTCACTTGCATACACATTTTGTTCATTTTAGAAGAGGCAGCGAAAAGCGAGAAGCAAATTGACGTATGGCGGCTCGTCCGTTTCTAAAGCGCGGCGCTGGCACCACCGACAAGTACAAAGTTGGATTTTTAGAATTCAAAACAAGCTTTGGCCTCATTTTGGCTTTAGTTTGAACAGAATGGCTTCTCTAGTAAATAAATTTCGGCAAAATCTAGTCCTCACCTAGAAATTACTGGTCAAGAAATGTTTTTGTATCAATAGTTTATTTTTTACAAGCTTTACTTTTATGTAGCTTGTAGGATTTAATGATTGGTTGGTCTATTATTCACTGATTAATTTAGATCAACTACCCAGTGATGGCCCGATCGAGGCAAAATGCGAGCCTTTCAAGTCCACAAGAAGTGATCGATTTGACCGGAAATGAAGTACGATTTTTTTATTGTATTGATGACATTGATTGTTTTGAGCAAAGTCAAGTTCTATTACTAGAGCCAATTTTTATTTTAGTTTCAATACGCAAGTGTTCCTGTGCGAAGATCACCAAATGCATCTTATGAAGAATTCGTAAGCATTTTGAACAGCTTTTAAGTTTGAATATTTTTTAGACGACTTTGACTGTGCCATCAGTTGTTTATGAAGAAAGAGCTATCAATGCTGAAAGTTGGCTTTTCGTAGTGCTAATAAAATAGTTGTGGGGTTAATCTTTATATTAACTATCAACTATCAACAACTTTATTAAAAAAACAACTATCGACTGTCAACAAACAACTTTTTTTAGGCGGTGGCCGTACAGACAGTGGACGAGGGAGTCGAGAAGCGCACACGCCCGAGAAAAATCAACGAGACAAATTTAGATATCAATCGCTGGAATATATTGTAAGTTGCTAGCCGTTTTTAACTTTGATTTATTGATTTAGGCTCCTAATCCATTGAGAATCGCGCGTACAAATGACTCTGGAGTCTCCGAATCACCGGAAGCGAGAGGAGAACGCGATTCTCAACATGTAAGAGGCTTGTGAAAAGGATTTGAATGGATTAACTAAACCGAAAAGTTTATTTTAGTATCGTACCGCCTTCTCGGATCCTGATCAGAGTCGGGATGAGCCTTTGCCAATAGCGCCACAACGCAATCAGTTAATTTCTCTTGGCGCTTATCCGGCCACCATTTCAGAGGAGACACAAAGTATGCTTTTAACTTTGCTCCAGTTGGCTAGAAAATGCTTGCAAGGCTTCAAAAAATCAGTTTCAACTGTTTAGATGTTCTTCCATCGACTCGAGACTCTGATGATCTTTCATCGCTCGGAACAAAGCGCTCAACTAGAGTGCTAGAAACGCGAGTATCCGCGCGAGCAGCTATGAATGACAATAAAAGATGCACGGCAACGATGGAAAGCAGTCAAAGTATTTCTGGTTATTAGACTTGTAAAACTTTGATACATTTATAAGAAGTCAGTTTTACATTATCTTTTATTTAGAAGGGACTATGGACAGTGTATCTGAGATTTCTTCGTTGACAACCGGCTCATCTTATCCAGTTTTGACGCCAAGTAACGGGTTTGTTTAATTTTTTAGACTGATATAAAGGCTATCTTTAGGCAACAACGAATCGTAGAACCTCCACCTAAGCCACAAACTGTCCAAGATAGTCACTTCTTTCAGAAAAATATAGGTAGTCACTTCTTTTACATTTGCCAGTTTATCCATTTGAGTAGGTCCACCTCCAGGTCCGCTTCATGACTATCGTCCTCTGCGACAATTGGTGCCTTCTGGTGGAACGGTTGGTTTTAAATGCGCATTTTTATAAAACAAATACAGTTTAGTCTGTGGCTTCATCAATTGCAGCGGCGGTTCCATCACAAGGGACAAAGAGACTTCCTGCTGCCGTTGAGAGATGCACTCAAGTTCGAATGGTCAAAAAGCTATTATTGAAATAAGTGTTTTAGGCCAATTCTACTGATTTCCCACGAACACAAAGACCCGAAGTGAGATTAAATGAAAAGGTTTTTTTCAAAATAAAGCAAGTAAGGCAACAACTTTTTTTCAGCCAAAACTAAATATCAATGAAGTGCCAAAGGTGGACGATCCAATCACATTCACTCCTCGACACCAGCCAAACAGAGGGTAACTTTGAAATAGGTTTGACAAATGGGATTGTTTCGCTTTAGTTTATCCACTCTTGAATCACATTTGGCTCGACAACTCCGCGACACCATTATCAATGTGGATTTTGCTGAAGCTGAGATGAGACAACGATTTCATGACGTGAGAAGGATGAATTGAGAATTTCTAATTGGGGAGTATTTTAGTTGGAAAGAGATGTGTGGAACAGAGAGCAAGCATTGGAGGATAAAAGAAAGGTAGTTTAGCGTTGTTTACTAATGTTTATTTCTAACTATATGTCATGAAGTGGGTATCATGTACTGTTTAGGTCCAAGAAGAGGCTTTCCAACGAGAACGTGCGGAAATTGAACGAGAAAAAGGAAGTCTCGGGCGATTGTCGAAAGCTCAAAAGAAGGGCTCGAATGAGAAGGAGAACGAGCTGGCTAAACAGGTTAAAATATTTTCCAGTCAATTACTAGGTTGATTTTAGCTTGATGATGCCAAGGAATCGAACGGAAAAATTTATTCTCAAGTGATCGATCTACGGAATAAATTGAAGCGCAGCGAGACGGAGGTCGAGGATTTGAGAAAAGCAAAAGAAAAGGAGAAGGCTAAAGCGGAACGATTGCAAGGGCGCATTGATCAATTACAGGTTAGCAGATCAAGAGATCAAAATTATAGTACACTGCAAGAACGCTAGGATGTTTAAAAAAATGTTTATTTCTGTAACATAAGCTTTTAGACTTGTTGGGCTCTTAAACTCGACTCAAATTTGATATTTTTTAGTCGGAAGTAGCCGTTCAACGTGGTCGGTTTGCTATGGACAAAACGAGAAACGATCGCGACGTTGTCAACAGCCAGAAGGCTCAGGCGACATTTAATCTACAGGTGCTTATACGTTTTGATTCTAGAATTTTTGATTGTTAGACTCGAAAGAATTTCCATACGGACACTGCAACAAATCGTCGCATTTGTCGAGAGGATAGTGGTGTTTCGGATGTTCTCAGCTCAAGAAATGGCACTGCAAGCGGGAAAAATGTTCATTGGGCTGATCAACCACACTCAATACCGGATTCTCCGACGGCAAAACAATATGTAAGTTGACTTAAATACAAATTGTCGAAAATTATTTTACGCGATTTGTGCATTCGGAACAGATTTTTCTGAAGCTTTTATTTTAGAAATTGTTTTCCGCCGAGTCAACATCATCATGTCGAAGGAGGACTTTCATCGCCGGTGGTTGGACCAAGGTAGCTGATTTTTATAAACATTTTAAACGACTCGTTTAGAGTGAGGAAAGAGATTGTGGGTGCACTCTATTCGAATATCACACTGGAGACATCTTCTGGAAAAGACCCGAAGTCGAGGTACTGCTTTGGTTGATTTTAAATCCACAACCTAACGTTTAGGTTTACTATTACATGCGAATTGGTGTGAATGAGGTTCAATTCACGAACGGGCCTGTGTTTAGACTCTTCCGTAATGGACAGGTAGTTTAAGAATTTTCAAAAAGAACTCGCAATCGCGGATTTAGTTCGATTTCATTCGTGTGGATGGACAAACAACTTCGATTCGCCCTGATGGAACGCGTTTTGAAAGAAAACTTAATGTCTCGATGAGATGGATTTGTCAAAAGTACGTTTTCAAGCAAAATAGCTGTATTTTTAGGAGTATTTGTAGCCTTTCTATCTAGATTCACTCCGGATCGTGACCCGCTGAGAAATGGAGCGAATATCGCTTTTGAATATGCCGGAATGGGGATTTGGTTCACGGATGGAGGCTTCGTGAAGATTTCAACGAAAGAATTACGAGTTTGTTACAACTTTTTATCTAGTTATTCTAAACTGTTTTCTATTGTAGATATCTCTGTCGGCGCCACAAGATGAGGGGAAAATTACGCATGTTGTGATGAAGGTGGGTTTTTGATGAAAGAATCCAGTTGAGTGTAAGATCGCTTGCGAAAGCTATCAAACGACCAGCATTCTAACCATTCAATATTTCAGGACAAAACTCCTTGTTTCTATTGGGGTCATCAAAAACGTCACGAGGATCGCAATCGAGTACTTAACGACAATCGTTTTTGAGTGAAGATCTTTTCAAACTTTCTGTACACTGGTGCTGCGCACTGTATCTCTTTTTTTTTAATGTTCTTTCATTTATTGTTATTGTTATCATTCTTGGGGGTCACCCCATTATGGAATATTTAGAGATTTGCGTAGTGCAAAAAAAGAGGCGATAAAAGTTTATTGTGGAAAATCTTGCTTTTTGTAAATGCGAGAAAATTGAGCGATGAAGCGAGAAATTTGAATCAGAAAAGAGAGCAATGCGGATAATTTGGAATTTGGATTGCAAAATATATACGGCATAGCACCCAAAATTGAGATCATGAGATACAATTTAAATCGTCAAAAACATTGACCCTATCGACTTTCGTTGGGACACCTGAGAACCTGGGACTTTACATACAATAACCTACCGTAGGCCTGTAGCGTCCCTATCAGTATGTTCCAAAAAGTGACAACTTCGAGCTGTTATAGTCTTACTTTTGGTTTGGCCGAAAGTATCTACTTTTGCCCTGAGGATCACGATAGTTTCCAAAAGCTACCACGTTTTAGAAAGCTGTTTCTGCTTCGCTATAATCACCTTCAACACTTGAAACAGCACTGATTTTTGAAGTTCCGGGGATTACGGTTATTATCATTGACACAGCTTACGGTAGTTGAACTTGGTTATGGCAAGTTTCAAATTTGAATATAAATTCGAAAATTTGGATTCAAGTTCAGCGGTGTTTCTGTAAAAAAAAAACGAAAGTCTTTAAATGAATTTGAAAATTTCAAACAAATCTATCAATGTTGCACTAACAATTTTCGACTATAAAATGTCATCTTCTGGGAAATTTGAGCCTTTTCTTGAGAAGAGCGATGATCGGAGACTTCCCGTATCAAATGAATGTGACACACTCAGATACGTTCTGAAAAAAAAACAAGCATTTAATTGGAATTGATGGAAGTGCTGCTTCCAAACCATGCTAAGCTTTCTCGACACACAGTGATTTGGATAGTGAAAATCTTTGAATCGTTTTTTTGAAATCTTTTTTTTTGAAAACACACGCGGCACACTTTTTATAGAAAGAGGAAATCTTACAAAAAAAAAACGAATTTCAAGAAAAACTCAATACGGACAATTTTCGAGCCGTCGCCTGACTGCTGCTTCTACACAAAAAATGATATTTTGTAAGTTTTTTTGTGATTTTATTGTTATCGAAGTTTATTTCTAAATGAAGATTGAATAAAGCTTGAATAAAGATTGATTTAGAATAAAGCTTCCTTTAGAATAAAGCTTGAATAAAGCTTCCTTTAGAATAAAGCTTGAATAAAGCTTCCTTTAGAATAAAGCTTTATTCAAGCTTCATTTAGAATAAAGCTTCCTTTAGAATAAAGCTTGAATAAAAGCCGATGAGTAACTATTCTCAACCCGTTTACTATTCTGATAAACCGGGTTGCACTTTAGTGAAACGCTCTTTTTCTTTCTTCAAACTTACCTAGTGTTCCTTCGTTGTTGTTGCTGTTTAAGGAGCAACTCAGCGGCTCCGTGTTCTGTGTCGGAGATCGAGTTACGCGAAGATCCACCAACATCCTCGTCTTCATCCTAAAACGGACTTTTTGTCTCAAAATTTTATTTAGAGAAAGATTTTTGGTGATTTGAAACCTGATATCGCCGATTTTGTTGCACCAGCTGGCTCTGTTAGTGAGTATGGTCGAATTGTGAGCAAAATTTGAAACGTTTTCAATCATTCCAGACTTTTACCGTAATATCTATCATCTAATTTGTTTTAAACAATTTTGTTTAAAAGATTTCGGTTTAAAACTGGGAATTCAACCCAGTTGGCCTTTATTTGAGTCTTATTTTGCATTGAATATCTTTAAAGTCGAACATTGACCATCTTTAATGCTAGCATGGGATTAGTTAACTCCCTCTCGAGTCAGGGAGATCAAGTGCGTTGTGGTGTAAAGTTTAGCACCGTCGGCCGGTAAGCGAAAGGTCGTGGGTTCGATTTCTGGCGGCGCACAAGTTTTTGATCTGCCCTGGTTCCACTACTGGCCACTGACGGCCATGGAGTCCTAGGGCAGACGGACCTAGGGCAACTTAAAAGTCCTGCGCTGCGGGGTCTCAAACCCGCTACCTTTGCTTACGGCCGGTAACTGTGCTAACCATTACACCACAACGCATTTGATTTCCCTGACTCCAGAGGGAGTTAACTTCCCCCCTCTCTGGACGGTTCCACACTTCCCGATTTATAGGCTTGGGGTGGGCTCGAAACTAGTTAAACCTTAGCCAGAATTGCCCTACCGTGGTCACCAGTTGGAACTATGACCGATCAAAAGTTTGGGTGCAGACCCTTCGTTCGCCGGTTTGATTAAAACAATTCAGTAAATCATTTGCATTTAGCTCTCTTGACTTTTTAAAGCTTTGAAATGTTTCACTCACTTTTACAATAACATAATAGGCAGTTAAAAGCGCGGCACAATTGGCGGCAATAGTCGAAATTGAGAGGAAAGGTTGCACGTGGCCTGTCACCACAGCAAGCACCATCACTGAAAAGTTTAAGGTAAAGGTTCAGGTAAAGGTTGAAAAGTTTAAGGTATTCAGGGGAAAAGGGTTATTCTAAAGCTAATTTTGCTAGGCCAGGCCAGGCAGGAAACAGCTGAAACTTTTAAATAACTAATAGCTAATAAACTCACAAGCTTGATTATTTTGAAAGTGATTTATTGTGAGCGAAAGCGTCGTGATGAACGCTGTCGGTACCTGGAAAGGGAAAGAATGACTTTTCAAGGAAAGAATGACTTTTCAATCAGAACCTGTACAATGAGAAAAGACACAGTAACAGTGGTGATGAGGATTCGCGTTTGATCGCGTGGGGTACGTCCAAATCGGTTGCTAAAAGAAGAAGATGGGTGAAGAAAAGACGTGCAAGTTGTCAAGGAAAAGATTACTGTCAAGGAAAGGATTACTGTAATAAAGGATTACTGTAATGTAACTCTAATCAAATCTAATCAAAAGTAAAGATTTACTGTCTAGTGAGGGCTCCCATGTCAATGATCGGCTCTCGGATGAAACCGATATGCAATAACGCCAACAACAAACCCGGTACCAGGAATTGCACTACGAAATCAGCTAGTGGAAGAGCTACCTAAATATTGAAGTAATTAAAAAAAGTTATAGTGATAGTTATAGTTATACAGGGTGCGTCATAATTATTGCAACAAGAGTTCAAAGACGAATAAGAAAGAGAAAAAATAAGAAAGCTGTTTTCCAAACAGCTTTCTTATTTTATTTGCCCCCTTTTTTTGTTGTGTTGCGTTCTATCTTCTTTATTCTTGCCTAATTGCCATCCGGTGAGTTTGAAGGTCATTCATCCTTGGTGATCACTGAGGGAAAGTTGGCCACGAAGAAGACGATTCAGGACTGGTGTGTGACCAACTTTCCCTCAGTGATCACCAAGGATTAATGGCCTTCAAACTCACCGGATCTCAATATGATGGACTTTTCCATTTGGGCAATCTTAGAGGCTAATGTCTGCTCTTTGACCTTGAAGAAGTCTTTGACCTTGAAGAAGTCTTTGACCTTGAAGAAGTCTTTGGCCTTGAAGAAGTCTTTGACCAAAGGATGGAAGGTGACTCCTCGAGCCTCGAGATGACATTCGGGTCGCAGCGGAGGCATATCCGAACCGATTAAAGGCTGTTATCAAGGCAAAAGGCGGTCATGTCGAATGATCTCTTGTTTCCTTATTTGTTACTGTTAAATAAAGCTATTTCTGTTTAAAAAATCTTCTTCCAGTGAAACTTCTTGGTGTGCAATGCCTTGAGTATCTTGTTGCAATAATTATGACGCACCCTGTAGTTATAGTTTAAGTACAATTTCTAAATAAGCTCACTTTCCAAAAAGATCGATTGACTAAATTGATCAACGCTCCATCACGAACCATGCAACGGCCAGCCCATTGTGGTCGAGGTTCCGTGTCTGGAAATAATGCACAAATCTCCAAATCTACTTTTCTTTACAGAGCAAATCTTTAGAGCAATTTCTCTTTAGAGCAAATCTTTCTTTTTAGAGTTTTAGAGATAAGTTAATTCGTGAATTTGTTATTTTTAAATGAAAGGAAACTCTGGACTCTTTTAAAAATCTTTTTAAAACCACGATTTCATTACTTAAACAATAGCTAATATTGAGCTAAATAAATGCTAATATTGAGCTCAACTGTTCGCAATTTTCACGTGTTTCTATTCCCTGCCAGACTTCCAGCTGTGTTCTCTGCTAAATTCCACTTTCCAATCCTCGTTTCCCCCTTCTCAAATCTATTCAATACGGTTCCAATACGGTTCCAATACGGTTCCTATTTGGTATTGAGTTGGTGGTATTGAGTGAGAGGTGGTATTGAGCGAGAAATCCTGAAGAAAACGTTTCATAATAGTAAAAATTTGTGCTTTTGCTCAAAATTGCTCACATAGCTTTGTTGAACTTCATTATTGAACTGTTCAAGCTCACCTTGCTCCAGCGAGCATCACCAGCTCCAACGAGCAGGGCATAGATAATAGATCTATTATATCTATTATCTATTCCCAAGAAACTCATTGAAATATTCGAAATTTCTAGCCATAACATACAGAACTGATAAACAGCTGTTACTTTTCTTTACTTTTCTTTACTTTACAGCTTAAAGCTTTCAAAAGAATTTTATATAGAAAAGAAAAAGAAAAGGATTGCAAAGAAAAGGATGTAGTTTCTAGAGTTTTCTTAAAATTGAACTAATTAAAATCACTTTATAAGTGATTTATGTGGGTTAAATTCAAAAAATAATGTCTAGAATCGTTTTTTTTAAAAAGCATTTTCGATTCTAGGTATATCTATTGGGTATCCATATCTATTGGGTTGGGGAGAATGAGTCGGCGCCAAACTTTAAAGGGACTTTTTGCACACATAAAGCCTTCTTTAAATATACGTTTGGTTTCATCAAAAGGATCCACTATTTCTTCTACAAAATGCCTTTTGGAGATTCCACAAAGCTTTTCTTTCGTGGAGTTTAAGGACTCCCAAACACAGCTAGTCAAAATGCCAAAGAGTCCGACTCATCTTTTGAACAATTTCTTTCGGAAAAACCCTTTGGTGTTTATATAATAAAAGTTAGAGCACATTCAATTACTTTAAGTTGCCAAATTTGCAGGAAGGTCCTCACCAATGGTTTTTCTAGATGACAGTTTGTAGTTTTTGTGAAAAAATGACTTTTTCTTGAGCGGAGGCGCGGTTTAAATTCTCTTTATAAAGTCATTTATGTAGGGAATTAGTTAACATTCTACTCATATCAAACGCATATTATTTGACAAAGTCGAATAGAAGTTTTTTAAAAGACATTTTTTTGATTTTCGGCGCCGAGTCATAGTCCCCAACCCAATATTATCTATTCTCAAGAAACTCATTGAAATATGCAAAAAAAATTTTCTAGCCATAACTCACCCATACAGAACTGATAAACAGCTGCATCGTGCTCGAAAAAACGCAACAATCCCAGCGAGACACAAACGAAGATGATTGCCCAAATCGCCCGCGAGAAGCGCTCAACTGTTCGCAATTTTAACGTGTTTCGGTGGTATTGAGTGAGAAATCTGAAGAAAACGTTTTATAATAATAAATTTGTGCTTTAAGATTGCTCACATAGCTTTGTTAGCTTTAAAATTGCTCACATAGCTCACATAGCTCACAGTTGAACCGCTTTTCAAGCTCACATAGCTTTGTTGAACCGTTTTTCCAACTCAAATAGCTTTTCAAGCTCACCTTGCTCCAGCGAGCATCACCGAGAACAAGGTCATCATTGTGTCCATTGTGTGCGGGATTGTCTCCATTGTTGTCCGAAAGAGATGACACATCACAACCGATTGATTCATTGATCTGAAATCAGCTTGAATACGGAAAAAGATCGAAACTCCACCGTTTGAAACTTCTTTTTCATTAAGAAACTTTATGATTAGATCTAAAGCCTTGGAATTACGGAACTTTGGAGCCTTTGGATGTTTTTAGACATGAAATCAACCACTAGACAGAGCCACCGTAACCTAAGCGTCTATTCTAAGCCACTTCTGAGCTAGCGTAGCCTAATGAACCCTAAAACGTCTGCCCTAAAGCGTGCTTGAGCTATACCGTAGCTCAAAAGCAACAGCAGCAACAGCAGCAAGCTAAAATGTGCACAAACTGCCGTCACCTAGGCGTTCGTTCTAAGCAATCCAGCCATAAAATGGACTTGAACTAACCGGGACCTAAAACAGCTATACCGTGGCAGTCTACCGTAGTCTAAGCAAGTCTATCGTAGTCTAAGCAAGTCTACCGTAGGCTAAGCAAGTAAGTCTACCGTAGTCTAAGCAATTCCTCTTCAAAATACCGTAACTCAAAGGATTTCTCCCAAAATGTGCCTAAGGGCGGGTAAAGCCGGATTTTCCTAGCCAAGTCGGCCTGTCGCGGTGGCGCAATCGGGAGCGAGCTATGTTTACAGCCGACACAGCCGAGTCTAGGGCCGGGTTCGACTCCTCGTCGTGCCCCCTGACTTTTGTTTTTTAAAAAAACGAAATGGAAGATGTACAACAGCAAGGTTAATAAACTAAAAATTATATAAAATCAGCCCACAGAGGAGCCGAGAACCAGAATCACAGATACGGCTACGAGAACTACAAACAACGACAGACAGACAGACACTGATCTACATGCATCCATTTGTTTGGTAAACCCATTTGTTTGGCAAATACCCACCTCGTTCCCTCACCAATAATGTAATACCAGACAGTGAATGGGAGTGGCGCTAAAACGGAAGCCCATCCACAAAATGTGAGCAACCAGATCATTTGATAGAGAGGATTTGGCTGTAAATGTTTATCGGTTTTTGGAGTTATTGGGAAAATTTGAATTTTTTCGACTAACACACGGGGATTCCCAACGATTATACGATAAAAGAGACTCGTCTAAACACTTTTTTAAAAACTGATTCCAATAAAAACTCTGATTTACATGGGTTTTCGCATTTTTAACGTGCACATATTGACAAAACTCACATAAGAGACTCCTTTGTAGAGGAGACGAGAGGGAAACTTTAACAAGAGAATTACGATAGATCTTTTTTGTGTTTTAGATTTTGTGAGATTAGATTTTGTGAAAATTTAAGCAAAAATTCCTCTCTACATCCTTGTGCTTTGTGCTCTGGGAAACGCGCACTTTCTGGCGTAAAAATAGATCTGAATAGATGAATATCTTCTCAGAGAATGTGCGTTTAAAAGAGCACAAAGTAAAAGAGAAAAAAAACGGCTTGGATGATATTCTTGAGTAGATTACTGATTACTACTGATTACTCTCTTATTTTCATTATCTATTTGAATGTCTAAGCTGAAGATAAGCTAGAGTTTTTTTCTTAATATCATCTTATTTCAAACTCACATATCGTCGATCTCCTTCTCGTTTCTCTCTCTTTCCCATTCCTAACATCACCGCGCACAACGGGGCAATCAAGCAAAAGAGAAGTACCGGATAGGCAAGCGCATAGACGAACTAAATACTTTATACAGTTATCTGTTATCTAATCTGTTATCTAATCTGTTATCTAATCTGTTATCTAATCTGTTATCTAATCTGTTATCTAGTCTGTTATCTAGTCTGTTATCTAGTCTGTTATCTAGTCTGTTATCTAGTCTGTTATCTAGTCTGTTATCTAGTCTGTTATCTAGTCTTTAGTCCTTAAAAAGTCAACTTACTTTTCTTTATTACTAATCTAGAAGTAAAGGAATTAACAAGAAAAAATAATTTCCGGGGAGGGGATCGAACCCTCGACCTTTCGCTTTCGGACTCTAAACTCTAACCACTGAGCTATCCGGTACCTTAACCTGCGAGGAGAAAGAAGGGAAGACAACGGGAAAGAAGAAAAAAAAGAAGGGAATCCACGTGATCTGATTTTCAAGCCTTCCCCCTTGTTTTCCCTTCTTTCTCTTCGCAGGTTAAGGTACCGGATAGCTCAGTCGTTAGAGGCTAGAGTCCCGGAAGCGGAAGGTCAAGGGTTCAATCCCCTCTCTAGGGGATTTTTTTCTTCACTTCTTTATTACTGGTTACTCAAAAAAGCTTGTCATTCCTTAGTTTCCTCTTTTCAAAAAGCTCCACTTGACAAGGGAAATCTAGTACCGATTCGGTTCAGTTGCTCAATTTCATTAAATGATACTGTGACTAAGAAAATGACAACCATTTTATTGATGATCTTTCCACATCTCGACATTAGCACTTGGATCTTCCACTCCCCAAAGAGTTTCCATTTTCCCAAAAGTTACTCATCACTAGTACACTTATTATATATTCTTTTTTTTTTCAGAATTGCTTTGAGAGACAAGTTGATGTGCTTCCCACGCTCAATTCGTGTGTGCTAGTTTGTCGAAAAGGATTAGTGAAGGGGGAATTCAGGGCTATTCAATGCATTTTTCTGATGACGATTTATCATTTTTATTCAGAGAAAAAATGAGAGTAATGTGTAAAGAGAAATGGATTAAGTTGATTAAGATTTTGGATAGATCTCTGGCCTGATCTAGAGCCACTTATCTACACTTCTATTAGGTTTAATGGACTAAGTTGATTAAGATTTTGGATAGATCTCTGGCCTGACGTAGAGCCACTTATCTACAGATCTATTAGATTTAATGTCTACAATTTTTTCTTTTAAAAAGTTCTATAATTTCTTAAGAAAATACCTTTTGAAAGAAAGTTTAAAACAATAAAATTTTCTGTTTTTCTGTTTTATAGAGAGTTGCTGAATGAGTTGTTTTTAATTTTACATTTAATTAAATTTTACAAATATATTTAATTAAATGAGCTTTATCTTTCTTTTACTTTAATAGAATAGATTTGTATTAAAGAAATTAAAGAAAGAAAGAAAGTAAAGAAAGTAAAGGAAGTAAAGAAAGAAAGTAAAGAAAGAAATTGGAATAATTGGTGTCCATTTGGTGTCCTTTGTCCTTTAAAAATCCATAAAAAAAGCAATTCTCAAGAATTTCTTAAAACCTATTTCATAAAGAAAAAAAAATCATCTTTTTAATAATTTAAATAGAAATTTTGTTGGTGATTTATTTTTTTTAGAAAAACAGCTAGCAAATTGGTAAAACTTATATGTCGTAGCCGTTTACGAAATTCAGCCGCTAACGAATGAGGGTATTTCCGGGCATCAAATCATAAAGTGACCCACATAAAAAATGTTTATAATACATATATTTTATAATAAATTTTTGAAATTAGCTCATTTGATTCAGTAGAAAATTTTTTTTTTGAGCCCCCAAAGTCTAGGTTCAAAAATGCCTATAAAAATTTTTCTACTCAGCCAAAAAACTTGCCTAATAGCTCATTTGTAGCCAATTTGATGCAGTTTCTTAAAGTAAAGCCATCTAAAACAATTTTTCGTTGAAAGTAGGAGAAAGAGGGCGAGGAACAAACTCAGGGCAATTCTCAAATGTGAAAACAGCGACCGAGCTCAACTGAAGTCGTTCCTCGCCCTCTTTCTCCTAGCTTTGAAAAGCAAATGTTCAAGGTAGCTTTACTTTAAGAAACTGCATCAAATTGGCTACAAAATGCGCTATTAGGCAAGTTTTTTGGCTATTTTTTAGTAGTAAATTTTTTATAGCCATTTTTGAACCTAAACTTTGGGGGCTCAAAAAAATTTTCTACTGAACCAAATGAGCTAATTTCAAAAATTTATTATAAAATATATGTATTATGAACACTTTTTATGTGGGTCACTTTATGATTGGATGCCCGGAAATACCCTCATTCATTAGCGGCTGAATTTCGTAAACGGTTACGACATATACACAAATCACTTTGTTCAAGTTCAAGTGATTGTTTTCTTTATTCAAAGCTTATTCAAAGCTTATTCAAAACGAACCATATGACTCCATCCATTGTTGAGTCGACCAAACATGAAACCGACATTTGCGGATACCTAAAAATAATATTCTAAATCTCTTTCTTTAAAGCTCGCATCAACCTCGCATCTCTTATTGGGAAAATCAAAGAAGAACCCCGTTCCACAACAACATTTCGCTGCCTGAACGATTATAAAATCATTTCATTGTTTTAACTTCTCACTGGATCAATGAATGACGTTTTACGAGATGAATGATGTTTTGTAAAGACTGTATCACTAAGCTAAACTCACTCTCTGATCATCTGTAGCACATTGATCGGATGGAAGAATTGAGACGTTGTGAATCCTAAAGAGTATTAAATTGAATTAAAAGATGCGCTTCAAAAAAAAGCTATTGTACTTTTTCTTAAACTTTCTCAATCAGAGAGCTGAATATCAGCTCAGCAACATCAGCAACATTCTTAGCCTGAGCCTGGACATCAGCTCAACGACATTCTTAGCCTGAGCCTGAACATCAGCTCAGCAACATCAGCAACATTCTGAGCCTGAGCCTGGACATCAGCTCAACGACATTCTTAGCCTGAGCCAGAACATCAGCTCTCTGATTAGCATCAGTTTAAATAGCTTCTAGTTAGATAGCTTAAATAGCTTAAATAGCTCGTCACGGGAAAAATAGCTCTCCATGGTTAAATTTCTATTTTTTTCTTATTCTTATTGAATACAGAATAAAATTTATCTACATGAGATCATTTAAAACCAAATTCGTGTCGAGAAAAGCTTAGTTAACCTCATTTTTTGGCGTTTTCTTATGCTAGAATTGTTCTATTTGTTCTTATGCTTTCAACAGATAGCTTTTTCTCTATACTCAATCAAGAAAACGAAATATAAATAAACTTAATCGTAAGCGCATTATTTTGGTCGGCATTATTATTGAGCAACTTCTCTCAATCACTGTAAAAAAGGCTGCATAAAGTAAACTTTGTTAAATTGTTAACTTTAGCAAAAAGAAGAATCTGATTGTCATTTGGGTAATATAAACTGGTAAAAAAAGCTACCGTAAATACTGTAAATGGACTCCATCCCCATAATGACGGTGTGGAGTGTTGCGTAGTCTAGTTTTGAACGCGTTTTTCTCGACACTGGTTTATGCTACAATGCGCGCTGAGGTATCAAAAAATAGCCCTGAATTTCAGCTATTTTTTGATACCAAAAATGCATTTTTTGAAAGTACGGACGCTTTGAAAAAGTACCCCGTCGTACCGTCGCGTAGTCGCAAAAGTTTTTTAGTATTTCATTTTTTTCAAAGCACCCGTACTTTCAAAAAATGCATTTTTGGTATCAAAAAATAGCTGAAATTCAGGGCTATTTTTTGAAACCAAAACGAACATTGTAGCATAAACCAGTGTCGAGAAAAACTCATCGAAAGCTAGACTACGCAACACTCCACACCGTCATTATCGGAGTGGGGTACTATTACAGTATTTACGGTAGTTAAAAGATAAATTAATGCTGAAAATCACCTGAGATCATCGTCGCCATCAAGGGCGTTTAGGTGCATTAGCTGATTGATTCTTTTTCGAAAAGTTTTTGGGTTGAGAAGTCGATTGATTTTCTCAACCCAATCCCTTGACTAGAATTGAAAATGAAACTCTCAATCGTTTCCGGTTCGCCAGCCTCCTGCAATTCAATTATATACTTTTGCTATACGGGTTTATTTATATTTTTGGGAAAAGTGAAAGTGTTTTTAGTTTTTTTAGTTTTCTCGATTTCTCTACGCACTTCTTAAAGTTTAGTGCTTTAGAAAGCTACATTTTTTATCATAAAATACACTTACAACAAACTTTCTATAATTTTAAAACAAAAAAAGACAGAAATTCTTTTGCTAAACTTCTTTTCATTACTCGAAATCCACTTGAGGCGTTCAGACGAAAAAAAAGGAGAAAAAAAAGGAGAAAAAAAAGGAGAAAAAGAAGCGAAAAATGAGTGCTTTTTTGGGGAAATGCTTTATGAAATAAAGGTGGGTGAAGTAAAAGAAATAATTGGTTAGGGGAAAAAACGAATAAGGGGATGGGGAAAGTTTCAAGTTTTTTTGAATTTGAAATTTGAAATTTGAGTCTAGTAAATGAAGCCTGGCTAATTTTCGGTTTCTCAGTAATGCTTTTAGATAAACTTAGATAGATAAACTTTAGATAAACTTTAGATAAACTTAGATAAACTCCGTTAGATAAAAATAGCGTTAGATAAACGCCTTGGTTGCTGAAGCCAGGTTGCTGGGTTTTGTTCACTGTAGTTTTGTGCATTGTAAACGCATCCTTTCTAGCACATTGGTTTTTCATTTCTTAAGCAAATATCGCAGCCAAGACAAGAACAGTTGTTTGCTAGAGGGTGAGCGTTTACTAGAACTACAATAGAAATACAGGGTGATCTGCAATAACGTTTCGGGATTTTCGGCAGCCTAAAATCCTCAAAGTTTGAATTTTGGGAGACAAATGTCTCTGTCTACACAAAAGTTTTGTCTACACAAAAGTTTGGAGGTTCTTAAGCGATCGTTGACCAGGGAATGGGTGTACCACTCGGGTCCAACTCGAACCACTCGGGTCCAACTCGAACCACTCGGGTCCAATGACAATGGTCCAATGGATCTGTGCAACCGGCAAAACTCCTCTCATTTTCATCGATTCTGGGGTAAAAATCATATCAATAAGGATGTATGGCCGCAACTCCACACTGGGAGCGAATCCTGTTTTCTGACGAGAAGCTCTTCTCGGTGGAGCAAAGCTACAACCACCAAACCGATCCAATTTTGTCAACGTCCTCTCCAGGCAGCTCTGCAATTGTTCAACACCGACAAAATCCCAAATCGGTCATGGTATGGGCCGGATCTGTGCAACCGGCAAAACTCCTCTCATTTTCATCGATTCTGGGGGTAAAAATAAATATCAATAAGGATGTGTACCAAAAAAAGATTCTCGAGGATCTTTTGCTTCCATGGGCTCAACAGCATTTTGGCAACGGATTTTGGACCTTCCAACAAGTCTCCGCTCCTTCTCATCGAGCCAAATGCACACAGGACTAGTGTAGGACAAACTTTCCGGATTTCATCTCGGTCCAGGAATGGCCTCCGTATTCGTGCGATCTCAATCCCTTGGACTACAGTGTTTGGTCAATTTTGGAGGCAAGGGTTTGTGCAAAACCCCACAAAAGTTTGGAGGCTCTTAAGCGTTGACCAGGGAATGGGATCGAACCACAAAGTCCGGCCGAGCTGCGGCCCATCGCCGAAAACTTCATCAAGCGTTTGAGGCTCTGCATCGGAGCCAAAGGTGATCACTTTGAAGAAAAGTAGATTTTATATCGTGTTGTTAATAAAAAAAATGGCTTCTGTTACAAAATCTTTTTGGGTTTTAGAAAGATAGGCTAAATTAGGCCGCAACGTTATTTCTGGTCACCCTGTAGTACACCAGGTAAGCTCATTTAAGAAATAAGCAAATAAGCACAGATAAAGCAATAAGCACAGCAATAAGCACATTTTAAAGAACCAGATAAAGCTCTAGATTTACTTTGAAAATAAGTATTCCTAGATAAAACAGAACGTTCGCTCGAAAAAGAAATGAGATGAGGGGATAATGGAAGTGGATGATGACTTCCGAGAGATGATTGAAGGCACGGCGAAAGGGGAAAGTCAATTATTCGCAGAAGATTATAGTTTAAGGGAAATATCATAAAGGAATCAAAGTACAACTGAAACTATAAGGGGAAAAGTCTCATCGATGCGTACATACATCGATGCGTACTGTATGCGATACGCGTACAGTCAGACGAGGGTTTCTGGACTAAAATTTGGCTTTAAATTGACTTTTAAGACTTGAAAAGGTTCTGGCAATTGTGCAAAAGACTGGCACAAATTTTTGACAAATTAAATCTCATTTGAGAATCATTTACAGGGGAAAATAGAAATTTCCATCACTGGGAAAATGGTCTTTGTGCGGCGGTGTAATCGCTCGTCGTCTGGCACACGCCCCTGATAGATAGGTGGTTCCTTTTGGGATCGGTAAAGAAATAGTAATGACTGGGCGGGAAAGGAGACGTAGAAGGGCTAAGGTTTCAGATGAGTTCGGAAACTGAGAGAACTGAACCTCTCCTTTTCTTTAGCAATCGATAGCCTGCTTTCTGAATGGGATCAAAATTCAGTGAACAGACAAATAGGAAAAGATTACAGTAGCTTTTCAAAATTAGCCACCACGTTTTAGAAAACGAAAAACACCTAGGCTAGATCTAGACTAGAAACTAGACTATAGTTTTTTATTCTTTCCAAATCTAGCTACTTTCAGGCACCCTCAAGCAGCTCAATAATAATAACAAATTCAAATAAATTGAATTACAATAATAATAACTAAAGTTAATTATTATTGTAATTTAAAAGATTTCTAAGAAAGAAATTTAAAATGAATTAGCAAAAAAAACAAAAAAAAACAAAAAAAAAGAAAAAAAAAACCAAGTTTTGTTGAGAAATCGTTTATTTACTTTTTAGAAAACCACTAGGGAAATCACATTTTCTGTAAGAATCTTCAAAACATTCTCAATTTGAGAAAAATAAAACGAATCAAAAAGCTTTTAATGAAAGAAATAGTTTTCACAAAATATAGACTATTTTGAAGCTTGAGCAATTGAGCTAGAGTGGCTAGAGTGGCTAGAGTGAGCTAGAGTGGCTAGAATGAGCTAGAGTGAGTGAGTTAGTGAGCTGTTTTGAAGTTTTCAAGCACAAAGTACAAGCTTTAGATTGAACAAAGTTTTTCTTGGGTTTTTTACGAGTTTCCCTTGAGTGTTCAGTGATTTTTGCTTCTTTTCTCGGGCAACAATTCGATTGGGCTTTTCTAGGGATTGGAGGGGAAAGAGGGGAGGAGGGGGATTTGATCTCATTTAGAAAGATGATAAGAAATGGGGAAAAGGAATTGGAATGTTAATGGAAACGGATCTTTCTCATAGGTGATCTAAATAGGATCACAAGATTGAAGGAGCCTTGGAGTTGTCTTGGAGTTGAAGTAGAGCACTTGCAAGACTTCTTGAAGATCAAAGAACTTGATTCTTTTGGATCTTTAAATCAAATTTCATGAATTTCACAAATTTCGAGAATTTTACAGAAATTTACAGGAAATTAGTGATTCTTTTAGTTTAATTCGTTACTGGATAGATAAAGTTGTTGAAAAGAAGACTGGAATTCAGTGTAGAAAGACTTCTACATTGAATTAAGGCAGTAAATTTTGGATGTAAGAGGATGTAAGAGAGAAATTTCACGCTTCACTACATAGATAGAATAAAAAGAAGATGGGAAAAGCTTTGGATTTAAAGCTGAATGTTTTCTTTTTGAAGGGTGAGAAGTTTTTGACTGAAAATTTGGGATATAGAGTTTTTCTTTTTTTTTTTGGGAGTGCCCCGGAAACTCCAAAAAGGAAAAGTCAGCAAACACAGAAACGTCCAATTAGGATTGGGGACAAGGGGAAAGGAAAAGGATTGGCACAGGGAAAGCTTTTGATCTATGTTAAAGATCTATTTGAGTAGCCTTTGAGTAGTGTTTGAGTAGCCTTTGACTAGGCTTTCAGTAGCCTTTGAGTAGCCTTTGACTAGGCTTTCAGTAGCCTTTGAGTAGCCTTTGACTAGCCTTTCAGTAGCCTTTCAGTAGCCTTTCAGTATCCTTTGATTTATGAAGATCGGCCAAAGATTTATAACTCACCTATAGAATACTCTGTGAAAGTCTAGATCTAGGTCAAGCTTGCATTAAAAAGGACTAGAGTTAGACTGAAGTTAAACTGAAGTTAGACTGAAGTTAGACCGAACTCTAGGGTATCTAGGGTATCTAGGGTAGCTAGGGCTTGTCTTAAGCTACCCTAGCAAAATCTAGGCTAGCTTAAGACAAGCCATGAACAGTAGGACAATAGGAATCTCATAGAAATCTCAAAAATAGGAGAATAATTCTCATGGATAATTCTTTAAGGAATAAAGAGCAAATAATTGAATCAAATGAAATGAAATGAATCAATGAAAATAAATATTACAAAGAGAAGAACTTGAACAGAATTTAAGCAGCTTGATCTAGGGAAAGATTGGAGAATGAATCTTCAGAGAAGGTGAAATCTTCAACAAAAAGAATGAATGCAAGAAGGAGTTTCTTTTGATTGATGAAGATTACGAAGTGGCCTAGCGAAGGACAAGCGCGACACTAGCACCGCCACTTCAGAGGCCCTAGATTCACCAAAATCGAGTGAATCGTTCTGATTTTTTGGAGATAATTCCTAAATATCTCTCTTGGAATGGTGTCCATTATCTAATCGATTCAAGCTTTCATCTTTTCTATATAGCCTTTGCAAAGTTGAGAGCCGTGTGAGAACTAGAACCAGTACTAGGATCAGGATCAGGACCAAGATCAGAACTAGAACTAGAACTAGGACCAGGATCAAGAGCAGGGATAGAACTAGGACCAGCACAGGACCGAACAGGCCGAACAGCTACACTCATGATAACACAGCTTTGGACTTGACCTAACCTAGTAGTAGCTTGAGCAATTGAGCTAGAGTGGCTAGAGTGAGCTAGAGTGGCTAGAGTGGCTAGAATGGCTAGAGTGAGTGTAATAAGTAGCAAAGCCACGTCTCACTCGGCACGCTACTTATTTATGCGATTTTTGAGAGCGATCTTGTCAAAAATTTTGTTTCGATTGAGTTAATGAGCAAAATTACACACTACGATATTTAAGTGATTAAAATTCTTAATTAATGTCACCAAAACACACTTAATATACTTTATTTTCATATGGGACATTTAGAGAAATCTCCCATGTCCAGAAGCCACTAAAGAATAAGAAAATCGGGGTAGGCTAATTTCTGCAACAGTGTCATTTGCGCAACTCGCCATAACTTTCTTCTAAGTCAGCCAATCTTTATGATTTTGGTGTCATTTTGTTGCATTTATTGAGATCTATAAAATGAAAGCAAAATCATAAAGATTGGATGACTTAAAGAGAAGTTATGGCGAGTTGCGCAAATAAAATGGCGGAAATTAGCCTACCCCCAGATTTGAATTCGCCGTTTGATTTTCTATCGGATGGTTTAGGTTTCTTTGGAGTGGAAGCTATTGGCAGATAAAATTCGAACTTTCCTTTCTTATCTGGTGGATTTTAAGCCAGAAACACATTCTTTCTGCTGCACTTGATTTAGGATTTTTCACGAATAAGCTAAAATGTCGTAAGAAAGGTTTGTGTTTACGTCAGAAAGTCGAGCACAAAGAATGAAGTGAACGAAATCAACTAAATCAACGAAATGCAGTGATCTTTAGCATTGTTATAAAGCTTTTTCATTGGATCTTTTGAAAAATGTAACAAAATGAAAGCAAAATCATAAAGATTGGACGAATTAGAGAGAAGTTATGGCTTATTGAGATCTACAAAATGACATTAAAAGAATAAAGATTGGTCCACTTAACAGGAAGTTATGGCGAGTTGTGCAGAAGATCTAGTTGAGCAAATGACCCGCAAATGATCTAGTTGTGTAAAAAAAAGTTTCGGAAACTATCCTACCCCTAAAAATCTTATTTTTCAATGGTTTATCACTTTTAAATTTCATAAATAAAGATAATTAATTGAAAATTTAAAAAATCTTAAAGACTTTTCTGTTTATAAAGAGATTTTATCTAGAATAAGTTACAAAAAACATTTGATACTTTGGAAAAAAAAAAAAGATTTTAGTTATTAGAGAGCACTAGAGAGTTGGCTAATTGGATGTAAAATAAACTTTTAGAGTCAAGTTTCAGGTGGAGATTCGAGAATCTGCCAATCTAATGTTAAATTATTTCATGAATTGAAGATAAATGAAAAAACGATGTTCATTTTCTTAAATACTACCCTTTCAGTATCCTTTGATTTATGAAGATCGGCCAAAGATTTATAACTCACCAAGAATTATAACTCTTATAAGGTGAGTTACCTTATAACTTTATAAGAATACTCTGTGAAAGTCTAGATCTAGGTCAAAGCTTGCTTTAAAAAGGACTAGAGTTAGACTGATGTTAGACTGAAGTTAGACCGAACTCTAGGGTATCTAGGGTACCTTATAACTCTAGGGTACCTTATAACTTTATAAGAATACTCTGTGAAAGTCTAGATCTAGGTCAAAGCTTGCTTTAAAAAGGACTAGAGTTAGACTGATGTTAGACTGATGTTAGACTGAAGTTAGACCGAACTCTAGGGTATCTAGGGTATCTAGGGTAGCTAGGGCTTGTCTTAAGTGAGATTTTAAAATCGAAAATTGTCTTGTGAAGATTGAACTTGAAATTACTTTTGTAAACAATTTTAGTTCAACTTTAAGATTATCTAATCTTAAAATGTTAAATAAAATAAAATAAAATAGAAAAAAAAAGAATTACCTTATTCTCTCTAATAGTAGTGCACCAAAAGCTTTGCCTAATTTGGTCGAAATCTCGAAAAGCGCTTATCAGAACTTATTGATGTGGGGTCGGGAAATGTAGCTGACGATGAGATCTAGTGGGGGATTTGAGTGTTGAGCTTCTGGGAAAGCTTTGAAACCGTAAAATAGTGATTAACTCGGCACTACTATTAGAGAGAATACGATAGTCAAATTTGATGCGTTTACCTGGAACAGACTAGCTAGGAGATAAGGATATTGTGAATGAACCCATAAATTTTAGCAAACTACCGTAATTGTCTATGTCTATGTTTTTCTAATCAGTTCTGATTAACCGAATCCTTTAAAATAGTATTGCACCAAAAGCTTTGCCTAAATTCCTCGAAATCTCGAAAAGCGCTTATCAGAATCTATCGATGTGGGGTCGGGAAATGTAGCTGACGATGAGATCTTGTGGGGGATTTGAGTGTTGAGCTTCTGGGAAAACTTAGAAACCGTAAAATAGGCATCAACTCGGCTCGGCACTACTATTAGAGAGAGTACGGTACCTTACCCTCACTTAGAGTCAATTTATGCTTCTTTTACCTTATGGATGAAAAGATTAAAAAGAGAAAAAAGAATATAAAAATGTGAAATTCTATTTTTTATAAGTCAAAGTAAGACAAAAAATGAGAGAAAATTGGTAAATTTTGATTTTTGATCAAAAAAAGTGGCTAACGGGAAGCCTCATAAAATCAAAAAATATTTCAGCTGCTCATAAAACTTGTTACTTTCAAGGAATCTTTTTAAAGAATCACACAAATCAGATTGTTTGAAAAAAGTTTTCGTTTTTGAGTTGCATAAACTGTGACATTCTCAGTGATCTCATTGATTCTCAGGATTCTCAGTGATGCATGAAAGGCAGCATGAAAGGCAGCATGAAAGGCAGCGTTTTAGGAGCTGAATTGAGCCTTTCGTAGATGTACTTTGTGCTCAAAAAAATAAGTAAAATAAACACATACTTTCTGGAATGTGTATTTCTATTTTTAAGTGCAAAAAGTGCAGAGAGCAAGTGCAGAGAGCATTCACTGCACTTTCTGCGCTTAAAAATAGAAAACACACATGTGGGAATAAAGTTTAGTTAAAGTTTAAAGAAGAAATCCTTTTCTCTTTTTGATTTCTTTTCTTGGCCGGCTTGGTGATGGTGATGATGAAAAGAATGATTTTTCTTTTACTGAACCATCAAAATTTGGAACAATTTGAATCAAAAAACTAAAGAAATAACTTCTGAATAATGAATTGTTGAAGGAAATCCTGAGAAATGACATTGAAAAGAGAAAAGAGAAAAGAGATGGGAAAAAAATTGATTTGCGGATTAAAACTCGATGCAAATGAAGGATAAGAAAGAAGAAATTGAAAAAGAAAGAGTCAAAGAGTCAAATTTTCCCTCAAATCTGTCGGATCTTCGAGAAAGTTTGCAGAAATTTCTCAAGATTGTGTGAAAAAAATGGTTGATTCGAATTTCCGTTTTTTCGTTTTTTTTTTTCGAATTTCCGATCGAGTTTTCCAAAGTTCTTGTAGAGAATTTGGTTTTAAAACGACGCAGAAATCATTGAAAACTGAAGAAATATAAATGAAGAAATAAATGCTAGATAGGACACAATTTTTTCTTGAATTTTTCTCAAAAATCAGTTTTAATTCTCTTAAAAACAAAAGCAAAACTTAAAAGAAAACCAAAAATCAATTTTTCGTGGACTTGTTTGACAGTTTTTAAATCTAGTGAGTGAGTTTTTATTTAGTCATTTTGATCAATGAGTATGACAAGGAGAAAGCTACCGTAATCAGATCTGTCTGTCTGTCTGTCTTTCTGTCTGTCTTTCTGTCTTTCTTTCTATCTTTCTTTCTGTCTGTCTTTCTGTCTGTCAATCTGTCTTTTATGCTTTGAAGTGGACATTTGATTGCGATAGAAAGATACCGTAGTCAGGTCTGTCTGTCTGTCTGTCTTTCTGTCTGCCTTTCTGCCTGTCTGTCTGCCTGTCAATCTGTCTGTCTGTCTGTCTTTCTGTCTATCAAGCTGTCTACCTGTCTGTCTGTCTGTCTTTCTGTCTGTCTGTCTGTCTTTCTGTCTGCCTTTCTGCCTGTCGTCGCCTGTCAATCTGTCTGTCTGTCTTTCTGTCTATCAAGCTGTCTACCTGTCTGTCTGTCTGTCTTTCAGTCTGTCTGTCTGTCTTTCTGTCTGTCAATCTGTCTTTTATATTCTGAATTGAAAGACAGACATTTGATTACGGTAGCTTTCTCCTTGTCGTACCTTTTAAAACCAGTTTATTACCAGTTTATTAATGCTTAATTCAGTCAGCTTATTAATGCTTAAAAGTTAAATAAAAACTGGATTACAGTAGCTTTTTTTCAGATCATTTTTTATAAAAGATTTTGTCTAACGAAAAGTTGATTAGCTTAAATAAAAGCTTAAATAAAAAGAATGAATTATCATGAAGAAATACAGTTAGATTACGATTTATTCAGCATATTTTAAGACAATTAAAATCAAGAAAAATTTCGAGAGAAAAATGAATGGTTTAAATGAAATTTAAATGAAATCTTTAAATGAAATTTAAATGAAATAAATAATCTTTAAGTTATATGTATCTTTTGAACTATTGAGAGGATTCTTTTCCCCTCCCCGCCCGCCTCCACTTTTCAGCTTGACATTTCTGGTGTCTGATTGCTGAATTTGATTCCTTAAACCCTATTTATCCAGAGTTTTTCCTTTTGAGCCTGAAAAAAATCTGGTACTCTTGATTGTGAGGGTGGAATTTAGTAAAGAGAGAAAGTTAGAGAAAGTCCAGAAAGTCCAGAAAGTCTAGAAAAAGTATGGGTTTGTGTTTCATTTTAAACGAAAGGGCAAACTAGAAAATTCATTGGGTTTTGAGGGTCACCCAAATCCAACCACCTATTCTAACTTATTTTTTAATCTTTTCAAAGTTTTTCTAGGGTTTTTGGATGCGCTGAGCAGGAATTTGAAGTTTGGAGCAGGAATTTGAAGTTTGGAGCAGGAATTTGAAGTCTGGAGCAGGAATTTGAGGTCTGGAGCAGGAATTTGAAGTTTGGAGCAGGAATTTGAAGTTTGGAGCAGGAATTTGAAGTCTGGAGCAGGAATTTGAGGTCTGGAGCAGGAATTTGAAGTTTGGAGCAGGAATTTGAAGTTTGGAGCAGGATTGAAGTTTGGAGCAGGGATTTGAAGTCTGGAGCAGGAATTTGAGGTCTGGAGCAGGTTGAGTTTGGGCAGGAATTTGAGTTGGGGGATGAGGTCTGGGCAGGAATTTGAGGTCTGGAGCAGGAATTTGAGGTCTGGAGCAGGAATTTGAAGTTTGGAGCAGGAATTTGAGGTCTGGAGCAGGAATTTGAGGTCTGGAGCAGGAATTTGAGGTCTGGAGCAGGAATTTGAGGTCTGGAGCAGGAATTTGAAGTCTGGAGCAGGAATTTGAAGTCTTTCTAAGATTCGAGAGCTTGAGAGTATTTTGATGATCTTAAGGATCATCAAAACCTAAGGAATAAACATTTTTAAATCTATGGAAAGAAAATTTTCTAATTGAAAATGCTCGGATTCAATTTCTGACAACCAATTGAACCAAAGTAACACTGTTTGAGGTTTACCGATTATCTCGGAGATGGCGATTCTCTTGTTGACACAACTCTAATCTAGAAAAGCGCTCGATTAGAGACTCAAAATCAAAATCAAAAGCCAAAAAAAGAAAAATTTTTCATCTATTGAACGTTTAAAGATAAAAGAAAGAGCTTATTTAAATTTCAAATTGAAATGAAAGCATTTTTTTAAAACTCTGCTCTAAGCACTAGATCTTTTTAATTAATTTTGTCCTCAATGTGATTTTCTTTTCGTTTTCTTGTCCCTCTTTTTTCTAAAAGGATCAAGAAAAAAAGGGAATGAAGAGAAAAGAGAGAATATTTGAATTTATTTGAAAAAAAGATTGATTGACTATGAGAAGAATGTACGAAATTTATTTGTTCGTTTTATTAGCTTATTTCAAACAATAGCTAAGCTTTGGATGGGTTAGCTTTGAAGATTTCTTTGAAGAGTTCATTGATGATGCTCATTGGAACAAGAAGGGTTGAGAAGCGGACTTGAGAAAGAAGAACAACAGCGGAAAGAGACGAGAGAGCAAAAGAAACAAGCACAGGAAGAATTTTTGAACAGGTATCTCGTGCCTACTTACCGTAAATCCTGTAATTGGACCTCACTCCGATAATGACGGTGTGAAGTGTTGCGTAGTCTAGCTTTCGACGAGTTTTTCTCGACACTGGTTTATGCTACAATGTTCGTTTTGGTTTCAAAAAATAGCCCTAAATTTCAGCTATTTTTTGATACCAAAAATGCATTTTTTTGAAAGTACGGACGCTTTAAAAAATGAAATACTAAAAAACTTTTGCGACTACGCGACTGTACGACGGGGTACTTTTTCAAAGCGTCCGTACTTTCAAAAAATGCGTCTTTGGTATCAAAAAATAGCTGAAATTCAGGGCTATTTTTTGAAACCAAAACGAACATTGTAGCATAAACCAGTGTCGAGAAAAACTTTTTCAAAGCTAGC
This sequence comes from Mesorhabditis belari, assembly GCA_958450365.1. Lineage (NCBI taxonomy): Eukaryota > Metazoa > Nematoda > Chromadorea > Rhabditida > Rhabditidae > Mesorhabditis > Mesorhabditis belari. Next base: position 2,187,244 of record CAUEEP010000732.1, read on the forward strand.
CTACGCAACGCTCCGCACCGTCATTATGGGAGTGAGGTCCAATTACAGGATTTACAGTAAGCTTTTACTGGATTAGATTTAAAGATTTCTCATGTGAAAAGCCAAGTGAAGCTAGATTTGTTAGCGTAAAGAATAGAGATTTCTATAGTACGAAAAATGACTATTATTACGTAAAGTAGTGACTTTAAAAGAGAAAAAATTATCTTTAAAAATCATTCGACTAATTTCTGATGTCAACTAGTTGACTAGCTTTCTTTCTTCACTGGCTCCTAAAGAGACTTAATGAGCTGATTAGGATTGCATTCGTTTACCCTCCAGTTTTTCTAATGTCTTTTCAAAATTGCACTCATTCCTTTTGCCAACAAATGAAGAGAGTTTTATTTTGGAAAGTTTTTCCGGAAAAAATTCCACATTTACGGCGTTCATCTACGCATTTTTTCCAAAAAAAAAGGCAATCAAAGTTCGCGGTGATAAAATAAAATAAAATTTGCACGTAAAGAAACTTGGAATCATTGTTTAAACAAGAGCTGGGGAATTTGACTGTGAAATTTCTGGAAATAGGTTTGATTTTTTGGTTTTTTTACGAGCTTAGGTAAGAATGCTGAATTTCAATTTCAAATTTTTGAATTTCAAAGAAAAACTCGAAAAGTTTTGAGGTAAAAAAAACTCTTTAAATCTTTATTTTTTTTTATTTTCAATAGACTTTTAGATACCATTGTAAATGTGTTTTGTGGAATCATTTGTATAAATGACATCTATTTTAGCAAACTACCGTAATTATCTATGTCTATGCCTATGTCTATGCCTACGTCTGTTTTTCTAATCAGCTCTGATTTACCGTCTTCTCTCTAATAGTAGTGCACCAAAAGTGTCGCCTAAATTCCTCGAAATCTCGAGAACCGCTTATCAGAATCTATCGATGTGGGGTCGGGAAATGTAGCTGACGATGAGATCTAGTGGGGGATTTGAGTGTTGAGCTTCTGGGAAAGAATTGGAAACCATAAAATAGGCATCAACTCGGCTCTGGGGCACTACTATTAGAGAGAATACGAGTCAAATTTGATGCGTTTTCTTGGAACAGACTAGCTAGGAGAGAAGGATATTGTGACTGAATCCTTGAATTTTAGCAAACTACCGTAATTGTCTATGTCTATGTTTTTCTAATCAGTTCTGATTTACCGTATTTTCTCTAATAGTAGTGCACCAAAAGCTTTGCCTAAATTCCTTGAAATCTCGAAAAGCGCTTATCAAAACCTATCGATGTGGGGGATTTGAGTGTTGAGCTTCTGGGAAAACTTAGAAACTGTAAAATAGTCACCAACTCGGCTCGGCACTACTATTAGAGAGAATACGATAGTCAAATTTGATGCGTTTTCTTGGAACAGACTAGCTAGGAGAGAAGGATATTGTGACTGAACCCTTGAATACAGCTTATTTGATGTCACGGAAGAAAATGAGTGCTGTATTTGCGTTACAACATGTTCTAACTTGGAACTATTGTCTTAAACCATTAAGAAGTAACTATAAAGAAGTAACTATCAAAGCAACTATCTTAAACTTAAACTCGAGCTCTCAATGCAATGCTTTTAGCGAAAAAAAGTCGAGTTAAAGTTTATCAAATTCATTAGATTCCTCAATTGTTCTTCCATTGCCAATAAAAAGTTTTTTTTATTTTTCTCATATTTTGGTTGATTGAAATCTTAAAAATTTCAATTCATTGTCATTGGAAGGGGAAGGAAAGGCATTAAAAAATTTCATTGAGCTGATAAAAATAATGGGTGAGCTGGGGGAAATGGTTTGAGTGAAATGGGGAAAGGATTGGGTGGACATGGTTACTGACATTCGTTCGTCCCTTCTCTTCATTCGTCTACTTGATTTCTTTTTTTATGAATCATTTTCTTTTAACTTTAAGCTTCTTATTGAATGTTTAATCAAGAAATCAAGAATTAAATCTTTCTTTTTACGATATTTTAAAAGTTTTGACATAAAATTACGCCAGAAATTATCAAATTTTGTTGTAAACAAAAAAAATTTCTTTTTAGATCAAAATTTCTTTTATTAAAGCTAAATTTGAATTTTTCCTTGTCAATGAGTGAATCTAGAAGCAGATCGAGCAACGGATGAATCAAAAATTTTGATCTAATGCCATCGTAGACATTGTAGACGACCGGATACGAGTCTTGTCTCTTAGTCGGTCGGATAGGGTCAAAGGTTCGATCCCGGTGGCTAGAAATCCCGGTGGCTGATTCTTTTTCCCATTATTATGGGGTTCTTTCTTTCTTAACAACATTTGGGTAATAGGGATAACAAATTGTAAACTAAATGTAATTGTAAAGGTCAAAATCTCTTCGGTTCTGTTGTAAGTCATTATTCGTCTCGAATAAATAGACTTTTTAATCTTTAAGCGAATCTTTGTTACTTACTTACTGACTTACTTACTGACTGACTTACTTACTGACTGACTGACTTACTGACTGACTGACTGACTTACTGACTGACTTACTGACTGACTGACTGACTTACTGACTGACTTACTTACTGACTGACTGACTTACTGACTGACTGACTGACTTACTGACTGACTTACTGACTGACTGACTGACTTACTGACTTACTTATTTACTGACTTACTTATTTACTTACTTAGTAGCTATAAATTCTTCAAGTACTGCCGATTCAAACTAGAGCACAACCAAAGCCAGAAAAAGCAAAAACCAGTACGAGATCCTGTTCTTTATTTCTTTTCCTATCTTTTCCTATCAAATTTTCATTAATTCTGCTGCTGTTTGCTGTGGGATTTTATGCGAAAATGACCTCATTCAGGGGTGGAAAGGTTGCTGATTCTTCAAGGAAACGATTCAAATAACTGTTGAGTGTCGCAGAAAAGGTGAGTAAAACTGTACTTTGTACTCAAAGATCGAAACCCAGTCTTTCTCACGTGCTGAACGCTTTGCTTTCTGCGTTTCCAGCAGGATACCATGAAGATTAGGATCTGAATTGAAAAACTATAGCCAGGGTTGTTTCAAACGGGGTTCCAGGGTCAAGGGTTGGGCGGATCCGGATCTCTAAAGAAGAATACAAAGAACGACGACGGGCTACTAAAAGCCTACACAACTATTGGAGTGTCGCGTAGCCGCGTTCTTTGTATTCTTACGTAGAGTGCTGGATCTGGATCTGGATTTGGATTTGGATCTGGATCTGGATCTGGATCTGGATTTGGATCTGGATCTGGATCTAGATCTGGATCTGGATCTGAATCTGGTCGTAAGACAAGCCAGGTCCTCAGGCCAGGTTAGGTCTTCTTCCTGGCAGTCCCAGGATCTATGAGTCAGCTCTACAGCAAAACCAGGTCAGGCAAGAAGAGCAGACTAAAAGTCTTAACTTCTGGCCTAATCTTTAGCAAAATTTTCCTTGATATACCCTGATTACAGATACAAAAAACCATCGATCTAACATATTAGTGAATAGAGTTTCATTGAATCGAAACGTTCAGATACTTTCAGAGCAATCCTTTTAGCTAAGCTTTCAACTCCCCGGAATGGGTGGAAGCGAGAAACGTGATCTGAAATGGCTCCTTCAAGTTCATCACATTTGTATGGTCAACATGTACATTATTTTCCTTCTCTGCGTATTCATGAATCTTTACGTGTTGTTGAGTAGAGAGGACACGATTTTCTACTTGCGTGTTTATCATTTAGTGAGTGGAGTTTATCAAATTAAAATTGCTAAATCTAGAACTAGAAAACTTAGAACTGAAGCTTAGAAGCTTAGAACTGAAGCTTAGAAGCTTAGAACTGAAGCTTAGAAGCTTAGAACTGAAGCTTAGAAGCTTAGAACTGAAGCTTAGAAGCTTAGAACTAAAGCTTAGAACTAGGTCAGTCAGCCTAGGCTTTAGTGCTTTGTGTTCGATATTTCATTTGTTAAATTCAAAGTGTTAAATTCAAAACATTCCCACAATTGAAAGCATCACCAGAATGAAAGACGGTAGAGCTATCAAGTAGACGTAGAAGCTATCAAGTAGACGTTGGGCACGCGTTAAACGATGACAAAATAGTCAACCTAGAGTACGTTTGGGTAAAACGTTCTAATCTTATTCATACTAGAAAGCTCAAGGACTAGATAAATGCTATCTATTCGACTATTCAAAAAGTCTTTCCGTTTCTTTTCGTACTTCCGTTTAAAACCAACAAATCCACCTTTTTTGAACTACGATTTGTTTAATTTCAGTTGGTCGGTCTTTTGATGGCTTGTTGCTCGGTGGTGATGATCGAGTTTTTGTATCGAACGAGGGGTTTACCGAAATTGGATGAACCACATGAGATCCCAACACCGGCTTTAGTTGGTAAGGGTTTTTAAGAAGTCAACCAGGGATTGAATCGTTAACGATTGAGTCCTTGACGATTGAGTCCTTGACGATAGAGTCCTTGACGATTGAGTCCTTGACGATAGAGTCCTTGACGATTGAGTCCTTGACGATAGAGTCCTTGACGATAGAGTCCTTGACGATTGAGTCCTTGACGATAGAGTCCTTGACGATTGAGTCCTTGACGATTGAGTCCTTGACGATTGAGTCCTTGACGATTGAGTCCTTGACGATAGAGTCCTTGACGATAGAGTCCTTGACGATAGAGTCCTTGACGATTGAGTCCTTGACGATTGCGTCCTTGACGATAGAGTCCTTGACGATAGAGTCCTTGACGATTGGTCCTTGACGATTGAGTCCTGCGATTGAGTCCTTGACGATTGGTCCTTGACGATTGAACCCATGACGATTGGTCCTTGACGATAGAGTCCTTGACGATTGAGTCCTTGACGATTGCGTCCTTGACGGTTGAACCCATGACGATTGAGTCCTTGACGTCCCGACTAAGATAAAAGGCTATTATCCAATCAGTCATAGAAGCAAAGGTAAATGAAAATTATTTAATGGGTTATGTCTAGGTGCAATTGGTTTAACGATCGGTATCGCGATTGGATATCTCTATTTTATCATCTTCAACTATTCATTTCAAGTGAGATTGAGTTTTTTTTAAGTATCAGCATCGGCATTTTGTTTCCAGGAATGCGACAAGTTGGTTGACGCGATTTATAGTAGTGAACTCTGGATCGAGACATTGTACGATGTGTTGATGAGTGGCTTTTCTGTACTTTCACTCATTTATATCACACAAAGAAGATACTATGGAGCGATTAATACGAGTTTAGATAAAGTAAGTCTAGAAATATCTAGATATCTAGATTTAATCTCTATAGAGTTAAATAAGCTAAGTAAAGCTAAGTAAAGCTAAGTAAAAAGTCCAAAAATTCCTCTAGGTTGGCCGTCTCTTCATCAACATTACATTCTCAGTTGTTTGGATGAAAGTCGTCATCTATAAAGGATATCTGTCACATAATGTAAGCTTTATAGGATCTAATATAGATAAACAAATCTAGGAGCTTTGTCAACGCAAAGAGCTTGAAGGATATTGGTGTCCGGTGATGAAAAGACATTATGAATGCAATCCCGCTTACGATCTCAAAGGAACGAAAAAGATTTGGTAGGTCAGGGTTTTAGGATAAAGAGTTAAGAGATTATAACAAGGACAAGATTTTTCTGAAGACCAGGGCCAGACTCTGGCAAACATAGCAGTGGAGCTCAGGCAAAACCTAGTATAACTGGAGTTTAGACTAGACCTAGTAGAACTAGAGCTTAGACTAGACCTAGTAGAACTAGAGCTTAGACTAGACCTAGTAGAACTAGAGCTTAGACTAAACCTAGCAGAACTAGAGCTTAGACTAGACCTAGCAAACAGAACTGATCAACTAATTAGACCAGTTTAAACCCTTACACTAATCATGATTCTAGGTACTATCTGAACAAAGGCCTCCTCAACACAGCTGTCATTTCTTGTGCCTCTGAGTTTTTCCCAGTCCTTCTCGTTTCCCATTGGCTATCGTGTGGTGGAGCTGAAGAAAAAGCAGAGGATATTATGAGAAGAGCACAGGTTAGTACGTCGTCGAAACGTCGTACGTCGAACAGTACATCGAAAACTACCGTAACCTTGTCTCTATTGTTTCTTTTGTTACTCTTTGTAAGCTTTCAAGAGGTTAGATTAAAGATTGATTTTAAAAAATAGATGATAAAAGGTACAATAGTTTACAAAAGACGGATTTTGCTAAAAAGAAATTTTGCAGAGAAAAATGGGTGTTCGCGGTATGTTGAAAAACTTTTTCACTGATATTTCGCGGGTTTACGGTGAAACGGCTGTTGATTTGAAGCCATTGCATCCAAGGTAGGAAGAGACTTTAAACGTTGCCTGAATTGCCTGAAACTGCCTATCTTTTAGCTTATCTTTATCTTAATATCATTTCTTATTCAGCACAATTCTCAAATGGTCATTTTGGATTCTTTCCTTTTGCGCCTCATTGATGGCAACGATTAAATGGATGATTTTCTTTTATTACACCATTGGTAAACTTAAAGAAAAGCAAAGAAAAATTATTAAATAATAAGAAAATAGGATTTTAAAAAGAAAATAGGATTAGGCGAGCTTTGAGCTTTCTCTATCTTCCTAGAAATAGGGGAGCTTTGAGCTTTGAGCTTTCTTTATCTTCCTATAAATAGGGGAGCTTTGAGCTTTGAGCTTTCTTTATCTTCCTATAAATCGGCGAGCTTTGAGCTTTCTTTATCTTCCTATAAATAGGCGAGCTTTGAGCTTTCTCTCAAAAGCCATTTTGTAGAGAAATTATAGACCTTTTTAATAGTTTAGAAAACAAGAAATTTGATAAAAGATTCTTTTCTATTCTAATCTATTTTAAAATAGTATTTGAAAATTTAAAGTAAAAGATTAGCTTTAAGATTTCGATGCTCTTGTTGCAAAGCATTGGTTGGCAGCGGATCTTGTCTCATTAGCCGCAAATCTTCTCATGACACTTCTCTTTTTACTGGTTTGTAAAAGCTATTGTAAAAGTATTGTATTCAACAATAAAAAAGAACAAGTTCTCTAAAGTAAAAGCTGGATTACAATAGCTTTTATAAGATAGCTTTTATACAATAGCTATTATACAATAGCTTTTATCTTTTTCTCAAAAATTTAGATGTACCTTTTCGCGCGATCAATCAAAACCGAGAGGCTTGACGCTCATCATAAAGTGAGTAAATTGTTCGTAAGTAAACAGTAAAGTAAAGGGTAAAGTAAAGGGTAAAGTAAAGGGTAAAGTAAAGGGTAAAGTAAAGGGTAAAGTAAAGGGTAAAGTAAAGGGTAAAGTAAAGGGTAAAGTAAAGGGTAAAGTAAAGTAAAGGGTAAAGTAAAGTAAACAGTAAAGTAAAGTAAAGTAAAGTAAAGTAAAGTAAAGTAAAGTAAAGCAAAGTAAACACAAAAAAGTCGATTCTCTGGTACTTTATAATGCAAAGAGTTGTTTGTTTAAAGAGATTTGATTTTTTACTTGTACTAATAGTCAGAAAAAAAAGATTTGAATAGGAGAGGATGAGAGAGGAGAGCGTTTACATATTACAACCTCTAAAGACTAGAATGAGATTCTAGAATAGTGTTTCTAATAGAGTGTGTTCCTCACGAGTAATGCGTTTTTTTAAAAATGCATCTTTAAGAAAAATTACCGTACTTTTAGCGAAAATTATTGCAATTATGGGGGTGGGACAAATGCGACCTTTTTTTTGCTGGAAAAGGCCTTAGGAAAGATCGTAGAGCTTCGAAAATGTTTCCATACTAGGGAATCGTATGCGTAGATTTCGAATTTCGACAAATCAGACCTCGCTGACACGTCAAATTTGGACTTAAAAGGTAAAAACTACGCAACTTAACGCTTTTCCGCAGTTTTTGAAGCTCTACGGCATTTTGAAGCTCTACGGCCTTTCCTAAGACCTTTTCCAGCAAAAAAAAGCTCGCATTTGTCCCACTCCCAAAAATTATTGCAAAAAAATCACGAGCGACGACTTTGATACGACTCTTTTTAAAGATATTCAGCTGTTTAAATGATTTGGTGGGAAATTCCCATCAAATGTAAAGATATTCAATTTACTCGACGTGTAAAGAGGATTACTCGTAGTTGCTTCGACCAAAAAAACGTCGATTAATCGAGTAAAGATTACTCATGCAGATTTTACTCGAGTAATCACTTACACGCGAGGAACGCACTCTAGAGAGGAGAGCTTTTACAGATTCAACCTCATTCATATTTATACTTATATTCAAGGCTCACGCAAGAGGTGACATCACAATTCTCTTTGGCTCTTGTGTGGTTCTCTTTGTGAAATTGGTCCTTCAATCGGTTGAGGCAAGGAATTTTTGGTAAAAACTTGTTTAAGCGATCAATTTTTTTTTAGTTAGAATACCAACGCGTTGATGGTTTTATTAAACAAGAAGAAGCCATCATTCAAATCATTTCACTTTTATTAACTCATGTAAGTACAAACAGAAAAGAGGAAAAAACTATGCTAGAAAATCTGGGAGGGAGGGAGGGGAGTAGTCAAAAACAGCGCCATAATAGAAAACGCCACAAAACAGCGCCGTCAAATTTCTCAAAATCCAAAAAACCAAGCTGGTTCAAGTTTTATATTAAAATAATCCTTGCGTTCTTGGCTACATGATGGGTGAAACAGTTTTTTAAAAAAGCTAATATTTCATAGATAAAAAGAGAACTCAAAATGGGTCTCTAAAGATATTCAGTTAGCCAACTGAGTCAACCAACAGTTCACCAACATCACTTGACATGTGTGTCTTTAGAGACCTTTAGAGACCCATTTTGAGTGCCCTTTTTATCTATGAAATATTAACTTTTTGAAAAAACCGTTTCTCTCATCATGTAGCCAAAAACGCAAGGATTTTTTTTAATATAAAACTTGAACCGGCTTGGTTTTTTGGATCGTGAGAAATTTGACGGCGCTGTTTTGAACGTTTTCTATTATGGCGCTGTTCTGACTACCCCCCGAAAATCTACCCTTTACACCTAATTATTGGTGGTCTAGAAAGATATTCTAGAAGTCTAGAAAGAGTCTAGAAAGTTTGCAAGATCACAAAGTACAAGAGTGAACTTGAATACTAACTGCCGATAGCTATAAGCCACCATTCTTCTTACAGGACTTCTTGTGCCTCTTTATTTATTTATTATATTATAGATTTACAGAGTAGGTACCAGAGCTGTACTTTATAATAAAAAAATTAGCTTCAAAATTAGCTCCAAAATTTTACTACTTCAATAAATTTATGATTTCACTTTCAACGAGTTCAACCCGGCAGTAAATCGATGAAATTTATTACCTTCAGCGTCCGGGTTTACTTCAGAATTCCTTATCAAACGCACAAAATTAATTAATAAGAAGTGATTTTCATTGTTATTGATCATAAAGGGAAATCTTTTCTTATTGATAACGGGTGTAAAGAGCTCACTCTGATGGGGGGAGATGGAGTGAGAGATGGGAAATGGGGAAAGAAAGGAAAGGGAAATCGGGATTCTGGAAAAAGAGTAGACAAATTATCGTAAATCTGTAATGGTTGTAAATGGCTAAACTTGAAAAAAACAGGGTTATTTTAATAGGGTTATTTGGTTAAAGCCAGAAGTTAGCCAGTTCAGAGATGACGGTTCAAGCGTCTCATAGACTTGGAACAAGTCGATCAGATTGGTCCAAGCGTCTCTTGGATCTGGATTAAGTCGATCAGATCGATTCAAGCGTCTCATAGACTTGAATCAAGTCGGTTAGATCGGTTCAAGCGTCTCTTGGACCAGGATCAAGTTGATCAGATTGACGCAAGCGTCTTGACCGGATCAAGTTGACCAGATTGACGCAAGCGTCTCTTGGACCTGGATCAAGTTGATCAGATTGACGCAAGCGTCTCTTGGACCTGGATCAAGTTGATCAGATTGACGCAAGCGTCTCTTGGACCAGGATCAAGTTGATCAGATTGACACAAGCGTCTCTTGGACCTGGATCAAGTTGATCAGATTGACGCAAGCGTCTCTTGGACCTGGATCAAGTTGATCAGATTGGTTCAAGCGTCTCATAGACCTGAATCAAGTCGATCAGAACGATTCAAGCGTCTCATAGACCTGGACTAAGTCGGTCAGATTGGTTCAAACGTCTCATAGACTTGAATCAAATCTATTAGAACATAACCTAAACAAATCTCTAAAAGCAAACAGACCATTCATCGTATAGAGTTGCCAATGGTTGCAATATTTCGCGATTCGCCGAATCTTAGCAATGTCGGATTCAGATGTGATTGCGACAAAGAGATTTCTTCCAGTAGTCGGTAAGATTTGAAGATGTTGATGATTGAAACATATGGAAATCTAGGAATTGCTGGTTTGGTGATAGCTTGGGTGCAATTCGGGTACACTTTCTTCGACACATCACTCATCAAGTATCAACTCACTGATGAGACTTTCCGGTGAGGTGTTTGCGTACTTTGTGTTCAACTTTATAAGCGCATCCTTTCTAGCACACTGAACACATCGATAAATGCTAAATATTTCTATTTAGATACTCATCAACAACACTAATCTGTATGATTTTCACGCAAACGATTTTCCCAGCTGATTACCTCTTTCATTTCACTGTTTCTGGATGTTATTTGGAGTTATTGCAAAGGTTATAATTGATTTTTTTTTTTTTTTTTAAATCAAATACTTATCTATACATTGTAATTTTATAAATATCATTATTAAATCAATTTCATTCTTTTAGATATCTTAATTTGGGTTACTTTCAACTGGGCACTCCTCGGCTATCGATCAGCTCGCATGGACATCGTTAGTTACAAGATTATTTAATTGAAAAGTAAACCTAAACGTTTTTTCCTAAACCTTGTTTTCATAGTTCTTTTGAATTAAAAATCTAAACAACTTTCAGACGAGCATGGAGGTGGAGAACATGGACAAGGACAAGGACATGGACAAGGACAAGGACATGGACATGGACATGGACATGGACAAGTACATGGACATGGAAATGGACATGAACCACATGCAGCACACGGAAACAATCACACTAATCACAATGATCATTTAAAAGTCACTGAAGATCACCATGGAAAGGTAGGGAATAGATTATTCGTGCTTTATGATTAATCATTGAAACAAAACCTTCTAGTGCACTCAATTCCCTTTCCTCACTTTCTCATACTTTGCAAATGAAAACCCAGCCTTTCTAGCACACTGTTTTCTTTTTTTTTTGCAATAAATGTAGTATAAAGTGTGCCAGAAAGGTTGCGTCTTGACGCACAAAGTATACATCTGAATTTGATTCCTTATCTCTCTAAATCGCGTATACCTCAAGATTTATCTACAATAATGAATCATAAAAGAGTGCATAAAGTCACTCAAAAAGTAACGATGAATCTAAATCGTTGTTTTAGAAAAACGGTGGTCTGAGCGGCCCGATGAACGACATTTTCCGAGCAGCCGCAATAATGGAAAGGAAAAGAGCAGAAGCGGAGAAGGATGGGGCCAATAGCTCATCGGATGAGGTAAAAGATCGAATTGAATTCCGGGGATGAAATATTGAATACAAAATAGAAGAGATGCAGACAGTAAGACCAGACCAGGGTTTCTGCGCTAAAATTTAGCCTTAAATTGGCTTTTAAAATTGTTGGCAAGTGTGCAAAAGGCTCGGCACAAATTTTTGACAAATTAACTCTCATTTGAGAATCATTTAAAAAAAAAGGAAAATAGAAAATAGAATTGTGTTTCCGGAAAGGACTTTCAAAGTTCTAAGCTTTCGATTTCGAGTTCGGGAACCGAGAGAATTGAACTTCTTCTTTGCTTTATCGATCGATAGCCTGTTTTCTGAATGGGATCAAAATTCAGTGAACAGACAAGATTACAGTAGCTTGTCAAAATTAGCCACCCTTTAGAAAACGCAAAACACCTGGGCTAGATCCAGACTAGAAACTAGACTATAGTTTTTGTTTCTTTCCAAATCTAGCTACTTTCAGGCACCCTCAAGCAGCTCCTCGTCAGCCCATCGCCGGCGTCAATCCTACAATGTGGAACATGCATAAAATGGAAAGAATTTGTAAATAGATCTATTCAATAAATAATAAAACATAATAAGATATTCTATTGATAATCTGGATCATTCATTCGATCTCCGATCCTGTTCTTCTGCAGATTTCATCGCGGATACTGTGAAACCCTCATCATACGAGGAATTCGAGGAATACGATTGGATTGATGGATGAAGAGAGAGACGCGGCATTTGAGTCTTAAATAGATTTATTTGAATATTCCGCTTTCTTCCCTAAAATATTATAGATTCCTATCGTATTTTGAAAGAAAAGTTCTTGAATTTGAATGAAAGTAGCCAATAAGTAACCAGTATGAAAGTATGACTGGCGAAATGTTCTTTGTGCTAGCGGGTGCTAGCGGTTCTTCGCCGTCTGGCACACGGCAATAAGTATGAAAGTAGCCAATAAGCCAACTTCTCGAAACTCACCAATAAATTCTTTCCTCGAAATGTCCATTGTGCATCTCTATCCGTGGCACTCAAATGACCATTATTTGTCTTTTTTCGTCGATTTGATGTCACCGTTCGACCCGTCTCGTCGGCTAATGGGACACCGTCTAAAAGTTGGATTGTAATCTAAAAGAAAAAAAAACAAAAAGCGCCATCAGGGATCGAACCCTGATCCTCCGGGTGGCGGGTCAAGGCGTTATCCACTAGGCCGCCAGGATACAATGTCTCTGCTTAGAAGGAGACCGTTTTAAAGCTTTTAAAGCCTTTTAAAGCATTCTTTAAAGCCTCTTTTAAAGCTTTTAACGCCAAATTTTTGATTGAATTTTTACAAGTCTGGAAGATCATTTGAGAGATTTTAATTTCAGATTCGAATTCCTCATAGCCGATTCTATAAAATGTACGAGGTGTTCAGAGAAAAGTCCAGAGAAAAGTCCAGACAACCACTGAATATTCATTTTCTAAACTTTAATTTGACTGGTAGAAGTCAAAAACAAATTGAAAATATACATATATTGTTTTTTTATTTTGCTTTAATTTAATCACAAACGTAATCAGTAGGTTAAATAAATGTCAGAAGAAGTGTTTTTGGTTTCAAAAAATTTTTCTTGGAGACTCAGCTGGAGTTCGTGATTTTCTCTAGTCAGAAAAGCTGTGTTCTTTATTTCAAAGCCCAACTTCAAATCTAACTTTTTCATTTTGCCCACCTTTCCCATATCTTTGCGATTTCTCATCAGCGAACTTGATTGCATCAGTTTCATCGGAGTGTCTCAATTGAGTATAGGAGAGGGATCGATCTCGGAATTTAACCTCACCATCATCGCCCAATTCATCCAAATCTTTTGATGGTTTCTGAAAAGGATTTGGAAAGGATTTGGAAAAGATTAGGCAATAATTGCTGATCATAAATGGTCTATAAATGGTCTATAAATGCTATAAATTGCTATAAAGTTCAGCTCGTTTTCAAACTCAACCAACTCTGAGGGTTTTCATCTCTCCCGCCTCCACTTTCACCGCATTTTCAACGAATTGTTCAAAGTTGAACTTTGCCATTTCCTCTTCAGGAATATTCAGCTGATCACCCAAATGTTTCACCAAAGCTTTCATTGTCATTCTGAAATTTGGGAATGAGAATTGTGATCAAAAAACTCTCTCACTTCTTTCCTCCAAACCACACCATTGTCTGCGCGACATTTTCGACTTTTCTCCCGAAATGATGCAACTTTTTAAGGGCATCAGCCGCAATTTCCACTAAATATTTTCATTAGTTTTTGATTTTTCCATGAATTTTTAATGTAAACAGTTTTTATTTTGACTTTTAAAAAAGCTATGACAGCTAGGCAGCTATGACAGCTAGGCAGCTATGACAGCTTTGACAGCTTTGACAGCTTTGACAGCTAGGCAGCTTTGACAGCTTTGATAGCTTTGACAGCTTTGATAGCTTTGACAGCTTTGACATGCACTAGTTCTATCAAAAACTTACCAGCCATTGTTGTCAACGCCAAACCGATCCCTATATAGCACAAAGTGATGAAGAGGTATTCGTAACTAAACTAAACTTGTATCACTGTATACTTTGTGCTCAGAAACAAACCCCTTTCTGGCGCACTGAATTTACTTGAAAACATACCTTTTCGGCACGAAATCTCCCAATCCGATGGTGGTGAGAGTGACAAAATTGAAGTAGAAAGCTTTGAACAAATCCATGTCTGGTTCATATCGTGATAGAACCTAAGAAGAGAAAGGTAATAGTAGGATGTGATCAAATGAGAGACCAATAAACCATAAACCATCCGACGCAGAATTTCTCATATCAAACCAAACAAACGAAAAACACAAAAACGGAATCGAACCCGAGTAAAGACTCGCCCGTTCGTTTTGTATTCAAGCCTTTTATCCACTACACCACGAGGTCGCCTGCGACCGTCGAGATAAAAACGTTATAAAGACCGTTAAGACGTTATAGAGCATTTTCGTTATAAAGCTAAATTTTCGCATTTTCACCCTGAAACTTAAACGCATAACTTTTTATAGAAAGCTATTTTTCAAAAACGGAAAGCAGATTCGGAATCAGCGTGAAATTCTGCGTTGAATAGTTTATGGTTTATCTCATTTCGCTACATCATTTCCCTTGTAAAGAGAAAAATATCAAGAAAAAGCACCGAAAATGATCAAAATACATAAAATTTACTACATTTTAACCTTAAAAAATAACTTACCCAAGCTCCAAAACCCAAATAAAGCATGAAAATCGTGCACAGAAGAATCGATTCATCAGTTCTCCTAGAAATCTAGAATTTTCGCTTTTCAAAATGTTAATCATGCTTTTTTTAGCTTTGAAAGATAACTTCAAAGTCCTTTTACTGTATTAGTCTTTCAATTTGACAAGTAGAGTTTTATTTTGCTCAAAAAAAGCTAAGAAAAAAGCTAGCTAACTTCACTCACTTCCCCTCTCCTTTTTCCTCTCCTTCTTCCTCTTCTCCTTCTTCCTCTTCTCTTTCATCTTCATTGTCCATTTCTTCCTTATCTTCCTCGAAATCGATCTCTTTTACATCGATCAATCTTTCATCTTTCAATCGTTCAGCTTCAAGATTTACTACTCGAGGAGTTGATGTGATTGTGCTGCCTCTTTTTCTCTGAACATTACTCACTCAAATAGTTAAAGAGATCATTTCGATTCAAAATAAACCTTTTCCTTTAAGGCTCTAAGCCAAAATAAACAAAAATAAACAAAAATAAACAAAAATAAACAAAAATAAACCAAAATAAACCAAAATAAACCAAAATAAACTAAAATAAACTAAAATAAACTAAAATAAACCTTTCTTTTCCTTTTAAGTTACCTTTCTTTTAAACAACTTTCCCAAAACCCGAGAGAAAGCACGGAAAAAGCGAGGAATCGAGCGAACGAATTGAGTAATCTGGGAAATCATTTATAAGGCTTAAAGAAAGATTTTCACCTTTTTCAATATCATTGAGATGAACATTCCCATATCGGCGATGGTGAGAAGAGTTAATGGGACACCAATCACTCCATAAACGATACAAAAGACTCGACCCCAGAAAGTGACCGGAGCCACGTGACCGTAGCCTGAAAGATTTCGGGCCTTAGACAGGACTGGGTTCGATCGTCCGACATATCAGGTCAGCCTTGAGCCTTTAGTCTGACTTTGGCCAAGTCTAAGTTAGAGTAGAAGCCAGATTCAGGTCTTGAGTCCTTGGGTATGTAAACCCAGTGTCAGGCTTGATGCCAATACATTGCTGATTCTAGAACCTGAATACATGAAGCCAGATCCAGGTTTTTTGTGGCTGTTGTTTTAAAACAATTGTGTGGGTGTAAACCAAAACATTTTTTTTTAGAAAAACAAAAAAAAAAGGAGGGGGGGGGTGGGGGGTTGGGTGGAGAAAGCTTGATACCAATACATTGCTGACTGAATACAAGCCCAGATCGAGGCCAGATCGAGGCCAGATCAAGAGCCAAGATCCAGATCTGGCTTCTGGTGAATTTAGGGAAAAAATCGGTGGAGAAAATCGTCTTTGAAACAACTTTAAGCTTACCAATCGTTGTAATGACAGTGAAAGCAAATATGATCGCATTCTCGAAGCTCCACTTTGCATAAATCTCGTCAACCTCATCGTTGATAATCTCTGCAAAGTTTTTGCTTGTATTTTCTGTTTACTTTATGCTCAAATCTGCAAACAAACCCTTTCTAACACACTAAATTCTTTCTTCTTTCTTGTGCGCCAGAAACGATGTGTTTCCATTTTCTTTTCTCACAAAGTACAGCCAACCAATGATTAAACTGTTCCCCAATTTCTTAAGTTCAATATTTTCAATCACTCACGTTGTTTCGTCTTTCTTTTCGTTTGAATGCTCACTTTTTGTGGTCTCTGATCTTTCGAAAGTCCAGCTGTGAAGTTAGCCATCTTAAAACCTATTGTCAATATAAAACTCAAAAGAAAAACGTTCACATAAATCACATAAATCACATAAACTTACTTGATAGCATAAATCAATGGGCAAAATCGAAACATGCTCCAAATTTAGGCAATTCGTCTTCAAGAAAATTCTTTTCATCTCTCGATCGAGACATTTTCGAAGCTATTGTATATGTTGTGTCCGATTTAGATTTCCGTCCGATTTAGATTTCCGTCCGATTTAGATTCAATCTAAATCGGACGTCCTATTTAGGTTGAACTTATCGCGGACGTCCGATTTAGATTACAGTCTATATCGGACGTCTGATTTAGATTCAATCTAAATCTTATATAGATTGAACAATAATATAAACATGCTTAATATATGTTCTTAAGCGTTTTCTGTAGTTTTCTGCATTTTTCAAAGGTCTGTTACTGTCTTTTTCTGAAAAGAAAACCCAACTATGAAACAATTTATTAGCGTCACGAATTTGGTTAAATGATCCTTATATCTTAACAATAAATAACAGAAAAAAAACCCTGGTATACTAGAATGAACCTGAAATCACCATCCGGTGTTGATTGGAGATCGATAAGATCCACTTGACAACGCTCGTTTTGTTTTTGCGTTAAGATTGGCCTCCCAACAACCGTTTTTTTAAATAAAAAACACGCCAAATTCTAAGTAAAATTAAGTTTCATTAAGTTTTCAAATTAAGTAAAAACATCAAGTTTATTCCAGCGTGTCCAAGTTTTTTTGTGTGTTTCGTGTAAGAGCTGAAAGACCGCTTCTCGCTTAATCACTCGTTGTTGTGCTGGCATCTCTCCGCTGCCATTTTTCTCGCCCACATGATAAAGCTGCGCTCCTTTTGTTCAATCACGAGCGCAAATCTTTTCAGCAAGTTGTTTTCGTGGTAGTTTTGGTTTCTCGCAGTTTTCACGATGATTGTGGAGCGTTTCAACCATCAAATTGTAGGCTTCAGCGGTTGGAATTTGTCCTCTTTTCTTCTTTTGTAAAAACACGCCAAATTCTTGGTCAAAAAGGTCCTCCATCTGTAAAAAAGCAGCATTTAATAGGAAAACAAGAAAACAAAAAATTCTCAATAAAAGACAATAAAATTTCTTTGAAAAGCGCAGAAAATTGCAAAAAAAAACGCTTAAGAACATATATTAACATATATTATGTTTATATTATTGTTCAATCTATATAAGATTTAGATTGAATCTATGTAAATCGGACGTCCGACATAGACTGTAATCTAAATCGGACGGAAATCTAAATCGGACACAACATATATAAGAATAGATAAATTCAATATTATTCAATATTATTGTATATTAGCTATTAGCTACATCTCTTTTCTATTTAAATTATCTAAAAAATCTTTCCCATTATCTTTCCCATCTTACCTCTGGATCGAAATCGGTGATCTCTTGCCCCAAAAAGACCCGAGTCGATGTAAAAGGGACTAAAATGAAAGAAAATTAGGCTTTTAATTATTAACATTATTAATTAAAAATATTAGAATTTCATTTTTATATAAAAGTAGAAGGCATTTCTTTAAAAATGATTGAATAAATGAACTTACAGATCTCTCTTTTCTGTTGATTCTTTTGTTTATGATTCGTGACATTTGTTGACGTTGTTGAGCTGAAAGAGATAAAGAAATGTTGATAAAAAATCATTTTATTAGGTTTGATCAAAATGTAATCAAAATGTAATCACAATCATTGTTTTTACAGTCAGCTTAGCGATAAGATATTCATCACTTTTATGTACTTTTATGTACTATTTAAAAACTCGAAATCTTTTCTCCAATTTGATAGAAAGAGATCATTTCTTTTCCTTTTCTTTCTTCCTTTTCTTTCTTCCTTTTCTTTCTTTCTTCCTTTTCTTTCTTCCTTTTCTTTCTTCCTTTTCTTTCTTCCTTTTCTACCAGTTTGAAAAAGAGATTTAGAATTTTCAAATGATACTTTAAAATCATCAACATCTTATCATTAACTGTAAAAATGGCGATTTCATTTCGCCTAATACCGTATTCTGGCTTCCACTAGTTGATTCTGGACTTGAATCTAGCCCTGGGATTTGCCTGGATCTAGATCTTTTCCTAGCCCTGTGACCTGGCCCTAGCCCTGGCCCATAGGCAATGTTTCCAACTCTGGGGCTTGGCTTGTTTTGAAAACCCCCACTAGCCAGCCCTGTCGACTCTTCTTCTAGATCTGTGAACTTGAGGTCATATTTTTTCATGGTCAAGATACGATTTTTGAGTAAATCTGAAAAGAATCTGAAAAAGTTGAGTATTACAGAAGTTCGAGATTTGATTTCAAGATCATTTGAATTATTCGTTGAGATTTGCCATTTTACCATATTTTCTCTAATAGTAGTGATGATTTAATCTAATCTAATAGATTTTATTCTAATAGATTCTCTAATCGAGCCGAGTTGATGACTATTTTACGGTTTCGAAGTTTTCCCAGAAACTCAACACTCAAATCCCCCACTAGATCTCATCATTAGCTACATTTTCCGACCCCACATCGATAGGTTCTGATAAGTGGTTCTCGAGATTTCGAGGAATTTAGGCAACGCTCAGGGTGATTAGAGAGAATACGGTATTAGGTTGTGGGAAAAATGATGCAGGCTTTGAATTTCGCCTTGAGGAATTGCTGTGGCTTTGAATTTCGCATTGATTTCAATTCAACACTCAAAACTCGCAGAAATGTTTGATTTTAATTAGAAAACAATCAACAACCATTTGCATCAACTCGGGAAAAAGATTCACTGTGGAAAATGGGTCAACGTATTGACTCAACACAACAAAACAACTCGTGTCAACGGCAGCTCTTTTTTTATTTCATAAGCTGGCTTTTGGGATTCGATTTTGACATCTCATAAAACTTGGATTAGTTACGAGAATGTCGGAAGGAAGAATTGGATATCTATTCCCCAAGCCATCTATCTGATGTTCATAAAAAGAAAATAATGTTCTGTTGCTGGAAATTAAAAGATTTGATGCAGTTAGGTAATCCAGAAAAAAAAATAACATTGATGCTGCTTATTCAATTATTCAATTACTCATTGCTTATTCAAAAGAATTGACTAAAGTTAACAATGTTTGAATAAGCAGTTAGCTAATCCAGAAATCAAAAAAAAAAACATTGATGCTGCTTATTCAAACATTGCTTATTCAAAACAATGACTGAAATTGACTAAACAATTGACTAAGGTTAACAATTCTTCAAAACAATTCACTAAAGTTAACAATGTTTTAAAGAAATTTCAGCTCAACCCATCAAAAGATTCGATTTTGACACGAAAAAGTGAAATCCCACTGTCAATGTAAAATTGAAGATTTGTCATGAGAAGATTTGCCGCTAATGAGACAAGATCCGCTGCCAACCAAAGTCACCAAAGTAAAATTGACGAGCTGGGGCTGGTTGTTTCCCTAACCAGCCCCAGCTTTTTTTGTCGTTTCCTTATACGCTCTTCATTTAGCCTCATCAGATTACTTTTTGAAACAGTTTATCAGTTTGATGATTATGCTTAAGTCAAAATCAAATCAAAAAAAAGCAGTTAACAACTATTTTGGTAGTAAATATTCCCCGATTTTTCACAAATAAAATCAGAAGAAAGAAGAAGACAGAAGAAAGAAGAAGACAGAAGAAAGAAGAAGACAGAAGAAAGAAGAAGACAGAAGAAAGAAGAAGACAGAAGAAAGAAGAAGACAGAAGAAAGAAGAAGACAGAAGAAGAAGAAAAACGAAAGAAAAAAGAAGAAAGAAAGAAGAAAGAAAGAAAGAAGAAAGAAGAAAGAAAGAGATCATCGCTAAAATAGAGAGCTAAAGAGCTAAAAGAGCTAAAAATAGAGAATCCCTTACTGATTGATAGTTACTATTTCTTGTAGAATGAAACCATTAATTACAAATTGTTATTTTTAAATGCGCATCATTTTTCCTCAACCTAATACATTGAAATGCAAAATGAATAATATAATATAAACCTAGTTTCCGTGGGTGACTCAAGGTATTGCATAACGATCGCACCAAATAGAGTGTACACGGCAACCGAGAAAGCCAACAGGAAATGTAGGAGAATGGGAGAAATCTAAAAATTTCTTAAGTTCAATTTCTTAATCGAATATTACAACTGTACTTTGTGCTCAAATCTAGAAACACATCTTTTCTAACGCATTGAATTCATTCTCGTATTTAATTAACGATTTAGAGTCATTAGAAATGACGAAAGTCATTAAAAATGACGAAAACTTGAGTTTATTATAAAGTGAGCTCGATTTTCGAGTACAAAATGAATCTTGAATCTTTTCTAGCGCATTGGATTACCGTATTAGCTTACCGAGTCACCCTTTAAGCTGATTTTTAGCTTATCGACGAGTAACATAATAGTTTGATTTGTATTAAAATTGATTATAGATTATAAAATATAAAGTCAACCACAAACAGAGTAAGAATATTTGAATGTAAAAGAATTTCTTAGAAGATTCAAACAAAGAACCGGAAGGGCGGAGGGGCGGGAGGTTTGAAAAAGAATTCTTTTCTACCTTAAAAAGTCACCTGTTGTTCTCAAGAATCCCTTTTCACCTCTTCAGTCTTGGCTATACAAAGCTTAAAGTGAAAAATTGCTAGGATTATTTGAACACTTCTATTCTATTCTAGAGGTGAATTGAATACTGCTGGTGAATCTAGAGGTGAATTGAATACTCCTATCAGGGGTAATTCTAAAATTGTTGACTAAGGTAAGTTCAAAAGTTTAACGTAAATTTAAAGCAAACAAAGTAAGGTAAATTTAGCGATACTCACCGTGAAATTCTCTACAATTTCTTTTTCCTTAAAATGTTAATTCTCTAAGTTTTTGTTGTGATAAAGAAAGATGAAGTAAGTAACAAAATAGAAAATAAAATAAAAAAAACAATAAAAGAATAAAAGAATAAAATAATAAAAGAATAAAAGAATAAAAGAATAAAATAATAAAAGAATAAAACAATAAAACAATAAAAAACACAACTTATATAAACCTTTTTCAAATCCAACTCGACCATCTTTCGCTCGTGAGTCTAAAAAGGAAAAAGATTAAATTAAATTAAATTAAATGGGAGTGGGCTCGGCAAAAAATTTTTGACAAATTAACTCTCATTTGAGAATCATTTGCAAAAGAAAATAGAAATCCCTATGCCTAGGCAATGTTCTTTGTGCGGCAGCGTAATCGCTCGCCGTCTGGCACATGCGCCTAATAGATAGGTGGTTCCTTTTGGGATCGGTAAAGAAATTGTAACGACTGAGCCACTTTCAACGGCACTATGCCCAAATTTTTGGAATCAATTTTTCTCTTTTAAACATTTTTTTAGAGCACGTTTTTTTTAGAGCACAAATGCGACTTTTTTTTTGCGCACCTTTTTTTGCGCAACTTGCCCATTAGCGCAACTTTTTTCGCGTTTTAAAAAAGCTCTAAAAAGCTAATATTAACCAATTTCTATTCCAAATGTTGTTTTTCTAGGTAATTTGAGGGTGTCGAATTCAAATTTTGACATAACAGAGCGTGTGGAACCAATTTGAAAGACGGCTAGGTCAAATTACAGAAAATTGTCGATTTTCTGTCGATATCGATTTTTCTCTTTGTATAACTCCGTCCGTTCGCTTCCACAAGCTCTGATATAACAAAATTTCGAATTCGACGCCCTCAAATTACCTAGAAAAACGACTTTTGGAACAGAAATTGGTTAATATTAGCTTTTTAGAGCTTTTTAGAGCTTTTAGAGCTTTTTTAAAACGCGAAAAAAGGTGCGCAAATGTCCGGGTGGTTAAATTCAATTCAATTCAATTCAATTCAATTCAATTCAATCCAATTCAATCCAATTCAATCCAATTCAATTCAATTCAATTCAATTCAATTCAATTCAATTCAATTCAATTCAATTAAATAGATTCAAAATCGAATCACTTTACTAAATGATTCTAATTTTATCTTTTGAATGAGTTTATTTATAAAAAAATTGCGAAAGTTCTAGAAATATCAAATTCTACAGAAATTCTTCGCTTTTACACACTCCAGAAAGAAAGAAAAAACACACGAACATGAAATTTGAGCTAGTAAATGTTTACTATGCATTAGATTCTTAATATTTTTAACTAATTATTAAATTAACATAAAAATAGCATATTTATTGTATAAAAGATTTCAAAAATTCAGCATTTCCCTTTCCCAAATCTTCCCCGGGCCGGGCTATCGATGCGGAAAATCAAAAAAATCTTTGAGGGGAAATTTTGGAAAAAAAAACGTCTGCCCAAAAAAGGAACGTCTCATTTTTCGAAAAACTTAGGGGTCGAAATTATATTTGAAGTTTATATGTAAATTTTTGAGAAAATACAAATTTTTCACTCAAAAAAACAAACCTTTCGCAGTCGGGCAATTATTTGAAACATTTTGATGTACAAATGTACAAATGATGATACAAATGATGTACAATTGATGTACAAATGATGTACAATTGATGTACTAAATCTAAAAAATGTACAAAATTTTTTCAAAATTAAAGAAAATACGATTTTTTTGATAGAATTTAACGTTAGAAAATGAATTTTACAAATTTTTTAATAATTTTTGATTTTAAAAATTCAAGTTTAAAGGCCAAAAAATTCCCAGGATTCTCGAATAAACAATTGAAGAAAAAAAAAAGGAGAATTTGGATCTTTTCTTTCATTTTTTCGTCTTTTTTCGTCTTCTTGAGTCTTTTTGGATCTCTTTGAGGCTTTTTTTTTCGGCTTTTTGCCTCTCTTGACCCGTTGAAGGAGCTCATTTCGATGGAAAGAAGAGAGCTTTTTGTCGAAATCATGCAGCTGTTGCGTTCGAATATATTGCATCGGCTTTGGTGGTTTATTTTAGGGAAAGCTCAAGGGATTTCTCGAAAAATGAAATGAAATAATGAGATTTGTAGATACCGTATTCTCTCTAATAGTAGTGAGCCGAGTTGATGACTATTTTACAGTTTCTAAGTTTTCCCAGAAGCTCAACCCTCAAATCCCCCACTAGATCTCATCGTCAGCTACATTTTCCGACCACAAATCGATAGGTTCTCATAAGCGCTTTTCAAGATTTCGAGGAATTTAGTCGGCAATCAGGGTGCACTACTATTGGAGAGAATACAGTAAATCAGAACTGATTAGAAAAACATAGACATCGACAACTACGGTAGTTTGCTAAAACCTAAGGGTTCAATCACGCTATCCTTCCCTCCTAACTAGTCTGTTCCAAGTAAACGCATCAAATTTGACTATCGTATTTCTCTCTAATAGTAGCGCCGAGCCGAGTTGATCACTATTTTACAGTTTCAAAGTTTTCCCAGAAGCTCAACACTCAGATCCCTCACTAGATCTCATCGTCAGCGACATTTTCCGACCACAAATCGATAGGTTCTCATAAGCGCTTTTCGAGATTTCAAGGAGTTTAGGCAAAGCTTTTGGTGCAATACTATTAGAGAGAATACGATAATTTTAGATCTGATTATCTCATTGGTTTTCATTGGTTGAGAGACTTCTCTCATCTTTCCCCTCTTCATTTCATCTATCTTTTCCCCGACTTTGGTAATGTTTTGTGGTCGGCTCGATGAACATCAGCCAAATCCTATCACATCAGGGAAATGATCGATCTAGTGATGAAATTCATTTAACACTTTTTTTTTTGCTGAAACCTGTACCATAACAAAAGTTAACAGTTTCATAATACTGTGCCATATTAATATTAACTTTTTCTTTTTGAGTAGTCAAGAGTCAGTTTGGCTCACGGGAATACTGAGAAATTTTCGTAGAGATTCCGAAATGCGGGAATGGGGACGAATTTCTAGAACAATGGGCTTTGGGCAAAGCTGTGCGACTTTGTAACCCATAAAATCAAAAAAAAATGAAATAGCTTCTACTTTATCAATTTTTACCTTTTTTTGTGATTTTTGAATTCTCATTGGAAAGCAATTCCCATAGAAAACACCAAGAGAACCATGGGTGAAGGTTTGGATGAGTTAAAATGAAATTTCTTAGGAGATCATCTAAGAAGAAGTTTTTTTTGTTTAATATAATAGAAAAATTGTAGACAGAAATCATCAAAAGCTTAGTGGCGCTTTTTTTCTGAAAACCTTTTGGCATTGGTATTAAGGGAAAATGTTTGACTGTGACAGTAGAAGATATCTTGATAGGAAACGGGAATTCTTATTTCACGAATTTATATATAAATTTGACTGGGACATTGACTTTTTAGGAAACTTTATCGGTCAAACATTCTAACTCATCCAAAACCTCACCATCTACAGTCAATGTCTCAGTCATCTACAGTCAATTGATCTAATACGGTTCCAATACGGTTCCTTTTTTGATCTAATACGGTTCCAATACGGTCCCAGTCATCTACAGTCAATTGACTGTAGATGACTGAGACATTGATTGTGATGGTGAGGTTTTGGATGAGTTAGAATGTTTGACTGATAAAGTTTCCTAAAAAGTCAATGTCTCAGTCAAATTTATATATAAATTCGTGAAATAAGAATTCCCGCTTCCTATCAAGATATCTTCTACTGTATCAGTCAAACATTTTTCCTTTTGATGGCTATTTCGGGGGTTTTTATGAACCTGAATAAGCTGGGTAAATCTCATTGAAGAATTGAGGTAAAAAGGGGCATCATTACAGCGATGAATTTTTGGCTGATAGATGGATTGATGAAGCTAATGATGTCTGTGCTTTGTACAAAGTTTCCCATAAAATAAGTTCTACTTAAAAGGGGATTTTCGAGTTTTTAGAATTTCTGTGTGCCTCTTTGGATCAAAATCTGTATTGTGAAATATTGACGTACAAAATTGTATTGTAAAGATCAAAACAAAAACCACAACCAAAAATAAGAAGATCAAAGTATTAGAAATATAAGAAAAAAATAGTAATAAAGAATTCTAGAATGTTTTTAGCGATAACGCTAAATCTAAAGCTTTTGCTGGGCCTGAAAATGCGGCTAAACGAAGGTAAATCGAAGGGAAACAAAAAGGAGAAAAGGGGAAAAGGGGAAATTTGTGAACGAACGAAAATTTAGAATGGGAATGGATCTCCATTTCGTCGGAAAAATCCTCCACTGTGTTCTTTTTTCCATTTTGAGAACGTGTCCAACATCGCTGAGCACGATTCATCCACCTGAAAATGTTTAAATCAATGCTTTAAGAAAAGCTGAATTCAATTTATAACTATTGACTTTTAAAGTTTTAACAAATTCATGACGGCATCACCGACACTTTACGCTAGAGTGTGTTCCTCGAGAGTAATGCGTTTTTTTAAAAAGCACACTTGGGAAAAAATTATTACCGTAATGTCGGCATTTTTCCCTCCCATATCGGTTGCTACGTGCCCCGGGGCGATCGAAGCAACGAGAATACCGTGGGGCTCAAAGTCAACAGCCAGCGTTTTCATCAATTGATTCAAAGCAGCCTAAACACTTTCAACATTTTGAATAGTTGTCACGCTAAAGATCAATTCTCACAAACCTTGCTCATGCGATAAGCGACAGCTGGAATGAACTTGCTTCCACTTGTATTGTCGACAATCGAGGCGGCTCCCGATGACATCATTATCTGAATGAATAGTGAATGTGAATCCGGAATAAATAGCAATAAATAACAATATTGCAAATAACAATTCTTATTTGGTAGATAGATATCTAGCTTATAATAGAGAATCAATAGAAATCAATAGAGAATCAAACTATATTTTTAAATTCACTTACCACAGCTGCCCGTTGAATTCCCCATACACTTGTTGAGGCGGCGGCTTTCCGGAGGAGTGGTAAGAAGAACTGAAAACACGTTCTTAAACAATGGTATTATCAATAATGTACATTTTTTTCTTTTACTCAAATCTCTTTTCTACCTGGGTGACGATGAGTTGCGAGGTTGCATTCACTTCGATCACCTTGTTCAGCGTTTTTCGATCGGGTGTCTCTAGGACCTGAAATTAAAATCATAAAAATTACTTCAAATTTAAATAAAGATATATTTTAAAAGCTTACATCGTATTTCTCAAAGATTCCCGAGTTGTTGATCAACAAGTTCAGTCCGTCAGAGCCAAGAATTTTTGTCGTCTAAACAACAAAGAGATTTCTTCAATAAAAACTCGATCGAATTAGCGTTTAAGTTTTAGAGTAAAAAGAAGTCTTCTGGCATACTGAAAGCCTAATTTTATGGGATTCTATTGTGCCAGAGGACTCGCACAAAGTTTACGTCTCTTCTCAACTCACCTCTTCAGCCGCTTTCTTCACCGATTCATCACAGAGAACATCCATTTTAAGAGCATGGAATCGGGGATCTTTGATAGAGGCAAATTCCTGAAAATATAAGAAGAATGCTCAATTTTTGACCAAAATATTCTTATCATATAACAGAATTTGATTAGAATTTGACAAACAATTTGACAAACAAAAAAAAAAGATTAATTTTTGGCCTACCGTAGCCGCCGCGGGATCACGAGCCGTTCCAAAGACATGTTTCACTCCAGAAAGCTTCAAATAGGCGTGCACGAGGCCAAGACCGATTCCTGAAAGTTGAGTTGAAGTTGAGCGATTTATTTGAATGAGCCAACAATTTGACTAATTATCTTTAGGCTTAATAAAAGTATGGAAAAACACAGGGGGGACAACTTTTTGCGCCCTTTTCTGGCACCTTTTGAAAGGCCTTAGGAAGGTCGTAGAGCTCAAAAATGTTTCCATAGGGGGGCGTATGCGTAGATTTCGACGACAAAACAGACGGGCAAAGGCAACCAGCAATAAGGCTTTCCCTCTTTAGCTTTCGTGCGGGTCTGTTCGAAATTGGAATCTACGCATACGATTCCTTCTATGGAAATATTTCGAGCTCTACGGCCAAAAAGGGCGCAAAGCAGGCGCATTTGTCCCACCCCAAAAACACAAAAGAGTCAAAACTTTTACCTCTATTCGCTCCAGTGATGAGAACCGATTGGGGGACGGCCATTGTATTTCTCTGGAAAAGAAAATTACTGATACATTGTTAGAAATTACTGATACATTCAAATGCTCAAAAATGAACAATATGAAGGGAAAATGGATGAAAATATGAAAATAGACTATTGAAAAAGGTTAAAGAAAGAAAAGTAACAAAAAAAGCAACAAAAAAAGGTTTTAAAGTTTCTTAAAAATAATTTGAGAATAATGTTGAATAGTTTACGAAATAAATAAAATGCTGATATTTATATTGGGGAAAAGATTGCAAAGTAAGCAGACACAAAAAGCACAAAATACACGAAAGGTGAAGGGATTTTTGAGGAAAAGAAGGGAAAATATGGGAGAATATGGGAGAATATTAGAGAACTTTGAGAGAAATTGAGAAAAAGACGAGATGAAAAGACAAAAATGCCTCCAATTTCCCCTGTGATCTCGGAGGATTCTAAAAAAAAGGGTGAAAAATTTTGTACTTTTTTGTGCTAAGATTTTTGTGCTTTGAATCCTTAAAGGATTTTTTTTGCATGGAGATGACGATTGTGAAATGCTTTCAGAAATTTTCCTTTACTTCACTAGAATTAATGGTTTTGGGGTTATATTTCAACCAGGAGTCCATCATTAGTAAAACAAGTAAAGAGCACAGTATTGTAGAATCGTTAAGGTACTGATAAGAGTTACAGGTACAGTACACAGCAATAGCAATCCTAGCAATGAAAACTTTATGCGAAATTTAAAGTTGGGTAGTTTTGCGGGGATAGGGTTTTACAAATACTGCCCTTTGCGTAAAGTTTAGTCAATTTATATCCTTTTCCGTCTGATTTTCGACCAAAAACTATTTTCTCTTGCTTCTAAATGAAGTTGATTCGAAATTTTTGTGGTAATATGTGCTGTTTCCTCATTTTTGATTGTGTAGGCTCACAAAAAGTAAATTATTCATTTTTCATTCCTAAAAAAAACTTGAAATCTGACAAAATCACAAATAATCACAAGATCACATATACATTCAAAACTCGATTTTGTTTCCTTGGCGTCGAAGGTACGCACCGGTATGCTGTTTGTCGAAAGTGGAAATCGTATTCACTAACGCCGCGGCCGATTCATCAACCTAAATAAAGAAAATGAAATTTGAATAGCTCGATAGCTCGATAATGCATCGCATACATTCATAAACCTCTTGAATTAAATATCTGCAAGTAAAATAAAGAATATAAATAAAGAAACTAACCGTGATCATCGCCGATTTACCACCCATATCCGTTTGAACCCATCCCGGGCAGAAGGCCACCGACAAAATCCCTTCTGGCTCTAGATCGACCGCCAGCGTTTTCATCATTTGATTCAAGGCAGCCTAAAACACAAAATAAACGTTGAACTATTTATCAAATTAACCTTGCTCATTCGATAAGCGATCGACTTGTTGTGGCCACTACCACTTGTGTTCTCTCCGATTGATCCCATTCCGGAGCTGATGTTTACAATTGCGGCTCTAGAAGTTCATATTTTTATTATCGTTAATTTCCAGTATACCTCTGAGCTCCCCAATCACCTCCTCTTTGAGCGGATTTGCGAATCAAAGGAAGAAATATCTGAAGAATAATAATCAAAAAAATACTTTTTCAAAAAAAACCTGCGAAACGATAAGAGGTGCAGTAGTGTTGGTGTTGAAGATGTTCTGCAAGGCAACACGATTTGGCTCCTCATTTACGGCGTAGCTTGTCCAAATTCCCGCATTATTGATGAGTAGATTAAGACCTTCATCACCAATCACTCGATTAACCTAAACACGAAAATAATAATGATAAAGGAACGAATCATCAATGTTTTATCTGTAATGATAAAATGATAAAATCTTTCAGCTACCTGATCAAAAGCTTCCTTGATTGACGAATCATCCTGTACATCCATTCGCAGCACATGAAGTCGGTTGTCTTGAATTTGCGTTAAATCCTAAAAATAGCACTTATTGTGAGAAAATTTTAGTTGGATTTATTATTTAATAACAATTTCCACAATTTTTAGTCATTCAAAAATAATTCACACGAAGCCGGTTGTTTATTTCATTTTTTGGGGTAGGCTAATTTCCGCCATTTTATTAGCGCAACAGGGTCATTTGCGCAACTGGGTCGTTTGCGCAACTCGCCATAACTTTCTTCTAAGTCTTCCAATCTTTATGATTTTGGTTTCATTTTGTTGCACTTATTGAGATCTACAAAATGACATTAAAAGAATAAAGATTGGTCCACTTAACAGGAAGTTATGGCGAGTTGTGCAAAAGACCTAGTTGCGCAAATGACCCAGCAAATGATCGCAAATGACCGCAAAAAAAATACGTGCAAAGTAGCCTATCCCCATTTTTTAATAAACTTAAAATAGCAAATTCTCACCTCAGCCTTGTCCGGATTTCGAGTCGTTGCAAAGATGTGTTTAATCGCGCCGACTTTGAGATATTCCTTCACCAGTCCTAATCCAATCCCTAAACATAAACAGTTTAAGTAAATAAATACTCGAAAATTACCTCGATTCGCTCCAGTGATCAAAACGGTGCTTGGATGAGGCATGACGGATGGCTAAAAATTGAAACTACAATTGGTAAGCGCACTTTTTAACACAAGGGAAGGTTAAACATGGCTAAAAAGATCAAAAAAAAACGTTATCAGTGAGCTTTTTTTGCATTTCAGCGATATGAACTCAAAGAAACAATTGATCGAAAATAAATTGTGCAAGATTTCAACAAAAAAAAGCCAGCATACACACTTTTGGGGGATTTTGAAGGTTTTAAAAGAGCCTCTCAAAATCATTCATTTTCAAAGTAAGCAACTACCAAAAGCACAAACTCTACACAACACATTAGAAATCATCGAATCAATATGGATCTTTTGGAGAATTAGAGAATTAGAGAAAAGAGATTTACGGACGGCTAAATAAGAGTTCCCAAAAATCTTGCACTTCAAAGTTTGATAGCCGTTTTATATTTCGGGGTTAGGCTAGTTTCCGCAGCTTTTTTTGCGCAACAGGGTTATTTGCGCAACTGGGTCGTGCGCGCAAGTCGTCATAACTTTTTTCTAAATGGGCCAATCTTTACGATTTTGGTTCCAATTTGTAGATCTCAATAAGTGCAACAAAATGAAACCAACATCATAAAAATTGGGCGACTTAGAAGAAAGTTATGGCGCAAATGACCCTGTTGCGCAAAAAAAATTGCGGAAACTAGTCTATCCCATCTTTTCGAAAAATTGAAATACAGACTCGTATAACGATTAATTTTCAAATAAAAATATTCCAATTTTTTATTCCCAAATTAAAAAGAGAGAAGCAGTTAGAGATGAAATTTTCCGTAAAATGCTCGAGATTCTCGATGTGATCTTCAAGTTTGCCCTTGAGTTCGCCTAACGCGAACAGTGCCATGCTTTTCCCTGATGCTTGACTAGGGGACCTAAGCCCTACCTTTTTTTCATTTTTGACTTGCATAAAGTTACATATAGACTTATTTTTTTTGTACATAACTCGAACACGATAGTTGCCATACAGTTTTTCATGGCGCTTGGCAGTCCTTTTTAAACGAAATTCGTCGGAAAATCAAGTATATTGCAAACTTCCAAAGTTTAGTTGAGTTGTTTTTGCGTAATAATTGCGTTTTCGTTTCTCTTCAGTTTCACGTGCCATTTTGTATAAGCAATAGCTTTATTCCAGTACAATATAAGGCAAAAAAAGGTAATGCAAGTTTATCCATCGGTAAGTGTACAAGTAGCCGTCGAAAGCGATTGACGACGAGAAGCTGGACGAGAACTGAAGCGGAACACCTAAAACGATCAAATAAAAACAGCTTAAAATCTTCAAAATAACTTGTATGGCGGGGCAGAAACATTAAGCTCAACGGTGCTCTCCTAAAACAAAATGAAAGAGTAATTTAAGCGCCAATTTTACCTTATCCTCTCCATTTCCCAACTTGCAGTTGCCCTCAAAATGGAAAAGCCGATGCTGACGGTGCTCTACAAAAAAATAGCAAGTTAAATTATAAAAAATTGATCCTTACCAATCACACCAATTGACTCAACCTCTCAAACATTCAACAATGGATCGTGGATGTCCTCGCGTTTTTGGTGCCAAACCTAAAAGTAGGCTAGATCAATTTTAAAAGCTAATTGCTCAACCTGCAGCTTGTTAACATCAATTAAAGGCGTCTGATTGACCAACACAAAGAGATCGGCGTGGCCAGGCTGAAATTAAACTTAATTGCTGTAAGGTAAGGTACTGGTTAATAGTAAGGTACTGGTTAATAGTAAGGTACCTGAAATTTCTCCCGGTGTGAGATAGAGCATTTTAGTCGCATCTTAGTGGTCGCATCATTTTTGTCGCATCTCAGTGGCGGCTCCCGTCGAATCTGATAACTAAATAAAACCATTGGAACTTATCCAAAATGCTCAAACCTGCACAAAAACGTAGGCCCGAGTGGCAGCGCTTTCATTTGCGGCTGTGTGAACAACGACCGAGAACGAGGAACGTTCCTAAACAAAATGGTTAAAATATCCAACCATTTTACTCCCGGTTGTAGAAATATGCAAGAAAGATAATCTAAATAGCTAGAATATCTACGAATACTAGATTATCTAAGATTTTAAACCAATCTAACTATAAGGTTGTTTAAAAGGTGTTATCTACTATCGATATTCAAACTTAGCTTAATTCCATATAAACTAGGTAAGTTAATAAAGCTTTACAAAGTAAAAAAAACGAACCAAGAACGAGATCTGACTGGGCGTTCGAGAAAGTGAACATTGCGAAACGTCTCGACATGAATGACTCGTTGCAGTGTTGCAGGTACAAGTGGGAGATCCGGATCAGTCTAAAATTTTAAATAAAAAGAAGATACACAAGAAAGCAAGCCTCCAGGTGAGAAAAACGTTTTGAAAAATGAAAATGAGAGTGAAAATTTCATCGACGCAAACTTCTACAAATGCAAATCAAATGAAAAACCCTAATAATAAGCCTAATAATAAAGCCGTACTTTAGCCGATAATTGCAACTTGAGCAGATCTCAAACAAGTTATCCTTAACAAATTATCCAAACAAACAAATTCTCCTCTCACCTATCCCTATAATTGTCAAGTTCGCCGAAATTAAACTCCCTTCATCTTGCCGCAGATGTCAAAAGAAAAAAAGTCAAATAATTTCCGAAATTCGTCGGCCTTCTTTGATTTTTTTATTTCAAAAATCATTTTTAATTTTCAAAATGCTCTTCTTATTCTCATTTTTTCTATTCCCTTTGGAAATTTTCGGTTTTCTTACGCAAAACACCGTGAATGGACGTTTGGCCGAGTTTCGTCAAGTTTCCGACATTTTTCTCACCGGACGCTCGAATCTCACCTATCAGCAACAGGTTTTTAAACTACATTCTTTTTTTAAACTCTCTTACCGAACTTACCGAACACTTTAGCTTGACCTCGACCTCTACGAGAAGGACAACAAAATCGTGAGAGTGCCTTTTGAGGGATGGCCATTGGGTCACGGGATGGTCTTTTACGTCGAAGCGGTAAAGCTCTTGCAATTAGTCAGCGTGACGAAAGTTACCAATTACCTACAGTAACCGAAAAAAAACTTCTTTTACATACCCCAATTTTTAGCTCAACTACTACAGTTTCTGGGATTTGCTCGACGTTTTCTTCGAGTTACGTGTGAGCTCGGTTTCGCGTAAGATCCCGCATCATTGTCCAAATGCCTCAATTCTCTACGTTCAATCGGAATTCAATGTAACTTTTGGGATAGGTTAACTGAAAGCTTTGGAAAATAAATCTCAATTCAAAGAATTCAAAGAGTTCAAAGAAAATCAAACATTTCCAGGAAATTCTCTGCCGTGTTCCCTACTCGATGAACAACAACGGAGAAATGGAGTTCGCGTGTCGAGTTGAAAATCCGAAACGGTAGGAAATAATCAAAATTTGAAAATTTTTAACTCTGATAGAGCTTTAAAGCTTTAAAAACTCCCAAATTTCCAGATACATCATTGCTAAAAAGTCAGCAGTCTCGGCTACGGTTCGAATCCCTTGCGACTACATGAACAACTTCGTCATTACGGTAAATTTTTGAGAGGAAATTGGGATTTCATTCCATTCCATTTTCAGGAGGGCTTGTTGACGGCTCGATATCGGCAAAAGGGATTACCCTGCAATGAGGTAATTGAAAAACTAGTGATATGATAAAAGAATGAATTGACTAAATGCATACCGACTTATTTCAGGAATGTCGCCTAGCTCCTGTCTACGCGTACACGCCTGAGTTCGGCACTCCAAAAAACATCGACATCAAGGCCTGCACTCTTGCTGCTGGGACAACAAACGTATGTAAGAGATAAAATTCGAATTTTCTAATGTAACGAGTTTTCCAAAAAATTACTAAAGTCTATCGCAACCAACCGTAAGATTAAACAAATTCCATTTCAGGTTCGTCGTCGAGTCGGTTGCTACGATTCTGAGCGAACAGGATTGGATGTGCGTGCGAAGATTGACGAAATGTTGGATCGGGTTCGTTAACGTTCAAAGGACTTCCATAATCAGTTTTAATAATTATGACAAGCAATTTAAAAGTTTCTACTAGGATGCCAAAGACAAAAAACCGTTACTTTTCCGTAAGCGACAAACGCAATTTAGGCTATCATCCCCGAAGTTGTGGCGAGCAGATGTAAATGTGAAGAATATTAGATACTTGCAAAATTACCATCTTTTTGATTTTCAAATATCTAGTGTCCGAGGTTATTTTCTGTGCTGTTTTGTGTCCAAATAAACGTAACCTACAATTTCTACCCCCACATCAAATTAGGCAACCGTCGCAAGTTATTGCGCTCATCCCGCTCTTCGATACTCACTGCTTCTTCAGATACACAATTTATTAAATCACCCATAATATCCAATCACAATAATAATTTGAAAAATCACAAAATAGTAATCACAGACAATAGCAATAGTTAAGAAAATCAATACTCGTCTAGTCCAATTCCGGAATCGTTCCTTTCATCTCGATTCATGAAGGACGATTTTTTGCTAACAATGGGCTCAGGTTGATCATTAGAATTGGAATCTAAAATAGAAAAGGGTATAAACTTTTAAAAACAAAAAGACTAGCGATGCTCAATTCTCACAAATCAGCAAATATACTAGGTATTCAACAAATTACTACCTGCTGGTAACTCGAAGGTCGCTTCCTTATGTTCATGTTGATTGTTGATCTCGCTTGGTGCATTTGCTATTGTTTCTTCCGTATGTGTAAGTGAGAAGATTAACTAAAAGTAGAACTCTGAATAAGTTAAGCTTCCCACTATTATGTAGTAAAATAAACATACCTGGAAGCTCGAGTTTACCGCTGGAAGAACCAAATCCCCGTAGACCATCAAAGACAACCAGCCAAGAAAAAACGTGATTGCGGCCTAAAGAAATATTTTAAACTTTCAATTAGTTAAAGTACCTTCGCTAGATACTCTGGGATGTAGAGAAGATCTTCAAATGAAGAGAATTTGGTGATGTGATCCGGATAAAGCCGATTTGCTACCGAGAGCAAGAAAAATCCGGGAATCAGAACAGCCACCAAAACCGACGAAAGCATAAGAATTGACAGTGGAAACCCCCATTTAATTTGGACCATTTTGAAAATTTACCCTTCTAAATTCGGATAAATGTTGTATGCTCTTTTACAATTTCCCCCGATCTACCCAATGTAACCAATTTGCCCAAAGTAGCCACTAACATGTAGTAAAAAAAGCAAAATTGTTAAAAAGTTTATTTTAAAAATAACAAATATCAACAACAGCTCGTTAAAATCCTTATTTGTGATGCTTGCGCATGGCGATCAACACCTAAATGTTTTTCATAAAAATTTTAAAATGTAAAAGTACGTACGTCTTGGAGTTCGTCTCTCTTATGCTTGCCACGGCCGTGTCCTCCAACGCGCTTCTTCAAGAACTTCAGAGCTTTCTTGTCCTTGCTGATCTTGAGGAACTCCATGGCTCTTCTCTCATAGGGAGCAAATCCAGCGATTTCTCGAACCAAATCACGGACAGCCTAAATTAATCGAATACAGACATTTTGTGGTTACTAAATTGCTAACTAGTAAATAAAACTTACAACGGCTTTCTTGGACTTTGTTCCTTTTCTGCGCGATTGTCGGGGCTTTTTGTCGAGCTTAGTCACTGGGTAACCCTAAATTTAGAGGTAGATATTAAAGACTTACAAATTCTCACCTTGCTTCCGCCGCAAGCCAAACCCTCAATTGCTGGCCCAGTCATCGTCTAAAATTAACCACTTACGACAGGCAAATGACAATGGTGCGATAAAATGACAGTAGTACGAAAATGGTTTAAATATTGATGCCCGTAAAGCATTAAGAATAAATTCTCAGGAAAAAACGACAACGATTTATTTGGGAATAGCCTAATAAGCATTAACTATGCATATGTGCGAAGAATGTACAAAACATTAAATACATAGATGAATAAAACTATTCACAACAGCAATCTAATGTTTCAATTGATACAGTGGCAACGGAGAATCAAAAAGTGCACGCTTGCTGCATTCGATGACTGCTTGCCCAAAACGGAAAACACCGGTATCACTAAAACATCATGTTAAGGATAAAACAAAGCTGCAACAAACCCAGGGTGATCAAGCCCGCGTCTCATTCTTCGTCGCATCACCGAGATGAATTCCTTATCCGAGAGTTTGCCATCCTAAAAGGGCATTCAAAATTGTCAACCGCAAATTACAAAATCACCAGGTTATCATCGAAGAGTGTTATCACTACTTCCACGACATGATTGGACAAATCGATGCCAGTGATCTAAAGCAAAAAAGTTTCATCCGAATAGAAGCAGCTATGCGTACCTTTTTAGCCACCCTCTGTAGCATCTCTCCATCAATTGAAACACCAGCCATGCGATGAAAATGAAGCGCCACATCGACCTCTTCAATATGATAGAGCAATGCAAAGAGTGCCATCACCTGAAAGATTTAAATTGCTACTTGGTGTTATCAGAGACTCACTTCATCAAATGTGATTCCTTGAGAGCCTTTGTACTGTTTTTTCACTCGTTTGAGCATGGTCTTTGTTTGCTTCTCATCAATATGTGCATGCAATAGGAGCAGTTCACCAAAACTCTTCTCAGAAATGATTCCATCTTGTCCTAAAGAAACAAATACAGATTCAGAAGTAAGGATACAAACCATCTAACAGATCACGCCGTTCAAACTCCATTTTTAAGATGTCGCGATGAAGATCAGCCTAAATTTAAAGGATTAAAGAAAATCTATAGTTAACGACCTGAAACTCTAAGAATTTTTCAGCAGAAAGTTTTTGTGAACCGTCTTTGCCGAAGAAGTAAGATTCAAGGGCGGAATTTGTTTGAACTCGAAAAGAAAGACCCGGGGTGATGTGATCTCGATGCCGCTGTCCAATTGAAGTTTGAGACATGACAAGGCTCTAAATGATTCGATGTATCAGTGTTAGCAAGTTAGTGACTCATTCTAAATAAAAGTTAGTATGGTACTTTGCAATGGAATGCTCACTTGAATTTTATAAAATTCTTCTTTATCAAGCGCTCCATCCCCATTAATATCAAAGATGCGAAAGGCGAGCTCAAAATCTTTTGGCGACGCTAAAGACTTAAGATTAGCACCAACACAATGTTTTCGTTTTAAAAATTACACGTTTTAGGTTACAATTTAAAAGCCTCACTCGATAGCAGTGTCTTCAAAAAAAGATAATCGCTGTAGGAAATCAATCCACTTTCACCAAGTTTGTAGAAAATTGACGATGGATCAGAAAAATTGTGACGATATTTCTAAAAGAAGTTTACCAGTTTTAAAAGAGTAAAAATTTACCTCAGGATCATAGACTTTAAACCGGTCAAGGCAATATTTTCGAGGTTGCATCACGCCGGGCGTAAAAGAGCGAACAAAATCCTGAAAAGTACTTTCTCACATACTATCATAAGCTTGTACCTCTGGCGTCATAAATACTTCATATTGGCCGGACTCATTAACAACCTAAACTTTTGTTTTGTGATTAAGAGCTTAGAAATACTTTTAACGTAGCGAAATAGCGGAACACTTTATCGGGCGTTGAATAGTTTCGAATGCGATCTTCATACTGAATAATTCTTCGTTCACGAAAACCGTTCTTCTTCCTGCCCTTTTCCTAGAACTAAAAATTAGTGTTTACTCAGAAGCTTTTACCTTTTTCTTTTCAATTGAAGTAGATGCTTCTGATAGCAAAGGCTCGTGGAGGTGCTCTTCTTCCTTGTCCTCTAAAAAGTTTCTCATTCATCAATCTATGTCACAAATTTACCTCCATTTTGAACTTGCTTAGCTTCAGGGCTCGCTTTGGTTAACGAGGTTGAAAGTATTTCTTCAAGTGCTTGAGTGAATCTAGAATTGGAAACTTGAACAGCAAAAACTTCTACAAACCTTTCAAAATCGATCAGTAAAAACAGCATTCCCAATCCCACCAAGATAGCATTTATCTTGTTTAACTTCCTAAAAAAGATTTAAAGAACAATGAAAGTTCACAAAACCTCAAAGGTGGCCAAATGTAGGGTCGGGTGTTGTATATGGTGTTGGAGAAGTCCGAATATCCCTTGCCGGCAACACGATCCGTGTAATGCCAAACGCTCTTCTTCGGCTAAAATTAGAAATTTAAGAAAGTCCATCCACGATTCAAAAAAACCTTTCGTAGTCCACCGAATGCTGTGTACTTTTCTATTGGGTTTACATTCTCAGTCGTCTGAGGTGCTGTTGAACTCGAGGCTCTAATTCCCAAAAGCATGGAACCACTAAAGGTTGAAATTCATCCCACTCTCCATAAATAGCTTACCGTCCCTCGTAAAGCTTCACGACACACATTTGATTGTACCAACCATACCTCTTGAGCCGAACAGGAAGCATCTGAATCCCCGTGTAGAGGCAAGCAAACGAGAATCAGAACCCACTTAGGAATTGCTAGGAAACAACCAAAAAAGCATAAAATTCAGATAACCACAAATATTTATTTTTGTACACACAAATAAAAAACATTAACATTAACGAGAACTTTAAAGGGCGGTTCCACGTTCCAAGTCCTCGCGTAGATCTTCCGTATACTTGCCATAGTAGGTGTCGAGCTTCTTGTTGAAAACCTAAGAAGAAACGTAAGTCCGAAGAAAAAGAATTGGCAAACCCTGTTCTTCTCGTTGATGTAAGTAACCTCCGAATCTGGATCAAACATTCTTCTAAACATTAATTTTATTACCATTTTGAGTGTTTCATTATTGTTATTAGTTGTTAAAATTAAACACAACCCACCTACGATGCACTTTCTCGCGAGTTTTGACCCTAAAAGAAGTCAAATTTAGAACCTTGGACAAAAGCTTACATTTCATGAACAGTGTTTGAAAGGCGATCAAGCGCAGCCGGGGTTGGGTAGTATGCTCCGTCAGTGATTGTGTTGACCGAAGGGTAAAATTGTTCTTCGCCACTAAATATTAATTACAAAAGGTTTAAAAGCCTAAAACTTACATAACTTCACGCATCCGTTTATATTCTTCGAAGTTTGGCTTTATCTCCCTGGTGAGGCGATCATTTTGGCGAAGTGACATGGTTTCATAATCTAAAAGAATATATTCCAAAAAATTTTCAGTGCTAGACCTCCAGTAACAAGTGCATCTTGATTCGGATTCTTCTTTCGCTTTTTGGCAGCATCCCGTTTCCAGACAGCATCTGCACTCGTGCTCATTGCTTTGGCTCTCTCGAAGTCCACTCCCAACTCTTCTGCTTTCTAAAGAACGTATTAATAAAAAAGTTAGTGTACATTGCAACCTTTTTCTCTTCAAGTTCATTTAAATCCCATTCGCGGCGCACTTCTTGTTGAACGTGTTTCGGATTTTTTATCTTGCGATCTTCTTCGACGACATCGGCTTTGTTGGCCTTTCGGGTTTCATTCTAAATAAATACATTGTAAAATTTTCAAATAATCAGTTAAACTATTAAACAATAACCAACTCTCTTTTGTGAAAGTTGTCGAATCTTTTCATTCATCATCTTCATCCTTTCGGCGTTGCTCATTGCAGCTGATAACGAAGAGGACGGTCCCTGCACGTCCTTTTCCGGCGTGTCTTCTTTATCCGACATCTTCTTTATCTAAAATTGCTCATCAAGAAAATCTCAGCACACAAGAATATCCAATAAATACGAACCATGAATGCAATCCTAAAAGTCTATTTACAAGTAATCACAGCGAATTCAAATACGTATGTGCAATTGTCTAGTCTAATTTTAAGGCAAAGCTACTGCCACAACTACATCCCTTTTCCGCAACAGGATTATCAACTATACGAAATGACGTTTTCATCAGATCTTCATAATAATCGACGGTTGCTCCTCGAAGATATCCAAGTGACAATTTGTCAACAACAACTTCGACTCCTTCCATCTGCAGCACACGATCGTCATCGCCAAGTTTTGTATCCAGCCGAATCTTGTATTCAAAGCCGCTGCAACCTCCACCGTCCACCTCTACCCGTAGTTTTTCACCAGTGGTAAGAATTTGCTTCAATCGCTGAATGGCTCGAGGAGTCACTTTAACGTCTTCAATTGTGAGTGGAGGCGTTACACTGGTTCCAGGCTCTGGCCGGCTTGTGGCGTATAATTTTGGAGTACTTGTTGAAACACATCGAGGAAAGTTCGTCAAATTGGAGAGCGAAAGCCGAGAAAGTACCCGTGGAAACATCTGCCTGAAAATAAACCAAATTGGTTTGCCCATGAATTGAAACAAAAACAAAACGAAGCTAAACAGAAGAATAGTAACAATGTTTTATTGGGCATTCATTACAAATGAGCCAACGGGGTGTTAAGAACAAGATAGACCAATTGTTGAGTAAAATGTGGAGGTTTTTCAAAGTCAGCATCTAAGAACAACAAATTTTCAACCGGACATGGAAAGATCTATCTTATTTATGCAACAGGCATACGTTCTTACAAAATAGAATCATAAAAAGAAGCGAAAGACTCATCAAACTCCTAATAACGCCGATTCCTTAACAAAAACCAATCGAAAAACATCCAAAATCTCGAGGCGCTGTTCCGAAAACCGTCTAAACTACGGTTGCCGGTCCACGTTATTTGATCAAACGGGAAGCAAAAGACAGAGCCGGGGAATGCCCCGCCCCTTTTTCCCAGGGTCTCCGAGCGAGCTCCATTTCTACCTTCTACTCCCCCAAGGGTTCACTTCAACCAAGAATTTTTTCGCATCATATTCTGAAGATATTCAATGGCAGCACTCAGGTTGGTCGAAAGTTCAAAGTCAAAAGCTTTCGAAGGTTCAGAGGGAATATTGCGTATGTTAAAAGTACAGTTATTCAGGGTGGTACATGCTAGATAGTACGTTAGAAATTAACTTTAAACCCTTTAAAAACCACGTAAACTTAGAAAACGGAAAATACTTCAAAAGAGTTAGCACACCACTGTCGTTGAAAATGAAACGATTTTCGGCTAAAGGATGAATTAAATACACTAATTGGCATCAAAATATTCAGCCAAGCAACTCAATATCCACTTTTATTTTATCTTAATTTTTATTTTTCTTTTATTTTATTTTATTCTAGCGACTGAATATCCACTGTTTTCTTCAACTTTTATTTCAATTCACCAGTCAAACAGCATACCTAGTTAGTGAATGCATAAAGCAATGGTTCCTCTATGCGGGGTCGTAGCTGGCGTTGATTCAATTTGTGGGTGGGCTTTAAGCAAAGAGGAGAAATGCGAGTCCCCTTTTTTGGAAGAGTCGCCCTGCGGCTAGTCAGGTGCATAATTGGCAAGGCTCTTCACTCAGGGAAAGCCGAAGGGAACCTTTCTCGAAAAAATTAAATTCTTTTTAGCCAGAAGAAGAATGGCATCATTGGGGTTGACTAGCCTACGCTTGAGCTATATTTGGTTTCTTGTTTATGAGACTAGAAAGAATGATGTTAGATTATTAGCTAGGTACTTTCTTGCAAGTTATTGAGATTTTTAGTGAAAACTCAGGGCTTAGGTTGGCTACGTTGAACCACTTCTACCATTTCCAAGCTCCACGTGCTAAAACTCACTCAAAGATACCGTAGCCATACACTCCACTCTTTTCAATTAAAAATAACCATCCTTATGCATATTCAATGATGTGAAAAGGCTTTTTTTTTCTCATTTTTTTCTGTCGAAAAAGAAATCGGATTCTTTGTGCCCTTAATAAGCTCCAATTGGATCCACGAGGGGGTTTTTTGAAGAGAATTCGAGAGAATATTTTCACTGAAAACAAAGCCTCTATTCAAAAATTTGAGAGTCCCCGGCCGGCCATCGAGTAACTAAGCAACAAAAATTTTTCTTTAAAATCCCAATAAAAATGGGGGGAGATTTTGAAGCTGATGAATTTTGGCGTTTAGAAGATAGGAAATTTAAAAATGAATTCAGTGTGTGCCAGAAAGGATGGGTTTCTTTTTGAGCAAAATGTACACCAAATCACCGAAAGTCGGTTCAATTACCCAACTTTTTTGGGAAAACACTGAATTTTTGCAAAGTTTAGAGTTGCTAAAAAGCTTAAACCTTCAAATCCAGACAATTAAACGATTCAGTTTAATTCAATAATCATATTTTTTTTACATCTTTCAAGACAACACTGCAACAAGTTCTGGGATCGTTTCAATTACTCAATTTTTCCTGATCTAATCCATTTTCCAGTCCATTTCCAGTCCATTTCGTACTCCTCCACATCACCTTTCCCAAAAAATTTCAATAAAGTTTCCATTGGCGAGTGGTCGCATCAAAAATTGACAGAAAAAAAAGGAGGGAGTCTTTCTCTTTTCCTTTCTCTTTCATTCCTAAAAGTTCCACGCTTTTTTGTAGATTTCTCCCCACGAATCGAATTTCCCTTCATGCGGAAGTCCGGATCATAATAACACGTGTCCTTCATATAAAACTAGAAATATCGGAGTCTATGAGAAAAGGGAAGAGTTGGCCTTTCATTGAGATAATAAATTTTTGAATTACGGTCATAACAGCGTCACTTGTTGAGGGGAAAAACTGGAAAAAAAAACATAGAAAAACTATATTAATAGAAAACCAAGTGAACTTTGGAGTAGAAATGAAATTAGCATAACTTTCTGAGACAATAGTCAATTTACAGTAACGTGCTTTCAGTACAGTAAGGCCAATTTACAGTAACGTCAATTTACAGTAAGGTGAATAATTTGTAAAACTACCGTAATCCCCTTTTTTATCATTCTATTTAATTTTGCTCTCATTTGATGCAAATTTTGATTTCTCATCGAATCATAATTACGTAAAACAGACAAAAGTTACTGTAGTTTTCCAAATTTTAGAAAATAAGCTTTTAGAAAATGAGCTACTAATAAGGATTTAACTTTAAAAATAGCAAATTTCACTCATTTTACCAGAAACTTAAAGTTTTTTATTATAAAAATCCTATATTAGACCTAAAACTCTGTTTAAATTCAAAATCGAACTCAAAACTTTAACTGAAATCGAACCAAAACTCTAAAGCTTGGATCCAAGTCTGAAATCGAACCAAAACTCTAAAGCTTGAACCCAAGTCTGAAGTCGAACCTTTCCCCCATGAAATCTTGATAAATAGACTTCAAAAGTCATTGATTAAAATCCCCACGATGGTAATAAAGATTTTGATGGGTTGAAGAGAAGGGAGGGAATGGAAGGAGTGTCCCCCAGAATGGGACAACAAAATGGGGTTTCTCTTGCTCTTCGAAAAGCGATCGAGGGCCCCATTGGGGCTCTCAACCCTTGCTCTCTCTTCTCTTTCTTTTCATCCCTTTTTATTCACTTCCTAAATCGAAGTCGGCATTTAAAAGGAGGGTAATGTCAAACTTCTAAGCTATAGAACGATGGGGTCAAGGGTAAAAATCCTGTACTTCCGCTTGTACTTTGTTATCTGCATATTTAGCTGGCTGTAGCTTGTAGCTGGCTTTCCACCGTATAGCATTTCATGTATCCATTGCTTTTGCTGCTTTGCTAAACAGTAGTTATATAGTTTCAAGGCAGACAGCGAAGTATACGGTAACAAAGCATGATATAATGGGGTTAGTTTGGGCACTGGGCTGGAATATTTTAGCTGAATATTTTAGAAATTGTCAAGCAATGAGTACGCAGATACTGGTTATCTGCAAGCATTAGGATAATTGTAAGTACTGGATAATTAAACATGTACAATATTGAAACCTGTAAAGTCTTTTATCCATGCAAAAACAAGGGGACCAATCTAGGCAACAAACTGGGCACTGTTCAGTAATCACTCATAGGGTTACTGTACGAGTTACTATAGATACTTATCTAACCCAATACAGTATGCTTTAGACCCAATAACCTGTAAATATCGGATATCGAATCCAATTCCGTAGCTCCACAACTTGCAAGTCTACCAAAACACGAGTTGCGCCTTTTTTTGCTCACCTTTTTTGCACTGACCTCACTTCCCCTCAAATAACTTCCAGAAAGCTTCACAAAAACCCATTCTCTGACCTCAATGTCCCGGCAAAATTGGCAAAACCATTTGGTTCAGTTGTTCTTTTTTTTTTCCTTTCCGCTTTCCATGAATCCACTTCACTAAAGAGCTTGGAGGGAAAAGGATAAAAAGTGGTCCAATCGTAAGAGAAATTTGGCTCCATCTGGGCGCATTTTCCCTTTTTGGGAAATACTTTGCCAAAAGAAATTAGTCTATCATAGAGGGTCGTGAGAAATGTGTACTTCCAAGATAATAAATCCCAGTGATCTTCATTTGAAGCTAGTGAGGGAAGTAGTGGTTAAAGTTTTTTAGGAGAAAAAAAGTTAGGACTTGTTTTCTATAACTTATATAATTAAAGCTTATATAATTGTTTGCCTATTGCTACTACTATTGAATAGTATTTGTTATACTGAATACTTTTTCTATGTATTTTTTTAGTTAGATCGTTAGATTCTAGATTCTTATACGAAAACCTAGCTCCAGTGTTTACATGCTAGCTACAAAGTGCTGTGATCCAAATATCTACAAAAGAATCAAATTCTATCAAGACAGACAGAGTTCTACTTTCCTATGTGTACTTTGTACTCAGAGAACTATCCCCATGGGGATACCTGCCATAGGAATACCTGCCATAGGGATACCTGCCATGGGAATACCTGCCATGGGGAATACCTGCCATCCCCATACCTTTCATACCTACCCATACCTCTTATACCTACCCATCTCATACCTACCTACCCATACCTCTCATACCTACCCATCTCATACCTACCCACCTACCCATCTCACACCTACCTACCCATCTCACACCTACCTACCCATCTCACACCTACCTACCCATCTCACACCTACCTACCCATCTCACACCTACCTACCCATCTCACACCTACCTACCCATCTCACACCTACCTACCCATCTCACACCTACCTACCCATCTCATACCTACCTACCCATCTCACACCTACCTACCCATCTCAC
Source organism: Mesorhabditis belari (assembly GCA_958450365.1). Taxonomy (NCBI): domain Eukaryota; kingdom Metazoa; phylum Nematoda; class Chromadorea; order Rhabditida; family Rhabditidae; genus Mesorhabditis; species Mesorhabditis belari. Next base: position 2,232,097 of record CAUEEP010000732.1, read on the forward strand.
ACCTACATACCCATACCTCCTATCCCCATGAAACCACACTCTTTCTGCAGTCAAATCATTTCTTTTCCCTTACTGAAACGAATCAAATGTGAAAAGAAAAACAAGCCTATTTAAGTGTGTGAGACAGAGTGTGTTTCTGTGTTCAGCTCACAAATTCACAGCTATCTAATTAAAAGAAGCTATCATTCCTTAAACTTTTCCCTCTAAAAACCCACCTTTACAATTGCCGAATTCCCCTCCTTTATCATCCCTTTCGCTTTCCCCAAATTCTATTTGTTGAGATTTGTGTTCTCGTTAAACTCCCCTGAGAATTCTCCTCAACTTGTCAACTCTTTTTATTTCAAAAAAGATTTTAATTCTTGAAACGAAAAATCTCGAAGCAAGGGGTAATTTGTTAAAGTCGGAGGGGTGAATTGGAACGGAAAAGCCGAACAAACAGCAAAATGGAGGCTATTCTCGAAACATCGTCAAAGTGTGGTGGAAAGGGGAAGAGAGAGGGTGAAAGCGGGGCGATTATGAGGGATTGTGAATGGGTGAAGGGCCAGGGTTGGGGTAAAGAGAAGGTGAATGCCCTCGATGAGGTCCCCTTTGAATCCCCAATGACTTTCTCCACACTTTTCCAAGTCAATGGAAGTCACAAGGAGAAATTTGAAAGAGAACACCAACAATGCGGACAATGTTTAGAAATTTTCACATAAAAGCCTTTATCCAGTGTTGTGAAAGATTGAAAACCTTAGAAATCATAAAAACTATAAAACAATGAACTTTGAGAAGTTCGGGGAATGGGAAGAACATTAGAAAAAAGTTGAAAACGATGAAGTTTGAGTTGGCTTTGCTTAATAGCTATAGTAGCTAGAGAAAGCTACAGTAGTTAGATAAAGCTACAGTAGCTAGAGGAAGCTACAGTAGCTAGAGAAAGCTACAGTAGTTAGATAAAGCTAGCAAGTATCTATTCAAATCTATTTTAAAATCATTTTAAAGATTCTAAATATAATCAGACATTACAATACAAAGATCTAAATCATTCATATTACAGTATCCATTGAAATCTAAATGAATTTCCAATTCCAGACGTCTACGTGCCTCATTAGCACGAATTTTCCGATCACCAGCCAACTCAGCTCGTCTTTCCCCGTCAAGAATTTTCTTTAAAAGGTTAGGATATTTTTAAGGCTTAAATAATATGATTTAAAAGGTTAGGATATTTTGAAGTCTTAAATGATTGTAAAATATACCATTTTCAGATCAAAAGGTGATTCCTATTCGGATCTCGTGCAGACACCGGATTCGAGCCGCTCCGTTTCATTTGCAGGTATTCTAATGGTCATATTTGTAGCCGTCGTAACCAAAATAGCCGTCGTAGCCAACCGGATAGCCAACCGGATAGCTAACCGGATAGCCAACCGTCGTAGCCAACCGTCGTAGCCAACCGTCGTAGCCAACCGTCGTAGCCAACCGTCGTAGCCAACCGGAGTCTTGTCTCCTAGTTAAGGGTTCGATCCCAGCAGCTAGAAAGATTGGTTCTTTTTCTCATTATTATGGGTTTTTTTCTTAACAACATTTAGGCAATAGGGGTAAAAATCTCCTCCGTTGTGTTGTAATTCCATTATTCGTGTCGAATAAATATACATATTATAGCTAAAAATCTACAAATTCAGTGTTAATTGAAAATTGAAGAAGATCTCCATTACATTTCAAATTAACCCTTGCAAATCTCTTTCAGATGCAATCAGCTGGCCGTATATCGATGATGACGACTCATCGGAGATCATTGAATAAACTTTCTTTCTTTCCTAAATAACAGGGAACCGGTTGGAGCTCGAAAAACTCCAAAAGGAGTTGAACTCCCGATCCTTTGCTTGGTAAACCATTGCACTAACCAGTCTATTACTAGACTGCCAAGCTATCTCAGGTGGGGCTTTGAAAACCCCACCGGAGATAGCTTGGCAGAAGACAGCAAAGCAAAAGACTACCGCGAGCTTCAACCGGTTTCTCCAAACATTTAAAACTAGTGAAACGGTTCCCCTAGTCGATCTCATCAAATCAAAGTTCAAATTTTTATCTTTATGTTGTACATAAACTTTTGTGTCAAAAATTCTTCCAAAATATTCCATAGAACTTTTCCTAGCGGGCGTACACATTTCCGGTATTGATTTTTTTCTTTTTTCAAGTTTTCTTCCCTAGATTACGGTAGTTATTGTTAAATAGAAATCACTTTTTATGACTGTAACCCTTTTCTATTTTGCACTAAACTATCCACAATCAAATCCAAATAGGGTAGAAGTTAGTGTCAAATCGAAAACAATTAAATAAATCTTTGCTATTGTAATCGTTGCTATTGTGATCTTTTTCTATTTAACTTTATTCTAACTTCATTTCTAAAACTTCAATTCTAAAGCTCGAACTCTCAAACCTTTTCCCTAATCAATGGTTTATCGATTGTGATATAGAAAAAGCAAATTTTGTTGTAGTTTCTTTTAGAAGTCCCCAAAATCTCGGGTTTTGATGAAAAATGATCTTTTTCTATGTGAGATCTCTGTTAAATGACTTCAAATGAGCTTTTCTTAAAAATAAAAATTGCTAAAACTGGCTAAAACTGGCTAAAAATTGCTGAAAATTACTAAAAACAGCTTTAAAATTGCAGATGTTCATATAAACACACACAAAAGTTTGCACTGATGCGTGCAAAACTCTTACTTCTTTACGAGTTTTAACAAAAGAATAAAATAGCAAGTGTGCCCTTTTGAAAATGAGAAATGATTTCAGTGGCTTGAAATGCAAATTATTGAAAGGGTGCTGAGCCAATGTTTTAGACTGATTGACTTTTCTTTCTGGGGAACCAATGGGATTCCGAGTATCTACAGAGTTTGGACAAAAGGTTATCTCACGAAAAACTGTTAGCCGTCGTTTGATTCTAGCTGGATTGGTGACTAGAAGAGCTGCCAAGAAACCCCTAATGATTGCCAGGCACCGAAAACTCAGGTTGGAGTTCGCGAAAAAGTACGCAAGTTGGACCGTCAACGATTGGGCAAATGTTATTTTCACTGATGAGTCAAAAGTCAATCTTTTTCAACCGGATGGGAACCATTTGGTTCGGAGACCTGTGGGACAACGATTCAGCTCTAAATACTTGCGTCCGACGGTGAAATTTGGTGGTGGAGCGGTCATGGTATGGGGTATGAAACTTTCTCTTGTTATGTATAATAATCTTGTTTTTTTAGGAGCTATGGCAAGAAGTTCACCGGGTCCATTGGTCCTTCTCAACTCGACTCTGGATACCCAGCGCTACAAGACGATCCTGGAGAACAATCTTCTTCCTTTTGCGACCGCCAACCTGGGACAAGGATGGCTCCTCTACCAGGACAATGCTCCTTGCCACAAGAGTCAGTTGCTTATGGACCGCACTGTTCGACTTGCCAGTGGAGGAAGAGCTCGCCTACCCGGATGTGTTTACCCAAATCGTGTTCAACTTGTTTCAGCTCCTCCATATAGCCCCGATTTGAATGTTATTGAGCACCTAGGGGCGTCTATCAAGACGAAACTCACGGGAAGACGGTTTAACTCTAAGGCGGATCTTTGGTACTTCGTACGGCGAGTTTGGGCGACAATTGCGCCACAAATTTTACGCGATCTAGTTGACAATATGCCCCGGAGGCTCCAAGCGGTCATTGCAGCTAAAGGCGGACCCACAAAATATTGAATTTTTCACCTCTATGTCTGTGCCGCCAAGACTTTTGTCCATTGTTTTTGTGACCTTTTTGTCGTTTGCGCTTAATTTTGTTGTTTAAAATCAACTTTCGAGTTCAATGCTTGGTCATAACTAAAAGTAGAGTATAAATGCTCCAAAAATACTTGTGACAACTTTTTTATAGCCTCTCGGAAAGGTTCCTAAATTTGCGTTTGAAAGTTGCCACCCAGGAGCCGCCAAGACTTTTGTCCATGACTGTAGTTTTCAAGATTTAGCGCTATCAAATGACTATAACAGTTTAGTTTACTTACTTACTTTAAAATCTTCACTAAATTATCAATAAAACAGTTAACGACTATACTGTTGTGTTAAAAAGGAAACCTTTTTTATGTTATTGAGAATTCTAGACAAACGTAGTGCATCAATTTCTATCAGAAAATACCATTTGAAACATTCTCGACGAAGCTAATTTTCCTTTATTTCCTTTACTTCCTCTCTTCCATTTTGGCGATCTAAACTAGCTATTGATCTAAAAAGTACTCTGGTTTTGAAGGGAACTGAGTCAAATTCATTAAATATTGGGTTGGTGAATTGAAAACTGCCGGACTTTGAGCTAAAATTTTTTCAACATAAAACCATGAATTCATTCCAAATAATTTCCATTATTATTGACGACTTCTGCCCATTTTACAGACAATTTGCGGATTCCTCTTTCGTAGTAGGATTTTGGTTTGTGTGTGAGAAAAATGGAGGACTGGAGATGCTTGAGCACTTTCTTCAAAAGAAACCCATTTTGGTGTCAATAGAAAAGTTGTAGAGAATCAAAAATCAAGCTTATATCCAAATTTCCAAAAAGATACACTTAGTAGTTTCGCTTAAAATGCAAGTTTTGTGAAAAATGCCCGTACATGAAGGCAGACAGAAAGACAGACAGAAAGACAGACAGATACCGTAACCCCCCTCCCCTCCCCCTCCTTTTCCACCATTTCATTTGTGAAAATTCGTAAATTTGGCATTTCTTGAAAACCAGTTTTTGAATCATTCTGAAAATTCGGATATAAGCTTGATTTTTGATTCTCTACAACTTTTCTATTGACACCAAAATGGGTTTCTTTTGAAGAAAGTGCTTAAATTATGACATATGACAATAGCCGGCAGTTTTCAATTCACCAACCCAATACATTAATTTGAAAACTATTGGCTTTGAATCATTTATCCGAGTACTACTATCAGTATTACCAATACTGTCGCTTGTTCAAGTTACTATCAGTATTACCAGTGTGGAATATTGGTAGGATGATTGTTTCTTAAGGATAAGGATTAAAAAACAATCACAAAGCCATTCATTTCCTCAAAAACATTTTTCTACCTCAAAAAAAAGTTCATCTTAACATTTCCTCATCGCAAAAAGGGGGAAGAATTGTTGAGCCGGGCGCTAATCTTCTATAATGTCTTTCTCTTTTCTTCACTATTGGTCAAAGGGAAAGGAAAAATGAGAAAGCCTTTAGAAAAAAAAGATCCGTGTGTTTATTTCATCTATATACACTACACAATGTGTTCTTCGTGAAAGAGAGCAAATATAAAGCTGAAGAATCTTATGAAAGGGATGAAATGGGGGGGAAACAACTGGAGTTATCATATGCTGTAGTGATTATTGTTGGTTTAGATATAATCTTTATTACAGCGATAATAGTTGGTTCAGTGGTTTGAGATTGGGAGAGTAGAGACACGGCACGGCACACCTCGGCAGCTCGTTCACTTGCTCAGCTCGCTCGTTTATACGGAACTCAGGCGTTGGTCTCGTCTTGCACACAATGGAGTTGAACGGATAGCGACGCATATTAAATCTCGCACAATAGGCTTTCGTCCACATAGGTGCCTAGCTGACCATTTCCATACGTGGCGATCTCGAGATCACGAGATCGTCACGACACGACACGACACGACACGACTTTATCTCTTTTATCAATCAACTTTCAGCACTCGTTCATTCATTTGTTTTAAGCTAAATTAGTTGAACAATTTGAACAATTTGTGACACCTGGTACTTTGTGCTCTTGAATGGAAACGCAGTCTTTCTGGTATTGCTTGATAAAAAGTTTATTTAAATGTACTTTAAATTGTTTCAACATTGATATAAAGTGGGGAAACGGTGCGGAACGAGCCACGAGTATCGATTTCCAAAGGAAGAGTCTGAAAAAGTGTTCTTGAACATTAGATAATCAAGATCAAGATCAAGATGAAGTAATTTGAAGTCTAGCTGCATTTCATCTAATGCTGTATACATTGTGCTCTTTACAATCCTTTTTCTAGTGCACTGAGCTTTTCAATTTCATCAAATTAGACAACTTTTTATCGCTGACAAACCTTTGGAGATCCATCAGCGATAGTGAGTCGAAAATGGCGCAAAAGATGCACCAAAACGGATCTCATTTGGAATTGACCGACTCGCATTCCTAAGCAAATAAAGGATTTCAAATTTTAAATATCTTGAAGGTAAAAAAAACCAATACATCTTACTAACCAATACAATTTACTAACCAATACAACTTACTAACCAATACAATTCCTTGGTCCATGACCGAACGGGAGAAAAGTCAGCGGATCTCTTTTCGCTTTCTCTTCTGGTGACCATCTGTGAATTTAAAGTCCTAATTTTTTTTTAGCTAAACTAACCTTTCCGGTCTAAACTCTTCCGGATTTTCATAGAATTTTTCTGAGTGATGAATGTTGTAGACGGGAATTGAGAAGACAGAGCCTTTTGGCATGAGGATTCCATTCAATTCCACCGGTTTCGTGCACATTCGGTTTAATCTGAAAGCGGTTAAGCGTTATCATTTCAAGAATTCAAATGGGTTGAGTCTCTTTTTTCAACTCTCATAAACTATCGTAATCTTGCCTCAAGCGTTAATCCAATTACTTGCAATTTTTCATCACGGCGACTCTGATAAGAATATCTAGGCTACCGTACCTTCAGGTTACGGGTTACGGTAGGCCGGGCTACGGTAGGCCGGGCTATGGTAGACCGGATTACGGTAGGCCGGGTTACGCTAAGCCGGGTTGCGCTAAGCCGGGTTACGGTAGGATTACTGTATCTGATTGTTACACATATCCTACTACTTTTGATATCTTGATATCCCGGATCAAACAAAGTGTAGCTAGATTGAATAAAACGAGGAGATTACAATAATTTCCAAAAGTTGCCACATTTTAGTGGAACTAAAATGGAGGATTACGATAGACAATCGTAATTTTGACTACGGTAGCCTTGACTACCGTAGCCTTGACTACCGTAGCCTTGACTACCGTAGCCTTGCCTAGCGTAATCTTTCTAGTAATACTTGACCTGACTACAGCCGGGAAAAGACGTTGCGTTTCATGAATGCACTGCTCGAGGAGTGGCAATTCGGCTAAACTCACGTAGTCGGGTTCTTTCTGGAAATTGATTTATTGACACTGGAATTGAAAATCAAATCCCTGAATTGATAATCAAATCCCTGAACAACTTACCCCATTCAAAACGCTCTCAATCTCATTTCGAACTCTTTCCTGCCACTCTTCGTGCATTGCTAGCATATAAACAGTTAAATGTAGATTGATTGGACCTGTCTCAAAGCCGGCCAAAATGAACATAAATGCCTGAAAGGTGATTTGCATTTAAAAAATTCCCTCTACTTGTCCAAATATGTGCTGCTTTTTGATGCCCTTTGATGACTTTTCCGATTTTCCCGTAATCTCAAATTCAATTTCTCGATCGATCTCTCGATTTTTGTCTTCTTCTTTCATTGCAGATAGCATGAGTTGAAAGAAGTCTTTGTAATCCTAAATTTTCTAATTTTCTAATTTTAAAAAAGGTTTTATTTATTTCTTTTAAAATAACAAACATAATTCTCCTTGTTATCGATTCGATTTTCATACAAATGATCGAGGATTTCAACAAAATAACGATTCGTTTCATTGTTGAGGATTGAGTAGCCAGTGAGCTTTTTAAAAACCCAGCAGAGATTTGGGAAAAGAGCTGAAAACTATATTAAGATACCGTATTTTCAAATGAAATAACGATATTTGTAGATAGCGTATTTTCTTTAATAGTAGTGTACCCCAACGAGCCGAGTCGTTGACTATTTTACGATTTCCAAGTTTTCCCAGAAGCTCAACACTCAAATCCCCCACAAGATCTCATCGTCAGCTACATTTTCCGACCCCACATCGATAGGTTCTGATGAGCGGTTCTCGAGATTTCGATCAATTTAGACAACGCTCAGGGTGCACTACTATTAGAGAAAATACGGTATTTTACACCAGAATTCAATCAAATTCAAGATAAATCCATTCATTCCTGGCTCATATTGATCTTATTTATATTTCTTATTATCTTTATAGTCAGGATCTGATGACAGAATCGAGCCCACATCGATAGATTCTGATAAGCATTGATAGGTATTCTCAATCATTTTTTCTTTAAGAATCTTTGAATTTCGGAAGAGAAACTTTTCTTGGGAATCTTGAAAAACCTAGCTCTCTAGTTACAGCTGGAAAATCTTTGTAATAGAGCTCTCACTTCTGTGCCCCCGTATTGCCGTGTAGTCTATCTTCTATTAAAATTGTAGCACAATATAGTATAAATCACTACCGACTACGCGATAATACCCATAATTATAGCTGGTGTCTATTACAAGTACTAGCTGCGCTGGGCGTCCGCTACGTGGCCGTACGTAGCTTTTAACTAAACGCTACATTTGTTTCTAGCTTCTATATTCTAGCCAAAGATTGCATGATTTGACACACAATATTCCCTCGTCCCATCAGCACTCACTTATCGCCACGATTCTTGGTGATCTAAAATCGAATTCCGCATATTTCTTCGCGTAATCGATAAACGTCGATTGCTCGTCGTGTTGAACATCTAAATATTGAATTTTTCAATTTCATTTTACTCAAAAATCAACTAAAATCTCGTCCAAATGCAGCTTTTGATGTCATATCCAACATTACTCGAACCATTGTTCTAAAATTTCTCTCTTTTTTCATTATTTTCTTAAGCTTTACTCTCTAATTGGTACTTTTTCTCCTTTTTTTGCATAATCTTTCAGAATTTTTACACAAATTTGAGACGATTCGTTGAGAGTTGGAATCATCTGAAAAACAGATTGAAAATAAATAAAATATAACTTTTTAACGTTCAGCATCGAAATTGAATCAATTACCTGCCGTATTTTTGCTGTACTAAACGCTGGAGCAACAGTTGCGCGAACTAAAGAAGTTTTTTATGTTTTTTTTTATTTAAAGTGTTTTTAAATAATCATTAAAATATATCATTAATGAATCATTAATGCTTTTTAGTAAAGGAAAAAGCTTTAAACCAACCAGAGCTCCATGTTGAACCTTTTAGAGTCACTAAAGAGTTCGCTAATAAAGAATGTGGATCATCTGGATCATTGTTTAAAATGCTCTGAAGTAAATACTTTATAGTTTAGCGATTAGAGAATATATCGTAAATACTGTAGTACCCGACCCCGATCATGACGGTGCGGAGCATTGCGTAGTCTAGCTTTGAACGAGTTTTTCTCGACACTGGTTTATGCTACAATGTTCGTTTAGGTATCAAAAAATAGCCCTGAATTTCAGCTATTTTTTGAAACCAAAACGAATATTGTAGCATAAACCAGTGTCGAGAAAAACTCGTTCAAAGCTAGACTACGCAACACTCCGCGCCGTCATTATGAGGATGGGGTTCAATTAAAGCATTTACGGTAAGTATTATCTCTTAAAACTTACAATTCGATCAGAAAAACATTCAAATTTTTTGACCAACACTTCCCGTAGAAGCTCCAAGTTTATTGACGTTAGCTCAGGTGTATTGAAAAGAAAGCTGCTAGAAATAGGTATCGTAAGCGTTTATTTTTCTATTTTCTTCGTTTAAGTTGTAATAACTATGTTATCTATCATTCAAAACATATAAAAATCTAATTAAACTACGCTTACTAAAGCACGTATTACCAGTAACTTTGTTAGATAATTAATTTTTCTAATTTTTCTTTAAAAAATTACCAAAGCCAACCAACCCATACGTTTCTCCAAATTCATCTTTCCTGCGTTCATCCAAGACGTGCAAACCATCGAAAAAATCAAAGGCATTCCCGAAAAATAGGTTTGGCTTTGGTCCAACGATATGTCGTCTTTTCCAGAAGCTTTTATTGTCATTCAAGTACCTAAATCAATAAAAACAATAGTCAATAACTCGAGCAAATCTTTAATTTGCAATTTACTTTCATTTTTAATAACTAAAATTAATTTTTGTTTTAGCAGTTATCTCTTTCAAGCTCTTTTAGAGATAGAGTTGAATTTCTTTTGACATGATGGTGACATATTGACATATGACATAGATTGCACACAGAATCGTGTCTTTGGAAAGCCGGACGACCTTTTTTTTGCACACCTGAACATTTGTGCACCTTTTTTTGCTGGAAAAGGCCTTAGGAAAGGTTGTAGAGCCTCAAAAATGTTTTCTTATAAAGGAATCGTATGCATAGATTCCGAATTTCGACAAATCAGACCTTGCTGACACGTTAAATTTGGGCTAAAAGACAAAAACTGCGGAAAAGCGTTAAGTTGCGTAGTTTTTGCATTTTAACCCAAATTTAACGTGTTAGCGAGGTCTGATTTGTCGAAATTCGGGATCTACGCCTACGATTCCTGTATAAGAAAACATTTTTGAAGCTCTACGACCTTTTCTAAGGCTTTTTCCAACGAAAAGAAGGTGCGCAAATGTCCAGGTGTGCAAAAAAAAGGTCGCATTTTGACATTTTGAGCAAATTTTGCCCTAATAAGGGAAAGTTTTGATAAATTGTGCCTTTTCAAGAAATCTACCATTGAATCTACCATTGAAACACACCGAGACACAGTCTCACAAGAAATTCCAAAGCGCCATACACATAATGGGGCCCAGAAAGGGAAGGGTCTGTGGTCGACCCCGTCCGATCTGCCAAGTTGAGCAACGTCGGCGCGGGTTAGTCGTGGGTTCGACTCCCATGGGTTCCCCTCCGAGCGCCCCAGCCCGGCCATCGGAGTATCATCGGCTACGACAACTACACTTCTACCCCAGTAAATGTGGAAGCGGGTTGTGATCTGCGCTAAGTGCGAAGACAGATCCAAATCATTATTAATCATACACATAATATCCTTTAATATCGAAGTTTTCTTTTCATACTTGAAACCTTAGAACAGCGCCGTCTTATCATAGATTTGGTTGAGTGCTTTAAAATTGTAAAAGGAAAACATCAAAACCCTCTTTTTAAAAAATTTTTTCGGCTAAACTCGAGGCTTTTGGCGACTATTGGCGACTATTGGCGTGGCTCTTTTATCTTGCATCCCGAATCTGCTTTCTCTAAATCCTCTAGAGCTTTTTTCGTAAATCTTGTGACTAAAGTTTGGAATGCCCTTCCCGACAAATTGCGTTTGATCTCCACCGTGTCTGATTTTAAAACGGGCTACTTCGTTGCATTTTAAGTGACTTTGTCATCTTTTATCTAGTACATTTTTCATGTCGTTTTCGCACTTTATTTCTTTCTGAATAAAGTATTTATATTTGTTTATACTAGATTCTGTATTTGTAAATGTAAAGTCACTTACCAGATATAAATGACGAAAAGTAATGCACCAATGGCCAAAGCTTGACTCCATTCAAAAAACTTTACACAGAAAATTAGAATAGTTAATATTGAGAGAAAAATCTCGCCGACACCAAGCATTTCAAAGAAAATCGATGATTTTTGATAAGTTTTCGTTTTCTTCCTTTTCTTCCCGACAATCTCATTGATTTGAGCCAATTTTGGCAATCATTTTGGCAATCATTTTTTTTTTTTGTTTTCTGTGCCATTTCACGTTTGCAAAAGATGTATTTATCAAAAATGATCTAGAAATCGCAAAAAGTCACTAAAAAGTCACCAAAAAGTCATCAAAAAGTCACCAAAAAATTCGGAAACAATTATGCTCTTCACCGGGAAAGACTGTTTCCATGTTTAGAGTGCCCAAATCGAACCATTTCTTTACCTAGAATTGAGAAATCTTTAGTGTTACACGAGAAATTGTTTGTTCTCGTTTTTTTTACGAAATTTCTTACACTTTTGCCATGATTGATGTACTTTCTGGGGATGTGAAAGGTCACTTCACGTTTGCAAATCTGAAAATGTTAATTATAGCTTTAGTTATGTAGTTTAGAAGTTAAAATACACTTTTAATGCATCAAAACTTTTTGTTGATGAGGAAATTGTGGCCATAAAGCCATAAATTGGCCATAAATTGTGCCATAAATTGTGGCATAAATTGTGGCATAAATTGGCCATAAATTGTGGCCAGAAATTGGCACATTTCTATGCTCAAATATTCAAATTTGAAACCATAGCCTTATTTTCCGTTGGAGTCAGTCACCGTTGGAAGCGTGCTTGTGACTTGCGACTGCGCGACTTTTACTGGCTGTTTTTTAAAGCCTATCAACTAGTCGCTGTGGCGCAGTAGGCGGCAGGCTTCACTGCAGCCCAAAAGATCCGGGTTCGACCCCCCGCAGTGCCACCCGATCTTGTTTTTTTGATTTTAAATGACATAACATTTCATCAGTCTAATAGAGCTTTATCTATGCAATTATCTAGATGGTGGACCGAAGTGGGCAACGAAATTTGCACATAATCCTTTCAATGCACGGGAGCTCAACATCTTTCTTATCTTCCTCATTGTTACCAGATGAATCGGGCACATACACGTTAAGGGTTTGTAAATTCAAATTCGGTGCACCAGAAAGGGTGTCTTTTCGAGCACAAAATACAGAGATCTAAAAGATGCTCAGATATTCAAATTTAAAACCATAGCCTTATTTAGCTTTAAATAAGTAATAACGGTATTTAAATAACGGTTTTCAATCTATAATTCTGCAAATTTCAATTCGAATCCGAATTCTCTTCGAACCCATTTATAGTTGCATTTGTGCAGAATGGTGAGACGAGGCTCAATCGAAGTGAATTCCACTTCGGTTCCATGAATCTGAAAGTGTCCATGGGCATTCGTTGTCCCTTCAGCCATTTTATCATCGAATTCAGGACCTGAAACTTATAAATTATTTGAGATTTCATCGAGAAGCTATTCATTTTAAACATTTTAAACATTTAAACATTTAAAATTCGATTTAAAAGCTATTCAACTAAAGTGAAGCTAAAGTTACCCGAATCCTCATCCGAAAGCACAATCGTGGCCGATTGTAGAGGCTGATTTCCACAAAGAAGCTTTCCCTTAACACCGACGGATTGTCGGCGAATCGAGACGATTACGGGGAGAAGGATTGATAGAAAATAGTAAATCGATGTTCGTGAAAACATTTTTTTCAAAGTTTTCTTTTGAATTTCGAGTCTAGATTGTGGTTAATTGGGGGAGAAGTCGGGGTTGCAATTTGAGAATCAAAGAGATGAGAAAGAGAAAGAGAAGAGAAAGAGAAAAGAGAAAAGAGAAAAGAAAGAGATGAGACTCGGAAAGGAAGAGTCTTGGAATTATCAAAAAAAACCGAATGAAAAGGATGAAAAGGATTCATTTTCTGTCTCAAAATCTCAATCAACAAATTTATTGCCTAAAATGAGAACTTCAAGAATCCTTTATGAAGTCAAAAATATAAGCAATCAAGTTCTGGAAATAGATGTTAAGACAGCAATGAGTTTTGCGTACTTTGTGCACTCGATTCTTCAAACTTTTCTCGTAGAATGATTCAATTTTAGGAGAAAATGAGGGATTAATTCGCCATAAAGTGTGCGTTTACATTTTTGCACTTAAAGTACACTTAAAGCAGTGAATTTCGATTTCATAACAATGGCAGACATAGAGAAAAACGTTAAAATGTTCTTTGCTTTGTCTTTTTTCAAACTTTTCAGACCACATCAAAGCTAATCTAGTTTTAGAAAGCGGCCAACAAGATTGTTCAAGAAAGCCAAAAGCCAAAGCCATTAAAAGCCAAAACGGCTACAAAAGTCAAAATTTATCATACCGCAAAAACTCTAATAGAATGGTCTCCTATAGGAGCGTCGCGTAGTCTAAGTTTCCTCTCAAACAAACGCTCATATCTTGACACCAGTACGTTTGTTTCTGCGCACTTAGTTATCAAATTAAAGTAGAGAGAATGGGTGATTTTTTGAGATATAACACATATTTTTAGGACTAACCAGCGCTTAAAAAAAAGATTGAAAATTGACGAAAATTGGCGAAAATTGACGAAAACCGGCTCTTTTTTGCCACTTTCCAATCATTTTTCTAAGCGCTGGTTAGTCCTAAAAATATGTGTTATATCTCAAAAAATCACCCGTTCTCTCTACTTTAATTTGATACCTAAGTGCGCAGAAACAAACGTACTGGTGTCGAGATATGAGCGTTTGTTTGAGAGTAAACTTAGACTACGCGACACTCCTATAGGGGCCCGTTCTATTAGAGTTTTTGCGGTATATTAAAGTATCCATTACTGTTTTTATGCTTTTATCTATGTAGACATGGGTGACAGGATGGGATCATCCCTTCTATGCACTAGTATAACATTACCAATAACAATACATAGTACAGTAAAGTACATATGCCCCATAATACGATAAATATGACCAATAGTACTATACAAACTACTGTACACTACTTACAGTATTGTTAGTACGATATTACATGATGCTATGTAGTGGTAGAGTAGAGTATGCACTAACAAAGCCATCAAAAGCTATCAAAAGCCAAAGCCAAAAAGGTCCAATTCTAGGATAAATTATGGCTTTTCAAGGTCAAGAAAAGCCACGACCAGGCCATATGGCTTGGCGTTGGCATATGGCCTGGCTTTGAATTTTTGGTTCTAAGAACAACCCTGGCGCCCCTGGCGGCTAACAATCAAGGAAAACGGAGACTTTGCGAAAAGGAAATTGACATGGGAAATATATAAATTTGCATTTAACGGTTAAATAAAATTGATGGAAATGTCTAAATTTTTCATTATTTATTCTCTACTCACTGGAATTGGCTACTTTTCGTCTAACAAGAATGAAACTTTCATTGGAAATCAACAAACGATCAGCGCAGGAAATCGAAGTAATTTTGTTCTTTGTTCTTTCAATTTTTATCTTTTGAATTGCATTGCTTGTATGTTTTATAGTCGAATTTCGATATAACGAATCTCAAGTTCGAATCTGGCCAAAAATTTCGTTATATCGAAGTTGGATACTTTTCCAATATCGGGGGAGCGGTCCGATTATCGGGGGGAGCGAAAGGAAAATCGGGGGAGCAAATTTTGCCCCCTCGAAAAATGCATTTCCGGGACTGTATTTTAACTCCAACGTTTTTTTTTAAAACTTTAACGACGATGCGCTTCTCCGATATTTGTGCGTCAAGAAATCGACGGCAATCGATTATTTCGTCACCAAAGGAGTCATCCAGTCGTGGATTTGCAAATGTGGCGAATCGATGAAAGTCCGCTCAAAGGGAAAAGATCTATTTCGCTGGGTATGTGACACTTGCGTACGGCGAAAGGTCCCCAAGCATTCAAGAGGAATTCGAGTCGATAACTTTTTGCAACAAAGCAAGCTCCCGTTCGTCACAATTTTAAATAGGACATATGTAGCGCTGCCAAAATTTGCTCCCCCGATTTTCCTTTCGCTTCCCCGATAATCCTTCCGCTCCCCCGATATTGGAAAAAAACCAAAAATTTCGTTATATCGAAGTTGTATCGAAGGCCATTTTAAGGTAAAATCTTTAGTTTTCGTTATAGCGAACGTTTCGTTGTATCGAAGTTAGACTGTATGTCATTTTTAGTCGTAAGCTAACGTTTTTAACCAAACAATTTATTAAATTTAATTCCTTATTCTTTAGTTGGACGAAGACTCGAAGCTTGACGCGGCTCTACTCGAGTGTTTGAAGCAAAACGAGAAAGGAAACGGCGAATCGCTGAGTCTGCACACCGTTCATCTCAACAAAACGCCCATCGAGCACATGAAGTTCGCCGACAAAACCCTCAAGGTTACTTTTTATTCATCTTGTTAAGTAAATTGAGGCTGGTACTTGCTTTTAACATTGACTTTAGTTAGTGCTGTTGCTTCGAGTACTAATTCTAGGTCACTGATTCTTAAAATGGCATCTATTTTGTCTTTCTCGAGCTTTTTCTACTCAATTTCTAGTCTTGTATATGTTTTTCTTTCCAGGAACTTGGTATTGTGGAGAACTCAACCCTCTCGATCGATTTTCTTGACGTGGAAACTCTCCTTCAGCTCTCTAACAACAAAATGACTAATTTGTGCCGATCAATCAAGTCAGTCTTTTCATCTATTCAATTTCTTTTTCTTTGAGATGGACAAGAAGACGTCGGGAAAAACAACGCGAGCTAGAAGATTCGAGAGCAGCTTTTGTGGCTTATCAGTGGGTCTTGGGTCAAATTTATTTTCTCATTTTTATTTAGAACCTTTCGCAAGTTGAATGCCGAAGTTCGCGCCAAGAACCCTCATTTGGACACAACCTTCAAGAAACACCCAAACGATTTTGGTAAACTTTTGATGATTTGTAAAGAACTTGGGTTGTTTAGGAGCCTTCTACTTGGTGTTGCGCGAATGTCGAAAGCGAAAGCACGAGTTGACTCCGGCTGAAAGTTGATTTTACTCTAGTTTTACAAGTTCTATTCAGTAAATGGCTCAAATTATCAACATACTTTTGCGTAGGAGTTTGATTGATTTGGTTGAGTTAATGAGACATGTTTAGAAGTGGAATTGATCGAAGAGACGAAGCGGATACGTGTGTTGGACGAAAACATCACTCGTGCATTGGAAGTCTTTCCCGAATCGTTCTTCAAGGTGATATTTCTCTTCTTGTCACTTTTAACATTTCTTATTTTAGATTGGCATGCTCTACATTATAGTGAAAATCAATGGTCATCAAATGAATTGTTTTGTTGATACAGGTGAGTTTTTGATTGTTGATTTTTTGAATTGTTGAAACTTTTTAGGTGCTCAAATGTCGATTATGAGAGAGTCAGTGGCTCAACGAACTGGATTAATGCATTTGATCGGTGTGTTATTCATAGAAATCGGTGTGTTATTCATTTGTTATACTCGTTTTTAGATTCACGTTTTCAAATGCACGCTGCGGGTGTTGGTGGAAAGAGTAAAGCGCTCGGAAAGATCAATCACTGTAAGGGTTTTTGAAATTAATAATTGATGACTAGTTAATGTGTCCCGGTTTAGGTTTGCTGACGGTTCAAGAAGTCGAGCTGCCTGTTTCATTCATTGTGCTGCCAGAAGGATCCGTGAATGAGCCAGTGATTTTGGGTAACAGTTTTCGTATTATGCATTGAATTCGCATTACACATTGAATTCGCATTACGATAATTACTATTTTAGGTCTCGATGTGATGGTGAGACATCAAGTGAAAATCGATTTGGGCGCTAGGAAAATGATTTTCGGGCAAACGATCACCACCGAGTTTCTTCATCCTGACGAGGCGGCAAAGGTAAAGCTTTACTTTAATCAGTTTTTTCTGTTTTTATTTATCCGAATCTAATTTCCTTCTTTTTAGCTCAATCTCTTCAACGAGGCGGCTACTCGATGAAAAGAAATGAATGAATTGACCACATATTTTATTTAATACACCTAAATAAAGAAATTTTTTGAGCGCATTTTGTTTCTTTCACTTAAATTGGTGAATTTTCGGGTTCTTTTTGAGGGGAAAAAGAAAGAGGATCGAATCGAAGCCGACGATCGTATCTGATGGAAATGTGGGTAAGAAAAGAGGACAACCATCCCCATCCATTCCTCTTTTCACTCATTCAATTCTTTAGAACTTGTTCCTTTCCTTTTTTTTTTCTTAAGTGCCACGTTTATATTGGATTTTCTAGGGTTTTAAAGGTTTCTCTGAAGTAATTTAGCTAATTATTTAACTATTTTTGGATGACTTTTGGATTTCTTTTTTTTAAATCCGAGTACAAATCCTTGTTTCTGTTTAGACGATGCTTAAACTCTTGGAATCGAATGAGGCAAAGAGGTGAGAAGAATTGTGGAAATTATGCAAATGGAAATTAAATTCTTAAGACATTCAGTCAAATAAGTTTCACTTTTATAATGCTTACAATTTGTAGTATCTAGAGTAATCCATAATCTACATTCAGCGCTTTTCTCTATGCCGGCGCATCGTTGTGCACGCATTTGATCGCAAAAGTGGTCGTGAATCGTCTCTTCTTCGATTACCCGATCGTGATTCTCATGCTACAACATGCTGCCGCATTATTGTTAATCGAAGTTGCAAGGTATGCTAGATGAAAGAGAATTTTTCAACAAGAAATCAATCAGTTTTCCAGGGTGACTTCTTTGATCAAATTGACACCATATTCGTTGGATCGAGGAAGGCATTTGTTCCTTCCATCAGTCTTGTTATCAGGTAAGTGTTTCGGTAGTAATAAATTTGGATCGAAGAAGGCATTTGTTCCTTCCATCAGTCTTGTTATCGGGTAAGTGTTTCGGTAGTAATAAATTTGGATCGAAGAAGGCATTTGTTCCTTCCATCAGTCTTGTTATCGGGTAAGTGTTTCGGTAGTAATAAATTTGGATCGAAGAAGGCATTTGTTCCTTCCATCAGTCTTGTTATCGGGTACGAGTTTCGGTAGTAATAAAGTTGGATAAAACACCGAAATTTCTCATTTTTTTCCACGTGTCCTAGGGTAATCGAAGACGCTGATCACGAATTTGATGTTTAAAATGCGTGTTGCCAATTCACTTTTTGAGATCAACCCAATCTTTCAGTTTCCTCATGGCTATCTGTGGCCTCATTGGAGGGAATCGGGATGCCCGTTTTCGACTCGGTTAAAAGGTAGACTTGGTTTTTAGTACTTTGTGCTCAGAAACAGAAACACACACTTTCTGGCGCACTAATCCTCTCACCTAGGAAAAAACAGAATAATTCCAGAATGACGGCGATTTTCGTCCTCGTCGGCGGTGGTTTCGTGCTGAAGAGGAATTGGAGTGAACAGAAAAACGCGCTCTCGATTGTCGTCATCTCGTTGGCCACCGCACTCACAGGTTTCGAACATTTGTAACGATCTAATGATTAGAAGTGACATTTTGCACGAGAATTTACAGTGAACTTCGACTTGAACATGGATCGTTTCTCGTTATTCTATGGCCTCATCGCAGCGATCACACAAGCGATCGCCTATCTTCAGGTAAGCTAGCAAAGCAGACAATTGTTCCAAAATAATTTTGTCGAGTACACAAACAACATAAGGCTCAATTCTGGTGGCAATGGGCGGCCGGGGGATTAGTCATTGGTAAAGTGTTCGGCCGTTAAGCGAGAGAATGCGGGTTTGAAACCCGGCACCGATCATTAGCCTATAAAAGGACCGGCGTGTCCAACTTTTGCACCATCGCAAGCCCAGCAAAAAGGTCAGAATCTGATTTGTTTCTGAACTTCTCTGGCTTCTCGCTTGTCTTCTCTGGCTTACACAGGCTCTACACATCCCTGAGAGTAAGAAGGGTACAGTCTTTATCTTCATCTGGCAAAAGTGTGCGGGTTCGAGTCCAGGCACTGATCTGTTTTGTTACCCAATTCGAAATTCGCTAGAGACGGATGTTTAACTTGATTGCCAAAACAAACAGTCACAGCTAGTACTGTTTCTATTTTACAGTAAGTCATTTTTACAGCTCGAGGTCTTGTCAGCGACTTTCCCTCCCATTGAGCTCCTCTACATGCACTCGTTCAACTCGCTCGTTGTTTTCCTTCTAGCCGACGTGATTCAGGTGAGAAAACAATTTGGAAAAGTTAAACTTAAAGAAAGCTTTTGATCTTCTTATTCAGGACGAGGTTCGCGATGCTTTTATGTACATGATGACATCAGCCAACGGTCTCTTCACATGTCTTCTTTTGATCCTCCTCATCTCCGGCCTTTTCCTCAACGTATTTTCTTAAAAACAATTATAAATAGACTATAGGGGATCCCAAAGAGATCACCACCACTGTTATGAGCTTCTTAGAAGGAGAACTCTCCTGTGCGCTTATGGCTCAGTGGTAAAGCTTTTGCCTGAAAAGCGAACGGTCCCCGTTCCGCCGGTTCGATGCCCGGTGGGCATAAAGACTCCTTTTGAGAGTTCATAGCAGAACTTTACTGAACTTCTTCAGTTCACAATGATGCACTGTATCTCGACGAATGGCGCGTTGACCACAGCGATCACGTCGAACATCCGAGCGGCGATTCAGGTGAGTAGAAATGAAAAGAAATTTTGGAAATCGATTATGTAAGATTACTAGTGAATTTTTGAAGAATTCCTTTTCTGACTGACTGTTTATTTGGCTTTATAGTCGATCTTCTATGATTCGTGTTTTGAAATTGAAACTCATCCTTTCTGGCGCACCTTTCAGTGTTTAAAAACTTTAAAAACTATAGAAACTACCGTAATCTTGCTATTAGTTTTTATTCAATTTATCTACTTTTTGAAAATAAATTTTTAGATCATGATCGCCTATTACTCATGGGTCCATCTTTTCTACGATGTCATGCCGACTTTCATTCATTGGATCGGTCTTTTCTTGGCACTTGGTAAGAACCTAAATAAATCTAGTGTTGCTATAGATTACCATACTCGTCTTCTAATAGGAAATCATGGTAATATCTCAGGTTTCGCTGTGGTACTCTACCGGAAACCGCGAAACGGATACTCGAACGAGAAAACCTATACGAATTTAGCTTAAGAAATGGGAATTTCTTGTTGGATTTGGGTTTTATCGGTGCAATAAATGATTTGAAAGAATTGTAATTTGAATTGTAAATCATTGTCTAACAAATTGTTTTTTTTCTTAATATAAAACTCTTGCAATTATCTAGTTTTCTCTTTAGATGAGACAGAAAATGAGGGAAAACGGGGAAAACGAGATTTTCTGGCATTATTTGCAAGTAAGAAAGATTTCCTCTAGAAGAAATGGATTGAGATTAGAGATTTCAATCGTTTTTCGTCCACACCATCGTCAACAATCTGAGTGGGAAAGTGATATTCTGGTGAGGATTTTATAAATAAGATTTTCGAACTGGATTCGGAATGTAACTTAATTCTTGATTTCCTTACAACAGTAAGCCTATCCACCTGACTGTTTTATCGATCTAAAGTTAAGTTTGAGAAATGCAATCGTGCTGCCTCGAAATCAGTGCTAGTTCATAGAGGAAACGCTCTCCAATCAAGGTCAAGTGCAATAGTTCGTGGTGTGACCCGCTTTAACTTTATCATTGGGAATATTGGGGAATAATTTTGCTTCAGAGTAGCCTAGTAGCACAAAAGGTTAAATAGGTTGCTCTAAAATGCTCACAACATAACAAGAACACGTAACACCCAACATGAGATTAATACGAGATACGAGTGCACAACGGATTAACGCTTCGTCGATGGCAACACAAATATTAGCAAATTATAACCAGCAATCTAAGCAGTTATCTAGGCAGTTATCTAGGCAGCTATCTAGGCAGCTATCTAGCCAGCAATCTAAGCAGTTATCTAAGCAGTTATCTAAGCAGTTATCTAAGCAGAATTTAAAACCTTAAGGCTAGTTTAAAGTAAATCGGATTTATAATTTTATGGTTTATTAATACAGGCAACGATACCCATTACAAAAACAGAAAAGAAACATTAAATCCCGAAAGAACGAGAGGAAAATTCCAAATCCAAGCTAAAGACAAAAGTTCTGACGAAAAATCAAAGAAATTTGGGGGAGACGAAAAAGCGACACAAATTAAATGCAAATAGAACGTAATTTTTGAAGGGAAAGCGACCAATAATTAGGCCAAAATCTTTTGTGGAAAGCCAGGTCGGCTCATTCCATTTCTTTTGACTTTACTAAGCTGAGCTTGCTCAAAGAAGAACTACCCGAAAAACTAACCAGAAACCAAACCAGGTCAACGCCCGGACCCTAGCCTAAACTGGCCTAGCTTTACTTGTTAAAAAAATTTAATGAACATTGAATCAAATAAAACCCATTCAGGGAGCTCGGCTCAATCTGTCTTGGCGTGGCTGATGGAGTCCTTTCGTCAGCTCTCTCAAAATCTCTCTACTTTGAGTACTCGAATTTCGTGCTTGTCACAAAATTCGCCACATTTGTGCTCGGATTTGAGTTATTGAGGTAAACAATTGTCCGACTCAAAGACTTTCCAAAGTTTCAGATCATTTTTCGGCATTCGTTTGGTTTCTTTCCATTGTTCGCTCGTTTTTCACGGTTTCTTTCCGATAATTTTGCAATTTTTGTTTACAATGCTGAATGAGATGTCGATTAGTGGAGTGTGGGCACCAGGATTTGAGAGAATTTTGGTGAGTGGGGAAAAAAATAGAATTTGAATTGGGTATGGCCGGAAAAACCGGTTTTTCTGCTTAAAAAGCTTCATTTCATTCAGTCTTTCACGCTAAAAAAACACAAAATACCTTTTTTTGCATATCCTCGTAGTTAGGTTAGAATTATCGGCAGTAAAGTAAAAGAAATAAGTAAAAGTAAAAGAAATAAGTAGAAGTAAAAGAAATAAGTAAAAGTAAAAGAAATAAGTAGAAGTAAAAGTAATAAGTAAACGTAAAAGTAATAAGTAAAAGTAAAAAGAAACAAAAATAAAAATCTGCTAAATGAGTAAATCAGAATGAAATTTTTTGCGAAAAACTTTCCTTTTCTACCACAAATAAGCGCATTTTAGGAAAACGCCAATACTTGACTACGGTAGAATATACACAAAACCATATTAATGATCCAAGATTTGTGCGTACCCAAGATGTCGTTCTTAGGAAAAAGCGTCATCTGGCGCATTGCCCTGGATAAACCCGACCGAAATTCTCTCTCAGTCGGTTTAATTACCCAATCGAAAGTTTATGATTTAGACATTTTCTCCGATAATCTGCGCTTTTCTTTGTTCACTCGTCGACGAGCTTCCATTCTCACGGCGCACCCAGAGACAAGCAGTGGCGCTCATTCTCGTCACTTGTCTACCATATTATGCGTGTAAGTTCTCGAGAGATTCTTTGTTAAACGTGCAAACGCACGTCTTCTAGCACACGGATTTTTTTCGATCTAAGTGTGCCAGATGAGGTGCGTTTAATGCGCAAAAAGTACAGCAATTTTATTGATGACTTTTAGCAAATTATTTAATTAAATAGTTTTGTTGAAGTTTTCAGTGAAATTCCACGATGTTGAGTCATTAAACGCATGGGCTTTTCACATATCATTTCTTGCTGTTTTCGCGCAACTTATCGCCTGGATTCAGCTAAAGAATTTATTGAAAAGGTTTTGAAAGATTTGAAATTTGATAAATATAAATATGAAAATTTATCTAGATACGGGCCATTAGAGGTGCTTTACACGCAACAATGTTGCTATTTTTTCGGCAGTTTTGCGGCTGAGGTTTATCTGGTAGGTGAAAATACAGGAATCAGGGTGTGTCAAAAGTTACTGGCGCCAAAAGTTTCCGAGAAAACATTTTGGGGGTCGCGCACTAAAATGCACTAAATACCGTAGTCCGCTAAAATCTTTTTTTCAACTTTAGCTATTTTTTTTCTTACTTTTGCGCAATTTCGGAACTAAATCTGTAGAGAAAAGGAACTAAATCTGAACAGCTCAGAAAGAAGAAAAGAATACATGTCGTGAAAAAGTGTTCTTGCTAAAAACTCTTTTTAGAAGCACAAATTCATTTTCTGGGAGAGTTTGGTTTCTCGGAAAAAGTTTGCCAAATGTGGGCTGGTATGGAGAGATGGCTGTAGTATAAGACGACCTCAGCCAGTTCCTGTAGAGAAAAGGAACCAAATCTTGGAAGTAAAGAGGCCAAATCTGTAGAGAAAAGGAACCAAATCTGTAGTTTTGCTTTTTACATTGTTTTTAAAGCAATTAGGAGTCTTGTCTCTTAAGCGGCAAGGTCGAGGGATCAATCACAAAATAAAAGTGTTTCTTTTTCCCACCAAATGGGTTTTTTCTTTCACAACATTTGAGTAATAAGGGACTGGAAAGCATTTTCCGAGAAAAACATTTTAAGGTCGCGCACTATAATGCACTAAATACTGTAATCCGCTTTTCTGGACAAAAAATCATTTTTTTTTCTTTACAACTTTAGCTACTTTTATTCTATTTTTTTTTTGTTTTATTGATTCTATTGATTGCTTTTTTTTGAACTAAAAACTTTACAGCATCGTCGCTTTGTCATTGATTTAGTCGAAACTTTCAAAATCCTCCGTAGTAAACAGATTAGCCCTTTGTTTATAGACTTTTTCAAATTTAAACCGCGGTCAGGGCCCAGAAGTGGCTCATTCCTTTTGCAAATTCCCTTTGCTTCCAATGCCTCTTTATCAAATTCATTTCCCGTCAGAGCCGCTAGATTATGGAACTTGCTCCCAAACGACATACGAGAAATTCAGTCGCTTTTCATATTCAAGAAACGTATCGATGCTTTAGATCTAGTGGCTCTTTGCCGTAAGTAATTGGCTTATTGATTTCAGTATGTATTGTATTTTTTTTTTTTTAAAAATACCGACTGGGGCTACCAGTGGTGAATTTATCGCATACACGAAATATATCAATCACAATACAACGACACACACAATACTAGGCTATATCTTAACTTAACCCACGTCATGACAGACGGCTCCCTAACCCTAAGCTCAATGGGGAACTAAATAGCTAAATAAGTAATTGGCTTATTGATTTCAGTATGTATTGTATGATTAAGTATCACTGTGCATTTCTCTATGATTTCTTTCACTTTATCGTTTGAATAAAGTATTATTATTATTATTAATAAAGTTGAACTCTATAGTGAAACACTAATTGCTTTAAAAACAATGTAAAAAGCAAAAATACGAATAGAAATTGCGCAAAAGTTGTAAAAAAAAAATTTTTGGCGCAAAAAAGCGGATTACGGTATTTAGTGCATTTTAGTGCGCGACCCCAAAAAAAGTTTTCTCGGAAAATGCTTTTCAGTCAAAAGTTTTGTCACCTAACTGCGTTTATAGATTTCAAATACCACTTACCGTAAATACTGTAATAGTACCCCACCCCCCACCTCCGTACAGTCGCGTAGCCGCAAAAGTTTTTTAGTATTTCATTTTTTTCAAAGCGCCCCTCCTTTCAAAAAATGCGTCTTTGGTATCAAAAAATAGCTGAAATTCAGGGCTATTTTTTGATACCTCAGCGCGCATTGTAGCATAAACCAGTGCCGAGAAAAACTCGTTCAAAGCTAGACTACGCAACGCTCCGCACCGTCATTATGGGGGTGGGGTACTATTACAGTATTTACGGTAACTTTAAGCTTGTTTTATGATTATTGAATTTAAAAGTATAAAATGTCACTAGAAGAATTCGATCTTATATTTTTTTAACAAATTTCTTGCGCGAAATTGTTACTACCGTATTTTCTGTAATAGTAGTGCGCACTATTTTTGCGCACTATTTTTTTTTGCGCACTATTTTTGCGCACTATTTTTTTCACTAGAACCAACTCTTTACGAGGCAATAATAACAAGTATTATGTAGATATGCCATTCTTTTCTTTCAAGTGAATCGAATTGTTTTTACATATTTATTCAGAAAAAAACAAAAAACAGAGGGAATCAGGTAAATCAATTAACATCAATAGACACACCACTATCATAACCATTATCATCCAAATCAATATTAGCAAGATGGTCGTTCATTTCATTTGTTGCTTATTCTGCTCGAACATTCTAGAAAGGTCCCTCCAGAATTAAACTATTTTTTTTGAAGCAGTGAATTAAAGTGGTCTTATAATCCGTCAGTGGTTGTAGTAATTCCAAAAATCTTGAAGGAGTGATCGATCAGATGCTTCGGCAGCTTATTTCAAGCGTTCCAAACCCAGGTCAATTAACTTTTCATCGTTGGTGGAGTGGGATTCCCTCCTTTCATGAGAGGCTCCGATCCGTTGACCTCGACGTCAAAACAGCGTTTCTTTTTTGATCCTATCGAATGGTCGAATGGTTCAACTTTGCGTTTTCGAGAATGTTCCTCATCAGGCTCCTCTTCGCCAGCTGCTGATATGTCGTTAGCGATGTTGGCTTCATTTGCACCCAAATTGATTCTGTAGAGAAAAGGAATTAAATCTGTAGAGAAAAGGAACCAAATCTTGGGAGAAAAAGAACCAATTCTGTAGAGAAAAGGAACCAAATCTTCAGATTACATCTTCAGACACGAGAAAATCCTCTTTGCATTGAGCGTTCCAATCTCGAGCATCCATGTGCTTGCTTTTTACGAAATTCTTGCCAGTTTATTGGAATCACCGTCGAGTTCCTTTTTCTAAAAATCAAACCTTGAAAAGGATACAAAAATGCTTGTAAATCAATAAAATAAGTAATAAAAAACTGTCAAAAAGTTAGTCAAAATCACAATTTGTTAGTTAGTACTAAAGAGCTAGTCACAATCTTATAAAAACATTTCATTTAGCTTACCAGTATGCTCGCCAGTATGCAAACAAAAAAAAAACCAAAATAAATAATAACAGAGCAAAGTTTAGCAGTGTGCACTACTATTTTTTCAGCCGCCTTCCTGCCTGCACTATTATTACAGAAAATACGGCAGTAAACGATAAAATTATAAATAGAGCGTACTTTTGAATGATCTTAGAACTAGAAATTGATTGAAAGCCTTCAATCCTTTTCAGCATTCGATTCGTGGAGTCAGTGAATACCTCATTCGATGGCGTTTCCCATTTTTATTCCCCGTTTGGGCGATTCTCTTGCTCGTTTCCCCACTCTACGAATATTTTCGCTTGAAGAGTTTACAAATGACTGATCCACCGACGTTGGCCGTTTTATCGAACATCAAGATTTCGTTGCAGGTACTCATTACTCGTACGCTGCAGGTACTCGTACAGTAAACGAGCTAGCTTAGCAGCTGTAAAGAGCTAGCTGTACTTTGTACTCAAAATTTAAACACACCACCCCTAGCAAATGCAGTTATCCATTTGCAGATCTTCTTCTCGTATGGTTTATCGAAATATGTCTATCATCAATCATCATGGGAACATTTTGATTCTCATAATTTCCTGATGGCCGCCACCGCTTCATCTGCCGGTTTCTACTATCTTTTACGAAAAAAACGATCATTAATGATTAAAAATTATTGAAAAACAATAAAGAATTCGATTTTCTATAAACAAAAAGTCTACTTATACCAAAAAAAATCAAAAGATTACACTAGATGGAGCATGGTTTAGATTACGATAGATGAGCATGGTAGATGAGGCATTTTTTAGTATCCTAAATATCCCTAAAAGGCAGCAAATATTAGTTTTAACATATAGCAATAGATAGGGAACACTATGAGAGAAATGGGTTACGGTTACGGTAGTCGCTGGTCGGCTACTCAAGTCGGCTACTCAAGTCGGCTACTCAAGTCGGCTACTCAAGTCGGCTACTCAAGTCGGCTACTCAAGTCGGCTACTCAAGTCGGCTACTCAAGTCGGCTACTCAAGTCGGCTACTCAAGTCGGCTACTCAAGTCGGAAAAGTGTTTGGAAAAGTCTTCAAGTGTTGCTCACGGCAAAACCAGTTGACTTTTCTTGGTTGACCCACAGAGAGTTCTATTGAAAAAGTGTCTAATCAAGAGTCAAGAAAGAGTAATCTGTTCTCAATCTCAATCTCTCTCAATCTATTCATTTTCTCTCAATCATTTTACTCTTTTCCCTTGAGTGATGACAAAAGACAAAAGTGACCCCTTTCCCAGCAACCCTACCTCCCCAAGAATGGCAACATCTTCGATTAGTTTTCTATTTTATTTTATTTTATTCTATTCTATTCTATTCTATTCTATTCTATTCTAGCTATACTATATTTTGCCAGTTTTTATTTGACATTATTTTAACACAAGTTTAAAGTTACAGTATCGATTGTTTTTCTCATCAATTGTCCTTTTTAGCAACAACACTTTTTGCCGATTAAGCCATTGAGCCAAATTGAGCCATTTCTTTCCTTTTTCTAACCTTTATCTTCATTTGTTTATGAGATTTGCTTGTGTTTTTGATTTTTTTAGGGAATGAATTTGGTGAATTCATTGAGAAAGGTCAGAGATCGGAGTGACGTCATTTGTTCGCTGAAGGGAAACGCCTCGGGCGTTCACAGCATTCATTTTTGTTCTCATTCAGCGATCAAATCTCTTTTTACTAATATTTATTGATTATATCATTTTTTTAAAACGATCTATTTGCATCTAGTTTCGATTAGTAAACCCAAAAAGGTTGAACTCTTGCAGTGCTGTTATTTGTTTAAAGTTTGCAAGTACTGCTTGAAGTTTAGAACTTGTAGTTGTACTTGAACAACTACAGTACTTGTTGTACAACTACAAATTGTACTTGTTGTACTTGTTATTCAACTACAACTTGTACTTGTACAACTACAAATTGTACTTGTTATTCAATTACAAATCATACTTGTTATTCAACTACAAATTGTACTTGTTGTACTTGTTATTCAACTACAACTTGTACTTGTACAACTACAAGTTGTACTTGTTATTCAATTACAAATCATACTTGTTATTCAACTACAAATCGTACTTGTTATACAACTACAACTTGTACTTGTTATTCAATTACAAAGCGTACTTGTTGACAACTACAAGTTATCCTTGTTATTCAACTGCAAGTTGTACTTGTTAGTTCTCCTTATAGTTGTACTTGTTTTAAAGATTTGTTACTGACTAACGCTGAAATCAAATCATCAGATTATCAAATACCAGCTTTTAACCCCCAATTTTGAACAATTCTATCAAAAAATTTTGTTTTAAAGTACCAGCAATAGCAAGCAATTCTTCTGAAGTCGGAAATGAGATTTTCATTGTTTACTAAGGTTCATATTCCTTCGAATTTCATCTTTTTCTAGCTTTTCATTTCTCTAGATTTTCCTGTGTCTTGATGTGAGATTTAAGATGAAAAAGCAAAAGCAAATGAAGCAAAAACTCTAAAACTTTATTCCGGAAACTTCTGAACTTTCTATTTGAAACTCTGGAATTTGGAAAGGGTGAGAGTTGAGCGTTTCTCTTTCTTCGCTTCACTACGCAACATTTCTCTTTCTCTTTCTCTTTCTCTTTCTCTCTTTCACTTTTCACTCTCAAATTTTGATGTCTTATCATACAAACGAAACTCCGCAAAAATTTCCCCATCTTGAACTCTTTTTTTGTCTTTTTGAGGGAAAATTAAAGAAAAAAAAAAAAAGGGAAAAAGGGAAAAAGGGAAAAAATAGACAAGAAAATAGACAAGAAAATGAAAAGAAATGAAATGAAATGATAGACGGTTCATTCACCGTTTCTTCAACAATCGAAATTTATTTTTGGTCATTATTTTTGAAAATGATTAACTTTAGATTGTCTTTTACTTGATGCTGAGTACTTTGTGCTAAAATGTAAACACAATCTTTTTGGTTTTCTCCTTTTCTCGTACAACAATTTGTTTTAGAATAACAGCGCAGAAAAGGATGTGTTTCTATTTGTTTTTTTTGAGTTTAAAGTCATCAAATAAGCCAATAATGGTTAAGTTTCTGAACCAGAAACAATCAACAATTAGTTTTCGAATTTTATTTTATTCTATTAACAAGAAAGCTAAACGGGATTTTCTCATTGTTGATTCTTCTCATATTTTGTGTCCACCCTTAAACGCTCGCACTCTGGCACAGCACTTTCTAGCTTGCTTCAATTACCCAATTCGAGCAAATTAGCCGAAAATATTTGGGGAATAAGGGTTATTTGTAATGGAGAATCCGATAGCAGTATCATAAAACTTCATTTTTTTTCATTTTAATTTCAAGTTTTAAATACAATATTAGAATATTATTGGGTTGATGCATAATTATCCGAACTTCTTTTATAAATGATTTTATTTAACAAAAAAATAACATAAATAGTTAGAAAAATATGTTTAATTGATTATTCTGGAGCAAGCGGGCCCCCGCCCCGGGGGGGGGGGGGGGGGCCCACAAAAACCCCAGAGCGGGGGGCGTCCGGGGTGAAGAGGGGTGAGTGATTGAACGGTAGGCCGGGCAGGGATTTATATTCACCGCCTACATCAATAACTGATTGCCATTTGCTTGGAAGACGATCGATTCCACGAGCGAAGAATAAACGATCTTTGGAGGCAATCCACGCTTTAACATCGTCTATCAAGTCATCCAAATCGTTGTAGATCTTATTTGTTTGCCAATTTTTGAGCGATCGATTGACGTGGTAGTCCGTTGGGGCTTCTCCAGTTCTTTGAGATCGCGAAACGACTCTGCGGCAGACCATCCCTTTTCGAAGTGGTAGAGCATGATATGGCGAAGATGGATATGATTGTCGACACGCATTTTGTTCACTAAAGAATAACGAATATTTTAAAAAAAGAAATAGACAAAAAGCTTTCAAAACAAAAAAGATACAAGCACGCAAAAAGAAGTCCGGATAATTATGCATCAACCCAATAGAATTCAATTTCAAATTTATTGGGTTGGGGAGAATGAGTCGGCGCCGAACTTTAAAGGGACTTTTTGCACACATAAAGCCTTCTTTAAACATACGTTTGGTTTCATCAAAAGGATCCACTATTTCTCTACAAAATCACTTTTGAGAGATTCCACAAAGCTTTTCTTTCGTGGAGTTTATGAACTTCCAAACGCAGCTGGTTAAAATGGCAAAGAGTCCGACTCATCATTTGAACAGTTTCTTTCACATAAACCTTCTTTGGTGTTTATATAAAAAAGATAGAGCACATTGAATTACTTAAGTTGCCAAATTTGCAGGAAGATCCCACCAATGGTTTTTTCTAGATGACAGTTTGTAGTTTTTGTGAAAAAATGGCTTTTTCTTGAGCGGAGGCGCTGTTTGAATTTTCTTTTAAATGTCATTTTGTAGAGAATTAGTTAACCATTCTACTCATATCAAACGCATATTATTTGACAAAGTCGAATAGAAGTTTTAGACATTTTTTTCATTTTCGGCGCCGACTCATTCTCCCCAACCCAATAGATATTTCTTCTCTGATTCTAGAAATTTTCATCTATTTTATTGATTTTCAAATATTTCTTTTGGAAAAATGAGTGTTCAATCAAAACTCCTCGAAGTGGCGCTCGATCCGGATAAGAGGAGAAAGGTGAATGCAAATGGAAAATCAAAAGAAAAACATTGAGGGGTGATTATGCTCATTGAAGTAGAGTGCTCGTCTGAAGTGATCAGTCGATCAGTCGAACGAAAATCGATTATTATAAAGTGATACTTGTCGGTTATAAATCCACAGAGACTCAACTCAGTTAGGCAAAAAGATGACAACTTTTGAGGGGTGAGTTCAGTCAAGCAGAGTGTCTGAAGTGATCAGTTGAACGAGAATCGATAACCGATTCTCGGACGAGCACTCAACTAATCTCGGATGTGGGATGCTTGACCGAGATGAGTCTTTATCGGTGTATACCCGACAAGTAGCCGTTCTACCAATGAGCTAAGCCAATAGCTTAAAAAGCCAGCAAGGAAAAGCCTTGTGAAAGAAAGGTTCTCTTGTAAAATCTCTTGTAACCAGCAACCTTTCGCTTATCAGGCGAACTTTCTACGGTACTTGTCAGCTATCCACAGAGATCAGATTCAACAGATGTCAGCTATCCACAGAGATCAGATTCAACAGATGTCAGCTATCCACAGAGACTCAACTCAGTTAGGCAAAAAGCTGACTTTTGAGGGGTGATTATGTTCAGTGAAGTTGAGTGCTTGTCTGAAGTGATCAGTCGAACGAAAATCGATAAACGAGAAGACTTGGACTTGGGATGCTTAACGGAAATGAGTCTTTGTCGATGTATAACCGACAAGTACCTACCGTAAATACTGTAATATTCCCCAGCCCCTCCTCGTACAGTCGCGTAATCGTAAAAGTTTTTTAGTATTTCATTTTTTTCAAAGCGCCCGTCCTTTCAAAAAATGCGTCTTTGGTATCAAAAAATAGCTGAAATTCAGGGCTATTTTTTGATACCTAAACGCGCATTATAGCATAAACCAGTGCCGAGAAAAACTCGTTCAAAGCTAGACTACGCAACGCTCCGCACCGTCATTATGGGGGTGCGGTACTATTACAGTATTTACGGCATAAAGTTAGCTAGCTGAATCTTTATAAAAAGTTAACTTTTTGCTAGATAATCTGACAAATTTGAGCATTTTTTTGAGCAATTTGAGCATTTTTTAGTACGCAATTGGAGCACTAGTGGCGCTTGGAGTGACAGCGTTTGGAGCGACGCTTTTGCACAAAAGTAAGCCTTTGATTGATTTTGAATTGTTGTTGATTGTTGTAGTTTGTAGTTTTGTAGTTTTGTAGTTGATAGTTTGAATTGTTGTTGATTTTGAATTGTAATTCATCGAAATTTTCATTAAACTAATCAAATTTTCAGAAAAGAAACAATGGAGAGCAAAAAATTTGGTGAAAAAATCGGGCAAAGGATCAGGACAGAAGAATCCGTATCGATCGAGACGGGCTCTCGACCCGGAGTTCATCGCTCAGGTAAGGAAAGGAAAATATGAGGAAAATTGATTTAACAATTGATTTAGCAAAAGCGTTTAATATTAGGTTGATGCAAAAGTCTTTTTCATTTTTTTCGTACTTCCGTTAAAAAGTAACAAATGCACCAATTGAACAACGGTTTATTGCATTCGAAAGGCCAATTATTTTTCTGCAAAATGACATTAAAACGAGTTTAAAATGTCTTATGTCTAGATTTTTTTGAGAGCCTGAAGTCGGGTAGTCAAAAAAGGCGACGGCTCGATGATGCATTTTCGACGCTTTAGCTAAGGAAACCAATCTTGATGTTAATAAATAAAAGATAGAGCACAAAAAGTTCGATATTTTTTCAGATTTTCAGAGAAATTCATTCAGCCAATTTCTTTATAGAGGTTTTTATAGATTTTTATGAAAAACCCGTTTTCACTCTCGAATTTGCTTGAAAGTGAACCCAAATTGACTTAAAAAGATGGGAAATTCAACAATAAACACTTTTCATTTAGAGCAAACCATAGGTTAATTGATGACTTTGTTATTTTTCAAAAGAAGTACGAAAAAAATGAAAAAGACTTTTGCATCAACCTAATATTTGACGTTGTAAACAGAGGGAATCGCTAATTTGCGACAAATTTTTGAATCATTTGCTCAACTAAGCCTTTTGCGCAATTTCCCATAACTTTATTCTAAGTTAGTCAATTTTTTTTTTGATCCGTCTTCACAATTTGGTGTTCCTATTTGCGCAGATCACAACCTGCTTCCACATTTCTCTATCTCTCATTGTCATCCAGTGTTTTCCATCTTGCTTGTTCCTGGTTCGGAGTCTTCGACTTGCTTGTGCTGGTGGTGGTTGCACTCATCCTTTCTCTGACCGTCGCTACCACTCTTGTGCTCCACCTCGATTGCTGGTCTTCCGATGGGCATCTTCTGGTCTCGTGGTAGCCACTCTGTGATCCGTATCGTCCATCTGTCGTCTGTTCTTCTGGCTACGTGGTCGGCCCATCCGAAGCGAAAGTGTAGTTGTCGTAGCCGATGATACTCCGATAGCCGATAACAAAATGAGATCAAAATCATAAAGATTGACCGATTTAGAAGAAAGTTATGGCGAGTTGTTGCTCTTGTTGCGCAAATGACTCAGTTGCTTCAAAAGCTAGACGCATTGCCATCCCCATAAACAGTTTGCATTTAAATTTCGAAATTTTTAGCTTCGAGCACTGATCAAGATAATGGTGCCGGGTTTCTTCACGAAAGAGGCCGCATACTTGGGTGAGTGATTGAATTTTTCATTTTCTTGTAATCTATCTAAAAACGGCATCAAAATGCTCATTTGTAATGATTTCGGATTGTCTGGTTGTCTAATCTTGTTTCGAATCTTGTTTCGGATCTTGTTATCGGATCTTGTTTCGGATCTTAAATAAATCTCAATGCTCAGGTCTTCACTCGATCATTCTTGTCGCTCGAACATTTCTCTCGATCTACGTCGCCTCACTTGAGGGACGAATCGTGAAAGCCATCGTTCAACAGGTAACTTTGATTTGTTTAAGCTTAAAAATCGATTTAACTAGTCATACGAGACTAGTCTAGTGTTACTAGTCATAGTAGGTTAGCAAAAAAAGTCTTTGCACAGATTTGAACTCAAATTTCTTAAATCATCACGATTTTGATTTTTTTTTTTTGAAGATTCCACAACACCTAAAGCACCGATAGAATCCATAGAATCCATTCCAAAGCATTCATACTTCTTTTTCCAGTCTAAACTCCTATTTTTGTTTTCAGAAAGGTGTCGTCTTTGCCCTGTTATTGGTGCGTTGGTTGGGAGTGGCCATCCCAGCAACACTCATCAATTCATTGATTCGTTTCTTCGAATCACTTCTCTCATTGGCTTTCCGTACTAGGCTCACACAACATGCCTACAAGCATTATTTTATGGTGAGTTTTATGAAATTTTCATACATTCCACAAGTACAAGTGTCTATTGAGCTTTAGTGTGCCTTTCTGGTACACAAATTTATCTCAATATGCATCGAAATCGTTGTCGTAAAAGGGTGAAGAATCGGTGTGCCAGAAAGGATACGTTTTTGAGGGCACAAAATGAAAATGAAAATGAGCATTTGTGCATTTCTAGAATGAAACCTACTACAAAGTGTCAAATTTGGACGGAAGATTGACGAACGCGGATCAATGTCTGACCGAGGATGTCTCCGTTTTTGCACAATCGGTTGCTCATCTCTATTCGCATCTCACAAAACCGTTGCTCGACATTGCACTCATCACGTGAGTCAAATAGAGCTATAGAGCTATAGAGCTATAGCTATAGAGCTATAGAGCTATAGCTATAGAGCCATAGCTATAGAACCATAGCTATAGAGCTATAGACCTATAGAGTTTGTTTGCGTTAAACAAATTTCTGTTTATTGTTTTTTTAACAACGATACGACGACACGACGATACTAATGCCGAATTTTTTTTTGGTGTCAATTAAGGACTATTATTATTGTTTTTCTTCAGAAATTTCTCAATAACTTTATACTAGTTTTGAAGAGGAGATTCAGAGCTATCGAATGACTATATAATAGTTTCGTTTATCTTTAAATCTTCACCAAATTATCAGTGAAATAATTAACGACTACGCGACTGAACGCGCGAAATACGGTCGTCGCGAATCTGTCGCGAATCTGTCGCGTCGTCGTCGCCAAAGTTTCGGTTACTGTAGCTTCCAGGAAGAGTAAATTTTCACTTAAGACTAAAGCTATATACTTAAAAGATCTCTAAACTTCAACCATGTGAGCTGTCCTTATCGAAATAACCCTTGGCTTTAGATGGATGCTATGGTTGCAGCCATGGTAAGCTTAAAAAGCGCTAATTTTTC
Organism: Mesorhabditis belari; assembly: GCA_958450365.1. Lineage (NCBI taxonomy): Eukaryota > Metazoa > Nematoda > Chromadorea > Rhabditida > Rhabditidae > Mesorhabditis > Mesorhabditis belari. Next base: position 2,267,146 of record CAUEEP010000732.1, read on the forward strand.
TCTTTTTCTTTTGTGTTGCTGTGTAATAACACTTTTGAAATGGGATTGCTGAATTGCTGTTGGCATTTTTCTTTCTTAAAGTTCATCCTTTTCAGCGGAACCCTGATCGCAATGGCGCACAAGCGATCCGCCTCAAAACACACATTTTTGCCGATGGCTCTCGCCGGGATTGTGATCGGCGGAACAGCACAAGTGCTCAAGGGGATTTCACCGAGGTTTGAGAATTATAATTTGCTATATTTGCTAGCTTTAGACAGGGATTTTTTAAAATTTAATTTTTAAATCAATTCTGCCCTCAGCTTAGCCAATGATGGATGAGGGCAGAGTTAAGCTAGAAATTAATCTTGAACCTGACTTCCGAGTTTAGCCTGGCTTGATCTAAGCCCAGCAATGTCCCAGGCTTTAGTGAAGACTAGGAAAAACCAATTCCATAATTCAGATTAGTCAGGAATCTCTAAATTTGGTGTTCAGGCCAGAAGCCAGTCTTGGAGTGAAGAAAATTGTCTTTATAACAATCCAATCCTGGTTTAGGATAGCCGAAAATTTCGATTTGAATTTTGACCGCCATGGCCGACTGGCTAAGAGCCCTGTATCTTAGTCAAGAGGTTGAGGGTTCGATCCCGTGTCTGATCTTTTTGGTTCTTTTTTGCCATAGATATATATGGGTTTTCTCTAGATTTAGGGCTTAGGGATTTGAAGGTTAAACAATGCTTGTGTACTGTTTGTACTACATTATTCGTGTGAATAAATGTATTTGTAAGATTTGAGCTTTTATAGTCGCTCTTTTATAGTAACAGCTTCAACAAAAACCTTTTTCCAGATTCGGCGCTATGGTTGCCGAGGAGGCTAAGAGAAAGGGACATCTACGGTATCTTCACTCAAGAGTGATCACAAATTCCGAAGAGATTGCTTTCTATGGCGGACATCAGGTGAAAAAAATCGCTTCTTTTTGATGCCCAAGAGAGTAAACGCATTTTCTAGTTTTGCTAAACGCTCAACTTTTCTCTAGAAATGTTGAGGTGCACTAGACAATATGCGTTCCTATTTTGTGAGCACAAAGTACACAATTGCTAGAGTTGTCTAGCAATGTCTACGCAAGGGAAAAAGCTATTTCCAGGCCGAAGAACAACAACTATCAACAGCTTTCGAGAGCCTCAAAAAGCAATCAATGTTAATCTACAAGAAGCGAATTTTTTATATTATGATGGTTAGTGAAAAAAGTGAAAAGTTAATTAAATAAGGAAACTTTTAGGAGCAATTCTTGATGAAATATGTTTGGTCAGCGACCGGAATGGTGATGATCGCTTTGCCCATCTTGCACTCACAATATCTTGGATCGGATGGTCAGCTTTTGAATGGGGAAAAGCCTAGATCGTTATTGACTATATAAATTTAAAATATAAAAGATAAAAAATGAAATCGGGTTTGCTTGGAGATGCTTGGAGATGCTTGGAGAAAGAAGTTTGATAGAGTTTTTGAGATTTAAACGTTCATACGTTCATTACATTTTAAACGTTCATTACAAAATTCTATAAGTGTAATTGAGTGTTTAGAAGCTAGCTTAGAAGCTAACTAGAAGTGTTCAGAAGCTAGTTTGGTTCTAGGATTGTTCCCTGAGTATATTGTAATTCTATTTTTTCAGAGAAAGTGAAACTTTCCGATTTGCCCGATGGTGGTGTGAGTGAGCGAACGAAGGGTTTTTCGACCGCTAAACATCTCCTCTACCAATCAGCCGACGCCACAGAGAGGCTTATGAGCTCGTACAAAGAAGTTTGTTTAATAGATATTAGAAGTTAAATGCTGGCAGATACCGTATTTCCTCTAATAGTAGTGCTCCCTGATCCTCGTCTAAATTCGTCGAAATCCTACTGTAAATACTGTAATAGTATCCCACCCCTCTTGTAAAGTCGCGTAGTCGCAAAAATTTTAAGTATTTCATTTTTTTCAAAGCACCCGTACTTTCAAAAAATGCGTCTTTAGTATCAAAAAATAGCTGAAATTCAGGGCTATTTTTTGATACCTAAGCGAGCTTTGTAGCATAAACCAGTGTCGAGAAAAACGCATCCAAAGCTAGACTACGCAACACTCCGCACCGTCATTATCGGGGTGCGGTACTATTACAGTATTTACGGTAATTCTATTTCGCTTTATCTTAAAGACCTTAAAGAAGATCGACAATTTTATCAGCTGAATCATTTTTTTAAAAAGTAGACTATAGTAATTAGGGTATTATATCCAGATTTGAAAAAAAAATTGAAATAAATCGATTAAAAAAATGATTTTCTAGGTGACAGAGTTGCAAGGGTACACAAGCCGAGTGCATGAAATGTTCAAAGTTTTCGAGGACGCGAAAAAGAATCGTTTCGAGAAAACGAAAGTAAGTATAAAATGAAATGAAATAAAATGAAAAACCGAATCACAATCCTCTAATGAAAATGAAAATCCTTAATATTTGATCTTTTAGGTAAACGTCGATAATGAAGGTCATCATCAGGGGCAACGATTTGACACGACGAAAATTCTGGGTTAGTAAAATAGCTGCCGTAAATACTGTAATTGGACCCCACCCCTCTCGTACAGTCGTGTAGTCGCAAAAGTTTTTTAGTAATTCATTTTTTCAAAGCACCCGTACTTTCAAAAAATGCGTCTTTAGCATCAAAAAATATCTGAAATTCAGGGCTATTTTTTGATACCTCAGCGCGCATTGTAGCATAAACCAGTGCCGAGAAAAACGCGTCCAAAGCTAGACTACGCAACGCTCCGCACCGTCATTATGGGGGGTGGGGTACTATTACAGTATTTACGGTGGGTATTTGGTGACCTTTGTGCCACTGTGTAAAAACTCCCTTTCTGGCAAACCTTAGTTTCTCATTTTCTTGCGAAAGCCGCTATCGCAAGGAAAAGCAAGGAAATCAGTGCGTCAAGAGAAAAAGTATATAAAATTACAGAGTAAAAGTACAGCAAAAGTACAACAAAAGTACAATTTGAATGGTTTAAAGTAGTTAAAAGATATATACGCTTACAGGCATTTTCGCTCGTAAATCTTCTGCTCTTCAGAAATATCTGATCCGGTTTTCAGGTGAAATCGAGGAAACCATTGATGGAACGATTTCCCTTCAGGGTGTGCCGATTGTCACTCCAAATGGAGATATCGTTGTAAGAGAGATGAATTTACAGGTAGAATTTGATCAAAATCAAAATACGGATACCGTATTCTCTCTAATAGTAGTATCTAATAGTAATCGTTCATTCAAATCAATCATTTAATCAAATCTAATCATCTCTTTATTTACCGTATTTTCTCTAATAGTAGTGCACCCAAGCGAGCCGAGTTAATGACTATTTACGGCTTCCAATTCTTTCCCAGAAGCTCAACACTCAAATCCCCCACTAGATCTCATCGTCAGCTACATTTTCCGACCCCACATCGATAGGTTCTGATAAGCGGTTCTCGAGATTTCGAGGAATTTAGGCGACACTTTTGGTGCATTACTATTAGAGAAAATATGGTATGTCTAGTTTTTTGTCTGTCTAATTGCTAGCAGTATTCAATTCGCCTCTAGAATAGAATAGAAGAGTTCAAATACCGTATTTTCTCCAATAGTATTGCACCCAAGCGAGCCGAGTTGATGAATATTTACGGCCTCCAAAGTTCTCCCAGAAGCTCAACACTCAAATCCCCCACTAGATCTCATCGTCAGCTACATTTTCCGACCCCACATCGATAGGTTCTGATAAGCGGTTCTCGAGATTTCGAGGAATTTAGGCGACACTTTTGGTGCACTACTATTAGAGAAAATACGGATAAAAGATTTGTAAATGTGTGAGAAAAAAAGAAAAGATATTCAGCTAAACCGTGAAATGCATTTGTTGATCACTGGGCCGAATGGTTGCGGGAAATCGTCGCTGTTCCGAGTGCTCGGCGGTTTATGGCCATTGTATAGGTGAATTTTATCGACATTTCTACAAACCTTTGCTTAATTTCTTTTCCAAAAAAACATCTAAATTTTATCTTTGGCAAACTTCCAGAGGCCACTTGAGGAGACCACACAAAATGGCGATGTACTACATTCCGCAGCGACCCTATATGACACTAGGAACGCTCAGAGATCAGGTATACAGTCAAAAATCACTAGCCAAACGATTACTGTAGCAAGGATACTGTCGCCTATTGTTGTAGACTGCTATGGACTACTGTAGCAAGTTTTAAGAATTGTTTTACTAAATAAAGTGGGATACTGGTTTATTCAACTAATTCAAGCAATAAATCACAATACGGAAAGAAATCCTATTGAAACCCTAGCCTAAACTGCCATAAGGACTTCAAATTCTTAACTTAAAGCCAATAATCATTATTTGGAAAGCCAATGATCATGATTTTGTGGAAAGGAACCAGAAAATGGCTGCAGTTTTTGTGCAAGCCAACTTGTAGTTTAATTACAACGGGATGCTTTACATTGGTTTTGCGCTTGGGATAACTCGGAACATGGGACTAACCGAGCCCAACGATGAGACAGATATCCTCATTAACAGATAAGATAGATATCCTCATTAACAGATGAGACAGATATCCCCATTAATAGATGAGACAGATATCCAACAGATGAGACAGATATCCCAACGATATCCCCACTAACTTGGCAGATCGGACGGGATGCCGTGTTTCAATGTGGCGGGAACGTAAATAAAAACTTTAATGCCAAAATCCCAGGTGATCTACCCGGACACAGCGACGCAAATGCGCAAGAAAGAGATCACCGATCGAGATTTGGCGAAAATTTTAGAGATCGTTCATTTGAATCACGTTGTGCAACGGGAAGGAGGTATGAGGAAATGGGGCATAGATTTTGATCGATTTATAGAATAATAGATCTTGGGCAATTGAGTATCTGTATCTGATTCCAGGTTGGAACGCGCGAAACGATTGGATGGACGTTTTGTCGGGCGGTGAAAAGCAGCGAATGGGTTTAGCGAGGATATTCTATCATCGGTTTGGGTTTTTTTTTCACTTTCTCTACATGCCATACATGTGTTTCCTGTAATTGTCGTACAGGAGGTATTTGTAGTGAGTTTTTCCTCGTAAAGCTCAGCTTTTAGCCTAGAGAAACAGATACTTTAAGAAAATAAGCATCAAAACATCTAAAATAGCATCAAAAAAATCCCTTTCAGGCCTCAATGGGCCCTTCTCGACGAGTGTACATCGGCTGTTTCGATTGATGTCGAAGGGGAAATCTACCAAGCGGTGAAAGATCACGGTATTTCTCTCTTAACCGTCACACATCGTCCCTCATTGTGGCAAGTTAAATGAAAATTGAGCTCATGCCGTTCATTTTGTGCAGGAAATTCCACACTCACGTCCTCCAATACGATGGTCTGGGTGGCTACGTGTTGAACGAGTTGAGGTGATAGAAAAATTTTTAAATTTACCCAGCTTACTATAGCATACTGTAATCATTTAATAGACTGGAATTTGTAGTTTTTTTTAAAAAGACTAACTTTTCAGCAGTGCCGAAGAGCGCCTTTCTTTGGAAGAAGAAAGGAAAGATTTGGAGAGGAGGATTCACGAATTGCCCAAATTGCAGACAAGATTGCAAGAGATTAATCAGGTGGGTTTTCTACTGTAGTCATTTTCCTATTTCGCACTAAAATTCATCGATACCCAAGCCTAGTACTGCCATTATTGGGATCCGTCTTAAAACTCGACTCTTTCAGGTGCTCACAACCGATGCCGATGATCTTTTCCCATTGGAAACGAGTGATGGAAGCGAGGAAGATCACAAATAATGACTCACTTCAACGCTTTCAATCGCAAAAAGTCAAAAGGCATTACCCAATAATCTAGTCATTTTATTCTTGATAAAATTTTATTGAACTTTCCACACAATTGGATATGAGCTATTCGTGTTCGATTTTCACTAAAGAAAGACAAAACGAAACTTGGACAAAATAAGGGTTTTTCAATAAACTCTTCACTTTTAAGTTTTCTTACGAAATTCAAATCTTGACATCTAAACTTCTAAGGCTCAATAACATGAAATTAAAGCGTTTCGATTTTTGGTAAAAACTAAAATATAGTGAAGAGTCTCTCCTAAAATTTCAATAACCTAGTCAACAAAAATAGATAACGATATGTGTGTTTGAGCAAAATACGAAAATGGGTAAAACAAAAAACGAATAAAAAACTTATTTCTTTTGATTCTTGACCAACTCGGCGAGATATTTGAATCGTTTGATGCAAGCTTTCTTGGTTCGCCCGGGCACATCAGCAGCAATCTAAAAAACAGGAATCCTTTAGCAAGCACAAATTTTTCAGGCTTTAACATAAATTGCTAACTTATAGTCTTAATATGTAAGTCTTTAATAACGCTTACAAGTTTGAAAAAACACACCTTATCCCATCGTTCTGGATCGGAAGCCGGATGTTTTCTCAAAGCTTCCTCCAAGGCCTTTTGCTCGCTAGCACTCCATTTATCCTAAACAAAAAGTCCTAAAAATTTTCATTTACAGTAACAACCTCATCGGGAAGTTGGGTTCCGAGTTTGTTCTGAGCCGACGCTGTGGGCTTTGCAGCTCCCGTTTGAATCAATTTTGTCTAAAGCAAAACAGACATTGTTAATTTTCCGGCGATTCAAGTGCAAATTCCTTTCTAAGTCAAAAATATCTTTACCTGCACAATGACTTGTTTCTCAGTTTTCTTCGGATTGCTTTTGTCCTTTCGATGTTCATTTACATAATCGGCAATTACAATCCATCGATCTATCGTACCGGCTGGATACAAGTTAGCTGCCTAAAAACAAAAGTACATGAAGATAAAGTTGTTTTATGACCTAAGGTGATTTGAATACACAAAAGTAGTAAAAAAAGAAATCTTGCTAGAATTTGTAGATTGAATTATTTAAATACTACAAAGTTCACCTACCTTTGTAACTAGCAGAATCTCCTCATTGCTCCAAAGCACAACATCATTCTCCTTTACATTATTCTCTTTATTGCTCGCTTTGTTGGCCATCTCCATTTTTGCTTTGTTTTTCACATTCTAAAATTGGTGATTTAGAGCAATGTCAGGAACATTTAAGAGGTCATCATGTTCTTTATCCAGTGACTTACCTCATGTTCAGTAAGCAACTCTCGAGCTGCCTCATTGGTTAACTTCAAATTCTCTAGCTCGTCACACAACTTCGATAACTCGTCCGTTTCAAGCAAGAAGTTCAACTATAAAGTTTAGCAATATTAACCTGCTAAAACTTCAACCAACCCTTCCAATGCGTTCCATTTCCAGAAGCTTCTCTTTGTCATCATCAACCCAGTAATTGAATTTCTCGCATAAAGCTTCTAGCCTATAAAAACAAATTAAAGTTCAATAAATAAAAAATACCTCTTCGTTTGCTCCCGTTTTGCGCTTTTCAATGCTTCACGTTGACGCTTTTGTTCTTCTCGAGCTTCCTTTTCCTAAAACATAGCTCGTCATATTTTATTTCAATAACAAAAAACCTTTTGTTCCTCAGCCTGTTTTATCCGATCAGCTTCATCCTTGATTCGCTTCTTCTCCTGTTCTTCGGCTTCTTGTCGCTCTCGACGCAACTTCGCCTTTTCTTCCTGAGTACGAAAGTATAGTAACAAAAAGAATTTGTTTTACCTTGGCTTTTTCCTTTGCCTCTAAATCCTCTTTCTTGAACTTTTGAATTCGCAAATCCTTGTTGTGAGCCATATGAACCAAGTTGCTTATCCGCTTCATTTCCTCTTTCCGACGTCGCTCTCGTTCAACCTAAAATTTCTATTTTTATATTTTAGCAAGAATTGTTGATTAATTTATTATACTTACTTGCAGTTAGTGTCGAAGTTCTTATAACTAAACCAATTTAAATGTTATCATAAATGCTACCTTATTTGCCTTTTCCATCTCCCTCCTTTCCCAGCGATCTTCTCCTTTTTCTTTGTCCTGCTCATCCAAATAACTAAAATCGAATTACTACTTTGTCTTATCGAACCAAAATTCTCACCTGTACTCTCTCCACGAGGTCCAACTGAACCAAAAGGCATAAAAATCATCAACATCAGCTCGAGAGCTCTCCAAATCACCAAGCAGAGGAACCGGTTGAATAGTGGAAAACCTAAAGGGTCTTTTGGAAGTTTAAAAGTTTCAAAATCTACCTGGAGTTAAGCTCAAAAATTGGTGCTAACGCTGTGAAGAAATTATCAGCATTGATGGACTTCTCGGTGGGGACATCATCGTTGTATTTAGGGTCAATCGAGTCAAATGCTCTGCGTTTGGTTTCAGAAACCCCTAAAACACAATGGTAACCGTTAAACAACAATAGCCTTACCAATTTGCTCATAAGCTTTCGTGATGCAGGTAAAGTAGTCTTCACCAGATGTAAGAACGATTCCTTTGTGTTTCTTCTTGTCCGGGTGATGTTTCAGAACTTTTTGGCGATCTAAACATGTAAAATTAGTACGTTCATGGCACTTCGATCAAAATAATCCTTGAATTAACTGACAAGCTAATCGAATCTCTTCCATGGTTGCCTTGTAGCGAAGCTTTTTGATGCCAAGAACCTAAAGTATTTCAAATTGATAAAAAGTTGAAAGAATCTAACCTTGTAATGATCCTGATTCTTTGTATCATTTGGATCGAGGTTGTAAAGGTATTTTTCATACCGTTCATCATCAGTATCAAACGCGTCCAAACGAGCCTCACTTGTCCCAACATCATCCTAAAAAGAAATCATAAAAAGTTATGAGCATTTGCTTTTAACATAGAGTATTCAAAATAAAAACCTTTTGTAGAGTTGAGTCCGAATTCGAGCGTTTTCCAAAACAATCGGGAATCACCCTAATGAAATGATAATAAGTGCCGAAATGAAATGAAAATCAAATTCCCTATTAGTACCAAACACTTGTTTGTTCTTAAAGCAAAAATACCTGCAAACTGGTAGAGTGCATAATCCCAATGTTAGTCGATCCCTCACCACCCGGGTCTCCCAAAAAATACCGGCCGCCTCGAAATTTCTCGGCACTGGTTTGAACCCATAAATGGCCAATGAGAGACCTGTCGTCATCAACTGAAAATGATAAAGTAGAAGTCAAAAGTAAAATAGGTATGAGCTCATTGTGCTATAAACCACGTTTGCATACGAAATTCAGAGCTGAAAATTTTCACCCTGGAGTAAAAAGTAGGCCAAAAATCGATTAGAATACCCAATAATTTTCAAAATAAACGACTTAAAGGAGCACCCGTGTAGCGGATGACCAGCGAAGCCGGTTTCAAGATATTAAGTTATAAAAAGAACTGTAAAGATGCAAAAAAGAAAGTTGCGGTTTGACCACTTCAAAAACTTTCGAAAAAAAATTCAAAAACAGCTGAAAAATCGAAAATTTGGAAAAAGGGAATTTCATGGCGCAGGCGCTTCACAACCAAACAATTGACACTTTTGCGGAAAGAGTGGGAAAGAAATGAGAGGATTGCGCAATGTAACAACGACATTTTCACCAAAAGCAAGCGGGATTATAGGTTCTGGCACGGGCTAGTCCTAATTTGAAAAGTGGAAATTGATTGAAAAAGCACCACCTGTTCCGTAAAACATTAATTCGTGCACTCACCACCACCACCCTGTAGACATTTTTTATTCCACATTACGGTACACTGGGATAAACCGATTTCATTACGGTACAATCCACAAAAAAAGTAATAGTCAGACAAAAAGCTTTATTTGTAAAAAAAGAAAAGCCCAAAATCTTTATTTGTTTGTCGAAGAAGTTGTGCTGTGAGAAGGATCATTTCTTCAGTGCTTGTCCAAAGGAATTGCTTCCAACCTCATTTGACGGTGCCTAAAGTAGCCAGTTGATGGCGTTGATTGATAGTAAAAGCAAAACAAAAATTTGGGTACTTTGGTGGTTGGGAGGAGCCACTTTTGGCTTGCTTAGTTGAATCTAGTGTTTATCTCAAAGCTGATTACGCTTGGAAAACTGCAATACTAACTTGAAACATGTTGAAAATACTAAAATCTAAATCGAAAATCTAAAATTAGCACTAATCGCTTCAGCATATAAAATTACCCCGGAATAGAAGAAAAGTATCGACACGAACCGCTCAAAACACTAGATTCGACGAAGCCAAGCTAAAAGTGACCCCTCCCAACCATCAAAGTACCAAAATTTCTATTCACCTCAGCCTTCTTGCTTTCCCGTTTCTCCAAAAAACTTCAAGAGACCGGAGTTGAAATCACCGATTTGAGAACATCCTACACAGAAAAATATTATTGTAGCTAATAGCTAATATACTTTGACTCCATCGCTTTCATAGGCCCTCTTGACACGGCCAATCTTGTAGGCAGCCTCACCGATCAACGGGTTCGCCAACTGAAAAAAAATTGAAGAAAATGAATGTTAAGAAAAACCAACACTCAAAGTCTCGGGAAATCGAGCGACGCGTTCGATCAACGACTTCATCAACTTCTGCGCCAAAAGTCTAAAAGTAACATGTTGAATATGTTCTTCTTGAATAGCAAAAATAAAAAAGTTCACTTACTTCTGCCTCTCGTCTCTCCCTTTCTCGTTGTTCCGCGGAAACTGGTGCCGAGAAGATGACTTTTAGAACAGCCTAAATAAAAAACGTTAAAGAATAAATATTAATTTGTACCCCAAACCCTTCGGTGTTGTAAGCCCTCTTGGTACGTTGAATTTCATCGCTGATCGAATCGAGCAAAGGATCAACCAATTCATCTTCAACAAGAAGCTAAAAAATCAAATGAAACAAAGGTTTAGTCCAAAAATTTACAGCCAATTTTTCTGCAAAACTCAATTGATCGTATTCAATTTCTGGTTCACTGCGATCGCGGGACAACTTGCTTTTTGCCTAAACAAACCGTTGTTCAAACTACATATGACTATTATTTATTTCTCTAAAATCATCTACCTGCACAAAAGAATTGCTAAATGTTGTATTTGTCTCCTTGATTTTTTTCAAATTCTCCCTGCAAAATCTAAGATCTGATATTAACAAGCTATAAATTACGATCAAACCTCAATGGCTCGTTTGATGACTTTGTTGCTACCGTGCTCTTCCTTAGATCTTGAGCTAAAATCTGTTAGCTCATGTGGTATTTTGAGTCATTTTCCAGCTCTATAGCACTTGATTGAAAGCTTTTATGCAGAAAAGAAATTTTAAAAAGGGCTGCTACGCAGGAGTACGCGATCATACTCTTTACCCGGTCTTCTATTCGAAGAAATACGGTATATAAATTTACGCGACAATTACGCTTATTAAATGGTAGATAAAATTTGCATTTGAACAAACTTATTTTACATTTAACCCTCAAATAAAGCTAAGCATTCTTGCCGGATTTTTTATCATTCTTATCTTCACGCACTTTGGACTCCTGCTTATTCCGCTTTCGACAAGATGTCCGACAATCCCCTCACCATGGCCGCTGTCAACAAGCTTCTTCATTCAACGTTCGTTTTTCATTGTTTTTTCATTGTTTGTCTGTTTTTAAAGTACTGTACTTTATAGTAGACGAATGACTTGCTCGTTTAAAAGGTTTTGGCGCTTAATTCATTTTTTAGAACTGCATTCCGTGTTTGCCGGAGACCGGGTGCTAGGAAACAGAAATTGGAGACTCATCTAAATCAAAGCTTTTTGGCGAGGTGCAGTGAATGGGCTCGCGAGGTTAGGTGTTCTTATGACTTTTGATTATAACTTTTTTGCAGAACGCAGACCCTACAATTGTGGCTGTTAAGAAGGAACGATGGAAGCCAAAAACAAAAGTAAAAATTGAAAAAGTAGAAGACGAAAAACGGGAGGTTTGCGCTGCTTATGTGTTGCATTCAACTGTCAGCTTTAGTCTTTGCCACTTGCTGAACGAACCCGGTCTGCAGCTCGTCGTCGCGCTCTTGATCAAGTTGTGTCAATGGAAATCTTACCGAAAGAGGAAAAACATTGTGTAAGTTTATGAAAAGTTTTATGATACTAGCACTTTTCTTCTTTTAGGTGACATCTCTGTTGTCTACATTTCCTTCTTTGAAACGGGTGCATTTTGATGAAGAGACGGAACATATGGATGATGCCAAGCAGAAGAGAATTGAGGTAAATAGCTTTTGTTGCTAGATGTAGTCTTGTTTAGTCAACCACATCTCTTCGTTCGCCTCCGCTGATTAAAGTCGAAGAGTTGTCAAGCGAAGAAAGCGTGAAGGAAGTCGTCCCAAAGCCAAAGCCACCATCTAAAATACGGTTTGATCTGGGGTTTTAACGTTTTTATTTTGGTTTTAGCCCTCCTTCTCTTTCGACAGAATTACTTGAGCGAATGAGGGAACGACAACGAGGAGTCGTTCAGCCGCAGCCAACATCAGTCGCGCCTAATCAACAAGCTGCATCTCATCCACAACGTCTTCAGTTTGCACCGGAAGTGTCTTTGAAGTAATATTTTATTTTGTGGAAATTTTCATTGTGTTAAATGTTTAGACTTGCTCGCCTTTCTATCAGTACTCCAAGCTTCTCGGGACAAATGATCGCACCCCCTAGGCCAATGTATGTACACACTTTTCAAGGTTAATTGTTTGTATTTTAGTGAACGTCGCCCATCCTGGGCCGGTCGCCCATCTTTATTGGGCAATTTTGCGGAGCCACTTCTTGAAGATCGGGAACTCAAGTTCAATGAAGATCAAAGCGATGTGATCAAGCAGGTGGATTTGCTTTATGGTTTTCAAACTTAACCCAGTTTTTGTTTAGGCGCCTGTTAACGATCGTCGTTCTTCTTTCATCAATTTGCGTGCTTTGTCTCCCATCGACAGTCTCTCTGATCAATCGTCTTCAATGACTGCAAACACGCACAGCACGGACCTTCAACCTTCAAGTGTCACTCTTCAGTCGCAGCCACACCCTGATTCTGATTATTATGAAGGTTTGATCGTTGTTTGCTTCATTAAGCAATTTTTTCAATCACAGATGACATGAGTCGTTTCAATGGCGTTCGTGAATCGTTGCCACCTGAAATGAAGAGAATGGTTGAGGAGGGACTTCGCGATCTTCCTCGACATCTTACTGTTCGTCGGTTGGTTTGAGACATTTTTGAATTTAATTGTATCTTTTTGCAGCACCTTGGAGAATCGTGCATCTGTGTTGCCGAAGAATCACCGTCAATCTAATTCGCAATATATGCCATCAACGGACAATAATTAGTGAGTTTTAATTGAACTGGGCGGAAGTGAACCATTAATTTAGATTTTACATATAAAACTGCGACTATTCCTGGAAATCTCGGCCCTTCTCTGACAAACCAATGAACTCTTTGTACTATTTGGGAATAAACTATTGGGAGATTTGTGCCATTTTTTTTAAATGTTATGCGAAACTTTATCTTATTTTTGAAAAATTTGACGCTTTTTTGAGGGAAAAGGGAAGAGAAAGACAGTTGCGCTACAAAACTAAAAATAAAGGCTAGAAGTGAAAAGCTAATTTTGATCAAATATCTTTTCAAAAATTCTGTTCACTCTATGATATTTTCGTTCTATACAAAATTTTATCATAAAAATTTGCATTTTGACACCTTTAATCATCAGTCATGTCCTCGAAACTCCATCTTTCAACAAGTCCCTCCGCTACTCCCCGAAGGATTTTGACCTGGTTTGGGCTTTCTTGCTGCAATTGTCTTTACGCGTTTAGGAAAATCCCCTCTATGGTGATACAGAAGCGAATGTCACATCGCATTGTTACAATTGCCGGAGTCACATTGCAATGTGACTCCGGCAATTTCATTCATGGCAACCCACTACACAAAAAAACAATTGACACTTTGAGAGAAAAGAAAGTTGCGATATAAAACTTTAAAAATAAGGGCTATGAGTGAAAGCGAGTTTTTATATCAAACTTTTAATTTGTGTTAGCCTCAAAACTTTAAACCTGAATCATTTTAGTGTTTCATTAAAAAAAATCACTAAAGTAACCTAATCGGCAAAAAAATTTCTCATTAATCTTTTTAATATTTCTTTGGATCATTGTTAATTGTATTTTGTCCTTAGATAACGCTTCTCGAAATTCTACTGCTAATTGCCGTTGGTCGACGAATGACGTCATCCAGAAGCGATTTCTCGGCGATCAAGGAGTATGCAGAGCAACAACGAGAAATCGGCTCTTGCATCCCACAAATGAGGTAATTTTATGGGTTAGATAACGTCGAATAAAACACAACTTAAGGGGCGAGAAATTTGTGCTAAGTTTTTGGCCTGTTAAAATCTGTTAAATTCGGCACTAACAATTGTCATTTTTAGGGAGACTTTGAAGCAGTCGATCCTGTCAGGAACCGGCGTCGGTGCTCCATTCGGTCTTTACGTTGCGTACGCACAGGGACATCGCCGATTTGGACCATATTTGTTTAAGGTTTATTTTTGCAAATTATGAGCCTAAGTTGAAATGTCAAATTGCAATTAAATTTAGACGTTTGCCACAATGACGGTGACAGTGACCACGTTCACAGTGTTTGGCATAATGCTTGGAACATATAATTGCCTCCGAATAAGGGATTAACGACTAATACAGGTATAATATGAGGCTTTAACACATTGTGATCTTATCATGGTTTAGTGAGTATAAATTTTTTTCATAACTGTCAAAATGCATTGGGCTTTTATAAAAATGCAGGTGCTCTACTGCAATTTTAATTGGCGAGAAGTACATGTTCCACAATCATACCTAACAAGCATTGGCGAGAGTTTGTCATTTTGTAGCGGTCTACTTTCAAAAACATTTCTTTTGCTTGTTGAAAATCTTTTCCTAGTCAAGGGCCGGCAAGAAGAGCTCAGCGGGAGATCCCTTTACACCATGTCATTCACTAATCCATTTAAAAGATGACCTTTTTGAGAATCGGTGTCACCCATCCATTGTTGTGCTAACATCATTGTTGTTTTATTTCATCTTTCCGAAAATAGAATTCGGGAGCTGAGAATGCACTTAAATGGCGGACCCCTATTAGTCGAGCAATTAAAGGTGACAAAAAGATAGGTTAACCATGGTGCTTTTAAAACTTACATAATTGCATTTACATTTAGAGTCCATGATCTGCATATCATCATTTGCATTTAAAGCTCAAATAAAAGAACAATCTTTCCTCTTCATTTAATTTTCACAACATTTTCCCCAGACAGGTTGGTGGTTTAATCATACTTTTAAATTTAACTTTATTTTCTTGCCGTTATAACTTTAGATTTTCGTTTAGGCTTATAAAATTGAGAATTATGGTGGTTTGCAATTCGGATCCGATTTTGACAAAGATCATGAAAGTTGGCACGGCGGAAACCGGCTTTAGCAAGATCGTTTCAGAGCAGGTAAAGTGGTTACGTTGTAATTTTTTGAAATATTTTGTTTTTAGGAAATTGCTGACTTGTGCACAGCCTTCACGCGTTGTTTATGTCGCAACCGGTTTGCATTGAGATCTCGGCTCCGGTGGTGATTGCTGGTATGGTTTTGACTGTTTTTCATGAAAAATTTTTATTTTATAGTATCCGTGGCGTATCTTGTACTTTTGGACCGAATATTGTCGATCAGGTCCTGAAGAAACATAATTTGGATCTTATTGTCAGAGCTCACCAGGTTTGTTTGAGTTGATTTATCACTCTTCAGTTTTTGTTTTTCAGGTTGTTCAAGTTGGCTACGAGTTTTTCCACAATCGCAAACTGGTGACGCTCTTCTCGGCTCCCCATTATTGTGGACAGTTTGACAATGCCGCTGCGGTGATGATGGTAGACGAGGATCTACGGTGCTCTTTCAAGGTATTTATTTACATTGTCTAACCATCAATCAATCTTTAGATCTTGCGACCAAAGTTCCTGAGTGCTCAGTGCAAAGCCACAATTGCCGCCGATCTACGCGACATCACGTGCTACAAACAGATTTGAGATCACTTGTCATTTATTTCCACCTTGCACTTCACTTGCCCATGATTCAGTGAGAATAAAACTGTCTTGGTCGGTAAATATTTATCAGTCTACGAGAATAAATAACTTTGTGATTGTGAAAAAGATCGATGGGGAGAGTTTTGGGTATCGTGCTTGATCTCTTCCATGGGATAATCAACTTGTAGATCGTCTTTCTCTTCATCGATGCCCGCCAATTGACTACGGTAGTGATGAATGTCTTGTACATTTGCAGTACTTCCCTCTTCCAACATCATGTTCAGCATCCGGATGTACCATTGGGCAACTCTGGAAAGGATTTCTTCAACTGGGAACAGCGTTTTTTTATCTTAGAAATTGATATTACTCACCGTAGTGTCTCGATTTTGGTCATTTTTGGCTCTTCCGGCATTTGTGGGAGGTAATTGCGCAGATTTTCCATTGCGTCGTTCAGACTGTTCATTCGGCGCCGTTCACGAGCGTTTGCCTGAATTTTTGATGTTGTTGAGTCGGCTATGGTTAACACAATTGTTTGCTGAGACTGACTGAGACTGACTTACTTTATCCCTTCGATTCCTCTTCGCTCTCTCAATTGTCTCCGGGCTTCGCACTCGGCAGCGATACTTACGTTTCTCACGTTTCCCCTGAAAACTCTTTTGTTTGAATTTTTAAAGTTAACAACTGGATCTAAAGTCTTTGAGCTTTCAACTCTATGTTTTTACAATAGCTGAACGCGGATACGGTAGTCCAATATTTCGGCTACGAAAGGACTCACCGAGCCACCATAAGCAGCAAATCAAAAAATCTAGCTACAGTAAAGTACCCCGAAACACTCAATGTTCTAGTTACCGTAACCGGCAAAATTCCCGAGAACCAACCGCTTTTGTCTTCGTTTTTCCCTCTTCGCGAAATGTTTCAAAAGAGCGGGATAACTGGGGGAAAAGCGATGGGAAATCTGGGGAAACCAAAGGCGTCGAATCACACGAGGAGATCGTTGACGAGCACGAGTAAGACATTAGAATTCGAGTGAAGCTGGTGGATAGCTGAAGAAGAAGAAAAAAAACGCCAGCTGGGTGATTTAGGGCGATTTGGTTATCCGAGAAAGTCAGAGGATCTTGAGATGAACGATTTGGTTTGAGAGAGGGCGGGGTCACTGGCGAGAGGGCGGAGGAGACCTCAATTAGCTCTGAGGAGAGATGTGACTTTGTGAGGAAAAGAAACACTGTCACAATTAGATATTCAGATGATAGGGGGTGGTTACACATTTGGAGACACAAAAGGAAACAAAACTTCAAATTAGCCCCTTTCTTTTGGGGGGCTTGTTTGGTTGGTAGTCGTCTTTTGAAAGCCTATTCACTCATCCACGTATTGTGTACGGTATCTATGCAAAAGTTGGGGCTTTTTTTGACAATACCATGTAGGCTATGTTTACTAGAAGATTCTGTACAAAAAAGTTACCATATTTCGAGTATTTTGAAAATTTTTCGCTCAATTCGAAATATAAGTTATTTTCAAAATTTGATTACTGTAGACATACTTTAGACGTGCTGTAGACGTATCGCAGACTTACTAAGACGTATTGCAGACGTACTGTAGACGTACTGAGACGTATTGCAGACGTACTGTAGACGTACTGAGACGTATTGCAGACGTACTGTAGACGTACTGAGACGTATTGCAGACGTACTGTAGACGTATCGCGAGACGTATTGCAGACGTACTGTAGACGTACTGTAGACGTACTGAGACGTATTGCAGACGTACTGTAGACGTATCGGAGCCGTATTGCAGACGTACTGTAGTTCGACAAAAGTGCTACTGTAAGCTCTTATATTAGATTTTAAAGGTTTTTTTGCAAAAAACACGGCTTTGCCTCTTGAATTGGCTTGAAAGTAAACCGAAATTGACTTAAAAAGATGAAAAAGTGAACAAGTAAACACTTTATTTTCAGAAATTCGATTAATTGATGAATTTGTTATTTTTCAATGCAAATACAAAAAAAAAAAACGAAACGAAAAGCCTTTCTGGACAGTTTAATGAGTTGAAGTTCGAGTCTCTGAATGACCCCATAAAACTTGTACTTGCAAAGTACAAGTTTTATCTACTAACTCAAGAAGTTGTTAATTATGTTCAATTTTTAGATCTCATCAGATTCATTACAATACTTTGATTTTATTCCAATTTTTGACCAAGAACCCACTGAAGGTTTCCCATAAGCGTTACCGTATCCACAATGCCGTTGGGAAGATAGTGAGTGAGAGAGGAGGGAAAGATCAACGAGGAAACCACTAAACGGATTAGTGGTTCGTTGGCCCAAGGCGCTCTTGAGATGACATAATCGTAACATGGCCATTGTTTTCTCGTCTACAAAGAGCCTCACCTAAAATACGGATTCTTTTGGGTCGGATTTTGGTCGAAATCGGTTTGAGGTCACACAACCCAAATTCTGGTAAATAGCAAAAAGTAAGTGTAAGTTGCTTTTTGCAAGTTGAGTAGCTAAAGTCGTTCAAGTCAATAATTCTCATTATCAGCTACCCACAAAAATCAAACAAATCCTCTTTCCAGGCCATAAATCATCAATTTTCCAGCTTCTCTCCACACAAATTTTCCGAATGATCTCTCCGCGATGAGAAAAGAAAATGGAGATTTGCTCGTAAAAGAAATGGGCCGGATCGGGCACAGATGACTCCCGAAGAGGATTTCTCACATACACACCCTAATCTGTATAAATTGGGGTGAATTACCCACTTATATAATATATTAAGGTCAAACTGTAATTCGCACAATTTATATTTAAAAGTTTATTTATCCGGAATCTACAATGTATAAGCGTGTGCTGTATAATTATTGTAATCTGTTCTGATAGTCAAATTCGGCCAATTTGTCTCGCAAATTGGGCGTTTGTGGATGCTTTTTGCTCTCTTGTGCATGGCAGATGAGGTTGCGCAAGGGGACACAGTTCATCCTTTAGCTAATCAAGTAACACATAAGTGGATTAACGTCCCGAGTCTTTATAAGCAATGGTGTGTTGACTTTAAAATGTGTTTACCAAAAAGTTATGAATTTTGAAAAAGTTTATGACAACGTTGCTAACAGACAATTAGAAATTTTTCAAAAAGACTTTCCTTGATTTTGAAGTGACAATCGAAAAACGAATAAAAACAATCAAACTAATACAAATAACAGAATTAATTTGATTAAGATCACAAAATACCTCGTATTCCAAATAAAGCTAGCCGCAAAACCAATTATTTCTTTTTTCCGGCTTTCCCGGCAGCTGGTGGGGCATTCCTTGACGGCGTAGTTGGGCGCACTCCTCCAATAGCGACAGGTTCCGTTGGCTGAGCCAAAAGACCAGACATGAATCTCTTCTTATCGGCTGGCTTCAAAATCTAAAAAACAAATCGTCAAAAAATTATCCCAACAACAGCAAAACCTGGAATGAGCACATAAGAGTTTCGTCGACGGTCATCATTGAGCCAGCATTGTCAAATTCCCCACAATAGTTTGGAGCCGAAAAGAGTGTGACGAGTTGGCGCTTTGCGAAAAACTCGTATCCATCTTCCACCACCTAAAATCGATAACCTATGTCTTGATCAAGAAATCTTAAAATTTACTGAATTCTGACTCAAAAATTAATTTACCTGGTGTGCTCTGCAAATCAAGTCCAAGTCGTGTTTGTTCAGGAACTTTGCAACAACCTCTGGCCCGAACGTAAATGAAACGCCTCTATCGTTTTCTCCCCAGCCAGTGACATCTTTATCCGGGTCAGACCTAAAATACATAAGCTTATTTGGTTCAAAAGGTGCAGCCAAACAGCAAAACTTACCACAGAAGGTCGCAAAGTAAGCCTTGGTCGGGTACATCAGTAGGCCTCATCACTCCTAAAATTTTTTCTATTTAACCTCATATTTCCGCCTCGAGACGAGACGAGACATCAAGAAAAACATACGGCGAATTTGTTCCATCGACTTAATGAATTTTTGAATGCAATGACAAAAAACCAGATCTACCTGCAAATCGGGCGATAAACCTCCGTGACAACAAAAGATTTTCTCATCAATAATAGCAGCCACTGGAAGGCAGTTGAAGCAATCAGTGAAGATTTTCCAAAGTTTGATGTTGTAGCGCCTTTTGCCTAAAACAAACTAATGCAAGAATCATAATTAAAATACGTACATTCATCGTAAAAACCGTATATCCTGTTGATAGATGCGCATTCGTGATTACCGCGTAGAAGGAAGAAATTCTCTGGGTATTTGATCTTGTAAGCCAACAACAAGCAGATAGTTTCCAATGACTGCTTGCCTAAAAGCTCTTTAACAAGTGAAAAAAATTAAACTCAACCTCGATCGACATAATCGCCCAAGAAGAGATAGTTTGATTCCGGAGGAAAGCCGCCATATTCGAATAAACGAAGCAAATCGTAGTACTGTCCGTGAACGTCGCCTAAAAATAAAACATCAAGCAGGAGCCTGATTAATCTGTAAAAGAAAAGCCCAAGAGCTTACCACAAATCTTCAAAGGGGCCTCGAGCTCCAAAAGCATTGGTTGTGAAAGGAAGATCTCTCGTGATTTGACGCAAAGTCCCTTGATTTCATTCTCCGTTAGCTGCACGTTCTTCCCTGGTTTGGCACCGCGAACTAAAGGCAAAGTAGGTGAATCCATAAAGCCTCTAAACCAAACCTTCAAGCAAACGAGCAATGATGCTGTCCAAATTTAACTTGTCCCCAGTAGCGTCCGCCATATTTGTCGCGTTCTGAAATCGTATAACAATTTTGGATTTGAAATAAGAGACAAAAAAGGACAAAAACACGAGAGAATGTAATGGCAGAGAAAATCTGTTTAAAGGTCTGTCAAGTATTCAAGCAATTTAAACCCGGAAACTGTGTCGATCCTAACGCATTAAGGTTTCGATTTTCCTCATCCAAGAGAAAATGAATGATTGCCCCAAGACGCAATATTCGGCAGCGGCCCACTTAAGCGACTAAAGATGTGTCTTGTGAACATTTTTTCAATAGGGAGCTCGGGAACGGCGCAAAAGAAGAAAAACGTTAGCTGCCATGAAAGAATTGGCAAAAAGAGGCGACGACACAGCCCACGGATAATGATCATGAAAATTCGGAGAGCCGAAAGAGGTTGTGGAGAACCGGAGGGAGCACTCACACAAAAAAGAAATCTTTATTGAAAAGGGGGAAAGCTCGTGCACAATTCGCGGCGGCGGGGAGCAGCGGCGAGAGATGGGAGCGAAAAGAGCGCAGAGGTGGGCCCCTGACAGAGCGATGGCTAGACACGCAGGGAACGCACATTGGATTGGGTCAGCAGCATCTCTTTTCCCCTTTCTCCCCGCTCCACCACCACACAAAACATGTGCCCCCGTCTCGCGCTCGGTCTCCCCTTCGCCTCTCCACCTCTTTTTTTTCTGCGCTTAAACGTTTTTCTCTCAATTCGCCCTTCTCTTTTCTTGCCTAGACTGGGTCTTTTTCGCTGAAAGATTTTGCAACCAAAGAATTTCACTGAACCCGATGAAGGAAAAAATGCAGAAATAAAAATCTTCGCTACTTGCTCGGGCTTTTATATTCAGCTTTATCGAACATTTAAATTCTCTACATTGATTTTATTTAAATCAGTTCAGTTAATTAATTGAATATTTATTTTTGGCTAAAATTGCTATATCAAACTTTTGCAATTGGACAATCAGTTACATTTTTCATAACTTTGTTAATCACTTATCTTGGTATTTCTCCCGTTATCGATTTTCTTTTTCATGTGGTTCTATTTTTGCGTGAATCTAAATTACTCATTTCTTTTAGAGCTATCACGTTGTCGTTTGGTCGATGATAAACTACACCTGGAAGTAAAACAGTGAGTTTTGGACTTTTGATTATTAATCTGTTAAGGTTTAGAGATGTCGGAACAACACACAGGGATTTCGCAAACTTCCGGTCGACCACCCTTGCCACCGGACAAGGTTCGTTGTAAAAAGATAGAATTATGAGTCAGTTTTGTGGATGACTTTTACTGTCGTTAAGTAAACAATAAAAAAATGATAAAGTAGAAAAGTATAACTGACATATGGAACGTGTTACCTAAAAGAGAAGACAAAAGGGTATTTGAAAATATGCTCATCAGTTTACTTTAGGACAAGTTAAAACGCAACGACAAGAAGAAATACATCGTGAAGCGCGTTGAAGGCCAAACGCCCGTCGAGCCTCCGCCGAATAACACGTACGTTATACTTTGACTGAAAATTTCTCTCAAAAACGCCCGCTTTTTCACCTAAATGTGGTTGTTTCAAATCTATAGAGCGGCTCGGGGATTTGCATTTTAATTCACCTCGTTTAATTCAGTCAGGTGCTCGCACCTATTTGCGTTCAGCTCTTCATTTTACCGGTATTTTATCTATTTTTGTGATTGATTCTATGACTAGGCATAAACTTGACGTTAGGTAAGTGGTTGGGTTGCTTTGAAGCCGCGGCTAAATTATATTCAGCAATTTTGGCGAGGATAGTGGACCCTTTCGTTTAGCGAGGATATCTAGGAAAATTGGGTAGCAAGACTTTTGTTTTCAGTATCCGATGTAATCACCTTCGTTCTTTTTAGAGTTGGTACATGGCTATCGAGTGAAGAAAGAAGTCGGCTACAAGCCGTGCAAAACGATTGGAGGCAAAGCCGACCTACCAACAAGGTTTGTTATAGAACTTAAAAAAAAATTCTTGCAATAGACTGAAAAACCATTAATAATTATTGCGTCTTAGCCATGGCTAAGACAACGGCAACGAGAGGATATTCCGGTGGCTCATGAAAGAAAAGACGGTGAAGAAAACAATCTAAGCAGACCTCAACCTTCGTACAGTGAACACGACGGCCACAACTTCACGATATTTGATAGAAATAGGTACTGTTTAACATTGGGTTAATTTCGTATTAAGTCAGGAATTTTTAAAGCAAAAGCCTTAAACTTTGTCTTTTCCTTTTTCACCAACGAAACCATCGATTAAAAATTTACCAGAGAATTCATTAAATCACTTGCTCTTTTTTCGCTTTCTCATAGTACAGATATCGATTTTTGGTGGTGATGGGGGCGAGAGAGTTGTTATTTTGATTTTATTCCCCTCTTTCATAAAAAACACATTGCCGACGCATATGAGCGCCCCTGCTGACCCAGAAATTCATTTATTTTACCATGCATGAGATATTGCATAGGCGTTGCGACTTAAAAACAACTCGCACGTCATACAAAAACTTGGCTGCACTATTTATGAAAAAACGGCATAAATTTATACGGTATAAAAAAACATTTGAAAATGAAGAAATCAGCTGAAATTTTGCTTTAGGATTGTACCAAAAGAACCTCTCCCAACATCTGATGCCTCCGAAGGATTGATAAATGCGGCTGTTCCAATTCCCAACAAAAGCCTACTTGAACCAAAAGAGGTAAGAAATGGTTATTAAAGAATCTGCTATCTATTACCCGTTATAGGAAGTTAAAGTAAAAGAAGAGGAAAAGGGGCCAGAAGAGGATGAAGAAAAAGAAGAGCCACCAAGTGATGAGTTTGAAGAGAAACCAATAGACAAAAGTCCAGGTTTGTCTGATTAATCAAAAATTTGAGTATTTGGTGTTTAGATGGCCGTTTTCTCAAATTCGATGAAGAGCTGGGACGTGGTTCGTTCAAAACTGTCTTTCGCGGCCTGGATACCGAAACGGGTGTGGCTGTTGCTTGGTGCGAACTGCAAGATAGCAAGCTCAACAAGGTTTATTTTTATTTATGACCCAGTATATGTAACTTCAGATGGAAAGACAACGATTTCGAGATGAAGCTGAAATGCTCAAAGGTCTACAACATCCAAATATTGTACGATTTTATGATTACTGGGAACGAACAGATCCAACCGGCAAAAGGTAAACAATTTCCAAGAGTTTAAACCTATCATTTTCTTTAGAAAGTATATCGTTTTGGTGACCGAGTTGATGACTTCTGGTTGGTAATTCAAAGGGTGTTTAATCTAAAATTTCCTTTCAGGAACTTTGAAGATGTATTTAAAACGTTTCAAGAGAATAAATATAAAGGTAATTTTTGATTGATTGTAGTTAATAGTTAACTTTGGAGCTTTAGGTGCTGAAATCGTGGTGTAGGCAAATTTTAAAAGGCCTCTCATTTCTACATTCGCGCAACCCCCCTGTGATTCACCGGGATCTAAAGTGCGATAATATTTTCATTACGGGTATATTTTTAAAACTTATTTCTTTACTAAAAGATGAATTTCAGGCACGACGGGAAGTGTAAAAATTGGTGATCTCGGATTGGCAACCCTGAAGAATAAAAGTTTTGCGAAAAGTGTCATAGGTTGGTTTTCAAAAAGAAGCGTTTGCTCATAATCAAGTTTGAAAGACTAAATTTTTTAAACACCACAACCGTTTCCCTGATTTTAGGCACCCCCGAATTTATGGCTCCCGAAATGTATGAGGAGCAATATGATGAGTCTGTGGATATTTATGCCTTTGGGATGTGTTTATTGGTTTGTTTATTGAAGAAACAAAAATTTTCTAATAAGATCTGTAGGAAATGGTCACTGGTGAATATCCCTACTCAGAGTGCCAATTTCCAGCTCAAATTTATCGAAAAGTTATTACGGTAAGATTTTGTCATAAAACTATCTTATGGCAAATTCTAGGGTACAAAACCAGAGTGCTTTAATCGAATACCGCAAACTTACCCTGAAATCAAAGACATCATCGACCGATGTATTCGTTTGAGAAGAGATGAGCGATGTTCGGTAAAAAAAATTGCGTAGTTAACGTGTTATCTGGCTATTTAGGTTAAACAACTGTTAAATGACGATTTCTTCTTGCCTGATGAACTTTTGGGAGTACGGGTGGGGCCGCCTTCTGGTATTTCTCTTGATTGTTGTTTTATTGTTACTTTAGTGTATGTTTTTGCTTAGCACTTATGGTCATTGTGCTTGTTGAGAGATTGTGTTATCATCAAAGCTTTTTTACTAACATGTTTAATGTATAAATTTTCAGGTTGAAATAAAAAATCGGGATCTCGATATCTCCGAGAATAATCAAGAGGTATAAATCTTGAAAGTTTTCTTTCTCATCAATTAGTTTAGATACAAATGCAACTACGGGTTTACGATGAGAAAAAGCGAAAACAATACAAGTTCAAAGAAAACGAGGGTCTTCAATTTGCTTTTGATATTGAGAATGATACCGCGGAAGAGGTGCGTTAATATAAATTCTATTTTGAAAATGCTTTCTAGGTGGTTCAACAAATGATTGAGCAACAACACATCCCTGATGAAGATTCAAGAATGATCACGAAGTTGATCAAAGACAAAGTTTGTATAAGTTTAAAAAGTTTCTAAACCGAAAGTTTAGGTTGAACAGTTCAAACGAGACCGGGAAATCCGCCAAGCCGAACTGAGGAGACTGGAGGAAGAGAAAAGGCAAAAAGAAGAGGAAGACGAAGTCAAAGAGGAGTTGCGTCAACGTGCTGCAGCCAAGGAAGCGGCTACGAGTCAAGGCCAAGGAACGAGCCAACCTTTGCCCGAGGTATTTGGCTTCGACCGTTTAAATCTATTGTGAACCTGTGAAATTATATTAGGTTGATGCATAAGTCTTTTTGTTCCTTTTCGTCTGCCGTTTCAAGCCAACAAATGCACCAATTAAACTACGGTTGATTTCATTAGAAAAACCAATTATTTTTCTGCAAAATAACATTAAAACGGGTTTAAAAATATTTTATGCCTGGATTTTCTTGAGAGTATGAAGTCGGGTAGTCAAAAAGGGCTAACTCGATGATGCGGTTTAGACACCTTAGCTAAAGAAAACCTATCTTCGTGTCAATAGATAAAAGATAGACAAAAAAAAGTTTGATATTTCGCCAAAATTTCAGAGAAATTCATTCAGCCAATTTTTCCGTAGAGTTTTTTATAGATTTTTACGAAAAAGGCGTTTTTCGCTCTCGAATTTGCTTGAAAGTGAACCGAAATTGATTTAAAAAGATGGAAATTGAACAAAAAAAACACTTTTTTTTATAGAGCAAACTATAGATTAATTGGTGAATTTGTTACTTTTTAACAGAAGTACAAAAAAACGAAAAGACTTATGCATCAACCTATTAGTATCAGTTTTCAAAAAAGAAACAAAATGAAGCATAAGTATGTAAAATTCAGCCTCCTACGAATCTCGTGACTGACGCTGAACCTATTCACGCCGAGTCACCTCCTCAAGAAATAAACCCTCATGCTTTGAGCCCTGATGGTGAACCTCGAAAGCGAACGATCAAAAAGCGGCACATCACTGTGGAAATATTGAAGCTTGAGTCAAGTGAATCGGGGAATACAACATCAAATGTTTGCCTCATCTTTCCATTAACACAGATTCCAGTTTAGCTTGTCTCTCTTCTTTTAAACACACCCTTGAAACAAGTAACTTTCCAATTTGCGCCTGGCCAAGATAAATCGAACATCATCGCTGATAAATTGGTATGATTGAAATTTCATTTTGAGCTTATTGTTTTTATTTAGCTTGATCAAGAATGCATGACCGAGGAGCAGGTGCCCGTGATTATCGAACAACTTGAGAAAGTGATTAAGGTACAACTTTTTGAGATAGCTGTGTTCGAAGGCTCAATAAACTCTGAAATTTTGTATTTAAGCTGGTCATGAGCGATCCAACGCATTGTGTTGGCGCAAAAATCGTGACAACGGTCGACGTCGTCATTAATCAACCGCTATCACAACAGCCAACGGAGCCTCACCCGGAGGATATTGCAGGTATACTTTTTAAAAAATGTATCTACCAATTTGAATCTTTAGCTACTCAAACGCTACCCCAACCTCCACAAAATCTACAATCAACCTCACATCCAGAACTGTCCACTCAATTGAAAGTTGAGAAGGTAAAGACTTTATAAAAAAGTTTGCCTATAATGTCTTTCAATAAAGCATGAAATATACAATCTTTACTTTTAGGCAGTGGATAAGGAAGCGAATACGACAAACTCGGAGCCAAGTACTTTGCAGCAACAAGCCTTGAATGCACCTCAAGAACAGGTTTCATTGGCAGCAAATCATTTGATTACATGTTACTTTAGCCCAAGTCAGCCGAAGAACTGGACACCGGACACCAACCAGCTATAGCTCCATCCCCAACCGTCCCCAATCCACAACCTTCAAAGAAAAATCGATTTGAGGTAACGCTTGCTGTAAGCTTTTATATTGAAAGTTTTAGGTTACAAAAGCTACAGTGAATCATGAAAATGATGATCGGCACAAAGAAACATCTCTTGAAGTAAGAAATTTTATTGAATCTCATAAACTTTTCTTAAGCCACCACAAAGGGCAACGACGACGACACCAACGGCGGTGACAAGCCTAGTCCCACCGCCAGCTCTATCTTTGTCATCAACGGCTTCTTCACCGTCAAACACGGCCCACTCAAATAATTCATCGGTGACGAGTAACGCAAGCACGCATGGACGCTTTTCGGTAATCTTTTGAGTATATTATTCTTGCTGGATTAAACCACTAACATAAAAAAATTAGCATGATATCCTTTTCTTATGACGTTTAAAGTTTAGGTGCGGACTGTTGCGCCAACTGACTCTGGTGTCAGCTCAGCAACGACCTCTGTGCATGCGGCCGAATTGAATGATCACAGCCATCTTGCCTCCGCACTTCCAAGTTCTTCAACATCAACTACATCAACGGTACATGGTCTTGTCGCCCATTATTCGATTATCTTTTTAGACTATATGCGCATCGGCCGCAACACCCACAAGCAGTGGTGTCTCAAATGTGTTAGCTGAAAATGGTCCTCCGAGTGTGCAGGTTCGTCGTCGTGAGAGGGTTTTTTCAAATTGAACTTTTAGAGTGCCACAAACATACATCTGCAAAGCGCTGCTAATTCATTGGCACTACTTGAGAGTGAATTGAGAAAAGGTTTGATTTGGCTGTTAAAATAGAATATTCAGTGGATATCAATTTCATTCTATTCTCATCTTAAATTTTAGTCAGTGGTGTTCCTCCGGCATCTACAAATACTGCGCCTGCGGAAGTTTCAGTGCCAACAGAAACTTCGGCTCCCCCAACAAATCCCCAACCGCTAAATCCTCCATTACCAAGCGTCTTGCCTTCTCACTTACAGGTATTTTCAAAAATTTGCGTTTTTTAGTTTTTATGTTTTAGCCATCGATCCCTCACACTCCATCAAATGAAGGGCTCGTGTCGTCAAATCACTTGCTAAATGACTTGTCATCGCGGCTTCTTGAACTTCAGAATCAAAAGTAGACCTTAACTTTTATATGTGTAATTCCACTTGTATAGAGAAGAGGAAGAGCATATGGATGGCGGTGGAATGATGCCCTCAAGACTGGATACGCTCAATGGTTTAGCGAACGCATTGCAAAAGGTTTGCTAATTGCGATTTTTTTTATTAAAATCTTGTTTACGATTGAGTCAATAAATCAATGCATTTTGATTTTAGGTGATTCATGCCGATGCTGTTAAAGAAATGGATCGTGATTTCTCCTTACAGCTTCCACCCGATGGGCGGCATTCACCCACTGAAGGAGAATTGGTAAATTTACTAGCAAAAACTTACAAAAACTGCTTATGTTAGACTTTAAAAGCTAGTTTCTTTGTTTTTTCTTTCCTTCTAGCTAGTTTCATTAGCAATTTTGATCGATTCAGTCAGCTTTTTGCTATTATTTGTCTTTTGTTACAGACAGATAACATCGCTTCTGCAATAACATCGTCCTCACAAGCGTCGCTGCCAACATATGAGACCTCGACGACATCATTTCACGAAGAAGAGGACAGTCGAAAGAATACCGTCGCGAAGCAATCATCGACGTTGGCGAATTTGGAGTCGGCGCTAGCGAACACGTTGGGAACGGGTGGACGAACGAGCACAATCGATGGGATTTCAACGCCATCACCGGGAGGATACCCATCAACGTCAACAAATGCAGTCTTTCATCTCGGATCACCGCCATCACATTCGCCAATGTATACGACCGAATCCGAATTGGAAAATTTGGAACTGGTAGGAAGCAAACTTCTTCAAAGCTTTTCCACTAGCAGTTTAGTTAGTTAGCTTTACAACCAACTCTCACCGCAATTCTAACTAAAACTTTTGTTTAGCACATGTTTGGTTTTTAAAATCTAATGGGCTTATAAAAACCTAGCTTAAGTTTACTTTACCACTTCTGTATAAAATATTCTTTTGACCTCTTTGGAAAATTATGGTGATAGTTGATTGTCTTTGTTATGTTGAGTTTTGCGATTGAATTAATTTGCATGTGTTGCTTCTTGATGTTAACTTTTTTGTTTCATTCAGGCTAACTATGACGCATTTGATGGTGATTTTGAGAATGAGGTGATTGTGAAGCAAATCCGGGCAAGACATCAACGGGAAAGAGATGAGCTCTTAGACAAACAGAAGAAAGAAATTCAACAGGTTTTGATCCAATAGTTATTCTAATTTATTTCTTTTTAGGTTTTATCCCACTTCCTTCATACGAAACAGCTCACGACAAGTACGAGTGCGTCGAGAAATGCGGCGACTCCAACGGGTGTTTCGTTGATGGCCGCTCCTTGTTCACTTCCTTCATCACCACCACCGACTACATCCCATTGTGCGTTTGTTTTACAAGTAGAAAAATGTAGCGTCGCCATTTACTTTGAGATTTTGAATTATCCATTTGAGATTTGAGCGAATTTTCATTAAGCTTTTTTTAATAAAACTTCATAAGTGGTCCAATAAAGCAAATTTTAGTTTCAAATTCGGATCATCATTATCAACATCCTCAACACGGGGGAATCACGAGTCTCTCGGACGCTTTGGATGCTGTGATCTCTCGCGGTCCCCATGCTCGACAAACATCTGCTCCACCGAAGCCTTATCGAAATGAATAAGTTCTTCTAAAAACTCTAAATGTATATTCAACTTCTTAGTTCCCCTTTAATGTCTTTATCAAATTAAATTTGTAAAATTGTGATTAGTCTTTTCCATGTATTAAACGAGAAAACTATTCTGTGATATGACACCTATATTATCTGATTGAAGCCGGGTTGTTCTTTCAGAATTAGAGTGAGTTACTGTTTTACTATCCCCCTAAATCTTTTTTAAGCTTAGATTCTCTCCACTTTTTCTCGGTCACATCATTCTTTTTCTGTTTGTAATTGGATTTACTTAACAGTTTTAATCGAAACAGCAAGCTTTGAGAATTTGAATCGTTAAGTGAGTCCAATAGGTTGTAATATGAAAAAAACATGGGTATTTTGCAATTATTAGCTCTTTTGGTGTGTGAGGAGAGAAATCCTGTGAATATTTGTCACAATGTCTTTTTTACACGATGGTGCCTACTTTTTTCGGAAAATAAAAGAGTCATTTTAAAGAACGTGGAAATTACGTGTCAAGAAAAGGGATCTTTTTAGAAATAGAGATTTATTCTTCGACGCGAGTCATTGTTTGTTGAGCTTTTTGTTTCCGCTTTGCGAGCAGCTTGTTATTGCTTTCGGAGAGGCTCTTGATCTCGATTTGCTCGTTGTCCATTCGCATCGCGGTGAGAGTCTTATCGAATTCCTCCTGGAATATTGGAATTCGGATTGGACGGCGATTTGTTTGGGTTTAATGTCTCGATGTGCGATATTCATTGAGTGGAGCTTTTCAGCAATTGTTGGGGTTTCATTACAGCACTGTCAGTACTAGAACCTCGAACTAACTAAAGTCAACTCCACTTGAGTAATGTTTACAAGCTATTCTTGCATCTAGTTTTATCCAGATCTACTTTTGATTCGATTTCGCGATAGATTTTAATGGGTAAAACTACAGGAGCTTCGAAAGTTGAAACACAGAAAACGCATTGGTCTAATCAAGCATACTATATGGCTCAAAATTTGTGTTGTGGTTCAATGTGTTTGGCTGTTAAACCCGCCTGCATCTCTCCCCATTGTTGCTTTTGATCGGCTAGCATTCCTACAGTGGCTAGCGGTGTGGCTGGCACCTCGTGATAGTGGGTGATCCATTTGTGGTCCATCACCTGGAAAAGTTTAATAGGTTTTAGTAAACTAGTTACAAATATTAAAGACTCACCTGCTTGATCGTGTAGCGCTCGTTGGGATCGGTGCGAAGGAGTTTCCGGATGAGGTCTTTTGCTGAAAATCGAATGTGATTAATAGATTTGTAGAATTGTAGTTAAGAATTGTAGTCGAACTCTTACAATCATTCATTACGCAGTCATCAATTCTAAGCACAGTTATCAATAATTCCGAATCAGCTCTATAAGATGCGCCCGATCGTTTTCGAATATCTAGATTAGATGCGAGCAATTGCTCGTGCTCAACGACACTTTCTATTTCTATTTCAGCACACTAGACTTTATTTTCTAAATAGTGGATCTGAAAAGAATTTTAGAAAAGAAAAGTTCTTTGCTAAAAGTGACAGAAAATGACTCGTTGTTCATGTCTACTTGAGATTCCCTTGTTAGAGCTCATCTGACTTTTTTTCATTCTCACTAGACAGCCCCAGAATTGAATTTACCCTTTAAATTAGTGTTTTTCCGGTTTCCCCATCAAAATCCAATTAAAAGACATCAAAAATGTTCACCTGCTTGTGAAACGGAATCCCATTCGGGCGACGGGAAACCATATTTGCCGCTTTTGATTCGACTTTTCATCCCCGGTGACATCGCTTCGCCGTGCTCGGAAAAGAATGGTGGATAGCCGCATAATCTGGAAAAGGGAATGTAGTGAAGACAGAAAATAGAATAGAAAACAGAATAGAAAACAAAATAGAAAACAGAACAGAAAACGTTCAAAACAGCGTTGTCAAATTTCTCGCAATCCAAGAAATCAAGTCGGTTCAAGTTTTATACAAAAAAAAATTTCTTATGTTTTTGGCTACATAATTGGTGAAAGAGTTTTTGGGAGTGGGACAAATGCCACTTTTTTTTTTCTTCAAAACCACCTTTTGTGCAACTCGTCATAGCTTTCTTCTAAGTGGACTAATCTTTATGATTTTGGTTTTATTTTGTTGCACTTATTGAGATCTACAAAATGAAACCAAAAGCATAAAGATTGGTCGACTTAGAAGAAAGTTATAGTTATTTTTTTTTTGGTATAAAACTTGAACGGACTTTGGGATTGTGAGATTGTGGACTTTGCCTAAGCCTAAGCCTAAGCCTAAGCCTAAGCCTAAGCCTAAGCCTAAGCCTAAGCCTAAGCCTAAGCCTAAGCCTAAGCCTAAGCCTAAGCCTAAGCCCTAAGCTAAGCCTAAGCCCAGCCTAAGCCTAAGCCTAAGCCTAAGCCTAAGCCTAAGCCTAAGCATAAGCCTAAGCCTAAGCCTAAGCCTAAGCCTAAGCCTAAGCCTAAGCCTAAGCCTAAGCCTAAGCCTAAGCCTAAGCCTAAGCCTAAGCCTAAGACGGTGTTGTTTTGAACGTTTTCTATTCTCGAGCTTTTTTTCATTAAATCGGCTTATGAAAAGGCTTATGAATTAAAAGCTTTAACTAAAAAGCTTTAACTTTCAATTCTAATTTAAACAGAAAGATTCCAAAATCTTGCTGGTGCTGGTGAAGTGGGTTTTCCCCTAGCAGTTATCCTTTTTTTTGAGGATCCTTTTGAAGATAACTGCTAGGGGAAAATCTCAACTAAATGAAGCTCCATTCACTTTTAAATAATCAATATCTCTTTTTGTTTTTTAAACGATAAAACTTGAATTTCATTTTTAAAAAAGAGAATTTCTATTCTTAATTCTTTTATGTCACTCACAAAATGTACATAACGACGCCGATCGACCAGCAATCACACGATCGATCATAGCTGCCCGTTCCCAAGATCTGAATGATTGAATGATATTTGCGTATGATAAAAGCCTTTTTTTTCACCTCTGGAGCACAATAATATGGAGTGAAACAAGCGGTATTCAATCCTTGAGTTTCATTGTCGTCAGTTTTTTTCGCGAAACCGAAATCGGTTAGCTTGAGCACACCACTTTGACCAGGTTCACTGAAAAGAGAAATTTGTTGAAGTCTTTTCTAGGATTTTTCAAGTTTAGGTACAGATTCGAATTGGATTTTTAACAGAATTGAAAAAGCTTTTTCTAAAGACAATTTGGAGCAAGTTAGAGCCAGAGCCAGCCAGCAAGTTAGAGCCTGGTCTAGCTAGCTTGTTGCAGGCGATCACCAATTCGGGCCTAGACAGGCTCTGATTTGGTTTACAAAAAAATTCAGGGGTTTGCTAGCAGACTTGACTTGCCCTCTGCCTTGATCGAAACATTCCTGATATGATCAAGATCTGAGTCTAGCCTAGAAAATCGCTGTGATCCTTTAAGCATTCTTAAAGGAGGCTTAAAGAATGCTTAAGCATCCTTTAAGAATCCTCTAAGCATCCTTTAAGAATCCTTTAAGAGTCCTTTAAGAATCCTCTAAGGATCCTTTAAGCCTTTCATCGGTCCACTTCGATATCTAATGCAACACCTTGTATCTTTAGTGGTTTGAAATGAGCTAACAGATGTAACAGCTTTCCTAGATATAACAATAGTTCTTCTAGCTCACCTGTAGAGCAAATTCTCGGGTTTAATGTCTCGATGCGCGATATTCATTGAGTGGAGATGGTTGACAGCCGAGCAAATCTCATACATGATCTTCGCCGCCTCACGTTCGGTGAAAGCGAGCTGGCCACGATCCTAGAAAGTCAAAAGTTGAATACTAGAAGCAACTTGTTAAAAGTTGATGAAATTTTGAAAATATTTTGTTTTAATATTAACCGAACTGTAAATCCGCAACACAATACAAAAATTTAACCTGAATTCTCGTGAACAACTCTCCACCCTTCATTTGCTCCATCACAACAAGGATACAAGCCACCTCGTTGTACGTGTTCTCATAAACATCCAACACGCGCACGATATGCGGATGATTGGAGGCCATTTTGTGGAGAGCCACCTGAAATAATGTACATTCATTCACACGAATAGTACAAACAATCCACGCAGTACTAAGAGTAGAGAAAAACCCCAAATATAGAATCTTCACCCTTCATCTGATCCATCACAGCAATGATAAAGGCCACCTCATTGTATGTGTTCTAAGGGAGAAATGGAGAATTGGAAAAAAGCCAAAAAGCCGCCGTCGGGACTGAACCCTCGACTCCTCAACTAGGATCGAGGGCTCTTAGCCAGTCGGCTATAGCAGCAGTGAGACCGGGTCGGTATTTGGGGCTAATTAAAAGGCTTTTCCTCAGAACTTGACCATTTCATTGACTGACAAACCTCTCGTCTTGCTTTCACGGAGTCGCGGAGTACTTTCAACGCGTATTTTGCGCCGCTCGTTCGCTGCTCGCATTCGACCACTTTTCCGTTTATTCCAACGCCCAACACCTGAAAATGATGGTATTTGTTCATTCAACTGATTCTTGGCTGTATTTTCGATCGTCTAACTTCAGTAGAAAGTCCGGTAAACTGTTTCAGCTTGAAATTTTATAGATTATTTTGTCATAGGCGTCTGCTTTTTTGCTTTCTGCTTAGCAAACTAATCATTAACATTTCTAAGCAAAAAGCAAAAAAGCAGACGCCTACGACAAAAACTAGCATTAACATTTCACTCACATTACGGCTGATTCGATAATCTTGAGTGACATTATATTTGTGGAAAGTCGTTTCGGGAAACATTGGATTCCGTGTGGCGATGACGGGCTCTTTTTTCTCGATAATCGTTTTCACCGGCGTCGTCTCACGTTTCTCTTTCACGCTTTTCGTTGGGCTTTTCTGCAGAAATGAGGATTTCAATTTAAAATATAAGATTTTGACTGTAATATGTAGATTTTTTCATTGTCAAAAGACGATATTTAGTTTTATCTAGATTTCCTAGAAAATTGGTTCAAGATAATTGACTCGGCAACTCTAGAAGTTCGTTTGAAATGAGAAAAGAAATAGTGTCTAGAAAAAAAAGAGATAGATTACGATAGTTTTTAAAAGTTGAAATATGCAGGAAATGCAGTAACCAAGTTAAAAGAGTTACACAACTGCAGCTAAATTATCTATCGTATTCTATCGTATTCTATCGTAATCTATCGTAATCGTAATCAGCTAAATTATCTGATTTGATTGATCATTTATAAATCATTATCAAGTTTAACCAAAAAGTTCAGTGGACTGAATAGCTTCGAATGTGTCTAGTTTACTGTAGGATTATGTAAATTGCAATCTAGAATTTCCTAGATATCTAGATTACAGTAGGATGTGTAAATTGCCATAAACCTATGCAAGGACACTCAAGTTGACTATGAAGTGCTCAAGAAAGCGCTCAAACTTTACCTCCTTAAAAGAAGAAGAGCCGGTTTGTTGACCGTTTTGCGGTTGTTGTTTCTGCTGTGATTCGGTATTGCCCATCAGTCCATTCGGGCTCCAAAGAAGAGGAAAAGTGAATGCAGAGGATCCTTTTCGCTTAATAGAAATACTTGAATGAATAAAATGAATAAAATAAGGAAAAATGAATAAAACTAAGGCATGCAAAGTAAGGAAAAACGGAGACTTCCGGAGACGGGATTGAACTCTCGACCCCCTGCTTCCCGACCAGACTACTAACTAACCAGACCACTAACCACTGAGCTATCCGACGTGTTTCTGGGAGAGACAAAAGAGGGAATACAAGGGAGAAAAGAAGGAAATATTCGGCTTTTCATAATGAAAATGTAAAGGAAAATTTTAAATTTTATAAGAAAGAAAAAAAACGCCAACTGCTTTGTGCTTTTACAAACGAACGCTTTCTGGCACACTGAATTTCTTTAATTTCTAGTAAATTACCATTCTAATTGTGTCGGAAAAAGGAGAAATCAGAAAAGGGGCGTTAAACTGTTATTGAAAGAAAATTTTAACATTTAGTTATTTTTTTTGATCGACTCTAAACTACGAATTTTGTGTAAATTATTAGAATTCTGTAATCTTATTCGTGTTTTTATTTTTATATTATATTATTTTTATTATTTTTTGTTTCCGATTTAGATTGATCGAAAATTAAGTGCTTAATATATGTTCTACGGTTTTTTTCGGCTTTTAAGAATTTTCGACATATGTTAGATTGATCAGAACATATATACTATCTTATTCTTATTCTTAGTCTTCTTTGTCTTATTTCATTGTTAACTAACTGTACTTGTACTCTTTGCAAATGCAAAATTTTCTGGCACATTTGCTTTCTCATTTGATCAGTTTCTCATTCTGCACTGCATGGGAAAAGAGAGAGCTCAAGTGCACCAGAAGACGTACGTTTATCAGCACAAAGAACGCTAAGTCTTCAATAGTGCAAATATTTGCACTATTGAATCTTGATTTGTTTGTCTTTTGGTTTTGTTATTTCTATAAAGAGTTTCGATTGTTTCAAATGATTTAAAGGTCAAAGATCGATTGATTGATTGATTGATTGATTGATTAATTGACTGAAGGATCAAGATTCTAAGAAATCGATCTTATCACAATATAGGGGGAATGAAAAGGAATTTAAACAATTCCTTTTGTTAGAAATTGTTAAGATTAACTTAAGTTTTGTTTTGAAAACTTAAAATATCAAAAATATCAGTAAAAATATTGATTTCATGAAAATGATAAAAGGAAAAATAGAGAAAATGGGAAGAAAAGGCAAAGAAAAAGAAATAAAAATAGAGAAAATGGCAAGAAAAAGAAAGAAAAAGAAAGAAAAAGAAAGAAAAAGAAAGAAAAATAAAGAAAATTGTTGAAAAGCTATGATAGAATGAAATGAAAAGAGAAAAAGACAAAAAAAAGTGATCAGAAAGACGAAAAAAAGTGTGAAAAGTCGATTTGCATAACAAAGTCCATCGAGCAACAAATGACGATATTTGGTCGGATTCGTGAAAACAATTCGACTCACGGCTATCATAAGGGGGTTTTGAGCAAAAAAAAAAATGGTTTTACTCTGGGTAAATGAATGGATTGACTACAGCTGATCGATTGTTTTGTTTCAAGTTCGATTTTCTTTTTATTTTCAAAACATCCATCCTTTAGCTTTCCTTGTTTGCAGAGAATTTGCATATTTCAATTTGCATATTTACAACTTGTATCTTTATTTTTTTTCATTTATATCTTTATTTTTTCATTTATATCTTTATTTTTTCATTTATTGTGCTTTTCTTTCAAATTTCCTAGAATTTTTTTGATTTGAAATTGCTTAAAAATCTGTTTCAATGCGCCAAATGGCATTTGTTTACAGGAAATTCGACTTTTTAGGGTTTAAAGTAGATCGGGACTAGGTAATCGATTTCAAATTTGGGCCTATCTTTTGTAAATGGATACATTTTTGTTTCAAATTTGCTTTAAACCTTTTGCGGATTCTGGGAAAGCGCTAAAAATTGGATTTTTTTACGGAAAATTCGACTTTTTAGGGTTTAAAGTAGATCGGAACTAGGTAATCGATTTCAAATTTGAGCCTATCTTTTGTAAATGAATTCATTTTTGTTTCAAATTTGCCTTAAACTTTTTATACAAAGGCTTTCGAGTGTTTTGTTTTCAGTTTTTGCAGAAAATTTTCTTTTTTATGCGTTCCGATGGCTGTAATCGTAGCTAGAACTCGTTCTTTTTTTGATCTCGATTCGTAGCAGATGCGTTTAAGCGCTTTCCATTCTAGGGCATTGTTTGCATTGCCTTTTTCTATCTAATGCAATTTACAAGTTACAAGTGACAAGTCGAACAAGTTTACATCTAGAACATCGGCTAAATGACCAAGGTTGCCAGGGTTGCCAGAATTGCCAGAGTTGCCAGGGTTTCCAGAATTGCTAGGGTTGCCAGAATTGCCAGAATTGCCAGGGTTGCCAGGGTTGCCAGAATTGCCAGGGTTGCCAGAATTGCCAGAATTGCCAGGGTTGCCAGGGTTGCCAGAATTGCCAGAATTGCCAGGGTTGCCAGGGTTGCCAGAATTGCCAGAATTGCCAGGGTTGCCAGGGTTGCCAGAATTGCCAGAATTGCCAGGGTTGCCAGGGTTGCCAGAATTGCCAGGGTTGCCAGAATTGCCAGCGTTGCCAGAATTGCTAGGGTTGCCAGAATTGCCAGAATTGCCAGGGTTTCCAGGGTTGCCAAGGTCTCGAGCAATTATACTCATGACAATTACCATTCGATTCATTTTCAAATATCTGTTCGAATTTCATCATG
This sequence comes from Mesorhabditis belari, assembly GCA_958450365.1. Taxonomy (NCBI): domain Eukaryota; kingdom Metazoa; phylum Nematoda; class Chromadorea; order Rhabditida; family Rhabditidae; genus Mesorhabditis; species Mesorhabditis belari. The sequence continues at coordinate 2,305,202 of CAUEEP010000732.1, forward strand.
ATCATTATCAAATTGCTCATTTCAGATAATGCAAATCAAAATTTGATTTTCAAATTTCAAATTTCGAAACTAAAGCTCTATTTGTTGAATGGATCGCTACAAGAAATTTTATGAGGATTTCAAGCGACCCCAATTTGCGCCAATTTACCGCCCAACTGTTGACGAGTTTGCTGATCCGATTGCGTAAGTGACAAAGCTAACTTGACAAAGCTAACTTGACAAAGCTAATTTGACAAAAGCTAATTTGACAAAAGCTAATTTGACAAAAGCTAACTTGATAAATCGTTGTTCTGAGAGAAATAAACTCTTTTTTTTCAGCTATGTGGCCAAAATCAAACCGGAAGCCGAGAAATACGGCGTGGTGAAGATTGTCCCGCCAAAGGTTTGTGAATTTATGGGAGAACACATAACAAATCCATCCATTGAGTCAATCCACTAATCCTCAATGAATTTCAGAACTTTTTACCCCCATTTGCGATCGACGGGGCGAAATTTGAGTTCACTCCGCGCGTGCAAAAGCTCAACGAGATCGAGGCCTCCGTGAGGGAACGAGTCTCGTTTTACGACAAATTCCTCAACTACTGGAAGTTTCAAGTGGGTTTTTCATTTTGGAATACCGCAGAATCGCATTATTCGATTTGGAATGCTGTAGATTTACGTTTCTGTGAAAAGTATTCATAAAGAATACTAGTGCTTGAAAAAAGCAAAGAAAAATCCAAAGCGAGGGCCGAACCCGTGAAGTCTCGCTATCGAAACGAGCGCTCTACCACTCAGCCACGGGTGCACATTCGCCGATCCCCAAAATGACCGTCTTGAGCCCCCAAGGAGACCGCTTAGACCTAAACGACTAGACAAAACTTTAGACGTTTATTGTCTGGTAGATTATCATTTAGCAAAAACGGAATATATATTCGGAATCAGCATAAAATTCTGCATTGAAATGGTATAGTTTGCATAGCATTTGGCTCAACCAGTTCACCTTTTACCTTCTATTTTCAGTTTTTCCGACTGAATACACTCTAAAGAAGTTAATAGAAGTAATTTTAAGGGTATTTCGTTTGTCAGCTGAATATTTCATTAGATAGGTCTAGAGTGGATAAGCTTTGGATAAGCTAGGCTTTGGATAAGCTAGGCTTTGGATAAGCTAGGCTTTGGATAAGCTAGGCTTTGGATAAGCTAGGCTTTGGATAAGCTAGGCTTTGGATAAGCTAGGCTTTGGATAAGCTAGGCTTTGGATAAGCTAGGCTTTGGATAAGCTAGGCTTTGGATAAGCTAGGCTTTGGATAAGCTAGGCTTTGGATAAGCTAGGCTTTGGATAAGCTAGGCTTTGGATAAGCTAGGCTTTGGATAAGCTAGGCTTTGGATAAGCTAGGCTTTGGATAAGCTAGGCTTTGGATAAGCTAGGCTTTGGATAAGCTAGGCTTTGGATAAGCTTTGGATAAGCTTTGGATAAGCCACAGTCATCTTTTATATGCAAATTTGTGAAACCTATTCAATCGCAGGGCATCGATGTTCGCTCGCCGGTCGTCGACAACAAATACCTCGACTTGTACCGACTTCAAGAGGTAAATTTCTAATTAAAAACTTCAACTTATGCTTTTAAATAAGTAATTTCGATTTCTAGTTATGATTTAAATTATATCTAATTTTAATTAAATCAAAAAAATGAAAAAAAAAAACAATTCTAGATAGTTGCAAGTCTTGGTGGCGCTGATGATGTAACAAAAAATAAACAATGGCAAACTGTCGCAAAAAGGCTGAATATCAAAACGATACAGGTAAAAGTGAAAGAAAAAAAAGATACCTACCGTAAATACGGTAATGACGGTGCGGAGTGTTGCGTAGTCTAGCTTTGAACGAGTTTTTCTCGACACTGGTTTATGCTACAATGTTCGTTTTGGTTTCAAAAAATAGCCCTGCATTTCAGCTATTTTTTGATACCTACGCGCGCATTGTAGCATAAACCAGTGTCGAGAAAAACTCGCTCAAAGCTAGACTACGCAACGCTCCGCACCGTCATTATGAGGGTGCGGTACTATTACAGTATTTACGGTAGATATATCTAGATATAGATTAAATATCGAATTTGCATATTGTAACAATAGAATTATTGAAATTATGCGAATTTCAGGGTGGGAGTAAGGTGAAAGAGCACTTCTTCAAGCTCATTCATCCATATCTTTCGAAAATTGAGGTTGGTTTGAAAAAGATATAGCTTAGCTCCAGAAAAAGCTTAGCTCTAGAAAAGCTTAGCTCTAGAATCTATAGCTTTAGAAGTTAGCTAATATTAGCTAATATCTATCAATTTTAGGAATCTTCAATTAAACGAGAAAACGAGTCGGACGGAGAGGAGTACGAGTATTGCGATGGAGAGAACGCGCAACAGGGAAGTGAGTGCCAGAATTGTTTGATAGGAAACAGTGATCCTGTAGCCAGTAATCCTGTAGCTAGTAATCCTGTAGCTAGTAATCCTGTAGCCAATAATCCTGTATCCAGTAATCCTGTAGCAGTAATCCTGTAGCTAGTAATCCTGTAGCCAGTAATCCTGTAGCCAGTAATCCTGTATCCAGTAATCCTGTAGGCAGTAATCCTGTAGCCAGTAATCCTGTAGCCAGTAGCCCTTAGATAATAGATATAATCTTACAATTCTTCACTTCTTTTTGTTTAGTGTCAATGCAAAGCGGGAAACGACGTAGAGCAGCTGGAAGAATGATGGCTGGCGGGTCAATCATCAAGAATATCGAGAAGAAAAGTTTGTGATTTAAAATTTATAGACTTATCTATCTAATTTGAAATCTAAATTAAAATCTAAATTAATAGATTTCAGATTAGATTAATTAAAATCTAAATTCTAGAGAAAATGCATGATCCAATGGAAAGTGTTTATTGCACAAAATGTGGAAAGGGTGACAACGAGAATAAGTTGTTGCTGTGCGAGACGTGCGATTGCTCGTTGCATACGTTTTGTTGTGAACCGCCACTGTCAAATGTGCCGAAGGTTTGTAATTTTCGATGCTTAACAGATAATTAACTATTTAAGTATTTAGATTACAGTAACAGTTTTATTTAGATTACAGTAAACTAGCCAAGGAAAGTTAGAGATTTTACAAGAGACTTTGCAAGAGATTTTACAAGAGAACCTTTCTTTCACAAGAGAACATGTAACGCTTTTCCTTGCTGACTTTTTAAGCTATTGGCTTAGCTCATTGATTAGAACGGCTACTTGTCGGTTATACATCGACAAAGACTCATCTCATGACTCATCTCCACATCCGAGGCTTCTCGGTTATCGATTTTCGTTCAACTGATCACTACAGACACTCTACTTCACTGAACATCACCCCTCAAAAGTTGTCCTTGCTTAACCGAGTTGAATCTCTGTGGATTTATAACCGACAAGTATCACTTTATAATAACCGACAAGTACCGTAGAAAGTTTGTCTTATAAGCGAAAGGTTACTGGTTCGAATCCGGAGTCGATATGCCATTCCCAGCCATCAAAAAACGAATATAATCTAACTTCTGGCCTAACTAGACCTTAGAATTTTACCTCTAGAAAACCCTAGCCAAGTAGGTGAAAGTTGAAGCGTATTGGAGTGGAAATGAACAATTGCAGAATGAATGGCATTGTGCTGAATGCTCAGCGGATAAAGTCGCCGTTCTCAACTCGAATTTCGGTTTCTATGATGCGAATACAAAGTACAATTTGATCTCTTTCGCCGATTTTGCCAACAAGTTCAAGAAGGATTATTTCAGGAAACCGTTAGAGGTAAGAATTGATAGAAAACTGATAGAAATTGATAGAAAACTGATAGAAAACTGATAGAAAACTGATAAAAAGTTGTTAAAAGTTGATAGTTAAAAGTTGTTAAAAAGTTGACAAAAAGTTGAAAAAATCAGATTCTAGGATGTTTCATTGGATGAAGTGGAGAAAGAATTCTGGAAAAACACTTGGAGTGACAAGATCGTTTCGGTCAAATATGGAGCCGATTTGAGAGTTGATCGAGTGAGTTGGAGAGAACTTTTTCAATAGTTTTATTATCGCAAACAGTTCTAGAGTATTACAGTAATATAATGATCCTTTGAATACAGTGCTTTTTCTGTTATTAAAGCTGTGCACTAGTGCACTATTTTTGTGTTTACTGTCTGTACTGTCTGTACTGTCTGTTCCTCTGTACTGTCTGTACTGTCTGTACTGTCTGTACTGTCTGTACTGTCTGTACTGTCTGTACTGGCTGTACTGTCTGTACTGTTTGTACTGTCTGTACTGTCTGTACTGTTTGTACTGTCTGTACTGTCTGTACTGTCTGTACTGTCTGTACTGTCTGTACTGTCTGTACTGTCTGTACTGTCTGTACTATAGCCACAAGCTGAAGTACAACCGGTAAGCTGCTCAAGTTTAAGTTCTCTAGAAGACTTAGTTCAATTGTGGAAGTTGTGGAAGATCAATGGTATTCTATTTTTCAGGTTGGTAGCGGTTTCCCGCGTCGTTGCGATAATCTTGGTGGCGTTGATCATCGAGAGAAACAGCATTATGCGGCGCATGCATGGAATCTCAACAATTTGCCCGTTTTAGATGACTCAGTGCTATCGCATATTGGTAGTGATATCCCGGGTATGCTTTTAAGAGAAGATAGATAGGAAACTAAACGAAAAATATTATTATTCACTGTTTCTAGGTATGATGATACCCTGGGTTTACGTGGGAATGTGCTTTAGCACTTTTTGTTGGCATACTGAGGATCACTGGACCTATTCGATCAACTACAATCATAAGGTTGGTGGAATGTGGAGAGACTGGAAAGTCAGAGCCAGACTGGATCAACAGATCAACAGATCAATAGATCAATAGATCAATAGATCAATAGAGCAAGAGATCAATAGATCAACAAGATAGACAAGTCTGCAGGGTGATCGAAAAGTGTGGTACGGGATTAGTGGAGCCGATGCAGAGAAGTTCGAGAAAGCCGTTCAATCGATCTCGCCAGGTCTCTTCTCGAATCAACGAGATCTTTTACATCACATGACCGTTGCCGTCAATCCACAAGTTTGTGAAGCTGTTCTAGAACTTTATTTTGCTATTTGCTTATCAGTTCAGTCTGTCATTAAACAATTTTTAGCTTCTCGCTTCGAAGGGTGTCTCGGTGTGGACAGTTCATCAAGGTGCTGGCGAGTTTGTGATCACTTTCCCCCGTGCCTATCATGCCGGCTTCAATGAAGGCTTCAATGTGGCCGAAGCGGTCAACTTTGCGCCGATTGATTGGGTAAATCTAGAGCTTTGCCTTGAATCACTTCAAGATCAATTCCCTTTAAAAGATTCACTAAGAAATTTCAGCTAAGAGTCGGTCGACAAGCTGTCGGCGCGTATGCGGACGTGCGTCGAACTTGTGTCTTCTCACACGAAGAATTGGTGATCTCAATGGTGTCTGCGGCTGAGCGACTCTCGATTTCGATGTCTGTTGCAGCTTATGAGGAGTTACATGCGGTGAGTTGCGATTCTTCTAAAGTCTAAAGTGTAGCCAGTTATCATAACCCGTGTAAACTAGGGTTAAAGTCGTTGAGGCAAGCTTTAGAGCTACTTTCTCCCACTAGCATTTGTTTATAATGCTTCCAAAATAGTTTAATCTTTAACTTTTATAGATCTGTGACCGTGAGATCAAAAGGAGACAGCTCGTGGCCTCGTTGGGTGTACGAGAATCGGTGAAAGAGGTGAGTTGAATCTCTTTCTTCCTTTCTTCTCTCGTGTTGCCTCTTTTTTCTCTGACATTAGATCGGATAGCTCAGTGATCAGTGGAAAGCAAAAGGTCGTCAGTTAATCCCCTTTCTGGAAATCTTTCTTTACCATTCATTACTTTATTAAAGCGATTGACTAAGCTGGAACTTTGAGCTGTTTTAGGAATTCGAAAAGATCAGCGACGAGTTGCGTGAATGCAAATATTGCCATACAACGATTTTCATGTCGGCGCTGACTTGCCCACATGGACGATTGGTCTGTTTGGATCACGCGAACAAGCTATGCCCGACGTGTCCTTATAAGAAAATGACGCTGAAGTGAGTTTTAAAACTAGTGGTTAAATAGGATCTATTTTTGAAAAGCACTGTATTTTTAGAGCTGTTTTCGTTACTGTAACCCGTGTAGTTAGTTACCTAAAGTGTAGCCAGTTACCTAAAGTGTAGCCAGTTACCTAAAGTGGAGCCAGTTACCTAAAGTGTAGCCAGTTACCTAAAGTGTAGCCAGTTACCTAAAGTGGAGCCATTTACCTAAAGTGTAGCCAGTTACCTAAAGTGTAGCCAGTTACCTAAAGTGGAGCCAGTTACCTAAAGTGGAGCCAGTTACCTAAAGTGTAGCTAGTTACCTAAAGTCTAGCCAATTACCTAACGTAAGGGCTGCTATCGTAGCCCAGTTAGGACTCTAAAGTACATCCTAATTACCATAATCTGTAACCTATTAATGCCATAACTCAGCTAGGATAAAGAATTACTGTAACACGAAGTAAAGGTAACAAAGAATTACGGTAACATCAAGTAGCTAAAACAGGTTTGTAGAGGTGTGAAGATTCCTAATGTCCTTATAAGAAAATGACGCTGAAGTGAGTTTTAAAACTAGTGGTTAAATAGGATCTATTTTTGAAAAGCACTGTATTCTTAAAGCTGTTTTCGGCCTCATTGCAAATAGGTGTAGAACGGAAAAACGAAATTTGGTTATTGCTTTTCTTTTCAAGATTTTTTTCAAAGCTCTATCTTTTGGTCTGAAAAAGTTACTGTTTAAGTGATGAAATCTCATTTTTCCGTTCTACACCTATTGACAATTCGATTGAAAATGAACAGCATACCGTAAATACTGTAATAGTACCCCACCCTCATAATGACGGTGCGGAGCGTTGCGTAGTCTAGCTTTGAGCGAGTTTTTCTCGACACTGGTTTATGCTACAATGCGCGCATAGGTATCAAAAAATAGCTGAAATTCAGGGCTATTTTTTGATACCTAAGCGCGCATTGTAGCATAAACCAGTGTCGAGAAAAACGCGTCCAAAGCTAGACTACGCAACGATAACAAATAAAATCAACTTTTCCTAGATATCGTTACGAGTTAATCGAATTGGCTCCATTCCTCAAAAAGCTTCAAGATCGACACTCGACTTATACGGCTTGGAGACAACAAGTCACAACTTTGTTTGAGGATTCGTCGAAGAAACCGAGTAAGTCAAAAGTGATGCCGGTTGCCTAGATCCGGTTGCCTAGATCCGGTTGACTAGATCTGGTTGGCTAGATCCGGTTGGCTAGATCTGGTTGGCTAGATCCGGTTGACTAGATCCGGTTGCCTAGATCCGGTTGGCTAGATCCGGTTGGCTAGATCCGGTTGGCTAGATCTGGTTGCCTAGATCCGGTTGACTAGATCTGGTTGCCTAGATCCGGTTGCCTAGATCCCGTTGACTAGATCCGGTTGCCTAGATCCGGTTGGCTAGATCCGGTTGGCTAGATCTGGTTGCCTAGATCTGGTTGCCTAGATCCCGTTGCCGAGATCTTATATCGTTTATTTTGCATTCAAAAGAGAAATTAAATTTAATATAGAAAGATTTCTCTTCTCTAGCGAACACCAAAATAAAGAATCAATTTTCAGCACTCATCCGTATAAATGAGTTGATCGAACAAGGTCGGAAAGCCCGTTTCCCTTGCGGTGAAACACACAACAAATTGATAAACACCCAAAAGACTTGCTTAGAAATGTTGGAAAGAGTGAGAGGGATACTAAGTGGAAAAGTTAGAACAAGGTGAGAAATTGAGGTGGGGGGAAATAGAGTAATGCTTGGTTTAGGACAACGACGAGAATGCAACGAGCAGACAATCGTCCCACGCTTGATGAGGTCAATGATTTGATCGGAAAGATCAATGGGTTGTCGGTTGATTTGCGCAAATCAAGTCAAGAGCTCGAGGTTTTGAGGGAAAATCTCTTTAAAATAATCGTAGAATTTTAGAATCTCGTTGCAAGAGTTTGTGATTGGAGTGAAAAAGCGGAAGTGATTTGTGAAAGAGCTGAGGAAAGTGAAGAGGAAGACATTTTGGATGAGTTGAGAGAGGTGCGAAAGCAAGAATGTACTTTGTACAAAGTACAAATGTACTTTGTACTGTAGAGAGTACTGTACAAATGCACCTTGTACTGTATAGAGTACTGTACAAATGTACTTTGTAGAGAGTACTTTGTACTGTATAGAGTACTGTACAAATGTACTTTGTAGTGAGTACTTTGTACTGTAGAGAGTACTGTACAAATGTACTTTGTAGAGAGTACTTTGTACTGTAGAGAGTACTGTACAAATGTACTTTGTAGAGAGTACTTTGTACTGTAGAGAGTACTGTACAAATGTACTTTGTAGTGAGTACTTTGTACTGTAGAGAGCACTGTACAAATGTACTTTGTAGTGAGTACTTTGTACTGTAGAGAGCACTGTACAAATGTACTTTGTAGAGACAGTACAAATGTACTTTGTGCTCGAAACGGCATTCTTTCTAGTGTACTTTTCTCCTTTCTCCTGTATTCTTTAAATTTAAGTGCACTAGAAAGCTTGCGTTTTCGAGAGATTTACTTTAAGCACAAAGTAAATCTGAAAGAAAGTTTAAGCTAAATCCATTATCCTTTTAGCCGACAGAAATTGAGATGTACTTTGTGCTTAATTAGTAGAAACACACAATTTCTAGTGTACTGAATTAGATCCTTTTTTTTTTGTTAATTGTTACCGCAAAAAGATTCGAATTGAGTGCACCAGAAAAAGTGGGTTTTGAAAAAGTTGAGAAAGTACAAAGTACAAAGCTATACAAAGTACAATGTACAAAGCTGCACAATGTACAAAGCTATACAAAGATGTACAAAGTACAAAGATGTACAATGTACAATGCACAAAGGTGTATAAAGTACAATGTACAATGTACAAAGCTGTACAAAGTACATCTAAAAGCCAAGACTAAATTCCTTTAGCTTTTCGAAATCGGCGAGAAATTCGACATCAAGTTGAACATTTTGGATCGAATGGAGCGCTGTGTTCGATTGTGTGAATGGAGAAGAAGAGCGCTGAAAGTGTTGAAATGGGAAGCGAAAGATAAAATGGAAGAAGCTGAAGATTTTATCTCAAAAGGACGATGGAATTCCGCTTCAATCATCACTTTAATCGATCAGGTGATAGAAGAAAAAAAAACGAATTGGCCTGACTAGAGAAATAAGCTTTCTAAAAGCCTATTTCGATGCAATAAATTAGCATCGACTATTCTCGAAAACTATCGTAATCGATAATTAGCATAAATTGCAATAAATTAGGTACAATAAATTAGCATCGATTTTAGGCAAAAAGCGTCTACAGTCACCGCTTTGAAACACCCGACGGGATCCATGTGCGACTGCATGCCAAGATGAAGCGAGCACTTGTTCATACAAATTCGGTAAAGTGTTTTTATATTCTTAGACAATATTTTTAGACAATATTTTCATATATCTTCCTATAAATTAAATTTAGTGCGAAGACTGGCAGCTTCGTGGTTGTGTGGGAGGGGTGCAACGATTGCAAGCGCTTTGGGACGAGGTTCGACAATCCGATTGGCTCGATGAAAAGGGTTTGTGCAGAAAAAGGGAAAAAAGTAGGAAAAGCACCGCGTGTGTTTTCTAGAATGTGCCAAATTTATCGTATACTTGTATTTAGGATTGAATTCGATGAGGGAAGAGGTGGTGAGATGTCGAGAGTTGGCTCCTCGTCTATCACCAAATCAAGAGATCTCACTGCAAGAGGCTGAGCAATTGTTGATTGAGGCGAATAAGGTGAGAAATTCGATCTCTAGAATCAGATAGATAGATATCGGGTTGGGGAGAATGAGTCGGCGCCGAAAATCAAAAAAATGTCTAAAACTTCTGGCAGACTTCGTCAAATAATATGCGTTTGATATGAGTAGAATGGTTAACTAATTCTCTACAAAATCACATTTAAAAGAAAATTCAAACAGCGCCTCCGCTCAAGAAAAAGCCATTTTTTCACAAAAACTACAAACTGTGATCTAGAAAAAACCATTGGTGGGATCTTCCTGCAAATTTGGCAACTTAAGTAATTGAATGTGCTCTATATTTTTTATATAAACACCAAAGAAGGTTTATGTGAAAGAAACTGTTCAAATGATGAGTCGGACTCTTTGCCATTTTAACCAGCTGCGTTTGGAAGTTCATAAACTCCACGAAAGAAAAGCTTTGTGGAATCTCTCAAAAGTGATTTTGTAGAGAAATAGTGGATCCTTTCGATGAAACCAAACGTATGTTTAAAGAAGGCTTTATGTGTGCAAAAAGTCCCTTTAAAGTTTGGCGCCGACTCATTCTCCCCAACCCAATAGATAGATAGAGAGACGGACGAACAGGCAGACAGATAGAGAGACAGACAGACAAATAGACAGACAGGCAGACAGATAGACAGACAGACAGACAAATAGACAGACAGACAGATAGACAGACAGACATTGCTCTTTTATATATAGTAAATTTTATATACGTATGTTCTGTACTTCTGTAATGGTATAAACTTCAAAGTTTCAGACAAAAATCGGCACCTACGCCTGCTATCGTTGCAATTCGGCTATCGCCATTTTAGATTGCTATTTTAGATTTGAATGTTAGCAATCAAATAGAAAGCAAAAGAAATCTAACAAAATAGAAATCAATATCACAAAGAAGCACAACAGAAACAATTGAAAATGAGAAAACATGACTACGACTACGCGTCGTTCCAGCTGTGTCAACTGGAACGACGCGTACAAAACGCAAAACAAGAGTTAGTGCAAAATAGAAAACATTTTGTGAGAATCTCTTCTCAACAAAAACCCATAAAATGAATAAAAAGATGTTTTCCAACTCTATGCAATTCACCAAACAATTGAATAAAGTTGAGAAAATTTAGTCGCTAACGTTGAAAAACTCTCCCGAAGTGCATCGATTACGAGAGTCTCGCGATTCATTGATCTCCTTTACTCAACGATTATCTCGTCTTTTTCATCGAACAACCTCATATTTCACTTTGTATGATGTAAGCGATATTTTAAGATAAGCTATATTTTAAGATAAGCGATATTTTAACACAACTTTTAATCTAACTATGTAATGTGCGTAAGTTTGTTAAGCAAAAAGCTTGAGAGAAAGAGTGAAATTGAGAGGGAGATAGATGTAGGGCCAAAAATACAACTTTAATGAACTTTAATTGACTATTTTAAATAGACATTTGATTGAATATCTTATTTTAAATAGATATTTGATTGAATAGAAGTATATAAGTTAAAGAAATCTTGGTTTGGTTTGGTTCGAGAAATCAAATTTCAGATTTTGGTCGGTAGAGAGGATTTAGCTCCATTGTTGGAGGGGCAACCATGTCCACTAACGAAACGAGAAGAGAATCGAGCCGCCGCTCAGGAATGGTCAGTTCAAACAGTTCAAATTCAATCTTTAAATCTTGTGAAATGATCATAAAAGTTTAGGGATCAGCTCGATTGCTTTGAGGACTGTGCCTCAGTGTCGGCGCATTGCTCGCAGTTGGCCGAAAAGCAGTACGAGTTGATGCAAGCGTTGAGGTAAAAGAACGAAAAAAAAAGTGCTCTGTATTTAGTGCTAAATCCCGGGTATTTAGCTGATTTCTATTTGTGATTAAATTGATCGATCAATAGTGTAAAATAGAGTGTCTTTTAGGATTCACAACGAGCGCCGCTCGATCAAGGACTCGTGCTTCTGTGGGATTGAGAGGGAAAGGGAGACCCCGGTGATCTCATGTCTCTTGTGCTATGCAAGATTTCATTGTCAGTTTTAAAATTTAACAATTTCTTAGCTAACTTGTAGATCAATGAAGAAATGAAGGAAGCTTTAGAGATTTTAGAAATTGAAAGAATTAGATTTTAGAAGTTGAAAGAGTTGAGATTTTAGAAATATGAGTTGTTGGCGCTTTGCCTTGTTACTTTACTGCCTTGTTACTTTACTGCCTTTTTATTTTACTGCCTTTTTATTTTACTGCCTTTTTACTTTACTGCCTTTTTACTTTACTGCCTTGTTACTTTACTGCCTTATTGCTTTACTGCCTTTTTACTTTACTGCCTTGTTACTTTACTGCCTTATTCTAGAAATTCTAGAATAGAATTCTAGAAAATATAGCTTGAATACTTTTCTAGAAAATAGCTAAACACTTTTCAGCAAGTTGTGTCGAATGGGATCCATTTCTCGAGCAATTCCCCCCGGGTTCATTCCTTTGTGTGCGCTGTCTTCGCTCTCGACGTCCATTCAAAGAGGATGTCGTCTCGGCAATCAGCCAAACACCGATTAGTAAAACTTTTGAGGTAAATTAAGACCTAAAACTTTTTACCAGGCTTTTAACTAGTCTTTACTAGTCTTTACTAGTCTTTACTAGTCTTTTTACTAGTCTTTTTACAAGTCTAACCTGATAACTTTTAGCTGACTCTCGTAGCTGAGGCGTTGAAGCAATTCACAGTCCGCTCTCGAGCAGTTATCGAGGTTTTGACTGATCTTGCGTTAGCCGGATCGACTCCAAGCGAGGAATTGAAAGAAAGGTAAGCAAGCAAGCAATGAGCAAAAACAAGATTTCAATCAAAAACAAGATTTCATCAAGTCAAATTTTTAGATTGGATGTAGTTTTGGTAGGGGCATTGGGTTGTGAAATCGTTGACTCGGATCTCATCCCGAAAATCAGTCTCTTGTTGCAGAAAGTTTATCGTGAAAAGATGACTACACAAGTGGAGGAATGGGAAAAAGTGAGTGAAAAGTGGGGAAATGAAAAATGACGTTGATTTAGATTCGAACTAGACCGGTGAATGGGAATGATTCGATCTCAAATCTCTTTGCACCGGCGACAAAGAGGAAAAGGTTTTTACTTGATAAACTTTTACTTTTAAATGTTACTTTGTGAGCTTTAAAGGAGTTTTAAAGGAGCTTTAAAGGAACTATAAAGGAACTATAAAGGAACTATAAAGGTTACTTTGTCAATGTTTACCGAACGAAGCTTGACTCTTCAAAAAGCTTATTAATCATTTAAGAAGCTAAATTACTATTACAGTACATTTAAAGATACTGTAAAGTCTCATTTCTGGGATCTCTTTTTGAAACGTTCATCAAGATTGTTAACCATTCGGTCAAAACGATCAAAAAAACGATCAAAATGATGGTTTTAGACGCAAATTTGATTGATTTGATTTTAAATGTCAATTTACGTAAATCAATTGAATCATAAACATAATCAAATCATTGGAACCAATTTCAGAGCCTCTAAACGAAGCCTCGGCCTTGGCTTGTCAAGTGGGAAAAAGAAGAAAGGCGAACGTCCATCGAATATGTTTCATGATGATGACGAGAAATGTGAAGCTGATAAATGTTTACGACCATCATGTGAGTTTGAGAGAATTTAGCTCTTAAAAGCTCTCTTAAAAGCTGAAGGACGCACTTCTGGTACGCTATGGTTTTATTTTGACCTAAAAAGTTTCTCAAATCTCAACTCTCGACTTTAAATCGTTGGATCAGCATTGTGGCTTTATTTTTAGACATAAAGCCAATGATTTGAAAGCCAATGATTTGAAAACTAATGATTTAAAAAGACAATGATTTAAACAGTCAATGATTTAAACAGCTAATGATTTAAACAACCAATGATTTAAACAACCAATGATTTAAATAATCAATGATTTAAACAGCTAATGATTTAAACAACCAATGATTTAAACAACCAATGATTTAAACAGCTAATGATTTAAATAACCAATGATTTAAACAGACAATGATTTAAACAGCTAATGATTTAAACAACCAATGATTTAAACAGCTAATGATTTAAACAACCAATGATTTAAATAACCAATGATTTAAACAGACAATGATTTAAAAAGCCAATAATTTAAACAGCTAATGATTTAAACAACCAATGATTTAAACAACCAATGATTTAAACAGCTAATGATTTAAACAACCAATGATTTAAATAACCAATGATTTAAACGATTTAAACAGCCAATGATTTAAACAACCAATGATTTAAACAGCTAATGATTTAAACAACCAATGATTTAAATAACCAATGATTTAAACAGACAATGATTTAAAAGCCAATAATTTAAACAGCCAATGATTTAAACAGCTCTTTCAACAATGAACTTTTCAGCTGATCATTTGTTATGGGTTCAATGCGAGGCTGGTTGTTCTCGTTGGTATCACTATGTTTGTGTTGGACTCACCAAGCTCAAAGCAGTCAGTTTTAAAGCGAAAACTTTTTTTCAAAGACTTTGGAAAGCTTCAAAGTTTTAAACTATTTTTCAAGACTCTTTTTAAAGACAGTACTCTTCAAAGTTTCAGACAAAAATCGGCACCTACGCCTGCTATCGTTGCAATTCGGCTATCGAATGTTGATTTATTTTTCTTCCAAAAAACTACCGTACTCTATAAGAGGTTTGGGTGCTTTGTGCTTGCTAGCACACCGCTTCTGGTGCACTGGCTTTTTTTGTGAGATCATTGCTAAAATGCACCAGAAAGCGGTGTGTTTATAGAGCAGAAAAGTACAAGAAGTACTCTACCGTAATCCCTAAAAGCTTTAACCCTAATTAAGATCATGTTATTGTCAAATTTATCATTCTGTCTAATTTTTATTCGAGAAATTCCCTGTACAAAAGCCTCATAATAAACTGAAATTGTTTTGATGATGATGATGAAATTTTGTTTTTTATGAGAGTGGGGACAAATGCGACCTTTTTTTTGCGCACCCGGACATTTGCGCACCTTTTTTTCCGCACCTTGCCCATTAGCGCACCTTTTTTCGCGTTTTAAAAAAGCTCTAAAAGCTAATATTAACCAATTTCTATTCCAAAAGTTGTTTTTCTAGGTAATTTGAGGGTATCGAATCTAAATTTTGACATAACAGAGCGTGTGAAACAAATTTGAAAGACCAATTTGAAAGACAAAACGGCTAGGTCAAATTACAGAAAATTGTTGATTTTTCTCTTTGTATAACTCCGTCCGTTCGCTTCCACAAGCTCTGATATACCAAAATTTCGATTCTACGCCCTAAAATTACCTAGAAAAACCACTTTTGGAATAGAAATTGGTTAATATTAGCTTTTTAGAGCTTTTTTAAAACGCGAAAAAAGGTGCGCTAATGGGCTAAGTGCGGAAAAAAAGGTGCGCAAATGTCCGGGTTCGCAAAAAAAGGTCGCATTTGTCCCACTCCCGTTTTTTATTTATGTCTGTAAAATTTTGTTGTTAGACCTTGATTAGTGGTAATTATTTATATTGTTTTTTGAGAAATTATGAAAATTTTCTTATGTGAATTACTCAAAGCATACTAATTGGGTGGTAAGTTATTGGATTGTTGGTAATTTTTACTGTAAAGACTGTAAAGACTGTAAAGATCGAGTTGGAGTACTGGACACTGTTATCCAGAGTACTAGTACTGCTTAGTGGAATTTTTAGAGTACTCAGAGCACTGTTTCCTGGATTACTTTGAATTTCTGTAAGTCTTTACAGGATCTTCAAGGACGAGAGCTATACTTTGTTGGTAGAATACCCACTTTTGCAGCCAATGCAACGTGATGTTTATAGCTGAGTGGATAAAGCGCTTGACTCTCATTCAATTCAAATTCAAATCCTCTTTGGTTCAATTCCAACAAAGGTCTCTCTCGCCTTTTTTTAATCGAATATCTTTAACGTTTGTTCTCATTTGTGCAATCTATCCGATGCTATTATTTCGTTTTTCTTGACTCCAATGGTTCTCCAAAATAAACAATGTTACAAAAATTCTTGAGAAAGAACGCAGGGTTGAATTCAGACAAGTAACAAACAAGATTTGCATTTAAACTTTAAATAAAAGAAAAGATTCGACGAGTTTTTCTCATTTCCCTTCCTATCACTCCAAATATTCTCTTGCTATCAGCTTTCTTTGAATAGTTTGATTAATGGGTGAGTGTCTTGATTGTTGTTGGCTTTTTTTTTTTTTTTAGACACATTTCCCAATCCCTCGAACCGTGCACCATCTTTGGAAAAACCCTTGGGTACGTGAGTGACCTTTGAGAGTTGGAAAATAGCTTGTTGATTGTTGATACGAGCTTGTTGATTGATTAATCTATGCACTGATTTCATGATGAGTTCGATAGTTTTTTGATGTATGGTTTTTAATTTAAGCGGCCCAAATGGAAAAATCGTGGAAGCCATTCGATCGATCGATCCCTGTGTCGACACCTCTGAATCAACAACTACTTCGGCACATTCTTGTCACTCCGGTAAGAAAATTTATTCTTTAGTTTTGCTACTTTGTTTTGATTTATTGCTTTGTTTGTCGTGAAAGATGAAAATTTGATCCAAATTCGAAAACCGCTGTATTATCTAATTAATTAACTCGACAACTTGCATTTCTTTAGGTGGTCCTACACTTTGGCAAAGATGGCGAAAAAACTGAGGCTAGCGCTGAGCTTCAAGTCAAGTAAATACTTTGTTATTGAAAAATAATCATTACTTTTAGATGTATTGGTGAGCATCGAATCGCTTGGCGTGTTTTGGGCACGGCTCCGAAGCGCTACCTCGTCTTTCCATCCACCGGCTTCTTGGTTCCCAATGAAATTATAAAGGCAATTTACTCTTGTAAATAGCACAATTTAATTCGTTTAGATATCAATCAAAATGTTCGACGTTAACAAGTACAGCAAACGACACAGTTTCCTTGTTCAAGCCTCAAGGGTCAAAGAAACGATCAACAATCGACGGGTATTTTAGCTTGATTATACTGGAACAATGTACTTTAGGTGCTGTGGAAATTGATTGGATTGGCCCCGAAGCGGATGAACGAGTTGCAGAACGTACGCGTATTCACCGGGTCGGTTTTTTAAAAATTTTGTATCATTTACTGTTTGGATAAATACTGACAGCTTATTTTCTCGATTGGCCGGCCACAGCTTGGAAACCTCGCCAACGATAGTCCCCTCGGGCGTGAACGTTGCTGAATCGCCATCTCAATCCACCACCAGCATCGCCACTCCGCATACCAGTGCCATAGGTTTTTATTTAGCAACCTTTATCTAAAGCCAATAATTTTACAATAAAACAAATGATTTTACAATGTTAATTGTTGCTTTAGATCTGCACGAAAAGCCCGGACAAGAGAAGAAAGTTAATGAAGTGCTAAATAGTGAAATCAACTATTGGGTCGACAAAGTTACCAAGGCTATCCGTAAGTGTGCATTGTTTACTTTATAAAGATTAAGGATTAGCCTGAAAGCGTGCGAATACTTAGTTTTTAGATCAGAAAGCGCTCAGCTCGTCTCGACTGTTGAAATTGGTTAATGAGATGAAGATGCTTGAGGTGAGCACTTAATTTGACTTACAGTTCCACGTCACGCACTAGAAATATAATTTTCTCCAATGTTTAGGTGGAATTGGATCGTCTGCACTCGACGGTCATCCATTTGGGCGCTCGAATCACCACATTGAGTGAACAGGGTGAGGCAAGTTTTCAGCTCTCATAGTTAAATTTTGCCACTTATTGAATTGATGTTTACTTTAGACATTTAACTACGGAAGCTTATAATGGTTTCATCATTTATTTACGTACTTTAGGGAATGGAGGGCTTACGAGAACCTTATATTGAAACTAACAAATGAACGCCTCAAATAGATGTGAACAAGACTTTTACCGAGAATTTACTTGTCTTTTTGCTATTCTTAACTGCAGTCATTTGATAAAACTTTGATCTTAAGGAAAATGTATTCTTTTGTTTGCGACCCACGAATACCTTTAATTCGTTCAAGTGTTCCGCTAAAGTTCTTCCACGTTCTCCACATTTTATTTGGGACTGGGTGTTCCACTTGAAGCCTATTGCACTTGTAGTTAGAGTGCTACGAGAAAGCTTTATCCACAAGAATTTTGCCAGCGTGAAGGTCCCAAAAGAAGTTTCTTTCCTTTGACCTTTGAAGTATTTCACTAATCGGCTGAATATCTCGTTTTGTAGTTTCTTACTGTAAGAAAAAAATTTCTTTATGACAAAATTTCTCTTGACCCAGCTAGCTTGATTTGACGCTCAAATATTGTGGCGTATTCCTAAATACTGGGCCATTCATGCACTCTACTTAATGCGATAGGCTTTCTCGCCTAAACATTGGAGTCTTGCCAAAGGTCCCATCGCGAACCTATTAGCTATGCCCTTTTGAAAATGAAATTGGGAAATGCACTATTGCCATGGCTATTTCGTTGTTGCCTTTTCATTGTTTTTCGCATAGAGTTTTATTTTTCAACTAAAAATCTTCAATTTTAGAATGGCTGACGGTATTCCGACTTTTAAACTTGTACTTGTTGGTAAGTTGATTTAAAGTTTTCCACGAATAGCTAGCTAATTCGAACATTAAGTTAGTAGGGCACATTGTCTTGTTCCTTTATGTATTAACTTTTTAGGTGACGGTGGAACTGGCAAGACGACGTTCGTCAAGCGACATTTAACGGGAGAATTTGAGAAGAAATATGTGGCCACTTTGGGAGTCGAAGTGCATCCGCTGCTTTTCCACACAAACCGAGGACAAATTCGATTCAACGTCTGGGACACTGCTGGACAGGAGAAATTCGGTGGACTTCGCGATGGCTACTACATTCAAGGTACCATTTTCTACCTTAATCTTTGGATTAAGAATTAATAAAGTAAAATAGTTGCTTCCAATGCATAAACACAATTTAATTCTTGTCTTTTTAGGTCAATGCGCCATAGTGTTCTTTGACGTCACTGCTCGTGTCACCTACAAGAATGTTCCAAATTGGCATCGGGATCTTGGTAATTTTTCGTAAACATTTTTCAAATTGTTAACAAATTCATGTTAATTGTTGATAATTTTAGTTCGAGTGTGCGAAAACATTCCAATTGTGCTCTGTGGAAACAAAGTCGATGTGAAGGACCGAAAAGTTCGTTGTTTAGACCATATAAGCTTTTTAAAATTATTCGTTGTTGTTTCTTTTGGCATAAATTTTATAATTTTAGGTCAAAGCCAAGACTATCACTTTCCACCGAAAGAAGAATCTTCAATATTACGACGTTTCGGCCAAATCAAACTACAACTTCGAGAAGCCCTTCCTATGGTTGGCCAGAAAGCTGCTTGGTGATCCTTACCTTGAGTTCGTGGCCATGCCTGCATTGGCCCCACCAGAGGTAAGAAATTTTTTTAGTGCTCAAGGGATAAAAGTTTTGCTAAATGTAAATTACACTTATTGTTTTAGGTACACATGGACCCTGCTATGGTTAAGCAATACGAAGATGATCTCAAGGAGGCCGCCGACGCAGGTGAGCTATTTATCATCTGTTTAGTTGATTTCAAAAAATTAATTTCATTAATATTTTGCTTTAGACCTGCCGGATGACGACGACGATCTTTAAATTATTAAATTGAAACGTGCTACTTTAATTCTTTCATGTTTATTGATATTGCAATTTTAAAATATACCTACGTGTATTGAGAATGATCCGGTTGAATAAAACTTTATTTTGAATGACTTTGATCGTGAAAAGTATGTGCACTTCAAGCTATCTACAGAACATTTGAGAAAACAAAACTTACTTTTATTGTAAAAATTTAAAGAACTGTTTTAAGGGCTTAATGTCCGTCGATGTATTGGTTGATTCAATACATTTGTATCGGTTGAAGCCGATTTGGGCTCATGGGTTAGTTTTTACACTTTAATAGCTAATAGTCAGTGGCTAAGTCAAAGTTAGTAACAACTCTTTAGATATGTTGGGCCATTTTTCCTGCTTTACGCACTCTGGATTGGTGTTTTCATACAATATTTTGGATTCGAAGAGTACAATGAGCTATTTTATATCGGGATTGGTGTTACAGCCGTTTTACAGGTTAAAGAGCTTTTCCATTGCTTGAACTGATTTTTTTAGGCCTTAGCGATTCTCTTTTGTCAATGGATTGTATCGATAAAATGCTTGATGACTTGTTCTGCGGTAGGACTTTGAAATGGAAATGGATTAATGTGTCGATTAGGCTGTGAATGTTGAGCATGCCGAGTATGCCCAAGTTGTTCCAACGCAAAACAATGGCCACCCCGAGCTTGTTCCACTACAACGAAAGAAGGTTCTTGTTTTTGGTGTGAAAATTTTTAAATTTACAACTTTAGTTCATGGGCATTAAAAAGTTGTGGTTTGAATTCCAAAAGGTGCAGTACATGTTTGACGAAGAAGAGCGAAAGTTTCGAACAATCGAGTTCGATTCGAAGCGGCCATTAAAGTATTTTTGATTTGTGCTCTGTTAATGAGAAATTTTAGGTTTTATCAAAAGGCGGGCGGATTTCAATCCGAAGATGAACTATCCGAAACGAGATTCAATTTGGGGGACAATAGGTATCAAAGTGTATCAGAAACGCCATAATCAGAAACTTTTCAGAATGGAAATGTTTGTACCACAATTTTGGGATCAATTCAAAGAAAGAGCTACAGCCCCGTTCTTCGTTTTTCAGGTGAAATTCAACTTGAAACTATCAACGTTTATCCTTATTGTTTAGGTTTTCTGTGTCGGGTTATGGTGTTTGGAAGACATGTGGTACTATTCACTCTTCACACTCCTAATGCTTATGACTTTTGAAGCATCTCTTGTAAAACAACAAATGCGAAACATGTCCGAAATCAGAAACATGGGAAACAAATCTTACTTGATATACGTAAGAGTATTAAAAAAATTTTCTCATAATCATTTGAATTAAGGCTTATCGTTTTAATCGATGGAATCGTATTCGAACGGAAGAACTTGTACCAGGCGACATCGTTTCAATAAGTACGCTTTGTAATTAGAGCCGTTTAGAAATAGTTTATTTAGCCCGTGGAGCTGATGACCAAACTGTGCCTTGTGATGTGCTATTGCTTCGAGGATCTTGTATTGTCGATGAAAGTTTGTTGACTGGGGAAAGTGTACCGCAAATGAAGGTAATGGCCATTTTGTGTTTTATTTATAACCGTACCAGGAATCAATTGAAAACGGTGAAGCTCACCGCCACCTGGACATTGATGTCGACAGTCGATTACATTTGATCAATGGCGGAACCAAGATCGTTCAAGTCTCTCCTCCCGGTAACTCGTATAAAAAATTTAAATAGTTAATTTTTTTCAGCTAAACAAGAGTCTGGCATGAAAACTCCTGATAATGGATGTGTATGTTATGTGTTGCGCACTGGATTCCATACAAATCAAGGCCGTCTTCTTAGAACCATTATGTGAGAATATTACTTTAACAAAATTAGCGCTTTATTTTAGGTTTGGCGTTAGACGAGTGACAGCAAACAACTATGAAACTTTCTGCTTCATCTTGTTCCTTTTGATTTTCGCGATTGCCGCTTCTTCGTATTTATGGGTTGTTGGTGAGTGAGTTCAAATAGATTTTGATCTCAAAGCATTTTAGGTAGTGCCGACGAGCGTCGTAACAAATACAAGCTTTTTCTCGAGTGCACACTGATTTTGACATCAGTCATTCCACCCGAATTGCCGATCGAGTTGTCACTTGCCGTGAACACTTCGTTGATGGCTCTTCAAAAATTTGGTTAACCCTGCAAAAATTTTTTTTACTCAAGAAGTTTAGGAGTTTTTTGTACGGAGCCTTTCCGAATTCCATTTGCTGGTAAAATTGATGTTTGCTGCTTCGATAAGACTGGAACCTTGACGACAGACAATTTGATAGTTGAAGGAGTTGTCACCAGGTAATTTTAAATTGAATCTAATATCATGAATTCATATTTTAGCCAAGACAAAGAAAATGGACTTGCTCGTACGGCCGTCGATGCGCAGGAAAACTCTATACAAGTGATTTTTACGGTCAAAGCTTTAATTTCCATTTTAGGTGCTAGCTTGTTGCCACAGCTTAGCTCGTTACGAGGAAGAGCTAGTCGGTGATCCATTAGAAAAAGCTTGTTTGTCATGGGTTGATTGGACTCTAACAAAAGGTATGCAAATCAAAGCAATCGTGAGTAGTAAAATTTAGGTGATACGGTTGTTCCAAGAAAGGCCAAAATGCACAGTTTAAAGATTCACCGACGCTTTTATTTCTCCTCTGCCCTGAAAAGGATGACGGTGAGCTTAATCAATTAGCGTCCTCGAATTAAATCATCTAGGTTGTTGCTGGGTATCAAAAACCAGGCTTTGCCGAGGCGCATTATTTGGCGTGTGTTAAAGGAGCTCCCGAGACTCTTCGCGATATGGTATTTTTGATTTAATTGATTTGGAGTCCAGTTAATCTAGTTCTCCGATCGTCCATCTGACTACGATAAGCTCTACGAGCGTTTGGCTCTTCAAGGAGCTCGCGTTTTGGCTCTGGGCGTTCGTGAATTGGGCCCACTCACAACCCAACAAGTATTTTGATTAGAAAAGGCAAATAATGTTTTTTTTTAGATTCGTGATGCGAACCGTGAGCAGTTTGAACAAGAGCTAAATTTTGCTGGTTTTGTGGTTATTTCATGCCCATTAAAACCTGACACAAAATTGATGATCAAGGAAATAATTGAAAGCTCCCATCAAGTAGGCATTTTATTTTGTACTCTAAATATGAATTTAGGTTGCCATGATCACTGGTGATAATCCTTTGACGGCGTGTCATGTTGCGCAAACACTGCGATTTACGAAGAAAAAGGTTTATTTTAAGGCGAATGTCCGCATAAACCTCCTAACTTTAGGGTCGTGTGTTGATACTTGATGAACCACAAGGAGAAGAACAAGAATGGAGCTTTGTTGCGATTGATAGCGATGAGGAAAATACCCCCGGCAGAACACGAGTTTCCGTAAAACAAGTTTCGGAGTTCAAAACAAAAGAATGGAAAGAATTCATAACTCTTCATGATTTTTGTCTCACGGGCGTTGTAAGTCTGAAATTCGTGAGCAAATATTATCAATCTTTTAGGGTTGGAATTATTTGGTCGAGCAACATCCGACACTTCTCCCGCGCCTTTTGGTTTACATAAAAATATTCTCCCGAATGGCTCCTAAACAAAAGGTTTGTGATGATATGTTCCTAAAGCAAAGGAAATATACATATTTTGTTTTAGGAACATATCATAAACGAATTCAAACGGCTCGGGAAGATAACATTGATGTGCGGTGATGGAACAAATGATGTTGGAGCTTTGAAACACGCGGATGTCGGTCGGTATACAACTGCTTGCATGTGGAGAATCTTTTTAGGTGTTGCTTTGCTATCTCATCCGTTCGATGCCATCAAGGCAGAAAAGAAAGAACAAGAAGAACGTGAGCGTAAAGAAAAGGAACAAGAAGAAAAGGTAGCCAATTCCATAGCACCAGCACCTTCAAAAAGAGCAGAGTTGATCAAACAGCAGCAACAACGGGCCAAGTTAGTTTAATCAAATGCACTCGAATTCGAGTTTTAGACAAACTCATCCCAGTGTTACAACAGCACAGAAAAAGTTGGAGACTATGATGAAAGAACTTGAAGAGGAAGAAAAGGCTCAGGTTTTTGAAACCCGAAATTTAACCCGATATATGTTTAGGTGGTGCGTCTTGGTGATGCCAGTATTGCTGCTCCTTTTACGAGTAAATATACTTCGATTCAAAGCAGTACGTTCTTTTTAATTTTACCGTCAAAAGCTAATTTAGTTTGTCATGTTATCAAACAAGGCCGTTGTACTTTGGTGACGACTCTGCAAATGTTCAAAATCCTTGCCTTGAATGCTCTCATCTCTGCTTATTCTCTTTCGGTTTTGTATCTTGACGGTGTCAAGTTCAGGTACATTGGTTTATGATTGTTTTTTTACAAAATCTATGTTTCAGTGATACACAAGCAACAATTCAGGGATTATTACTTGCCGCATGCTTTTTGTTTGTCTCTAGAAGCAAGGTAAGGAGGAGATAGAATAAATTAGAGTGAACTGTCATCTTTAGCCTTTACGTACTCTTTCTCGACAGCGACCACTTTCAAATATCTTCAATGCCTACACGCTATTGACGGTTACTAGCCAATTTGCTCTTCACTTCTCTGTGTTGATATACATTGTTGGATTGGCACATGAAGTGGAACCGAGGTCTGTCTTAAACACTGTTGCAAATTTTATTCTTTTCGAACTTTAGAAAGGAAAAGATCGATCTCGAGGCAACTTTCTCACCCAATATACTTAATTCTACGGTCTATGTTATTTCAATGGCGCTTCAAGTGTGCACTTTCGCCGTCAACTATCGCGTACGTGCTTGGAAATAAGAATTTCTAATTTTTTCACACTTTAGGGGCGGCCGTTTATGGAAAGCTTGTTCGAGAACAAAGCGATGCTCTACTCGATTATGTTCTCAGGCGGCGCAGTCATGGCCTTAGCCTTCGGCGCCTCTGATGACATGGTCACGCAATTTGAACTCGTAAAGCTTCCACTTCACGTAAGTCTCTTTTTGCTTTAGCTTTTCAAACATAAACTTTTAGCTCCGCGATCAACTCGTGCTATGTGTGCTAAGTGATCTCATAGGCTGTTTTCTAATTGATCGTACTCTAAATTATTTCCTTGGCGATATGTTTTAAGTAATACCTTTTGATACCCTATTTTGACTTCCTAAATTGTGATACATTTGTGAATGGCATAAATATGTTCGTTTAGCTCTTTCTAGTATTTATTTACCTACCTAATTTATTTTTTTGTTAGTATTGAGAATAAAATGTCAATCTAATTTTTGGTTTTTCTGGATGTAAGTCGTGTTTTTACCTTTCGTTGATATAAATTGTGGCTTATTGGAAAAAATGAACAGCATACGACATTTGAAGTGTATTTGAGTTTTTTTGTTTTCGGCTAGAAGGTGTTTTTTAAAGTAGTAAGCACGCCATTTCGAAAGTGTTACGTATTTCTTAATGCAATTCAGAAAATGGCAGAGGAGGAGTCTCTAGAACAACTTAGTGAGCGAACCTTTAGAACCTCGGCCATTCAGGTAACTCTTGTAAAATGGTTTATCTCTATCAAATTTGTGCCACATCATTGATTAGTATTAACTTTTAGCTACTCTGTGAATCGCTGCCCGAATACAATGTGCGACATACGATAAAGTAGAGAATCTTTGTTTTGACCAATCTAAAGTAATCTTAGGAAGGGGATTTCTGAGCTATCCCCACCCGCAGAGAATTTTTGGGATAAACTACATGACGAGCTTTTCTCGTTGTGCCCGGCAACCACTTTTCTCAAGTAAGGTATTTTTGTCCTTTATAAATGAGCATGATTTAGACCCGTTCTCAACTCGTCGGGGAAAGTTGAAGAAATTGTCGAATGTCGGCGTTGTGGCGATGAACTAGCCTCGAGCAGTACAAATATGTCGTTGCAGCGGTAGCCCTTTGAACATTAACCAATTTGAACAAAGTTTAGGATTCCATTCCTGGGAAGCACAACCATCAAGGGGTCATCGAGTAACGTCCCTTTCTTTCCTGGTATGTAAAAAAATCTTAATGCATCCTTTTACTTTTAGGTGGCTTTGACGAAGAACTTTCTCGTCTTTGGACTCTCACTGCGACAACACTTTCTTCAGTAGATGAAGAGCAATATTTAAACTTTGAAAGTAGATTTTGTCAAGCTAATCATAAGGCAATGTCTGTAATTATAGATTTGCTACATCATGTTCCCGGTTTCGAACATGATACTTATTTGGGCTCAAAAACCGAGACAACTGAGACGAATGTAAAAAAGGTTGGCTTACAAAAAAAGGAACTTACTGGTGTGTTTTAGCCGCCTGAAATCAATTTGGAATCGGTAGACATTTTCGATCTACTGGACTACGTTGGTGGAGCTGCTCCGATATTCACGCCTCCAAGCAAAGAAGAAACTACAGTTGCGGTGAAAGTGCCGACACAAACGACTGACGCGACTCAAGAAACATCAGAAGACATTGATTCATTATTAGAGGTTTTAAGGCCAGCTATCAAGAATACAAATGTTTAGAACCAATTAAAAGAACGTCAAACGATTGTTGGACCAAAAGACTCGAAAGAATTTCACTATGCGCGTAGGATTGACACAAGTGCCGATATTCCGGAATACAAGGAGATATTTCCACACATGGCTAAGCAGGTAATAGTCAAAATCCTAAAAAATCTATTTTCTCAAGTTTAGTATCCTTTTGCGCTGGATCCATTTCAACAAGGTTAGCAAAAGGAATTGTGATCTTCAAAATAATTTTTAGCGGCTGTTTGTAGCATGGAACGAGGGGAAAGTGTTTTTGTTGCAGCACACACATCGGCCGGTTTGTGGGCTTATTTACTTATTTACACCAAATTTATTTAGGTAAAACTGTCGTCGCTGAATATGCCATTTCTCTTTGTAAACTACACAAAACAAGGTAGCAGTAATGCATAGTCAGAGCCAATAAATCATTTTAGAGCCATATATACTTCTCCTATCAAGGCTCTTTCGAATCAGAAGTTTCGAGATTTCAAGGCGTGAAGTTTCTAGAATATCTACATCAATGACTGGGTTTAGTTGATTTTCGAGGAAGTTGGCCTCATCACTGGAGACATTCAACTATTTCCAGAAGCTTTTTGCTTGATCATGACTACGGAAATTCTCAGGTATGGTGCCATTTTTTGAAAGCTTGCAAGAGGTGCTTAAAGGTCGATGTTATACAATGGATCGGAAATCATTCGAGAACTTGAATGGGTTATTTTTGATGAGGTGCACTACATAAACGACGCCGAACGAGGGCATGTTTGGGAAGAGGTTAAAATTTTCAATTGCTGGCCACCATATTCAATATGTTCAGGTACTTATCATGTTGCCGGCGCATGTTAAAATCGTTATGCTTTCTGCTACAGTACCAAATGCTGCCGAGTTCGCTGATTGGGTTGGGTAAGTTGTTACGACTATTATTTGTGCAATATGTTTATTTCAGGAGAATTAAGAATCGTCGCATTGATGTCGTTTATACCGCGAAAAGACCAGTGCCACTTGAACATCACCTTTATACAGGACAGGTTATTTATACAAAGATGTAGTTTTTCATCATAGTTTTTAGGACGGAAAAACGAGACACAATATGTTCTTGGTGGTCGATAAAGAAGGACAATTTCAAAAGGGAAGCTATGCGAAAGCGAGAGAATCAAAGGTTGTTTTCATAGACTGACATTGTTTACTTGATTTTACAGGAGTTCAAGAAGACTGGACAAAACGCCGCAAGAGGCGGAAAGAATCCCGGCTTTCAACCAGGCAACAATCGCAATGTATACTCACAAAAATTTCTATTCATGTTCTATCTAGGATCAAAATGTGTACATCAATCTCGTTGAGCATTTACGAAGCAAAGATCAGTTGCCAGCAGTTTGCTTTGTGTTTTCTAGAAGAAGGTCAGAGACCAAAGCTAATTTATGATTTAATTTAGTGGTTTTAGGTGTGATGATAATGCACAACTCCTACTGTCAGCTGATTTAACGACGGCGCTCGAAAAGAATCACATAAAACACTTTTTCTCACAGTGTATCCAACGACTCAAGGGGACTGATAAAGAACTTCCACAAGTACGTATTTGAGTCAGAATTACTAGTTTGAACTTTCCCATCTTTAAGGTTATGTTCCTTAAAGAACTTTGTACTCGGGGCGTTGGGGTTCATCACTCAGGAATCTTGCCAATTTTGAAAGAAGTCGTCGAGCTTCTTTTCCAAAAAGGATATGTGAAGGTGGCCTTTGAAAGTTAAATCAATAACAAATATTCAGGTATTGTTTGCTACCGAAACTTTTGCAATGGGGGTCAATATGCCTGCAAGATCGGTTGTTTTCGATTCGCTACAAAAGCATGATGGTACAGAGCTTCGTTTACTGACTGCTGGAGAATATGTGCAAGTGAGTTGTGTACTGAATGTGATAAAATGTGCTCAAAAGTCTGTCGAAAGAGTTTACTGAATCATTTTTAGATGGCCGGTCGTGCTGGAAGACGCGGTTTGACTTCCAGTTTTTATGGATTGAGAGCTTTTTTTAGGGTTGGATGCAACAGGCAATGTGGTTGTTTTACAGAAAGGGCAATGCGTTATGGATTTCGAGGATATTCACAAAGTCATCTTGGTAACGCTATTCAGCTTATTCTTAATTTCTTTCATTCAGGGTAAACAAGCTAATCTTGAATCGAAATTCCGAGTCACTTACACAATGCTTCTCAATTTATTGCGAGTTGAACAGCTCAAGTATTTTTTGTGAATATTTCTTTTATATTTTTGATACAGGATTGAAGATATGTTACAAAGAAGTTATGTCGAAAGTGGGTCGCTGCGAGGGGCTCTTAAATTGAAACAAACGCTTGAATTAGTGAGTTTCAAAGCAAATCGGAGCTAGTAATAGTTTTTAGCAAAGGCAACTTTTGGAAGCCATGCATCCGCCAACTTGTACTGTTTGTTTCCCGGAATTGGGCGATATGGGTTTGCAAAGCTACATCGATCTTCTGATCACCTACATAGAGAGGTAAAAGTGCGTGCAAACTTTTCGTTTAGTTGCTGTTTTAGACAAAATAGCTTATGGAACGTTCTTTATACCGAAGACGCTGTCAACAAACTACTCATACCTGGGCGAATTGTGATTGTACATTTGCCGTGTTTTGCGGAGCCACGGGCGGCAATTTTGTTATCGGTAGTTCTTTTAACTGAAAATTAAATAATCTGCTATTAAGGAGAAGGCAAATATGTTGAAAGTGGTACTCCCCGTCGCGAAAAATCTACCTGATGATGCAAAATGTGATCAGGTTTCTTGGATCGAATGTTCATGTGAAGTTGTACATTTCATTTTAGCAACAAGCTTTTGGAAACAGGATCAGAAGCTTTGTCACTCATGGAATTGATGGCCATTTGAAATGGAATTTTGACGCATCGCAGATGATCATGTAATCGTTTTAACTACTTGTATTATTGTACAAGAAAAGATTTTAGGTCTTATAATATCGCTATCGATTCGCTGGTTGCAATCACACGGCAAACAATAAAGAAAATGAATGCTGCCGATCTATTGAATGAAGCATTGCGTTACGCACAACCGAGATTCAGGTACATACTTGGATATCCGCTAAAAGTTGAAGCTTTAGGAACAATAAACTTTCTGAAGATACCGAGAAAGTGCTAACAACATTTGCAAAAATTGACGAGACGCTGTCGAACGAGGATTTACTGTTGGCTGGAAAAGATTTTAAGGTAAGGCAAATGCTGGTTCTTTGAGAACTCTGATAACTTTCAGATCACCAGGTTGGAGAATCATGAAGAAGTGAGTCGGTGGCTCTCCCTCCGGGAACATCTGTTAGAAGCCACATCGCGAAACTCGGCTATTCATTGTGTTCATATCGAATCGCACGTAACTTTTGATTTAATCATTCCACAATACAAACCCTTTAGTTGGGTTTTGTTTTGGAACGACTATATTTGGTGGCGTTAATTCGAGATTTGGAAGCAAAGTTGGCGCCAGACAGTTTGGCTTTGTCAAAGGAATATCATGACCGTTTGAAGGTTGATTAACTGTGTTTTTCACTTTGTTACCCTCATTTAGATGCTGAAAACACTCGGTTATGTGGATGAGCACGATTTAGTGACGTTTAAGGGACGGGTCGCTTGTGAAATTCATCATCAGGTAAGATAGGATCAGGATTAACCAATCTTATTTGTTTTTAGGAGCTTTTGGTTACCGAACTTGTTTTAGATGGTAAGCTCCATAAACGAAAGCCCGCGGAGGTTGGTATCACTTATGATTCAATCACTTATGAGTTTTAGGTTGCGGCTTTACTATCAACAACGACGTGCCAATTTAAATCGCAAGAAGAAATCCGATTCACACCAAATTCAATATTCGATCAAGTATTTGCTTTAATTGAAACCGATAACTTTTTATGTTTAGTTGTATCAAGATGTCTTTTCGACCGAACAGCGAATTAAGAACATAGCAAGAGAGAACAAGATTCAATTATTTGAGGTTCTCTGACGGGAAAATTGGGTATTTAAAATTTTTGACTTACAGATAGGAGATGAGATACGATTTGACCTTATGGAAGTCGTTTACCTTTGGGCACAAGGGGAGGTTTGTGGACTTGATCGACAATCAAATATGTTTTTAGAGTTTTTCCACGATCATGCAGAAAACGGATTGTCAAGAGGGAATCATTGTTCGTTGTATTCAACGATTGGGAGAGGTAGAAAATTTATCCCATTTGTTTGGAAATATTTTGTTTAGGTGTGTAAAGATGTGAGAAACGCGGCCAGAATTGTTGGCGATCCGGCAC
This sequence comes from Mesorhabditis belari, assembly GCA_958450365.1. Taxonomy (NCBI): domain Eukaryota; kingdom Metazoa; phylum Nematoda; class Chromadorea; order Rhabditida; family Rhabditidae; genus Mesorhabditis; species Mesorhabditis belari. Next base: position 2,335,430 of record CAUEEP010000732.1, read on the forward strand.
TATTCGAAAAAATGGAACAGGTTTTACTGACTTTTGAAGTTTATTCTAATTTTTTTACAGGTTTCTTCGGCAATCAAACGAGATATCGTCTTTGCCGCTTCCCTTTATACCTCCGTTTAAACGACTTACTTTTTTACGATTTCCTCTTTATACTTAACTTTTCGTTTGTGATATCTGATATTTAGTCTTGCAACTTTGTATTTTGTATGGGTATAATAAAATATAATAAAAGTGTGCATAAAAGGGATTAATAGAGCTGCATCGGGATTTCGGCAATCGGGAGACACAACACAGGATAGACAGACTACGCAATGTGACCTCTTGAAAACGGTGAAAAACTGTGGTTGTCCTGCGAAAAGAATTCCTCCTTTCACATGGGTGATTGAAGTGTAGCTCGCCAGACCGGTTGTTCTCTTGGCAATTTTGAAAGTCTTTTTAATTGTTAAGAAATTCAATCATCCTAATGAATCTACTTTCAGAAACTCACCAGTATGCTGTTAACCAACAATCAATTCATCTCCGAGTTGGGGAAATTATTTATGACCTCGAGGATGGAGGGACAATCACAGAGCATTCGAATCACCATTAAACCGTATGATGGCCGAAAAAAGCCGGTCCCTAAAAATGGCGACTTTGGCGATATGAACCAAGTGATTTTCCGCGCACGCGTCGGGTCGAAGAAGATCAGCACGGCGATCAATCAGAAAGAAGTGAACAACTTTCATGCACAGTATGCGGCTTGTCTTGCAAGGAATATGGATGGATTGCAAAAGGCAAAGAAACAGGAGACAAATAAGCCGTTGCGATAGATCCTCTTAAAATTAAGTTTTAATTAGTCGTACTACTTTTTGATTTTGTAAGCGAAAAGCTGAATGTTTCGGAGAAATCTGGCTTAATTAAATTTCGGGAAAAGAATTTCCCGAAATTTAATAAAGCAAGACCATCCCATTGGGATTCTAAACTGTGGTCTTTTTGGAATTTATCTATTTATTAATTTATTATAAAACTTCGAATATTTAGCTAATGAATTGAATACTCTTTTTAGTTGAAAATCTACTATTTAATGATGGAAAGTGTTTCTTTAATTATTGTTTATTTGTCATTCGTTCTTTTGCGTTTTTCCCTTCACAGATCTTTCGTGGTATTTTCTCCTGTAATTTATCGATTTTTGATGAAAGTATAAATTTGTAGGTAATCTTTGCCGGATGGACTTTGAGCGGCTGTTGAATCATGCCAAGAAGAACACGGAGAAAACGAATCGGGAGATGGCGTTGACGAAAAATGAGCTCTCCGAGAAGAAAGCCAGAGATTTGCAGCGAATACAAGAGGTTCGTCATTTTGTGCTCGCTAACTTTGAGTGGAGGAAATTTGGAGGAAAACAGACTGAGATTCAGTTAGAAACAGAAATAAGCCAGTCTTACTATTATATTTCTGATGAAAGAGTTGTTTGAGATAAAGTGGGAGTGTAATACAAGAAGGTCTAGGCTTATTTTTTTCAAGACAACTTGCAACTTGTTAATTATCATTTGTTCTTTAGGAAATTGCCCGGAAGAAGCACGAGCAACGACGCAAACAACAAGAGGCCGAGAAAGCTCAACAAAGGAAGCTGGAAGAGGCGAAGAAGCAGGTAAAATTGGATTCTATTTGCTATCTCTAAGCTTTGTTTTAGTATCAAATCCCGAAAATGAAGAAACCCCAGGAATCTGCAGTGAGCAAGGATCAAATCTTGGCATTCAAGGCTAAAAAGGGTATGTGTTACTAGTTGGATAGCTTGGGATTCATTGGTGGCTTTAGAAGAGGAAAGAATCAAGACCGAAAAGCTCCGTTTGAAAGAAAAGGAGAAATTGGCGGAACTTCGACTAGAAGCAAATGGAGGACGGGTAAATCTTTTGTAAAGATTATTGAGTTAGATAATATTTGTGAAATTTTAGGCCAACAAGAAGATTGCGCGCCATTTTGGAATCGACGCAATTAACATGCAGATTCGCTATGGGAAAGATCACGAACATATCGAGTTGTTGCAGAAAAGAAAAAGCAAAGAACAGGTGGGGTTTGAAATTAAAGGAATTGATGCGATTAGTTGTGTAATTAATCTTGAATAATTGAGCTGAAGTTCAATATTCCGATATTTAGGAGGAACAAGATGTGCTTGCTGAAAGTCTTCGTGGCGGTGTATTCAAGGCTTTACAACAAAGGAAAAAGGTTAAATGAGCTCTCTGAATGATTTTTACAATACTTTAGGTGGAGGCAACTTCCACAAAAAATCTGCCTACTGGAAACCGACCTGTTGGAACAAGCAAGGCAAACAGTTTGGCTGGAATGTCGTCGCGTCATTCTAATAAGTTAGTATCAACAAAAGCTTTTATACTGATTGTTGTCTTTAGCAAAGACCGTTTTTCACCACCACGTAATGGGAAGAAAGCTGATTCCGAAAAGAAAGTGGATAAGCCGATTGTTAAACGTCCAGCTCCACCGCCGATGGATTTTAGGTATGAAACGTTTTGTCTTGAAAAACTTGGTGGAGAAGTAAAATAAATCCATCTATGTACATTTTAGTCATTTGATGGCGATTGCTTCTGGAAAAGCGAAAGCTCCCGTCGATGAGAAAGCGCCTTCTACGTCAAAAGCTCCAATGCAAAGCACCAGTGGTAGTTCTTCAGCAAAAACTCACAGCCAAAGTCATAGTGTTCGGCATTCTGAAGAAATAAGGTTTTTCAAATTTTAGTCCGAATTACCTATTTGCTTAGGAAAAGACCTGAGCCTCATATGGAAAAGTCGTCGGACAGAAAACCGACAGAACTTGTGCCGATGAAGAAGCCAAAAATGGACCATGCTGATCGGCGAGAAGAACCAAAGCCAAAAATGAAGCATGCTGATCGACGAGAAGAACCAAAGCCAAAAACTCAGAGCCAGAACCAGAACGGGAGTTTCAAGAAGCCACATCCAAAGGAACCTACAAAAGGCGGTCATCAGAATGGGACGAAACCTTCTGCGTCGGCTTCATCTTCAATGGCACCACCACCGCCAACCCCTCAACCGTCAAATTTCTTTCCTAGCAAACGTTATCTGCCTGGAGATATACGATATCAGGTAGAATTTAAGCTCTAAAAAAATTGAAGCTAAATGTATAAAATGTTGGATTTAGCCAGATCAAGAGCCACGCAAGGCCCCACAGCTCCCAACTTTCAATAGGCTGCCTCAACAACCAAAAATTGGTAAATAATTCCTATCCTTTAAAATCAATCTTTTAAATTAAGAAACCAAGCATCAAAACTCGCATCAACATCCACATCTAAAGAAGACATCAGCAATGCCAATGGAAAAGAAACGCCCTAAAGTTCCAACAGAGTAAGCGCCCTATTAGTTCTTCGGTTGCATACCAAATTTTTGTTTAGATTCGTTGATACTGCAGGGTTATTTGGGGAACCGGAACGTGAACGTCGTCCTGCTCCCTCCAAACAGCGACCAGAGATGCTTAGCCGAAATGATAGGCACAGACTTGAGATGCGACGTCGTCAAGCTGAAAAAGAACGGGAACGACAATATCGTTCTGAGAGTATGAGTTTGTAAGTTTTTTATATTTTACTATTTTAGAATAACAACAATAACCTTACAATTTCTAGGCTTGAAAAAGAACGCATGCGCGATCATGAGCGGCGGCGAACTTCAATGGGCTTTGGACGAGACGAGGTCGATGAGTGGGAAGATGAACTGGATGTGAGTTCGTGTCATTATTACATCTTTGTCAGCTATTTTAATGCAAGTCTCCTGGCTTTTCAAGTTATTTTAAGTTTTTTAAGTTATTTTTAATTTTAAGTTACACATCAAATTATTGCATGTTTAGGATGAGGATGATTATGACTCGGAGATGGACGATTTCATCGACGATTCAGCGATTGATGACGATCGAACGACGAGGAGGGAACTTGAAGAAACAATGAGGTTAATTTTGGTTAAGTTCTCGAAATGAGTCTTCATTTTAGAAGTATCAACAAGAACTACGATAAGAACTTGTGGCGTAAACGGGAACAGATGATCGATGAGCGATCAATGGAGACAAACTTCAAGCAGATTGATCAGGCAAGTTTAGGCTAAATCTTTCGGGCCGTTTTAGAATAGGTTTCAGTAGATGTTATAAGATCGAAGTGAAAAGATTTTCATTTTTTTTTCAGGAGGAACGTCGTTCTCGTCGCATGGGTCTGATGGAGGATGTTCTCGAGGCAAAAAAAGGCAGCAGCATGGCTATTTAAGGACAGGGATAAGGAATATATTTTTCATTTGAGTTTTACATATCCGCTTACTCCTTTCACTCTTTTTATTGCTTTACTCAAAGCCTAAAGTAGGTTAAAATAGGCCAAAGTTGAGCCTTGAAGTATTTCTCAGAAACTTTGAGCCAAAGGAGCTCAATGTGTTTTAGACTTTTCAAAAGCTATTGTGAGATAATTCTTTTCGATATTTGGTTGTTTTTTTTATCTATTCGTCTTTCCTAATTGTGATTAGACATCAACTTTTTCATTGAGTCTACAGGCATAGTCCATCTTTGTGATAATTTGACCTTTAGCCTCTTTTTTAAGCGGGTTCCACGCTTTGGATTGTGAGTGCCCAATTATGATAAAATGTGATGTTAGTTTTCGGAGCAAATCTAATAAATTTATTATATCTAACGTTTTTAGATGCAGAATTGCGCGAGGAAGATATTTCGTAGATAAGATAATTTACCGCATCAACTGTAGAATTCCTTTTTACATCCTCTGTGTTCCGTTTGTAATAACCTTTTTGAAAAAGTGCCAAGTCTGCAAAGAAAGGGGAGAAACGCTAATTTTTGCCGCATTAATTTCGGAAAGCGAAAGAGAAGCGATGAAGGAGAGAAAATGGAATTCGATCGCTTTAATTATCGGCAAAAATGAAGAGAAACTCGACAAGGCGTCTTTTTTGACTATGAGATCCTATAGGTTTATGCCTATTGATAAGTTAAATTCAAATCACTTGCACATTACAGATTCTTAGACAGTTTTCAATACCGCAATCACTTTCAATGCAAAAATTTGACTTTATTGATAAGTTTAAGCCTAAACCAAAGGTAAAGGCAGGAATACGGTAGTCTTCAAAATTGGCACCCTTTAGAAAAACCCATTTTTTAGAGGTCTTGTTTAATGTAGCTTAAATCGAGAATTTTTGATTCTCTAGTCTTTCATTAATTCAATTTTTTGGTTTAATCATCGAAAAGGGTTAAAGATAGAGTTTTTTTTTTCTTTTCCTTCAATTGGTCACCTTTGCACACAAGTTTTACCCTTTTGGCCTTTCCACCAAACACTCGACTTCATCTCTCGAGTGATTGTGCCGTGTGTCTCTCTCTCTGGCTGTCTAAAGGAAACTGTTTCAATTCACGTTTCGATTCACTATTGCTATTCTTTTAATTGAGCTCTGTTTCTTGTTTTGAATTTTTCTTTGTTTTCCAAGAAGCAAAAATTTGTTACACTTTTTTTGTCGATTGTACTTTTGAATTTATATATGTCGTAGCCGATGAAGGATTTCGAGGAAGTCTCAGACTCCTTCGGCTAGCCGATTAAGTCTCAGACTCCTTCGGCTAGCCGATTAAGTCTCAAATTTTTTCGCTAGCGAAACCTTCTTCGGCTGAAATCCTTCATCGGCTACGACATATATAATATCATTGATTTTATTATCAAATGATATGTAAACATTGTATTTGTACTCTGAAATTGTAAACGCACCCTTTCTGGTGCACGAAAGTCGAGAGTTTTTTAAACGACACTTGGAAAATATGCGCGTTTCAATTTTGAGCACACAGAGAAGTGATTATTGGAGTGTACTTTGTGCTCAGAGAAGTGTCTAAACACATCCTTTCTGGTGCATTCAACCAGATGAAAACGGAAGAAAGTCAAGAATTGTGTGCACTAGGAAAGGTGCGTTTACACATTTTGAGCACAAAGTTCATTTTGGAGAGCAGTGGAGATGAGAGCAAAATTGTAAACACGGCTTTTCTGGTGCACTGGAATGTGAGATAACAATTGATAAACGAATCTAGAATAGTACTAGAGTTTCAGTTTTCTTTCCAAAGCAAAGGAAAAGCCCTAATTGTAAATGACAAGTCTTAGAAATTCGTCAACACTTTCTCAATTTCTTCTTTTCAATTTCTCAGCTCATCATCTTTTTTGGCATCACGTGGTCAAAGAATCCTAATAATTTGTGACAAAGCAGAGGCTCAAGGCTCACAAATTTCATCCCTATTCTACCCAGGCTCTCAATTAGCCCGAAAGGGTAAGTAAAAACAATAGGCTGTCACACACAAAACCCATCTTACTTGTAGAAAAAAAAAGGTGAGAGATATAGAGCAAAAGAGATAGCACTTGCACACAAAGAAACAATTGTGGGCAAGAGGAAGAGGAAAAGGGGCAAGAGGGGCTCTCGATGCTCGGCTTCTCGCCTGGGTCCTATAGAAAAGGGGATGAGAGGGCCCACATCGATCCCCCCCCATCACTCCCCACCACTCCCCAGGAGGGTTGCTTGTGTATGTGTGCCTGCTTCTCATCCCCCCCACCGCCGATTCTCCGAACCCTCCCCTCGTAGAGCTATCCCTCTTCCTTTTTACCCTTGGCTCGCGTCTCTCTCTCCCCCTGAAAAGCTCTTCCAGATCTCTAGCCCTCCACATCTCCCCAACCCCCATCCCCCACAACGATTCTAATCGTTTTCTTTTTCTTTTTAAAGTTTTCTAGCTTAGATATAATCGCAGAACTTGATAGGTAATTTTTCGAGAATACTGTATAGTGCAATAAGCTAAATTTGTTATAGTAATTGTTAGCTAAAGCTTTTGATCAAGTCATTGTGAAAGTAATCATTGCTGCCTTTCATGTTTGATAATTTGATTGTTTCAGAAGTTGAAAATATTCTATAGAATCTATACTTTGATTGCTTCAAATAGAATAGAATCTATAGAATATCTATAGAATCTATCAACAGAATCTATCTATAGAATATCTATAGAAACTTATTCAAGTCATTGTTCAGTCATTCAGTCATATTGTTTATTCTTTTCTTCACACCAAATTTGAAAGTTTTCAGTTTGAATGGACTATGGAGAAATAAAAGTTTCAAAATCTAGCTAGCATTAAGACTTTGGAGTAAAAGGGGTAAAAATAAAAGGAGTAAAAGGGGTAAAAGTAAAAGGAGTAAAGGGGTAAAAGTAAAAGGAGTAAAAGGGGTAAAATTTTGTGGAATAAACTATTATTATTTACTAGTATTAACTATTATTATTAACTATTATTAACTATTATTATTTATAAACTATTATTAACTTATTATTTCACCCTAGTGAGCTGTTACTTTGTTGCTGATAGGTCAAATGATCGTACGTTAAATGATCGTATTCAGAAAATGTCTAACTAGACTTTTTTTTAAACTAAACTAAACTTTAGAACTTGAAGAATATGTAAAATAAAGGTGATAAGATTTGCATTAAAGTTCAAGTGCTTTTTAGTAGAGTGTTTTTTAGCTGAATATGATTCATCTAGAGTTTTGTAGGTGATTGGAATTGTCATTTCTGTGCAAAACAAATCACTTTTTCTTTCTAGTCGCTTTATTTTAGCTCTAAGATTTGACTTTTCATGATTAAGCTGAGAATTTAAAAGATTTAAGGGAATATTGGGATTGAAAGTGCAGTTTCAGAAAAAAAATATTATACTGAAGCCGTTTGATGAATGAAAGAAAGGATTATCGACTTGTAAACGTTTATCTAAGCTGCAAGTTCATTAGCCAGTTCTTTAACCAGTTCTTTAACCAGTTTCATTAGCTAGTTCATTGCCCAGTTCTTTAACCAGTTCTTTCGCCAGTTCTTTAACCAGTTCTTTAACCAGTTCTTTAACCAGTTCTTTAGCCAGTTCTTTAACCAGTTCATCAGCCAGTTCTTTAACCAGTTCTTTACCCAGTTCTTTAACCAGTTCTTTAACCAGTTCATCAGCCAGTTCTTTAACCAGTTCTTTAACCAGTTCATTACCCAGTTCTTTAACCAGTTCTTTACCCAGTTCTTTAACCAGTTCTTTACCCAGTTCTTTAACCAGTTCTTTAACCAGTTCTTTAACCAGTCCTTTACCCAGTTCTTTAACCTACTTTAGTTTGATCGTTATCAAAACTTGGATCATTCACTGAACTCTTTCCTTTCAATTCTACGATTCTAAAGCCTTCTTTCGATTCTTAGCCGTTTTCCGTGAACACAAGCGATTCTCTTTCTTGAAAAGGAGAGGCGTGAATTTTTCACACGCAATTCCGCCTCGATAAAACCCATAAACCGTTGTTTGGTTGAAGAAAGATTCGTTTTTTTTAGTTTTTAATTTTAGAAAATTGTGTGATTGTTGGAGGATTTGAATCGTTTACAAGATCTCCACATTACACCAAATCCGATGCCGAACAAACGGTGCACCGATTGCCCCACGAATGCTCGATAGATCACGATAGATTTGAGGGGAGAGAAAAAAAGATCTACGCAAAATGTCAGGTGAGTGGGGGAGGTGGGGGAGGTGATAAATTTATTCTGTACTTTGTTGAATTTCATTTCGATAGGATGATAGGATTTCGCGTACAGTCGCGTAGTCGTTACCGTATTTGTTCGAATAGAAGACCGGGTAAAGAGTATGATCGCGTACTCCTGCGTAGCAGCCCTTTATTAAAATTTCTTTTCTGCATAAAAGCTTTCAATCAAGTGCTATAGAGCTAGAAAATGGCTCAAAAATCTCAAAAATTGAGTCATTTTCCAGCCCTATAGCACTTCATTGAAAGCTTTTATGCAGAAAAGAAATTTTAAAAAGGGCTGCTACGCAGGAGTACGCGATGATACTCTTTACCCGGTCTTCTATTCGAAGAAATACGGTAACTATTTTTAGAGTAGTGATGAGTAATATGAATCCTCAGGGAATCGCTAATATTCCCAACATTTCTTTTAAAACGAGAACTGAAACAAAAACAAAATTTCGTTTGAAATAGTTCGTTTTTCAATTAAATTAAACTTTGAGTGTACTTTGGGATGTAAACGCACTCTTTCTAGAGCATTAAAACTAGTATAGCTGAAGGAAAATGGTGAAGAATACTCTAGTGCCTTAGAGAGACGTTTCTTTAGCTGTTTCGCTTTGAGCAAAAAGTAAATTCGAAAAGTTAGTGATGTTAGTGGTCACAAGAAATCTCTAGAGTCAGAGATTTACCTTGAAAAGAGAGTTTTTCTCAAATTCTAATACTAGACTTCAATTTTTGTTAACGAAAGTCGATTTGAAGAGAAAGGGGATTTCATTCACTAGTAAAACTAGTAATCACAATGAAGAGTACGTTAGAGAGGGTTTCTTTCATTGTTTCACTTTGAGAGAAAGTACATTCGAAAAGTTAGTGATGTTAGCGGTCACAAGAAGTTTCTAGAGCCAGAGATTTACCTTGAAAACAGAGTTTTTCTCAAATTCTAATACTAGACTTCAATTTTTGTTAACGAAAGTCGATTTGTAGAGAAAGGGGATTTCATTCACAGCTGTTGAGGGTCAACTTGGTGAAGGGAAAGAGAGGGAAAAGGAAAAAAAAAGGGATAGAAAAGTCTTGAGGGGGGAACGGCTGAGTGACGAGTGCTGTAACTTTCATTAGAAAATCGAGAAGAAATGGAGAATTTGGTGAAAAGGGAAAAGAGAAAGAGAAAGAGAAAGAGATATAAAGCTAATGATTTTTCTCAAAAAGGAAGAGATCATTGTTAACTATAAGAAAGAGGAAAAGGCTCACGATCCCGAATCCGCTGGGGTTTCGGGAAGGTTCGGAAGTGCAGACAAAAAATTACCGTTTACTTGCCACGCCTGTTTGAAAATGAAGACCAAAATCGGATTCTCCATAGGCGAAAACCCCTTGAGAGCTAAGCTCTACCGCTTGTTTGCCAATGGCATCGTTAAACCGCAGCCCCGGAATTTGAAGCGTCGCGTTTGCGCACAGACAGACAGACAGACAGACAGACAGACAGACAGACAGACAGACAGACAGACAGACAGACAGACAGACAGACAGACAGACAGACAGACAGACAGGCAGACAGACAGGCAGACAGACGGACATCTCTTCTTCTTTAGATATTAAGTGATTTATTCGTTGTGCATTGTTTTTTTGAATTTTTAGAGTTAAAGGTGAAACTGGTAGCTTGTAAACAACTGTAAAAATAAGATAAGTTTTGACAAGAAAAGCTTAGAAGATAAGAAGACACAAGAATTGTTCTAATTCTAAGCGAAATTTATAGAAAATATAGTAAAATGTAAAGCTGGAGGAAAGAATTAAAAAAAAATAAAAACCAATAACCAAAACCAATAACCAAAATAAATAACTAAATAACTTTTTAGTGTTACAAAGTATGATGATGTCGTCGGCGGAGGACGATGAGATGCCGGGTGGAATGAGCGGAATGAGTCAACAGGGCGGAAATCCGACAACATCCGCCAACCCGGCTGATAGTGAACGCACTGATTTGTGGCAAGCTACATTGCAGGTGAGTCGTGAAAAAGAAAGAAGTTAGAAAGAAGTTAGAAAGAAAAAAGAAAAAGAAAAGAAAGAATTGAAAAAGGAATCGAACTATTAGGCTGATCAGAAAGCTTTTTTGATTCAATCATTTTTCAACCAAGCAACTACTATTTTTATATAGTCAAACTTAAAGATCATTTATCTTAAATTAAAAACAGCACAACCTTTTATTTTTGCAAGTTTTGATGAAAGAAATGATTGAGCTTTAAGCTCAAAAACTCAAAAGTTCAAAGTCTAAACTGAAAGTCTTGTAAAGTCTTTCAAAAAAAGCAAATGATATTGATTTTTGTGGGATAAAGCTTGGGATGAAGGTTGGGATGAAGCTAGGGATGAGGCTAGGGATGAGGCTAGGGATGAGGCTAGGGATGAGGCTAGGGATGAAGGTTGGGATGAAGCTTGGGATGAGGCTAGGGATGAAGCTTGGGATGAAGGTTGGGATGAAGGTTGGGATGAAGCTAGGGATGAGAGCTTGGGATGAGGCTAAGGATGAAGCTTGGGATGAAATGAGATGAAGCTTCTCCAAGTATTTTTGTAGAAAAATCTTATAGAAGAAATATAAGAAGCACAAAGTTCTGCCAAGAGGAAATGTTCTAAGAAAACAAGTAAGCGAACGAGTAAGCGAACAAGTAAGCGAACAAATAAGATTGTAAGAATTATAAAGCTAAAGCTAAGCCAATGAAAGTCATGAATGCTAAGCCAAGGAAAGCTGGGAAATGAAGTGCAAAAGTGTAACTGAAAGAGTTTAAAGACGATTGAGAAATGGGGATAGAAGGGGCTGACATTCGAGACGACATGGATAGGTGGATAGGTGGATAGGTGAGAGGGTCCATCCCCACCTCAGCTCTATCCATCCAACCGCCATGGAATGGGTGCAACCCAATCTCCACTTGTTCTCCCCGCCGCAGCACATCCCCATTTTGCCCTCAATCCCCCCTTCAGGACACACTGTCACACAAGAGAGCCCGCCTCAAAATCTCTGGCTCCAAAAAAAAACAAAACAGAGGTGTGCTGTGTCCCTATCGATTTTTTTCTTCCTTAGTACTTTATTACTTGATATTTATGGACTGATTACATATGGATGAACCCAGCGAAACCGATCAATTATTGCCAGCCAGCGATGAGAAAGAAGCGCTAGAGGTGACACATGTTTGACACAGATCGATTGCTTGATATTCGTTATTGGATATCTAAAGCTTTTTTGAAACTATTTGATGGATAAGAGATATCTTTAAGATCTGTAACTCTGGGGGAATTCGATACCAAAGAAAGCCAGCAAAGTGCATTTTGAAAGCCAGCAAAGTGCATTTTGAAAGCCAGCAAAGTATAGGAAAATTTTAGTTGAAATCAGTGCTTTATTAAATGTATTAATTGACTTAAACATTTACAAAAGAACTCTTACAAACAGTCTAGAATCTAGAATCAATACAAGTCACAATTCTAGACTCAATACAAGTCAATGAATCAATTTTGTAAGAATAAATGAATGAATGAATGAATGACTTCAGTTCTTTAAGCCCTACGATCAATTTCAGCTTTAGTTTTAAGTATTTATACTTAGCTACAGCTAAATACTGTATATACTACTGTAAATACTTAAAACTAAAGCTTTAATCTTCATAATCTCTTCATAAATCTCATGTTAAACCTACGAATTTCGAATCCACAAATAAAAAAGTTTAATCAAACAGTAAGCAATGAAATTTAAGCAGTAATGAATGAAACAGTAAGCAGTAAGCAAAATTTACAAGTTAATCTAATAGTAAGCAATGAAATTTATAAGTCAATGTGACAGTAAGCAATGAAATTAACAAGTCAATCAAATAGCAATCAATGAAATTTACAAGTCAATCTAATAGTAAGCAATGAAATTTATAAGTCAATCTAATCGAACAGTAAACAATGAAATTTACCGCCCAGTTAGCATAACAAGTACAAGTTTAATAAAAGAAATAGAAATTAAACAAAGCAAAAGAAAGAAACTAGCATAAACAGAAAAAGAAAATAGTAAAGAAAAGTAAAACCTAGTAAAGAAAAGGCCAAACTTTTAATCAAGAAAGTCAAGAAAGACCCCGAAAAGGCTTTTTGGGGTGGAAAGTCGTAAATTTGGAGTGGAACTGTTGCCCCATGAAACCGCGGTACGAAAAATGGAATGGGGATTTGCAGCTGCTCAAGAAATTTGGACTATATTATTGAATAGTTGAGAATAACTTTTTTCTGTCTTCGATTAACTTCGATCAGAATTTTCAATGCCACCCATTCGGGTGAATGTGACCGCGATCGCACATAGAGCGAGAAGACAAAGGAATCAGGTTCTGATCGAAATTCTAAGCTTTCTAAGCTTTTTGTTAACTCAACTATTTCGAAATATTTAAACCTTTTATTTTAAGGCTTTAAAGCTTTAAAGATATTTGACTTAAAGCTTAGAATTTAGGGCTGGATTTGGCTTTGGCTTTGGCCTGACTTTTAAGCTTTAGGAATTGATTGTTTTGTTTAAAAAGTAATTCTTTTTCTTTGTTGATTCTTTTCTTGAAATCTAATGAATGAATTTGGATACGAATAAACTTGTTAAGGATATTTTTTCCTTAACTATTGGGTTGGTGAATTGAAAACTGCCGGCTATTGTCATATGTGACAGTTTGAGCACTTTCTTCAAAAGAAACCCATTTTGGTGTCAATGGAAAAGTTGTAGAGAATCAAAAATCAAGCTTATATCCAGATTTTCAGAACGATTCAAAAACTGGTTTTCAAGAAATGCCAAATTTACGAATTTTCACAAATGAAATGGCGGAAAAGGAGGGGGAGGGGACGGGAGGGGGTTACGGTATCTGTCTGTCTTTCTGTCTGTCTTTCTGTCTGCCTTACTGTACGGGCATTTTTTCAGCCGTATTTTGATCAATATTTCATTTTGCATGAATATTATATTTTAAGTTGTTTTTGGTGTCATTCGATGCGTAATTTCATTCTGCATCAAATGATCGTTAAAATAGTCAATATATTGGGTTGGTGAATTGAAGACTGCCGGCTATTGTCATATGTGACAGTTTGAGCACTTTCTTCAAAAGAAACCCATTTTGGTGTCAATGGAAAAGTTGTAGGAAATTCATCAACCTAATATAAAAGTTCAAAAACTGATTCGAAAGAGAAAGGAATCTAAAGATCTAGAGAAAAGGGTAGCTTGCTGATGCACAACCTCGTTACCCCCAGCTTCCTGTCGCTTTCAGAGAAGAAAAGTTTCTTTTCAATCAAAGCAACACTTTCAATACTAACTTTAAAATCTTTCAATTCTATTCTTCAATTCTAATCTTTCAATTCTAATCTTTCAATTCTAATCTTTCAATTCTAATCTTTCAATTCTTCAATTCTTCAATTCTAATCTTTCAATTCTAAAAAATGAGTGGTCGAGATGCAGCTCTTTTATTGGGATCTGCGCAAGAAAGCGTTTTATCCATTCTACAACGACGACCGTCATTTAAAGATGTTTTAGAGAAACGCTTGTACGATGAAACAAAACATTTCTTTAGACATGGCGTTTCTCCATTGGTAAATTTGGAATTGTTTCTTTTAATTGTAAAATGAATCGCTGAATCGCTGAATCGCTGTATTTCGCTGTATTCGCTGATTTCACAGAATTCACAGAATTAAATCCTTCTTTTTCTGAAGCAAAGAAAGAGCTAAGATCTCATCAAAGAACTAGAATTGATGCTAAATCTTTGAAATTTGAAATTTTAAAGTTTAAATTTTAAGTTTAAATTTTATTTAAGCAAAGTCAATAATGTAAAAAGTTTAAAAATTCAACTTGAAAAGGTTGTATTTGATTATTTTTCTTTATTTCATTTGATCGAAATGAAAATAGGTGTAGGATTTTAATGTTGAATGATTTGAATGAAATGTTCATAGTTTCAATAAAAGCTTATTCAATTTCAGGCAGCTGTCGCGGCTTCGTCGGGTGGTGAGGCTGGAAAGAAGAAACCTCAGCAGAGGAAACCGCTAAGACAGCAAAATGTTGTCGAACGGTGAGTGCAATTCTTGTTGTTCTTGAAGAATTCTTGAAGAATTCTTAAACAATTCTTGAACAATTTTAGCATTTCATTTGAAAAATTCAATTTATAAGATTGAAATTTGAAAAAAATTACAAGAAATACTTTACAATAAGTAAAGCTTTTAAGTTTTAATTTTTAAGTACAATGTTTTTTTTTCTATTAGGTTGATGCATAAGTGTTTTTGTTCCTTTTCGTCTGCCGTTTCAAGCCAACAAATGCACGAATTAAACTACGGTTGATTTCATTAGAAAAAGCAATTATTTTTGTGCAAAATAACATTAAAACGGGTTTAAAAATATTTAATGCCTGGATTTTCTTGAGAGTATGAAGTCGGGTAGTCAAAAAGGGCTAACTCGATGATGCGGTTTAGACACCTTAGCTAAAGAAAACCTATCTTCGTGTCAATAGATAAAAGATAGAGAAAAAAACGTTTGATATTTCGCCAAAATTTCAGAGAAATTCATTCAGCCAATTTTTCCGTAGAGTTTTTTTATAGATTTTTACGAAAAAGGCGTTTTTCACTCTCGAATTTGCTTCAAAGTGAACCGAAATTCATTTAAAAAGATGCTAATTGAACAAAAAAACACTTTTTTTATAGAGCAAACTATAGATTAATTGGTGAATTTGTTACTTTTTAACAGAAGTACGAAAAAAACGAAAAGACTTATGCATCAACCTATTAATTAGCCTCAAACCTATTAGAATACAGTGGAATCTTGTTATTGAAATATGGAAAGAATCCTAAAGAAAAGCGCGTTCACTATCGAGGTTTGATTAGTTCTAAATCAATACTGGCAAGCATTTTCCAAGAAAACATTTTGCGGTCGCGCACTAAAATGCACTAAATACCGTAACCCGCCTTTTTCCGTCAAATCATTTTTTTGCAACTTTAGCTATTTTTTTTTCTTACTTTTGCGCGATTTCTTTTCGTAGTTTTGCTTTTTACATCGTTTTTAAAGCAATTAGTGTTTCATTATCGAGTTAAATAAAGATTTATCAATAGAAGAAATAGAATAAAAGTAGCTAAAGTTGCGAAAAAAAATGATTTTTGCGCAAAAAGGCGCATTACGGTATTTAGTGCATTTTAGTGCGCGACGACGAAATGTTTTCTCGGAAAATGCTTGCCAGTATATCAACTTTGATTTACCGATTTACAAGGGATCCTAAAAAAATCTGGTTATTATCGAGTTCACTCACGAGAGTCAACTGTATTTCAATTCTGTATTGGACTGTATTTCAATTCTGTATTTGACTGTATTTCAATTCTGTATTTGACTGTATTTCAATTCTGTATTTGACTGTATTTCAATTTTCAGACCCGACAATGCACTTCTTTGTCTTTCCCTGCAGAATCCGATGCGAAAGATTTGCATAGCGATCGTCGAATGGAAGTGGGTTTTGCTCGTTGAGCTTGTTACCGAATTGTCTTTTCTTTACTCAGTCAGTCAGTCTCTCAGTCAGACTCTCAGTCAATTTAATCAAATTTTCAATTCAACTCAGACGAGTTACGTTTATGAAAGAGAACTAAGAGAAAGAGTAATTACTGCTTTTTTCGTAAAATTCGTTTTCTTTCTACCAAAAGGTCCGAAACTTTGACTTATCATTTCGAAATTTAAATTCAATAAACTTTTGAGTAAGTTGAAATCATTTTTCTTCTCTACCTCTCAAATTGATCCTATTTTATCCCCAGAAATTACTTAACTTATCAAAAAAAGTTTGAGAGAAAGAGAGAAAAGTGATCACTTCCCTATGGAGAAAAAAGAATAAATAAAAACAAGCAACACTTAACCCAAAACCCCATTAAGCGCTAGTTCTTCTCAAAAAAGGCAAAAAGAGAGGGAAAATGTGGGGATTTGTGAATGCGAGGGTGGGCTAAAAGAAGTAAAAAAGGGAAAAGGGTATCTGATTGCAGATTTCTCTTCACAAATCCTAATCTTTTCACCGAGATTTTTCTCTTCTCTCTTTGGTTATATTGATCGGGATTTGAAATGGAAAGAAAAAGCCCAAGGCTTCTTTATTCTTTTGCAGCTTTTTTCCTCTTTTCCATCTCAAAGTTACTCTTCTTGAGTACCCTCGGGAATCTTTTGCAAAAAAAAAAGCTGGAAAAGTAGCACAAAGCTAAATGGGATTATTGAATGAAATGTTGAAAAAGTAAAGAATGATTTGTGAAGGAATAGGTCAATAATAATAGGTCAACTAGTGTCAATTTAAAGAATGCAAAAAAAATTAAATTAATAGGTAAGTTTAAGGTAAAAAAAGATTCAAAGAAATGGAAAGAAAGCAATGCGATAATATTAAATCGTATAATGTAATTGTAATTGAAATATAATATCGTAAATATTGTAATTGAAGGGAATCCTTTTCATGCAAAATTCATCACTCAAAAAGTCGATAAGTCGATAATTGTAGCATTCCTTTAGTTCAGTTGTAAACTAAAGCCTTTAAAATTATTCAGTCTGTCAGTTATATACACTACTGGACAATGAAATATCATATTTGAAAAAAGATCATCACTTTCGCGCGTCTGTAACTCCCTTGTCTTTACCGTATTTTTAAAATTTAAATATTACCATTGTGTAGCCCTTGAAAAGAGCTTTCAGAAAATGTATAACACTAATAGTTTAAACTCAAAGACATGGGAGTTACAGACGCGCGAAAGTGACGATCGTTTTTCAAATATGATATTTCATTGTCCAGTACTGTAGTTGATCTTTAAAATCGAATCTTTCTTGTTATTTATCGAATTTTCTTTTTCATTCATCTTTTCTTCCAAAAGAAACTTCAACAATTTCTTTTTCGTCTTTTTCCTTTAGCCAAGAAGAAAAAAAAAAGAATTGCATCAAAAATAGGGTTTTCGGGGGGAAAAAGGGGAATTTCTTCGATGCGCTAGTTTGAAGTTTCTTTGAAGAAGTCTCTGCAATTCTTTCAAACTCTTCCACACTTGTTGAATAAACTTTTTCGTGAGGAAAGGGGATAGAATAGATAGAAAGATTGTTAAATATGATTAAAATATTGTTAGAAATTAATTAACAATCTTTTTTTTCAGACCTTTTGAATGGTTGATCTTGTTGATGATTTGCGCGAATTGTATAGCACTGGCCGTTTATCAGCCCTACCCGGCACAGGATACAGATAACAAGAATTGGTGGCTGGTGAGTGGTTTACTTGAAAATGAATGGAAATGTGTTGTTGAACTGGAACGGTATTGTTGATTGGTAATCGTTTCTTTGAGAATGGACGTATCTATAAATTCTAATAAGTGCTATGAGTAGAGTTATTAGCAGAGTTGGATACACAGCTCTATGAGCAGAGTTGGATTAGACACAGCTCGAGGAGTAGAGTTGGATTAGACACAGCTTTATGAGTAGAGTTGGATTAGACATAGCTCTATGAGTAGAGTTAGATAAGTTATACAGAGCTCTAAGAGTAGAGTTAAATAAGTTACACACAGCTCTAGGAATAGAGTTGGATTAGACACAGCTTATGAGTTGAGTTGGATAAGTTACACAGAGCTCTGAATAGAGTTGGATTAGACACAGCTCTGAGTAGAGTTAGATAAGTTACACACAGCTCTAGGAGTAGAGTTGGATTAGACACAGCTTTATGAGTAGAGTTGAATTAGACATAGCTCTATGAGTAGAGTTGGATAAGTTACACAGAGCTCTGAATAGAGTTGGATTAGACACAGCTCTATGAGTAGAGTTGGATAAGTTACACAGAGCTCTGAATAGAGTTGGATTAGACACAGCTTTATGAGTAGAGTTGGATAGGTTACACAGAGCTTTGAATAGAGTTGGATTAGACACAGCTCTATGAGTAGAGTTGGATTAGACATAGCTCTATGAGTAGAGTTGGATAAGTTACACAGAGCTCTGAATAGAGTTGGATTAGACACAGCTCTGAGTAGAGTTAGATAAGTTACACACAGCTCTAGGAGTAGAGTTGGATTAGACACAGCTTTATGAGAGGTTGAATTAGACATAGCTCTATGAGTAGAGTTGGATAGGTTCACAGAGCTCTGAATAGGTTGGATTGACACAGTCTATGGTAGAGTTGGATAAGTTACACAGAGCTCTGAATAGAGTTGGATTAGACACAGCTCTATGAGTAGAGTTGGATAAGTTACACAGAGCTCTGAATAGAGTTGGATTAGACACAGCTCTATGAGTAGAGTTGGATAAGTTGCACACAGCTCTATGAGCAGAGTTGGATTAGACACAACTTTATGAGCAGAGTTAGATAAGTCACACACTAGATCCAGGTTTTGACTGTTCTAGGTACTTTTGTTGAGGTCAAGTTAGGCTGGGAATAAAGCCAGAACTGGCTTCTTACTTGATTCGATTCAAAAAAAATGGATTTCGAATAAGAGTATGACTAGGTAATGGCTACTGATAACGATGCTAGATATAATTTTTGATTGCTCCTTGGAAAGCTTTACTTGATGTTGATGTTTCAGGAACAAATCGAGTACATCTTCATCGTCGTTTTCACAATAGAATGCATATTAAAGGTATTTAAAATCGGGTTTTTGTCATTTAAAATAAAAAAAAAATTTAGGTGATAGCGTATGGGTTTCTTTTTCATCCGGGTGCATATCTGCGAAATGCGTGGAACATTTTGGATTTCATCATTGTCGTTATTGGGTTCGTTGAGCGATTTAGCTTTAAATTTGGCATTTAAATGATTTTCAGATTGGTTTCAACACTTCTCTCGAAAATGTCAATCCAGGGATTTGACGTGAAAGCGCTGCGAGCGTTTCGTGTGCTCCGACCTCTTCGACTCGTCTCCGGAGTGCCGAGTCAGCTTTTTAAAACTTTTTAAGAACTTTAAAACCTTTTTAAAACCTTTTTAAACTATATTTTCATTGAGTCGCTTAGTCGCTACTGTTTCACTAATAATTTAGTGTAAATTGAAAGATAAATGAAACTATTTCTAGTCATTCGATAGCTCTGAATCTCCTCTTCAAAACTAGTATAAAGTTATTGAGAAGTTTCTGGCAAATAAGCTATTAAAAGTAAAAGCTATTCAAAAACTTGAGTTGATATAAAAAAATAATCGCTTAAAATTGAGAATCGATTCGGAATCGGGTTATAGAATCAAAAATGCTGATTCGATTTTTAAAAATAATTAAGATTTTAAGAAAAGCGAGAAAAAAAAAAAAAAAAAAAAAAAAAGAAAAGAGAGAGAAAGAAAAAAGAAAGAAAAAAAGGGGAAAAAAAAAAAAGATAAAAAAATAACCACAAGGATGCCCTCGAACAGCTTTGGTAGTCTAGTGGTTAGTCTGTCGGACTCGAAGACCAGTCGGTCTTTTCTTGGCTTGGGTTCGAATCCTCCCCTTGCCATTTTTTTACTTTTGCATTAAATATTTATGTTTGGAGTAAAGGCTTGACAAAATTATTCAGCAAATCGAAATTCTAGGTTTACAAGTGGTGTTGAACGCGATTCTTCGAGCGATGATTCCTCTATTGCACATTGCGTTGCTCGTCCTTTTCGTCATTCTCATTTACGCGATCATCGGACTCGAATTGTTTTGCGGGAAGCTGCACTCAACTTGGTAAGAAATCTTTCTGAATCATTGAATAATCTGTAACCAAATGGGAAACTCGTTTCTTTTTCAGCGTCGACGTTGCAACCGGTCAAATCGCAATGAAAGATCCGACAACGTGCGGAAATTCGCCAACCGCTTACAAGTGTGAACCAACGGATACACTCGAGAAAATGGGCGTGAAATGGTTTGTGATTTCACGAATAGGAAATAGGAAATGGAAATAAATGGACATAGGAAATAAATGGAAATAGGAAATAAAATGGAAATAGGAAATGAAATTTAATAAATAAAGTTGTGGCTCTTTAAATTCTAAAAGTTTCTATCCCGATTTTAGCATTAAATTAAAGCATTAAATAAAGCATTAAATAAAGGCATTAAAATAAAGCATTAAATTAAAGCATTGAAATAAAGCATTGAAATAAAGCATTGAAATAAAGCATTGAAATAAAGCATTAAATAAAGGCTTAAATAAAGCCTTAAATAAAGGCATTAAAATAAAGCTTCATTCTTTTGAGGACTTGCACGAACGAAACGAGTTGGCCGGGTCCCAACAATGGGATCACGAATTTCGACAATTTTGGTCTTGCTATGTTGACGGTTTTCCAATGTGTTTCACTGGAAGGGTGGACGGACGTGATGTACTGGGTGAGTGAATAAAAAGTAGACATTTCCATTTTCTTTTCTTTCGTTAATAGGTGTAAAACGGAAATTTAACGTCTTAACACCAAAATCTACTTTTCGAAAAATCGATTTTAAAGAGCTCAAGGAATTCCCGTTGTACACCTATGAACAGACTGCAAAAGTATAGAAAGACTGTTTACTCATAGTAAACCAAAACTGGAATTACATCGAGAATTTAGAGAGATTTCTGTTAAGAAACTCTTTGAGCTTTTCGATGAGTAGACGATTTGAAAGATGATAACTTTGAAAAGATATTATTATTATAATTATAATTACTAAATGCATCCTTTCAGGTAAACAATGCGGTGGGCAGAGAATGGCCTTGGTTTTATTTCGTTTCTCTTGTCATTCTTGGATCATTCTTCGTGCTCAATCTGGTGTTGGGAGTGTTGTCGGGAGAGTTCTCGAAAGTGAGTTTGAATTCAACATTGAAATATGAGGGGTAGTCAAAACAGCGCCATAATAGAAAACGTTCAAATCAGTGGCCGTCAAATTTCTCACAATCCAAAAAACCAAGCCGGTTCAAGTTTTATATCAAAAAATTCCTTGCGTTCTTGACTACATGATGGGTGAAACAGTTTTTAAAAAAAGTTAATATTTCATAGATAAAAAGAGCACTCAAAATGGGTCTCTAAAGGTCTCTAAAGACACACATATCGAGTGATACTCAGTTGGTTAACTGAATATCTTTAGAGACCCATTTTGAGTGCTCTTTTTATCTATGAAATATTAACTTTTTAAAAAACTGTTTCACCCATCATGCCAAGAACGCACAGGAATTTTTGGGTTTTGGGAATTTGACCGCTGTTTTGAACGTTTTCTATTATGGCGCTGTTTTGACTACCCCCCATTTTGAGTGCTCTTTTTATCTATGAAATTTCGAGGGCGAAATGCTAGTGACCAAAAAAGGAATCGAGTCACTTCAGGGACAAGTTTAGTGTCGTCAAAATAGAGTTAGCTTCACAAAATTGAAGATTTAAAAAAGAAAAGGATAACTATATATCTATTATCTTGAAATTATCTATGAATTATTTGGATTAAATTGCAAAAATGATTGTGAATTGTTTGAGGAACGAGAAAAGGCTCGAGCGAGAGGTCTCTTTCAGAAGTTTCGAGAGAAACAACAGCTGGAGGAGGACTTGAAAGGTGAATTTATAAATTAAAGAAACTAAAGATTTCTGTGAATCGCTTAAAGTTTGAATCTCGTTAGGTTATCTCGATTGGATCACTCAGGCCGAGGATATCGATCCGGTGAACGAGCAAGACGAAGAGGAGCCACAGCATAATGGTGAGCCTTTGGGAACTTATTAAACTAGGATAAATGACTAAGAATTTGCATTTAATAAAAGCTGCTTATAGTATAAAATGTTAAAGACAAATGCTGAAATTCTAGGCGAGGAGCAGGATGAAGAGGGCGAGGAGAGAGTGGAAGAGACTAGACCGAGTTGGTTACGATTGAAAATGAAGAGGTGAGAATGATTCTGTTCAGTGCTTAGACTTTAATCTGATTGATAAGCTGTTGATCAGTTGTTGATCAACTCCAAAGTTGGATTCAGATTCGAGAAACTGAATCGTCGTTGTCGTCGCGCTTGTCGACGGCTGGTGAAATCGCAAACATTCTATTGGCTTGTCATCATTTTGGTCTTCTTCAACACACTTGTTTTAACATCCGAACACTACCGACAACAGCCATGGCTTGACGATTTTCAGAGTGAGTTGGAGAAGGGATTCAAAAAATACTTAAGATCTTAAGATCCACAGGATCGGTGCTCGGAGTTGTTCAAAAGATTCTGGACAGACTGGGACAGTAGCTCTGGCTCTAGAATCCAAGCTAAGACTAGGAAAGCTATACCAATCTAGAATCTGGGCTAGGATCTGACTCCTGACTCCTGGCTTAGGCTTAGACTGGTTTACAATCCTAGAACCTGATTAAAACAATTTTCTGGCTCTCGCTAGACCCAAAAAATTCTTGAACTAAGCCTGGTTTTGTGGCTCTGGAATTTAGACCAAGATTTGGAGTCTAGATTAGTTCTAGAATCAAAGCAAGACCTTCGAATCTAGGACTGTCTTGTCTAGTTTAGCTTGCTTACAAACCTAAGGCCTTGAGACATTTTTTCTGGTCAATTCAGAAGCTAAATCCTGTCCTGACTTTAGAATCGAAGCCAAACCTAGAATCTAAGCCAGAATCAGAATCAAGTGAGAAATTCAGAAAAGTCAAAAATAAAATTCATCCGAGATCTAGATCAGAATCTGGAATCTAGTCTAGGATTTGAGATCTATTAGAACCTGGGATTCAGGTCAGTTCTAGAATCCATGCCGGAATCTGGATCTAAGCGAGATCTAGGATCCAGACAAAGACAAGGAATCTATGCCTTGGCTAGGACCAAGGATTCTAACTTGTTTGAAATTTCTTTAACAATCCTTTAGCCTGGGCAAATCTCTTCTTCGTCGTGCTCTTCACAATGGAGATGTTCTTGAAAATGTACTCGTTAGGTCTCACCAATTACACCACATCACAATTTAATCGTTTCGATTGTTTTGTCGTGATCAGGTAAAGAGAAAGCTTTTTAAAACAATAAAAAACAATAAAAAACAATAAAAAACAATAAAAAACAATAAAAATCAATGTAAATCAATAAAAGTCGATAAAAATCAAATTCTAGTTCAATTCTCGAGTTCGTTTTGGTGTATCTGGAGTTGATGAAACCACTCGGAGTGTCGGTGTTGCGGTCGGCTCGTTTACTTCGGATATTCAAAGTGACAAAGTGAGTTTGAAAAAAGCAAATGGTGATTGAGTAATTGAATATCTAATTTTGTTAGTTTTTTTTTTTTAAAGCATTTAGCTTTAAACAATAGAAAAAATGGTTTTTAAAGCTTAGAATTTTGGTTTCTATTTGATCCGGCCAAGATCAAAGCCAATTTCTTTCCTTTCTATCTCGATTATTGACTAAATCTTATTCAAAAATCGATTTAAACTGGGCCAATTTGAGTTTAAACTGTAGCTCTTGATCTTGGCTAGATAAAAGAACAAAAAAAGAATGACTGCTGCTGCTGCGACTTTGCTTAAAATCGAAATTTCAGGTACTGGACGTCACTTCGAAATCTCGTCTCCTCCCTTCTGAATTCTCTTCGATCAATCATTTCCCTTTTGTTGCTTCTTTTCCTTTTCATCGTCATCTTTGCCTTATTGGGAATGCAGGTTTTGAAATTTGAAAACATTTTTAACATTTTCATAATCATTCCAATACTTTAGGTATTTGGTGGTAAATTCAACTACAACCCTCAACAACCGAAACCCCGTGCCAACTTTGATACTTTCATCCAAGCTTTGTTAACCGTTTTCCAGGTAATCCTAATAATAAAGCTGAAATTCGATTAAACGATAATTCTATTTAAATTAACTTTAACCAGTTTCTAACTTTAGAAACTGGTTAAAGTTAATCAGTTGCTGGGAAATCTTTAAACAAATCTTTAAACAAAATAGGTACAGTACTGGACAATGAAATATGATATTTGAAAAACGATCGTCACGTTCGCGTGTCTGTAACTCCGTTGTCTTTGAGTTTAAACTATTAGTGTTCGACATTTTCTGAAAGCTCTTTTCAAGGGCTACACAATGGTAATATTAATATTTAGAAATACGATAAAGACAAAGGAGTTACAGACGCGCGAAAGTGACGACCCTTTTTCAAATATCATATTTCGTTGTCCAGTAGTATATAGATAAGTTTGGTTTGGTTAGTCTGGTTAGTTTTGGTTGAAGGTTTTCGACAAAGTAGAGAGAGTTCGTTTTAGCAAAAAAAAAATGATGACAAATTTCGTTTCTTAGATTCTCACCGGCGAGGACTGGAACGCGGTGATGTACAGTGGAATCGAGTCATTCGGTGGCGTGGGCACACTCGGTGTCATTGTATCGATCTATTTCATTGGTGAATGAATAGATGAAATGAAGATAAACAAAGAAATTCTTAGTTCTCTTCATTTGCGGTAATTACATCTTGTTGAATGTGTTCTTGGCTATCGCTGTCGATAATTTGGCCGATGCTGACTCGTTGACGAACGCCGAGAAAGAGGAGGAACAAGGAGGTAAAATAGAATGCAAATCTATCTAGAGATTTAAAGATCATGGATTACGGTAGTCGGGTAGCTTTAGATCTACGGCAGCTATGAATTACTGTAGCTGGCAGGGTTACGGTAGCTCTATTCTACGGCAACCAGGGATTACTGTAGCTGGCAGGGTTACGGTAGCTCTATTCTACGGCAACCAGGGATTACTGTAGCTGGCAGGGTTACGGTAGCTATAGATCTACGATAGCTATGGATTACTGTAGCTGGCAGGGTTACGTAGCTCTATGTCTACGGGCCAGGATTACTGTAGCTGGCAGGGTTACGGTAGCTATAGATCTACGGTAGCTATGGATTACTGTAGCTGGCAGGGTTACGATAGCTCTATTCTACGGCAGCCAGGGATTACTGTAGCTGGCAGGGTTACAGTAGCTTTAGATCTACGGCAACCAGGGGATTACTATAGCTGGCAGGGTTACGGTAGCTATAGATCTGCGATAGCTATGGATTACTGCAGCTAGCGGGATCGAAGTACTCTAGACTACTGTAGCTTTGAGGATTACTGTGGCTGACAGGGTTACGGCACTATAGTTTACGATAGATTACTGTAACTAACCGGATACTTAATTCCTAGCATAGACTACTGTAGCTGGGCTTACGATAACTTCAATATCAAGCTTAAAAACACCATTAAATATCCCAATATCCAACTCAATTTCTAATCTTTTATTAGAAAACCTAGAAATGGAAATTGAAGAAGGTGAAGAGCTCGACGAGGAGAAAGGAGAAGATCATTTTGGAGAGGATGGGTTGAGGTAAAAGAAAGATAAGATTAATATGCTAAACGATCAATAATAATAGATTATTTAAATCAAATCAAATAGATTCGACGAGGAAGAGGTCGAAGGAGAGGATGGAGATTTGCCGACCACGGTTCGACCGCGCAGGATGAGTGAATTGCCACAGGTTTGTGCTATCGAAATTTCATGTTTTAATGTTTATATAAGTATGAAATTGTTTAGAATTATTTAGTAATTGTTTGTTTCAGGTTTCCAAGCAAAAACCGATCCCGAAAGCCTCATCATTGTTCATTTTGTCGCACACGAATGCGTTTCGGTGAGTGTAGAAAAGAAAAACTCGAGTTTGCTGTGCTCAGAAAAAATTTGCTGTGCTCAAAAATGAGTCCACCAAGTTCACCAAGTTCAATCAAACCCTAGAGCTAGGTGTAGAACTGTTTGAGGGAAGAAACTGATCGCGTGGCGTAGTGGACGCGTCTACCTGAGCAGAAGATTGAAGGCTCGAATCCTTCGAAACTTTTGGCATTTTAGATTCTAATTGATAGTGAAAGCAAAATATATTAGGTTGATGCAAAAGTCTTTTTCATTTTTTTCGTACTTCTTTTGAAAAATAACAAAGTCATCAATTATCAATCAATCAATAGTCAAAAATACGTTCGCAATACACTAATCACAATCCCAAAGCTATCAAAAATTGAAATTACGCGCAAGATGTGGAAAAGTAACGAGATAAAACGATTTTGAAACTCTAAAACACGCCCTTACTTTCTGCGTAACTGCCCAGCTAATTCTGATGCATATACACTACTGGAAAATGAAATATTAGGTTGATGCAAAAGTCTTTTTCATTTTTTTCGTACTTCTTTTGAAAAATAACAAAGTCATCAATTAACCTATGGTTTGCTCTAAATGAAAAGTGTTTATTGTTGAATTTCCCATCTTTTTAAGTCAATTTGGGTTCACTTTCAAGCAAATTCGAGAGTGAAAACGGGTTTTTCATAAAAATCTATAAAAACCTCTATAAAGAAATTGGCTGAATCTCAATTTCTCTGAAAATCTGAAAAAATATCGAACTTTTTGTGCTCTATCTTTTATTTATTAACATCAAGATTGGTTTCCTTAGCTAAAGCGTCTAAAATGCATCATCGAGCCGTCGCCTTTTTTGACTACCCGACTTCAGGCTCTCAAAAAAATCTAGACATAAGACATTTTAAACTCGTTTTTTAATGTCATTTTGCAGAAAAATAATTGGCCTTTCGAATGCAATAAACCGTTGTTCAATTGGTGCATTTGTTACTTTTTAACGGAAGTACGAAAAAAATGAAAAAGACTTTTGCATCAACCTAATAGTAGAGCTAAAAGCTAAAGTTTCGATTTCCATAAAAACCTTCGTTTTTCAGAGTTTTCTGCAATAAAATGGTTAACCATTCGTATTTTACAAACTCGGTTCTTGTGTGTATTTTGGTGTCATCAGCCATGTTAGCAGCCGAGGATCCGCTCGAAGCTGATTCCGACAGGAATAAGGTGCCATTTTAAAGCAATAATTCTTTCTTAAAATTACCGTTATCTAAAGGTAATTTATTTTTAGAATATGTAAACTTTTTGAAATGATCATAATCTTTAGCTTTTCTTTCTTTTTGGTGGAAAAAAAGAGTGGAAAAAGAGCCGATTTTTCATCATTTTTTCATCATTTTTTTTCTCAGTGCTGGTTTAAGCTAAAAATCTGTGTTATATCTCAAAAAATTAGCTATTCTCTCTACTTTAATTTGATACCAAAAAGAGGAAAAACAAACGTACTAGTGTCGAGATATGAGTGTTTTTCTTGAGAGTGAAGACTTAGACTACGCGACGCTCCTATAGGGGCTTCTATTACAGCATTTGTGATATATTCTTTGTTGTGTTCATAAAAAAATTCTTTAGATTCTCAATCATTTCGACTATTTCTTCACAGCCGTCTTTACCGTCGAAATTTCGCTTAAAGTAAGTTAATTAAAGTTAATTAAAGTTAATTAAAGTAAACTAAAGTAAATTAAAGTAAATTAAAGTAAATTAAAGTAAACTAAAGTAAATTAAAGTAAATTAAAGTAAATTAAAGTAAACTAAAGTAAATTAAAGTAAATTAAAGTAAACTAAAGTAAATTAAAGTAAATTAAAGTTAATTAAAGTAAACTAAAGTAAATTAAAGTAAATTAAAGTAAATTAAAGTAAATTAAAGTAAATTAAAGTAAACTAAAGTTAATTAAAGTAAACTAAAGTAAACTAAAGTTATTTAGAGTTAACTAAAGTTAACTAAAGTTAACTAAAGTTAACTAAAGTTATTTAGAGTTAACTAAAGTTAATTAAAGTTAACTAAAGTTATTTAAAGTTAATTAGAGTTAACTAAAGTAAATAAACCAAAGTTAACTGCAGTAATTTAACTCTTTAAACTTCTCTAGTTTCTAAATCATTACATTAATTATTTTATAGAATTTTAAAAGAAAAGCTTTAATGATCAATTTCAAGAGCTTTTTTTAGGTGGTTGTGTTCGGTTTCGTCTTACATAAAGGTTCTTTCTGTCGAAATGCGTTCAATTTGTTGGATATTCTCGTCGTTGCTGTTTCAATCATTTCTTTCATCATCAAGAGTGATTTCTCGGTTGTCAAAATTCTCAGGTAAGAAAAATTTCAAAAAAAACAAATGTTTGAGTAATTTGCTGTGCTCAAAAATGAGTCCACCAAGTTCAGCAAGTCCAATCAAACCCTAGAGCTAGATCTAGAACTGTTTGAGGGAAGAAACTGAGCGCAATGGACGCGTCTGCCTGAGCAGAAGATTCAAGTTCCAATCCTTCGAAACTTTTAGCATTTTAGATTCTAATTGATAGTGAAAGTAAAATTATTACGAAAGGATCGGCTATCTGAAAACCAAATCTAAAGCCAGATATGAAGCTAGATCTAAAGCCAGATCCCAAGCCAGGTCTGAAGCCAGACCTCAAGCCAGATCTGAAGCTAGATCTGAAGCCAGATCTAAAGCCAGATTTGAAGCCAGATCTGAAGCCAGACCTCAAGCCAGATCTGAAGCCAGACCTCAAGCCAGATTGGCCAGACCAAGCCAGATCTGAGCAGACTCAGCCAGATTGGCAGACTCAAGCCAGATCTGAAGCCAGACCTCAAGCCAGATCTGAAGCCAGACCTCAAGCCAGATCTGAAGCCAGACCTCAAGCCAGATCTGAAGCCAGACCTCAAGCCAGATCTGAAGCCAGATCTAAACCCAAATCTAAACTCAAATCTAAACCCAAATCTAAATCTAATCTAACGAAATTCCAAACCTTTTCATCGTTAGATGAATGCCAGAACAGATGCGTTTCCATTTTTATGCTCAAAGTACAAAGAACCATTCAAACTCTCGCAAAAATCTCGCAATTTCAAATGAGAATTCAATTTGCTCATTGCTTTTGAGCACAAGAACATTTAAATGTCCATTTACCACTTCAAAATCCATGAAACCCTTGAAATTTCAGGGTTCTGAGGGTGCTGCGTCCCTTGCGTGCCATCAATCGAGCCAAAGGCCTCAAGCACGTCGTTCAATGTGTGATCGTTGCCGTGAAAACTATCGGTAAATGACATAAAACCTTTTTAGATAACAAAAAACTTTAGGTAACATTATGTTGGTGACATTCATGCTTCAATTCATGTTTGCTATTATCGGCGTTCAACTGTTTAAGGGGACTTTCTTCCAATGTAATGATCTCTCAAAAATGACCGAGGCTGAGTGCAGGTGAGGATGGCGATTCAGCTTTTAATGGCTTTCATTTGAATTCTAGAGGTGAATACCTTCACTATGAAGAGGGCGATCCAACAAGGCCGGTTTCAAAGAAGAGAGTCTGGTCAAACAACGATTTCAACTTCGACAACGTCATGGAGGCGATGATTTCTCTTTTTGTTGTCTCCACTTTTGAGGGATGGCCTGGGTGAGTCAAATCGAATAAATAGGATGCGAATTACTACAGTAATGCACTATAAAAGAGCTGTCTGTCTGGCATTTTCTCGATAATCTTTTGATCAATAAAGCTAAAAACCTTAGAATGTATTGTAAGCGTGTTATTTGTAATCAAAAAACAAAAACGAAAAGTTGAGTGGCAGTACGTGGGTTGAACCAGGACCCTGTGGGTTGCAGACGAGCACGTTCCCGACTGCGCTAAGGCCAGAGCAAAGTTGTCCCCAAAAAAACCAGCTAGAAAGCCATTAGGAGCCGATTTTCAATTTTCGAGAGCCGATTTTCAATCAATTTTTTCTAAGTGCTGGTTTAAGCTAAAAATCTGTGTTATATCTCAAAAAATCACCCATTTTCTCTACTTTAATTTGATACTAAAACGAGGAAAAACAAACGTACTGCTGGCGAGATATGAGTGTTCTTTTGAGAGTGAAGACTTAGACTACGCGACGCTCCTATAGGGGCTTCTATTAGAGTATTTACGGGATATTGTTCCGTATTATACTATCGTTTTTTTTGGCACTGATAATGATATGATAAGATATTCGAGTTATCGATTTAATCGAGGGAAAGAGCAAGAACAAAATGAGCTATTGTTTGGACAAAGAAATTTGCCAGTTTTTTTTCCCCTCATTCCCAATGTTTACTGGGGTTCTTTTATAAAGCAAATCTTTTTGTGTTTATAGATCTTTGTTCCAATTAGCTCAGTCTTTTCTCTAGGAAAGCCAGCTCTAGGAAAAGCCTCAAATTTTCAGTCTTCTCTACGTTGCAATCAACTCAAATGAAGAAGATCGAGGTCCAATCCACAACTCTCGACAAGCCGTCGCTCTTTTCTTCATAGCTTTCATCATCGTTATCGGTATCAATCATTTGATTTCATATTTTTTTTAAAAGATTTCAACTGATTGATTTCAACTGATTTGAAATGGTATTTTTAGCTTTCTTCATGATGAATATCTTCGTCGGTTTCGTTATCGTTACCTTCCAGAATGAGGGAGAGCGAGAGTATGAGAATTGCGAGTTAGACAAGAATCAGGTTTATTTTATGAGAGAGATTAGGTAGACAGTTAGACAAGAATCAGATTTGATTTATGGGAGAAATTGAGTTAATGGTAAATTAGCCTTCCAAATTACCATAAAACTTTAGCGTAAATGTATCGAATTTGCATTGAAAGCTCGTCCGCATCGTCGCTACATCCCGCGGAATCGTTTTCAATACCGTGTTTGGTGGTTTGTCACGTCGAGGTGGGTTCAGAGGATCGCAGAGTACTGTATGACATAGTACTCTGTGTACATAGTACTGTATGACATAGTGCTCTGTGTACATAGTACTGTATGACATAGTACTCTGTGTACATAGTACTGTATGATATAGTACTCTGTGTACATAGTACTGTATTGTTTAGTACACAGGCTAAGACTTGAGCAATTCTTGTATTCTAATCAGCTTTTAGTGATAATCAGAAAGATTGAGCATCTTTTAAACAAATAGTACAACATCTAGTAGAGTACAAAACTATTCCCAGATCTAAATCTAAAACTTTAGATGGTTCGAGTACGGTATCTTCATTGTAATCGTGATGAACACGATCTCTCTCGCCTGTAAACATTACCCAATCACGGAGAAATTCGAGAGTGTCCTCGATGATCTAAATTTCTTCTTCACCACCGTTTTCGCCATTGAATCTGTGCTGAAAATTATTGGTAATTGGACTATTGGACTATTGAATTAAAGCCTTTTAGCTCTAAACTTTCGAAACTATTTTGGGGACAAATGGAATGTTTTCGATTTTGTGATCGTCCTTGGATCGTTCATTGACATCTTTTGGTCGAGGATCAGTGGTGGACCGGGAACGGTGAGTGGGAAAGAAACTGGAGAAAGCCTTAAGCTTCAGCCTTAACCTAGCTGTTTGTTAAGGCTTACCCAGGCTTACCCAAGCTATGCTAGAAGCTAGGTATAGGCTTGGTTCTGGTTATGCCTACGAATTCTAGTTGACAAAGCGCCATGGCAGAGCTATGGCAGAGCCTAGAGCAGAGCCTTGACAAGCATGCCAGCTAGCTTGCCAGCAGATTAGACTAAGTAAGAAGCTAGGTACAGATCTATGAATCGGCTTACTGATCCGTGCCAGGATCAGTAAACCTGTAAGCCAGGTTGTCCAGAAAAGGCAATTAAAGCCAGGCACGGGTTTGGTTATGAGGCTTACTGGTCCACGAGTTCTAGTTGGATCGTTTCTTGAGAAGGATTAGCTACTAAACTGCATGAATTCTCAAAAACCGTAGTCAACAGTCCTTTTTTAAGCCATTTAAAACTTCTAGTTCTATCTGCAATCTGAACCATATCATTTCAGGGTTTCTCGATCAATTTCTTCCGTCTTTTCCGTGTGATGCGATTGGTGAAGTTGTTGTCGAGAGGAGAGGGCATTCGAACGCTTTTGTGGACATTTATGAAGTCATTTCAAGTGAGTGTAGCGGCTTACTGTAGTCTAAGGGTACTGTAGTCTAGAATACGACAGTTCAAAGGTACTGTAGTCTAGAATACGATAGCTCAAAGGTACTGTAGTTTATAATACGACAGTTCAAAGGTACTGTAATCTAGAATACGACAGTTTAAAGGTACTCTAGTCTAGAATACGACAGCTTAGGGCTACTGTAGCCGAGTTTTTAAAAGCATTTTGAACCATTTCGTATTTGTGATGGTGCAAAATAAAAAGGTTTTTAAAAAATCTTCTATTGGGTACTGATGTTTTTAAAAGAAAAGCTGTTTCACCAAGCTGTTTCAATCACGATTTCCAGGCTCTCCCATACGTTGCTTTACTCATCGTCTTACTGTTCTTCATCTATGCCGTCATTGGTATGCAAGTCTTCGGAAAAGTGGCTCTCGATGACAATACGGCCATTCATCGGAACAATCATTTCCACTCGTTTTTTGCCGCCGTTTTGGTCTTGTTCAGGTGATTTGTGAAGATTTTCTTGTAGTTTTCTTGGTTTTCAGGTCAGCTACAGGAGAAGCCTGGCAAGAGATTATGTTATCGTGCTCGAATCGAGAAGATGTAAGTATAGAAGTTGAAAGTGATCGGATTGCTTTGAAAAGGATTTTGTAAAGACATTGCAAAGGCTACAGTATGAAGATGAAGTAAAAGGAAGAGTGTTCCAGGCCAAAGCTAGGCTAAAGCTAGGCTAAAGCTAGGCTAAAGCCAGGCTAAAGCCAGGCTAAAGCTAGGCTAAAGCTAGGCTAAGTTAGGCTAATCAAAAGCCAGACTCTCGCCTACAGCAAGGATTCAGAAATGTTCCAAATGAATTGGACCAAAAGCTCGACCAGGTCAAGCTAGAGTCAAGCTAAAGTCAGCTACAGCCCTAATTCTAGCCTGGTTACACTTTGCAAGCCAAGCCACAAGTCTGTTCTGAAAAATTGTAGCATTCCTTTAGTTCAGTTGTAAACTAAAGCCTTTAAAATGATTCAGTCTCTCAGTTAAATACACTACTGGACAATGAAATATGATATTTGAAAAAAGATCGTCACTTTCGCGCGTCTGTAACTCCATTGTCTTCATCGTATTTGTAAATATTAATATTACCATTGTGTAGCCCTTGAAAAGAGCTTTCAGAAAATGTATAACACTAATAGTTTAAACTCAAAAACATGGGAGTTACAGACGTGCGAAGGTGACGATCGTTTTTCAAATATGAATATTTCATTGTCCAGTACTGTAGATGTTGTGTCCAATTTAGATTTCCGTCCGATTTAGATTCAATCTAAATAGGACGTCTTATATAGATTGAACAATAATATAAACATGCTTAATATATGTTCTTAAGCGTTTTCTGTAGTTTTCTGCATTTGCAAAGGTTTTTTATTGATTATTTCATAGTTGGGTTTTCTTTTCAGAAAAAGACAGTAACAGTAACCTTTGAAAAATGCAGAAAACTACAGAAAATGCTTAAGAACATATATTAAGTATGTTTATATTATTGTTCAATCTTTATAAGATTTAGATTGAATCTAAGTCGGATGTCCGATATAGACTGTAATCTAAATCGGACGTCCGCGATAAGTTCAACCTAAATAGGACGTCCGATTTAGATTGAATCTAAATCGGACGGAAATCTAAATCGGACACAACATATATGACACTGACAGACTGAATAATTTTAAAGGCTTTAGTTTACAACTGAACTAAAGGAATGCTACAATTTTTCTGGACACACTTGTGGCTTGGCTTGCAAAGTGTAACCAGGCTAGAGTACGCGCAAAGGTGACGATCGTTTTTCAAATATGATTCAAATTTCAAACATTGTCCAGTTATATACTTTTGAATCCAGAATAACTAAACTAAAATAATTAAACGAAAAAAATTCTAGGTGAAATGCGACAAAGGCTCAGACGACTACAAAAACAATACAAACGCGACTTGCGGCAACAATTTCGCGTATCCCTATTTCATCTCATTCTTCATGCTTTGTTCTTTCTTGGTTAGTCAAAGAAGATATCCTATTGGCATAACTTTAAGAGCAAATCTCTTAAGGTGTTGAGGTGCAAGGTGTTGAGTCATTGAATTACTATATTTTTCACATCATTCGCTCCGCCAAATCTTTCTCTTTCGATTAGCATAAAAAAATATTTAAATTCGACAACCCAAAACCAAGAAATTTGAAGTTAAAATTTGATTCCCGAATGGAAAATGGAAGAAAACCAGCAACAATCGAATTCAGGTCATCAACTTGTTCGTGGCTGTCATTATGGACAATTTCGATTATTTGACGCGAGATTGGTCAATCCTTGGCCCTCATCATTTAGAAGAATTTGTCCGGCTTTGGTCAGAATACGATCCGGATGCAAAAGGACGAATCAAGCACCTTGATGTCGTCACATTGTTGAGAAAGATCTCTCCACCACTTGGATTTGGAAAGCTCTGTCCGCATCGATTGGCTTGCAAGGTTCGTAAAGATGCAAATATAAAGATTTACAGGGTTTTTTGGTTTGTTAGACTTTGAATTCTATCCAGTTTTTCGTCTCAGATTTCTCAGATTTCGTTTTTTTTGCTCAAAAAACAAAAGTTAAGGCACAGCCGGGAGCCGAACCCGGGCCGTGCAGGCTGCAGATGAGCGCACTACCTTTGCGCAACGCCGACATAAAGATCCACCCCAAAAAATCCAACTAGAAAGCCGTTAGGAGCCGATTTTCGATTTTCGAGAGTCCAGAAGAAACCGTTAGGCTGGTTTTTATGGATGTTTTGAGACCCCGTATTTCTGTCACCTTGGCGCAGTCGGGAGTGCGCTCGGCTAAGGGCTCAGTCGGGCTGGTTTCGACCCCTGTAGTGGATTTTTCGATCTTGACTTTTTTATTTTAAATAGGAAAACTTCATGGCTGGAAAACAGTTGAATAATCAACTATATAAGAAAAAGAATTACAAGCATTTCAGCGTCTTGTCTCAATGAATATGCCGCTAAACTCGGACGGTACGGTTTGCTTCAACGCAACTCTTTTCGCGCTAGTGCGTACAAATTTGAAGATCTATACGGAGGTAATTGAATGTTATTCTATTGAAATCTATTCCATAATTCTACGATTTGGAATTCGAAAAGTTCATTTAATCCAGGGAAACATCGATGAAGCCAACGAGCAACTCCGATCGGCGATTCGTCGAATTTGGAAGAGAACACCGATGAAAATGTTAGACGAAGTGGTGCCACCAGCTGGAAGTTTGTTAAAGGATTTTTGGGTTGATGAATTGAATTTATTGGGTTGATGAATTGAAAACTCTATTTGGAATGAATTGATGGTTTTATGTTGAACAAATTTTGGTTCAAAGTCCCGCAGTTTTCAATTCACCAGCCCAATAAAAATAAATAAAATAAATAAATAATGATTTGATCTGTCTTCGCACTTAGCGCAGATCACAACCCGCTTCCACATTTACTGAGGCAGAAGTGTAGTTGTCGTAGCCGATGATACTCCGATGGCCGGGCTGGGGCGCTCGGAGGGGAGCCCATGGGAGTCGAACCCACGACTAACCCGCGCCGACGTTGCTCAACTTGGCAGATCGGACGGGGTCGACCACAGACCTTCCCTTTCACCAGCCCAATAGTTGAATCGCTTCTTGAAAAGGGAGAGCCTAGAGCAGAGCCTTGACAAGCTTGCCAGCAGATTAGACTAATTAAGAAGCCAGGTACAGATCTATGGATCGGTTTACTGATCTGTGCCAGGATCAGTAAACCTGTAAGGCAGGTTGTCCAGAAACAGGCAATCAAAGCCAGGCACGAATTTGGTTATGAAGCTTACCGGTCCACGAGTTCTAGTTGGATCGTTTCTTGAGAAGGATTAGCTACTAAACTGCATGAATTCTCAAAAACCCTAGTCAAAAACCCAACAATTGAGATTCAAAGTCAACAATTGTTCTTTAAAAGAATCGTAATTTTACAGAAGAAGACGACGTAACTGTTGGAAAATTCTACGCGACTTTCCTTATCCAGGACTACTTTCGGCGTTTCAAGAAAAGAAAAGAACTCGAAGCGAAAGGAATGGTTGGACCCGGTGGGCACACACCACAAGCAATGGCTCTACAGGTAAACCATTTCAACTCGTAACTTCTTTTTCTCCACCCCTAACTGGGCTTCTTAGGCACTTGGTGAAGCTAGACACCTTTCCCTTTTCTCCGCTTCTATATAGCCACCTCTTTGCTTTATATTTTGCCCATCCACTTCCCCTTTTTCCGATTTCAAAACGTTGCCCAAATCCTTTGCATTGCTTTTTCCCAGAGGGCATTTCCTCTTTTTTCTTCTCTTTCTTCTCTTTCTCCTTTTCCATCATTTCTCTTTCCCTCAATCGACACTCCATTATTGAAAATGCACGCGTGCTGACTGCATTTTTCTTGAATTTTTCATTAGTTCTTTCTTTCTTCTTCGTCAAAAATGAGGAACCATCAATATTTTCTTTGAATTTTTTGATCAAATTTCTTTGATAATTAAATTCTTTAGGCCGGTTTACGAACTCTGCATGAGATTGGACCTGAGCTGAAGCGAGCGATTTCCGGGAATCTCGAAACTGATTTCAATTTCGAGTCAGAGGAACCCGTGCATAGGGTGAGTTCATTTTTGGTTTTGATTTTGATACGATAATATTTACACAATTGAGAATCGTTTCATGTTGAACAATTGAAAATCTCTAGTGCAGTCAGAAGCTAGAGTCAGAAGCTAGAGTCAGAAGCTAGAGTCAGAAGCTAGAGTCAGAAGCTAGAGTCAGAAGCTAGAGTCAGAAGCTAGAGTCAGAAGCTAGAGTCAGAAGCTAGAGTCAGAAGCTAGAGTCAGAAGCTAGAGTCAGAAGCTAGAGTCAGAAGCTAGAGTCAGAAGCTAGAGTCAGAAAGCTAGAACTGAGTCTAGACCTTTCGGAAGAATACAATTGAGAATCGTTTCATGTTTATTTTACAAACATGCTACAAACATTTGACAAACGTCTGAAAATTCATTCACAGTAGAGTTGGTGATCGATTAAAGTACGATTGCGAAATGAAGATTCAGTTTAACAGTCTGGACAAGCACGAGAACAGAACCAAAGTCTAAGCCAGGCTTTTGGCTGACTCATTTTCCAGGCCATCAGGGTCAGGCTTTGGCTTGGCTTGGTTGGCTTGCCCTGATTGGCTTGGCTTGATTGGCTTGGCCTGGTTGGTTTGGCTTGGCTTGGTTGGCTTGGCTTGGCTTGGTCATTGGACTTGGTCATTGATCTAGCCAAAGCCAAACTTTGGCTTCCAGCTCATTATCCTATTAAATATTAGATCCCATTTGTTTAAGATTTAAACTATTTAAAGCATTGTAAAGCATTATCCAAATTTCAGCGTGCTCACTCTCTCTTCAACAACTTTGTGTCAGCGATTGCCGGCTCTCGTGGTCAAGAACAGCACGATCATCATCCGGGAGTGCAAGCAGAGAGAACGAGTATGCTAATGCCTTATCGTGAGTATTGCTGTGTACTTATTAGGCTGTCTAGAAAGTCTATTTGTTTAAATCCAACAAATGAAAACAATAAAAACAATAAATTTCAAATAGAAAGATCAATTAGTTTTCTGTAAAATAATATAAAAACGAAGCTTTCTAGACAGCTTAATAGATTGAATGCAAATTATTGTTTTCTTCACCGAAAGAGTTCTTTTTTACCTTTTAAAAGGCAATTTATGCATGAAAAGTTAACAGATGAGATAGATTTTAACGATCTAACTGCGATTTAGTACTAGATTAACTGTAACCTAGTACTAGCTTAACTGTAATCTAGTACTAGTTAACTGTAATCTAGTACTAAATTAACCCTATCAAACCAAAATTTCTCATTAACCAACTGCTTCTCTTTAAAAGCTAATGTAAAGTAGCCGACTTTCAACAAGAATTTCCTAGCATCTGTAAGCCTAACCAAACCCGAGCCAAATCAAACTTTCCATAAATCTGGATCGAATTTTAGCTTTAGTTGATGGCTTAACTTTACGTTAGACCTTTGAGAACAGTCAGAATACAGTTCATGAATCAGTTCATCGATTAAGGCTAAATCCAGGGTACAAATCTGCGCGAAAAATCGATTTCTATAGGATTCCGATACCAATTGACGCAGAATTTCATTCTGAATCCAAATATGAAAGAATTT
Source organism: Mesorhabditis belari (assembly GCA_958450365.1). Classification (NCBI taxonomy): domain Eukaryota; kingdom Metazoa; phylum Nematoda; class Chromadorea; order Rhabditida; family Rhabditidae; genus Mesorhabditis; species Mesorhabditis belari. Next base: position 2,373,701 of record CAUEEP010000732.1, read on the forward strand.
TTGAGATTCATTTAACCGAAAACTTTTTATGCCGATTTTCCCGTTATAAAACTCTGAATATTTTTAGTAGGAACTCTAAATTCTCATTGCGGGACGAAATATCAAAGATCAAGCCGACAATTATTGTTCTCTCATGTTTTTGGCAAAAAGATAAGAGAGCTCAAGCCAGGAGAAAGCTCAAGCCAGGAGAGAGAGCTCAAGCCAGGAGAGAGCTCAAGCCAGGAGAGAGCTGAAGCCAGGAGAGAGAGCTGAAGCCAGGAGAGAGCTGAAGCCAGGAGAGAGAGCTCAAGCCAGGAGAGAGCTCAAGCCAGGAGAGAGCTCAAGCCAGGAGAGAGCTAGGGAGACGGGAGGCCGGGAGAGGGCAAGCCAGGAGAGAGCTGAAGCCAGGAGAGAGCTCAAGCCAGGAGAGAGCTCAAGCCAGGAGAGAGCTCAAGCCAGGAGGGAGCTCAAGCCAAGAACATGAGATTTAGAGCCAAAACAAACTACTATCACTTTTAATTTGATAAAAGCAGTTTTCATTTTGATCATTGGTATTTAATATCGTAACGATTAAAATTTCAAGTTAGCAGCCTAAATCCCGTTTTGAAATAGAATGATTGATAGATTCTGCAAGATTTCAATTCAAAGAAAGACCCAAAATCATTCGTAAATTTGATTTAACTGAGAAGAATCGGCTGAACGAGTTCTCTTTATCCCGTTGCACATCTATCTTCATGTTCTTCAGTTCTTCAGCTCTTCAGTGAGTAGAGGCTTTCCTTTCGTGGAAGGGACTCAAATTTCCCGAGTTGAACCAAATTTCGGAAAAAACTGAAAAGAAAGGGATTCACAGAGACCCAACTATTGGCGAAAGGGGTTGAGCTTTCCTTCTCTTTTCTTCTCTTCTTTTCTTTTCCTTTTCTTTTCCTTCTTCTCTTTTTCCTTTTTTTTTTGAAACTCGATTGCGTCTCTCTCACGACTCAGAATTTGCTTACCTTTCCCCATTTTCTCTAGAAATTTTGCTAATTTTCCAACAAATGTATTCAAGAAATAACAGCTACGATTTTTACTATCATCCACAGTATTTTCGCTCACCGTACAGATACCGTAAGGCACTTTTATCAGATTTTTACTTGAGTATACTATTGCATACTAAACTGGCTTGTAAAACAGCTTAACTTATTATCAAAATGTTAAGTGTTATATAGGAAAATAAAGCTCTGAATCTTGGCTACATTTATCTAATAAAGGTTTTCCGATTAGACATATACAACTCATTTTACAAGCTCTTGAATGAGCTCGAGTCGGCTTGTCGAATCTGTCGAATTTTTGATACTTTTTAACACACAATCTTTTCATCTAGAAAGCTATTCTTTCAATCAAATTTATGGTATTTTACTTTAAAAATATTATCCAACAAAAATATAACACTAGAGAAGCTTGTACAGCAAGATCTTGTTAAATGAATATTCGAAAAAGATTAATTTCCCCTTTTTTTTTTGTCTAGTTTTCAAATGAATCAAATGAACCTCAATTTTGGCTATGAAACTTTAATAAAACATAATGTATAATGTAATACAATGAGTTGAAACTTCAGAGAGAACGCCTAGCTTTCTTCAGTGTTATTTCAGTAAGTGGTTGACTTTAATTTAAAATCATTTTACTCTCAAAAGTCCTTTAATAATACAATTTTCTAAGCAGAAAATAAAATAGCATTCTTGCTTGATGCATGTGTTTGAAATGATGGCTTAAAAATGAAATACAATGTGTTGAAACTTCAGAGAGAACGCCTAGCTTTCTTCAGCGTTATTTCAGTAAGTGGTTGTGGCGATTAAAAGAAAGGAAAACTCAGTTTAGCGTGAAAATTTTTGCTTTTTTTAAGTTGCCTTTTCACTTACAAGCTCTTTTTTCATTAAATAAACAAATTGATTTGCATGACAAGTTGTACTTCACCAAAAATAGAGAATCTTTAACAAGAAATCAATGAATTAATCAATCTTAGCTTTTAAAAGCAATTCTATTTCATTCTTTATCTTCTTCATACTATTTCTAGTAGATGGAATTGTTAACTTTTCTTTGTTGCAGCTTATCAATTGAGTAATAGAGACTTTAGAACTTTAAACTTACTTTAAACACTTTAAACTTACTTCAAACTTACTTTTGACCTACTTTAAACACTTTAAACTTACTTTAAACTTACTTTAAACACTCTAAACTTACTTCAAACACTTTAAACTTACTTCAAACACTTTAAACTTACTTCAAACACTTTAAACTTACTTCAAACACTTTAAACTTACTTCAAACACTTTAAACTTACTTTAAACTTACTTTAAACTTACTTTTAACTTACTTTAAACACTTTAAACACTTTAAACTTACTTTAAACCTACTTTAAACACTCTAAACTTACTTTAAACACTCTAACCTTACTTTAAACACTTTAAACTTACTTTAAAATTACCTTACGCAAAAAGAACAAGACTTCGGTGAAGTATAAACAAAAAACAAATCAAAACTAATCGATTTCCTTTTCTAGAAACTCGTTCTTTCTCACCAACCCAAAGTGTGAACGGCACGGAAAGCTCTCGAATGGCTCATGGAGGCTTGAGTGTAAACGATCACCAACTCAATCACTCCGTTCATCTTCCACTGAACGGACACCCCAACACTCAACACCAATCCCTCATTATTCCCTGTAACTTTTCACTAATTACTTTTTCATTTAATTTCTGAGATAATCCCCTTGTTCAGCGTCGAGTGGTCGTCGATTACCGGTGATTCCAACGTACGTGAATCACATTCGAGATGAGACAACAGGACGTATGAGAGACTCGGGTGAAAGGGGTGCAATGGACTCGCAACAACAGCGTTTCATTATCGCCAATCGAAAGTGGGTTTATCGAAAGGGGCGAAGGGGTTAAGGGCAAAAATTGATCTCAAAAAACATCTCAAATTGATCTTTCGGCATAGTGAGAGTGAATTAAGCATCAAAATAAAAAGAAAAGAAAGGAAAGGGATCGAACCCGAGTAAAAGCCCAATCGCTTGGTTGACAAACAAGACTCTTATCCACTACACCATGAGCTCACATGTCGAGGGGGTGAAAGAAGCTTTATATCGGATCCATTTTTTGATCTCTGATCTCAAACTTCTTGGAAACTTCTTGCATCTCGAATCATTTTGCATCAATCTTTTGCATCAAGCTTTTATACTAGAGCCTTATGCCAGATCACAAGCGATTACGTGGCCGCACAAAGAACATTTCGCCAGTGATTTACGCAAGATTTTGTAGATTTGTAGATTGATGATTTGTAGAAAAGATATTCAGCTATGAGTTTGCTAGGGGATTTCCAGGGTCAAGGAATTGAATGGTCCAATTCCGACCAATTGGACCAATTGGTCAGTCAGTCGAACAATTGGTTATCAATTTAATTGCTTTAAACTTTCTCGATGCTTTTAGAAACAAAGAAACTCCAGGCAAGTAGTTTCTAAAGTGTATTAACAGTATTAACAGTACTAAAATCCATTGTACGATCATCTTAGTATCCCCTCGGACACGGAAGACGAGGATGAGTGGGCACGACGTCATCAACAACACCAGACTCATCCACACACACATCAACGACTTTTACCACCAATTCGGTATCTTTATTTTATAATTTTTGATTTATATTCAATTTATTATATTCAATTTCAGAGAGCCAATGATGATTGCTAGAAATCAAGCTCTAGCGATGGCTGGAATGTCTTCAGAAGCCTATGAAGGAACGTATAGACCGGTGGGTTGATCAATGAGAGAATTGTTGTTTTAGTTTTGTCTACGGTATCTTTCTTCGTCCCTACAAGAGCTTACCGTCTTTGGTATACCGTAAATACTGTAATAGTACCCCACTCCCCTCGTACAGTCGCGTAGTCACAAAAGTTTTTTAGCATTTCATTTTTTTCAAAGCGCCCGTACTTTCAAAAACTGCGTCTTTGGTATCAAAAAATAGCCGTGAATTTCAGCTATTTTTTGATACCTAAACGTGCATTGTAGCATAAACCAGTGTCGAGAAAAACTCGTTCAAAGCTAGACTACTCAACATTCCGCACCGTCATTATGGGGGTGGGGTACTATTACAGTATTTACGGTAAGTTATATTCTTAAACTACAATTGATAATTTTTTAACAATTGGAGATTAAACAATTGGATTAAAGCCATCCGAATCCTTATTTAACGAAACTCTTCTAGGTGCCCGATGGTCGATCAGTCCGTTTACCATTCAGTGCTAGGCCTGTTCTCGTTCCACAGAATAGCCAACAAAGCAATAGTTCACCGGCTGATCGCCTTGTCGGACAAGCGCTTTCTCTTGGAAGATATATGGATCAAAGAGTTGTCGGAGCGGCGAGAAGAGAGCTGGAAGAGGTGAGCTTTTGATTTTGGTCTTCATTTCGGTATACACAGTAAGCTTCGTTTTAAAGTCAAGTTAGGCATTATAAAGTTGGAGACGCGGGCTGGGAATACAAAAATCGGGGTTCGAAACCGTGACCTCTCGCTTATTGGGCGAACACTCAACCAATGAGCTACTCTATCCCATTGTGCAAGGGTAGAGCCTTACTATAACTAGCCTATCGAACTTGGCTTTAGTACAGAACAGAACATAAAACAGTACAGACTCAATTCCTGTTCTTTCTTTCTTTCTTTCTATCTTTCTTTCTATCTTTCTTTCTTTCTATCTTTCTTTCTTTCTTTCTGTCTATCTTTCTTTCTATCTATCTACCTTTCTATCTATCTATCTATCTTTCTTTCTTTCTTTCTATCTATCTTTCTTTCTTTCTTTCTATCTTTCTTTCTTTCTATCTATCTGTCGTTCTTTCTATCTATCTTTCCCCTTGTCTTCTTTCTCTTGTCAAGTTAAGGCACCGGATAGCTCAGTGGTTAGAGCAGAGCTCGGATAGCTCAGACTCAATTCTTAATCTTCCTTTCTATCTTTCTTTCCCCTTGTCTTCCCTCTTTCTCTTGTCAAGTTAAGGTCCCGGATAGCTCTAGAGCAATATCCTAAAAAGTTTCAATCCCTTCTTCAATGTCCTAGGCTTCAATCCCCTCTCCAAAAATCTTTCTTTACCATTCACTTCTTTATAGAAAACAAAGATCATGAGATAAAAACTATGCAAAAAAAAAGTGTTGCTTCTAGGTCTAGCAATGGTAGAATATCGTAGAAAAACGATAGAATCTAATTGAATCAAAAGGTAAATAGAATTGAATTGATTCAAGTCTCTTCAGGTGTTCGGTGTCGAGGGTCAAGACATGGATTTGATGGCAAATCAATTAGCATCAAATTATATGGAGCACGTGGGGATGAACGAGATGCGTGATATGAATCAGTACTCTCGTTCGTCATTGCTTCGTCCAACCGATACCCAGGATACAGAAGAGGATCCTCGAGACGCTGATGACGCTTTATTAGTCACAACATTGTAATTTCAAGCGCTAAATCGAAAACTCATGTTTTCAAAGTTCTGGTCAATGATTTCTGATCTTATAAACAAAAGCATGACACTTTAAAAAGGCTCATAGGTTACCGTAATCCTTTAGTCTTTTTATCTTTTTAAAATTACTATAATTTACGCAAATTTCACTTCATTTAATCTTTCTTTAAAAGCTTTTTTTTTGTTTTTTTTTTTTCTTTTTCTTTTTCTTTTTAAATATCCCATTCAATGTGATAATTTTAAATAGATTTTTGTTTTTTTTTTGGATTTTGAATACTGTTGTGCCAGATTTTTCTTTTAAAAAATTTATTTTTAAACATTTGCTCACATCTTTGGTGTTTTTTTTGTGCATTAAATTGTAAAGAAAACTCTTTCTAGCGCACTAGCTAGAAACAAGCTCTTTCTCAATCATTTACTTGAAGAAATGAAGAAATGCGCTAGACAGGGAGACGCTTACAACTTTTTTTTTTTGACAAAGTACACTTTACAAAGCACTGTTTAGCTGTGCTCTGTGCTCAAAATGGGATTTCCAGTGCGCTAGAAAAGAAACGTTTTGAAACTCTTGAGCATAAAGTACAGAAATCAATAGAAATAATCTTTTTACTTAACCACCCTTTTCTCATATCATTCAGAATAGTAAAAACAACAAAAATGAGTGACTTTTTCTTGGTGCCACTTTTATAATTCGATTTTATTCTTAATTCTATTTTCTCATTCTATTTTCTAATTCTAATTTTAGATTCAATTCTTATATATTTATTTTTTTTTCGTGATCAATTTAAAGTGCCTTTTATTAAAATCATCTATTTTTTTTTTCTTTTTCTATGAATTCTAGTCTCAATAATTGAAACCTCTTTGTGTTTTTTGCTTTTTTTGGATGAAAGTAGGAAGAGAGATTTTTACAGAATTTCCTAAAGTCTTAAAGTTTAGAGGATTTAGAATTTTGTGCTTTAGAATTGTACAAGTGCCTAGTTGAAACTAGGGCAAAATTGAGCGCTACCAGGGCTCGAACCCCCGCCCTCTCGACTATCAGGCAAACGTGCTAACCACTACACCACAACGCACCTGATCTCCCGTACTCTAGAAGGAGTTAAATGCCTTGCAAAGCAATTCTTTACTTTTGAACCGCTTTACTTTTCATTCAGTAAGGGATAAAGCACTCTTCTGACCGCGGCCAAACAAGTATCAGTTTAGCTCATTGGTAGAGTGCTCGCTTGGTAAGTCGCTGGGTGGTCGGGAGGTCGCGGGTTCGAATCCTTTCCGATCATTTTTTGTCTTCCCACCTAAAAAAGGACAACTAGTCATATTTTATATCTAAAAGATGTTCTAAAAATATGCCTAGCGAACTATAAACTACAGTATACTATATATAAACTATAGAACTATACTTGAAATCATTTCAGTTCTAGGGTATGACGAGCAGGGATTCTTAGGGCTTTAAGCTTAGGTTCTTCTCCTTGATTCTTAGCAGATAAGCGCAACATCAAGCTAAGAACGCAAGAGATTTAGATATGAATTTACAAATTCATAGATTCATAGACAAAACAGATTCTAGATATATAAATAAGAAAAATCTCGTTTTCCCCACTTTCTTTCTCTTAATCGTTGGGTTCTCCCTGTACTCAATAAGCCCAAAAAAAAAAATGGTGCTCCAAACTCGATTTTTTCTCTCATCCGTATCACGAAAATCTATTAGATATCAATTTATCGAAAACTCTCTTATTTTAGCTTTTTTTAGTTTCAATTTCTTTCATTTTCTTGCATTTTCCTCAGCCCGAATTTCATGCGCAAAATTCATTTATTTCAGTTAACCTATGAGATTTCTTTGAATAAAAGTCTAAATTATACTTAAATGCGATAATATTTCCATTTATTACTGTAACAGATAAGCTAAAGGTGAGTTTGATAAATGAAATACAAACTCATTATATATAGAATTACAGAAAGTTTTAAAAAGTCCCCAAATCTATGGGGGAATTGACATTTTGACTCAACACCGATCACAATATTTGCATTCATCTAACAAATTTGAATTTTGATGAACGGACGGATGGACGAATGGACGGATGGACGGACGGACGGATGGACTGATGGATGGACGGATGGACGGATGGACGGACGAATGGACGGATGGACGAATGGACTGATGGATGGACGGATGGACAAACGGACGGATGGACAAACGGACGGATGGACAAACGGACGGATGGACAAACGGACGGATGGACAAACGGACGGATGGACGGACGGACGGATGGACAAACGGACGGATGGACAAACGGACGGATGGACAAACGGACGGATGGACAAACGGACGGATGGACAAACGGACGGATGGACAAACGGACGGATGGACGGACGGACGGATGGACTGATGGATGGACGGATGGACAGATGGACGGACGAATGGACGGATGGACGAATGGACTGATGGATGGACGGATGGACAAACGGACGGATGGACAAACGGACGGATGGACGGACGGACGGATGGACTGATGGATGGACGGATGGACGGATGGACGAATGGACGGACGGACGGATGGACGGATGGATGGATGGACTGATGGATGGACTGATGGATGGACGGATGGACAAACGGACGGATGGACGGACGGACTGTAGTTCTTAAACAATTTACAAAAATAATCAACGCATTATCAACAACACTTATTGATCTTTTCCGTAAATGGCTAGGTTCTGTAAGATCTGTTACCGTAATCCTGATGGTTGGTTGGTGATGAATCGGTACCGTAATCCGTAACTCAGTCCGGCTACCGTAACCCGCAGGTCCTGTGGCTACCATAACCTGTAACTCAGTCCGGCTACTGTAACCGGAATTTCCTATGGCTACCGTAACCCGAAGGTCTTGTGGCTACCGTAACCCGAAATCCCATTATCCAATCCGGTAACTCTTTTTGTTTATTGTCCTTTTTTCAGGATAATCTAGACATCAACAGAAAATGGTTTCAAAACTCGAAAACCCATTTCTTTGCCAGACGTGTGACTAATCGATCAAAGAAAAACGTTTTTTTTCAACAATAGAGTACTCGACCTATCGTCATTGATGTTTTTCAAGGAAATCGATGAGTAAACTGGTTAGAATTGACGTGTGAAGTAATTGAAAAGAGTCGAGCAATTGTGAAAGGGGAAACCGGGGATCAAGAGTGTGATCGAATCGAGGGAAAGTCGAGTGGGTGTCAAATAGACAAATTGTATCGAGAGATGGTCAGAAATAGCTAGAAAATGACACAGACAAACTTCTAAATATCCAAGAATTCTATCAATTTAGACTCAGAAATGTAATAATGCGATAAGTCTAATCTAATCAAAAAATTCCTTGTTTCTATTCAATTTCTAATTTCTACATTAATAATTTAAAGCTACAGTTTTGACCTGCGAATACAGCTTTTAGTGTCAAATAGTTAAAGCAGTTTGGGCCAGGGTGGCCGCCAGGGTTACCGTTTATCGTTGATCCTCTAGGAGTGAGTGATAGCCTGATTTGGTTCCCATTCGATTCCTAGATAGCCTAGCTAGAAGTTGATTAGAATCCTTGTATCAAAAACTCTAATTAACTTGCAAATAGTATAGTGTTCTGTTAGAATTTGACTGAAATTTCGAAATCTATCATTGAATTTGTAGGTTTTTCTAGTTCGTGGCTGTGCCAGTGTCAAGTGATCGCCCGATTTGGCTATTTGGCTGCCCCTGCCTTTCACAGAGTCTCTCACCGGCTAGATTTCCTTTCTCACACTTCCGGTAGAACTTTTTTCTTTTCTCCTTTTCTCCAATCTTTTCCCCATTCCATCAAATCTTTCTCTTTTCTCTGATCATCGACACCGGCATGATCCAAAAATATCCACTCGACAAAATCTTGTGTTACTTTTTTCAGTTTAAACAAGAACTGTGATTGTTTGATTATTTTTTGAATTTCGTTTCTTAATTCTTCAGGATTATGTGCTTCAATCACTTTATATTTTTGTATAATTTAAAAGCCTAATTCATTGCCTATTATGCTACTGAACACATGATGAGCCTTTTTTTGATCTTTCCATAAGTTATCTCCCTTTCAGAGCTTCTAAAAACGTTCACAGGCAACCGATTTACTTGAATTAGGGTTTAAAATGAGGAGAAATCTTTGAGGATCATTTATCTGAAAAGAGATTAAAGAAATCTTGAGTTTGAAGAGAGTTATGAACATTTGAATGCAAATTACGCTTCGTAAACCTAAAAAATCAGCCGAATAATTGCTTGAGTCTATCATTTTCCTTTATTGACTACTTGGGATAGGCTACTTTGCGCCAAATCTTTTGCGCAAAAGGGTCATTTGGCCTTTTGGTCAAGGTCTTTTGCGCAACTCGCCATAACTTTCTTCTAAGTCGCCATAACTTCGCCCTAACTTTCTTCTAAGGATTTTCAGTGGATTTTCATTGAGCACAAAGTACATGGCAAAGTACAAGGAAAATTGAGATTTCTAAACGAAAACAAGTAAAGTGTCTACGTGAGTGGAAAACGTTTTCACTTTTCTCCTAGGTTTTTTTCAAATTCCTAGTTTTCAAACACAAATCTCCGAGTTTTTTTTTTTTCGTTATTGACAATTTTCTGACCCATTTTCCCTTTTGCCTTTTTAGTACTTTTTAGTACTCATGTACTTTGCCAAAAAAAGTTTTTAAAGCCTTTTTATGATCCCAACACAGATACAAACGGGAAATGAGAGTTAAAATCAACTTTTTTTGAAGAGTTTTTCAAGATTTTATGACTTCAACCTAGAAAAATAACAAGTTTATGATAGGTTTTGTGTAAAAAATGAAAATGAAACCGATTATCGATTAGAAAATAAAGACTAGCTGACTAAAACAGCTTATGACTGGTACAGGGCTAGATTTTAGACACATTGGAAAGGCTGTAACCTTTAATGTAATAGGATGAAGCTCAAGGAGCTCAAGGAGCTCAAGGAGCCCAAGGAGCCCAAGGAGCCCAAGGAGCCCAAGGAGCCCAAGGAGCCCAAGGAGCCCAAGGAGCCCAAGGAGCTCAAGCTCAAGGAGCTCAAGCTCAAGGAGCTCAAGGAGCTGTTAAATGAGAGTTAAAATCAACTTTTTTTGAAGGGTTTTTCAAGATTTTATGACTTCAACCTAGAAAAATAACAAGTTTATGATGGGTTTTGTGTAAAGAATGAAGATGAAAACGATTATCGATTAGAAAATACAGACTAGCTGGCTAAAACAGCTTATGACTGGTACAGGACTAGATTTTAGACTTTGGTCAACATTTTACCTAAAAAAAGACTTGTCCAATAAAAGTTTTCATCTATTTGAAGACTTTTGTCATAACCTCTTGAAATTTATGTTGTTTTAAGTTTTTGAAATTTTTAATTTAAGTTCGCTAAGCCTTTTTTTTTCCTTTTTTCTTGGAATAAGTCATAGAAAGTCATAGAAAGCCATGAAATAGCTTCAAGTTAATATGAAAGAAGATGCTCTAGTTGAACACGTCGGCCCTTTTATGGGTTGGGGCTGGGAATACGCATGATCGGCGCTGGGATTCGAACCCGCGACCTCTGGGCTGATAAGGGGCTGACGGTGGTGGGACTCGAGCCCGTCGCAAAAAAAACGACGCTCTGTACTCCGGCAAACTATTCGTTAGACTATTGTTGCTGTTTTTTCGTTCGCGTGTGGTGTGCCCTTATTGGCTAGGTATCGAAAATGGTCGATGATCGAAAATAGTCGAAACTTCGAATGCCTTTTTCCCGCTAGGATTTTAATTTGAGCAAAAAGTGAATAGATAGTTGAAATGTCGATATTCAATTGGTGTTTCAAATAGCTATGCGAGTGCATCAAGAACTGAGGCTTTCAGGATGAACTGAGGAACTGAGGAGCTGAGGAACTGAGGAGCTGAGGAACTGAGGAGCCGAGGAGCTGAGGAGCTGAGGAACTGAGGAGCTGAGGCTTTCAGGATGAGCTCGAGTGCATCCTAAAAGCCTCAGTTCATCCTGAAAGCCTCAGCTCTTGATACACTCCCATTTGTGAGCTGGGGTATCTAATGGTTTACCATTGGAGGCATTCTAACTCTCATGGTACGATGGTAAATCATTAGATCGAATATTCACTTATCTAATAACCATTTTTCAGTTCTTGTTTATAAACCCCTGAAATTCTCTTCTTTGCTTTTTTTGCAGAAGCACCTGATTCTGAAATCACTGGCACAAAGGGGTCATGCATTTTAGCCGAAAAGAAAAAAAAAGAAAAGAAATACGGAGAAATTGAAGACCACTACGTAATCACGGAATCACGGAATTGCCTGAAATCAAAGGCTGAATTCAAAGGCAGAGAAGCTAGACTTGTGATAATGGCAAAGGTACACCCAAATCTGATATTGGAGAAGAATTTTGATGGGTGAAGGGTTTTGTGGGCACACTGTCTTTTGTCTTTTTTTTCTTCATTGATCATAAAAATTGTGGCGCTTGGTTAATGGCTTTTTGGCACCTTTGATGGGTTTTTTTGACTCAGAAACTCTTGTGATTCTATTATGAATTAGAGTTTGAAGAGTTTGGTGACAAGATTTTAATATTCTGAACGTATTTGACATATTGGAAAGGCTGCAATCTTTAATGTAATAGGATGAAGCTCAAGGAGGTCAAGGAGCTCAAGGAGGTCAAGGAGCTCAAGGAGGTCAAGGAGCCCAAGGAGCTCAAGGAGCCCAAGGAGCTCAAGAAGCTCAAGGAGCCCAAGGAGCCCAAGGAGCCCAAGGAGCCCAAGGAGCCCAAGGAGCCCAAGGAGCTCAAGCTCAAGAAGCTCAAGCTCAAGAAGCTCAAGCTCAAGAAACTCAAGGAGCTGTTCAGGGCCAACATTGCTTTAAAAGGGTCCTAGACTAGGTCAGTCCAAGATCATGATACTAGCCTTAGTCTACACCATTCTCTACAAATTTTAAGCTAACTTTTATCTTTCTTAACAGCTTTTACAATCATCTCTTATAAAGTAGAAAAACTTATTAGTGATTATCGCTGTCTTGTTGACTTGAGATGATCCTTGTAAAGCTTCAGCGTCAGAATCAGTTTAATTACTGAACAAGCCAAGCTAACTAGCTAGCTAACTACCTAGCTATAGCTAAAAAGTATCCAGATGCTATTTTCGATAAGCTAAGTTGTAAGTTAATGTAACTTTTATGTAAATATCACCTAAAATTCGATCCTAGACATGTTCAAGTTTTTATTTTTGTCTGAGCCGAGTAAGAGAGGCTCCTCTTTTCCTTGTCGATTTCTCTGAAATATTTGCTTATGTTGCGTCTTTTCCTTTCTCTTTTCAATCACTTTACATAGGCAAAAACATTTGTGATTTGGTCTATTCATATTCCTTTTTCTATCACATTCAAAAATCTTTCAATATTTGCGAATGTTTATTTTTCTAAAGATCAAAGATTCTTCATTGATTTAGAGATTTTGATTGATTTCTAGATGAAGAATTTTCAAAGTGTGCTTTGGTGCTTTAAGTGGAGACATATCCTTTCTAGTGCACTGATGCCTAGTTTTCTTTCAATATAGACTTGAGTGCATCAGATTTGGGATCATGATCTATAGATCATGATCTCAAATTGAGCTATGAGCCTAACCTAAGCCAGTCTTGGGTAAATTAAGCTAGCCACCAGGCAAGCCTCAGGCTGACCCAAGCTAAACTAACCCTAGCTAGGCCTTGCTTAGGACAAGGTCAGCTTACAGCTAGCTCCATGTCAAGCTAACCCAACCAGAGCAGCCAAGCTAACTAGAGCAGCCAAGCTAACTAGAGCAGCCAAGCCAACTAGAGCAGCCAAGCCAGCCAGAGCAACCAAGCCAACCCGAGCAGCTAACCAGAGCAGCCAAGCCAACCAGAGCAGTCAAGCCAGCCAAGCCAGCCAAGCCAGCCAAGCCAGCCAGCCCAGGCCAAAAGGTTAGGCTCAGGCCCAGGCCAGCCCATCCTAAAACCTGTCTAGATCAACCTAACCCATAAAAATAATCTTTTCAACGTGTCTTCAATCTCATAGAACAACTTTTGTCAGTTTATTTCATTGGTGAATCATTTAGATTTGCTAATGATCGCCTTGTGGTCGATAAGACTCTTTCTTTTAAATCTAGCTCTCTAATCTTTTCAACGTCTCTTCAATCTTATAGAACAAATTTATGAACAATGAATTCCCCAAAATCTTCATCACTTTTCGTAGTTTTCATGCGTTGAACTTTTCATTTTTGTGCTCAAAAATTTGACGGTTTTTTTATTTATTTATTTGAGCTGTGAGAGAGAGAAGTAAATCGCTGTAAATACAAAAATTGAGAAAAAAGCGATCAAAAAGGGGAAAAGGGAAATGTTTAGGCGAAAGAGGCAGAGAAACATTTTCTCTCTCGTCAATTTCGTCTCCACAATTTTCGGGGGGAATTTTCCCGTCAAGTGTGTGTGTGTTTGAGTCGCGAACCGTTTTCGGAGTTTGTGTACTTTCAAAACTATTGATTAGTTTTTTTTCTTTCTGTAGAATCAGAGTTCTTTTTCAAGGTTTCCATATTTTATTGGCTATTTGAATCTTTCGCTATTGAATCTCTTGAATCTATTGAAATTAAACGATCCAGCTCTTTCTTTTGCCAAGTTTGCCTTTTGCCAAGTTTGCCTTTTGCCAAGTTTGCCTTTTGCCAAGATCCAGTTGCCAAGCACAGCCAAGCACACTGTTGAACGTAAAGATTCGAAAAACTAAAGCAATTTTGTTCGTGATCGATCTGAAATCTTAGAAGCTGACTCTCGATTTGTTAATCTATATGCTAAGTTATTCATTTATTTCATAAAATCTTTAAAATCATATTATTTAAGCTACTAAAGGATGGCTTTCATTTCCATTCCAGAAATCTGAGCTTTTCATTCATTTCTATTCAATTTCATTACTAGATTTAACAAGGAATGATCTCAGATTGTCCTCACCGATCGCCTGATACCAAAATTGAAGTTGTAGAAATTATAGAGATTGTAAAAATTGTAGAAATTATAGAATTAACTATGGTCACAATCTGCAAAAATCAGCTCCCCATACGCCAAAGTTTACGAAATCTTGCTTAAAAGGTTTATCTCACAAGAGCGTTAGGGTATACTGGTGGCGCAATGGATAAGAGGTTAGAATTGAAGGCAAGCTGATAGTCTGGTTGCTTGAGCTCAAGTCTTCCACGCGGCCATTGTTTTTGTTTTTCTTTATTTTACAGAAAATAATTTCACACCATAGCCAATATGTTTATCATTGTTCATCATTAATGCTTAATCAATGGTTAATCAATGCTTAATCAATTCTTAATGAATGCTTAATGAATGCTTAATGAATGCTTAATCAATCCTTAATCAATGCTTAATCAATTCTTAATCAATGTTTAATCAATGGCTAATGAAAGCTTAATCAATGCTTAATCAATGCTTAATCAATCCTTAATCAATGCTTAATCAATGTTTAATCAATGCCCCATCTCGATGGCTTGCCATGGGGCGGAGGTAGAGCGTATACGCAAGGACCCGAAAGATGGTGAACTATACGTGAGCAGGACGAAGCCGGAGGAAACTCCGGTCGAGGTCCGTAACGATTCTGACGTGCAAATCGATCGTCTGACTGGCGTATAGGGGAGAAAGACTAATCGAACCATCTAGTAGCTGGTTCCCTCTGAAGTTTCCCTCAGGATAGCATCAATGCTTAATCAATGCTTAATCAATGCTTCATCAATGCTTAATCAATCCTTAATCAATGCTTCATCAATGCTTAATCAATCCTTAATCAATGCTTCATCAATGCTTCATCAATGCTTAATCAATGCTTAATCAATCCTTAATCAATCCTTAATCAATTCTTAATCAAAATATTCACTGAATTTTCAATTCTCTGTCAATAATAGGAAGTTTTATGGAGAAGTTTAACACTAATAGCAATTATTTATGCATAAATCTAAGTCAAAGTCAAATCTAAGTCAATACTATTAAGGAGTTGGCTTGAATCTAACTGTTATTCGAAATATTCATTCTCATAGCCAACAATAAACACTTCAGTGATCAATCTAAGCTATATAGATAGATTAAAAGAGCTGGTGATGTTTGAGCAAACCCCAGTAAACATTCATATTCAATAGAATCAAAAGAAAAAGAGGGAATTACACGAAAAAAAGTGGGTTAAGCTCTAAAAAAGACTGAATATTGATTGTTTGTGTGGAGGGGAGATCACTAGGCCAACCCTAACCCCATCCCCATCCAATCCTTTCCTTTCCTTACACACTGTAAACACGTCAGCTGCCTGATTTTCACGTGGCGTAAAAGAGAGAAAGAAAAGGGAAAAGAAATTTCCTTTCTCTCATCAAAATTCAGCCATTTTTTTTTTGTTGCCTCTTTTCTCCCGTTTTTCCTTAAGTGTTGCACTCAGTCTGGGTATTGGCCCTTTGAACTCTGATTTTTTGGGTACATCCGGGGAAAAACCTGGCCTTATATGGCCAGTTTGATGCTTCAATAGATAGTGTACGGCTTGGCTTTATCTGTACGGCTTGGCTTTGGCTGTACGGCTTGGCTTTGGCTGCACAGCTTGGCTTTGCCTGTACAGCTTGGCTTTGCCTGTACAGCTTGGCTTTGCCTGTACAGCTTGGCTTTATCTGTACAACTTGTCTTTGGCTGTACAGCTTGGCTTTCCTGTACAGCTTGGCTTTACCTCAGGGCTGTCAAGTCAAGCCGAGTATTTATTGATCGTTTTGATAGGATTGAGTCCTCTTGATATTTGAACTAAAGGTTACTAGAATTGTTAGAAATCTATTAGAGAAACTTTATGGGTCCCTTAATTTTCGAAATACTTGAACCTCTTGATCTTGAGCTTGATCGTGATCTTGATTGAAGTAATCTTGATCTCAATTAATTAGGAATTTTTGAATTCTGTCAGCGTTTTCTTTCGAAAAGGATGTAGAGAAAAGAAAAGAAATGATTGTAACTTTATGAGTTTTGAAGTAAATGTAAATGGTTGTTTTACTGGATTGTTTATTTGCAATGAAGCTTCCAACTTTTCTTATCCTTCTTTACAGCTATGATTCTTCTATTAATCTGTCTCGTTAACAATATATAACAATATTTCAGAGTCTTTTAACAAAGCTTTATTTAGATCGATTTCGACAAAGCTTTATTTAGATCTTTATTTCATTGGTGAATCATTTAGATGCCTTGAGGTCGATAAAGCTCTTTCTTTTAGGATTCTTTTAAGACAAGGTCAGCTTACAGGCAGCTTCATGTCAAGCCAAGCCAACCAGAGCAGCCAAGCCAGCCAAGCCGAGCAACTAGCTTTGAGCCTAACCTAAGCCAGTCTTGGGTAAATTAAGCTAGCCACCAGGCAAGCTTCAGGCTGGCCCAAGCTAAACCAACCCTAGCTAGGCCTTGCTTAGGACAAGGTCAGCTTACAGCCAGCTCCATGTCAAGTTAACCCAACCAGAGCAGCCAAGCCAACCAGAGCAGCCAAGCCAACCAGAGCAGCCAAGCCAACCAGAGCAGCCAAGCCAACCAGAGCAGTCAAGCCAGTCAAGCCAGTCAAGCCAGTCAAGCCAGCCAAGCCAGCCAGCCCAGGCCAAAAGGTTAGGCTCAGGTTCAGGCCAGCCCATCCTAAAACCTGTCTAGATCAACCTGATCCATAAAAATAATCTTTTCAACCTGTCTTCAATCTTATAGAACCATTTTTGCCAGTTTATTTCATTGGTGAATCATTTAGATTTGCTAATGATCACCTTGTGGTCGATAAAACTCTTTCTTTTAAATATATGTATAACATTCAGCCATCCTTTTCCTTCAATCTTGAAACCATGACTGCCTAAGATCGATAAGCTCAATAAGTGCATTGTTCAATCTACTAATTTGACAGAAAACTATCCTAGAGTTTGTGTTTGCTGTCCTTTGATCCGGAAACGAAAAACAGTTCTCTTTGCCCCCGTTTCACGCCTATTTGTTTCCGCTTTCTCCATAAACGATTTGCTATTTCCTAATCAATACCACATGATGTCTGAGTAATCAAAATTCACTTGAATAGCTAGTTTTGAAAGTTTTGAAAGCCTGAAAAACATGTATAGCAAAAAATCTATAGTTTCCTAAACCTTTTATCATTGCTCTAATCTCTTTTTGATTGCTGACCTTTGGACGCCAATATGGTTGACCTGTTGATAATGAGATAATAAAAGCTTTGAAAGCTTTACTTTTTAGAGCTAGAGTGCTTCAATAGATAGTGTACAGAGGGATTGTTCTGGCGTCTGGCTTTACCTGTACAGCTTGCTCTGGCTTTGCCTCAGAGTTGTCAAGTCATGCTGACCTAGTTTGGCTTGCCTTACAGGCTATAGGAATCGGTTGGAGTCCTGAAGATCCTATAGGACCTATGAAGGCCCTATAGGACCTATGAAGGCCCTATAGGACCTATGAAGGCCCTATAGGACCTATGAAGGCCCTATAGGACCTATGAAGGCCCTATAGGACCTATGAAGGCCCTATAGGACCTATGAAGGCCCTATAGGATTAATGAAGACCATATAGGACTAATGAAGACCCTATAGGGCCCACGAAAACCCTATAGAACCTATGAAGACCCTATAGGATCCCTAAAGAGTATTACTGTACCTACAGTGTTACAGTAACAGTTGGGTAGAACAGTAAAGTAGAATGACTCTTTCAATATTCTCTAGTTTATGTCTAGTCTATTTGATCAATACAATAGCCTTTCCTTTTTGATCCATCACTCCAAATTCTTGCGTATCTACCTATGAAAAATCTCTTTTTTTTTATGGGTGAGTATCGAATCGGAATCCTTTTGAGAAAAGAGAGAAAGATCTCTCGCGCGCGCATGGAATGATTGATCTCATTCACCGAATAACTTTAGCCGAATCTCTTTATCACCAATCAAATGAATGCTGATTGATCAAATCTACATTACAAACGAAACCTTTCTAGTGCACTGTATTCATCAAATTACTGATCAGTTTTTAAAAGTCGAAGAATTAAGTGCACTAAAAAGGTTGGGGTTTCGATTTTTGACGCTGCTTTTAACTCGTGCTATTCTATTTTTCTTTTGTAAAAATTCAGATTTTAGCTTTTAGTTTGTTGTTTATTTATTGTTTTACAGATATACATTGACCTTCTAAAGAAAAAGATTTTGCCTAATGATCTGACTGGATTTAACAGCACTGACATAAGCACTACAAAAAGCACTGTGTTAAAAGTTTCTAGTACACTACTGGACAATGAAATATTATATTTGAAAAACGATCGTCACTTTCGCACGTCTGTAACTTCCTTGTCTTTACCGTATTTCTAAAGATTAATATTACCATTGTGTAGCCCTTGAAAAGAGCTTTCAGAAAATGTAGAACACTAATAGTTTAAGCTCAAAGACAAACTCAAAGACAAGGGAGTTACAGACGCGCGAAGGTGATGATCGTTTTTCAAATATCATATTTCATTGTAGTGTATATAACTGACAGACTGAATAATTTTAAAGGCTTTAGTTTACGACTGAACTAAAGGAATGCTACAATTTTTCAGGACAGACTTGTGGCTTGGCTTGCAAAGTGTAACCAGGCTAGAGTTAGGGCTGTAGCTGACTTTAGTTTGACTCTAGCTTGATCTGGTCGAGCTTTCGAGGTCGAGCTTTCGAGGTCGAGCTTTCGAGGTCGAGCTTTCGAGGTCGAGCTTTCGAGGTCGAGCTTTCGAGGTCGAGCTTTCGAGGTCGAGCTTTCGAGGTCGAGCTTTCGAGGTCGAGCTTTCGAGGTCGAGCTTTCGAGGTCGAGCTTTCGAGGTCGAGCTTTCGAGGTCGAGCTTTCGAGGTCGAGCTTTCGAGGTCGAGCTTTCGAGGTCGAGCTCAAAGTCAAAGTGTAACCAGGCTAGAGTCAAAGTGTAACCAGGCGAAATCATTAGGCAAAATCTTTTTCTAATTCAAAATATTTTACTGTTTTCATAAAGAAAAAAACAAAAAACAAAGTCGAATTCTGTAAAAGAAAAGCAAATCGAATTTCCGTTTCTTTATCTTTTTGACCCAATTTTCCCAATCGATTTTGTTTATTGTCACAGTGAGATAAGTCAAAAAAAACTGTTTATTTTCTTTTACTTCATCATCACCTTCTCTCCACAGCAATATTTACTTACACGTCGTAGTGGACACATCAGTGATGATCTAGTAGACAGGTTGTTGATTTGATTTCACTGATGTACCACCATAAACCATGTTCACTAACTGGCCACGAGATGCATCGAGTTTCCCTTGCTAAACGGTATGAGAGTTTTGTAAATTAAGCTCTATGGAGCTGAATGGCACGTGGCTACGTGGCTACGTGGCTACGTGGCTAAAATAGAGCGTATATCACCGGATCAGAGGTTGGCTTGGATTGGCTTGGATTGGATTGGCTTGGATTGGATTGGCTTGGATTGGATTGGATTGGCTTGGCTTGGCTTGGCTTGGATTGGATTGGCTTGGATTGGATTGGCTTGGATTGGATTGGATTGGATTGGATTGGATTGGCTTGGATTGGATTGGCTTGGATTGGCTTGGATTGGCTTGGATTGGATTGGCTTGGATTGGATTGGATTGGCTTGGATTGGATTGGCTTGGATTGGATTGGATTGGATTGGCTTGGCTTAGCTCATCGGATTTTGTTATGCAAAGATTAAGGTACAACTTCCGAAAGTGATTCAAAAGCTATTTTCCATAAACTTTAGTTTAAAACAAATATGAATTCTTTTGTAAAAATCGTTTAGAAATCTTTTAGATGATCTTTTGAAACTTTTGAAATTGTTGATCGAATAAATCTACTCTAAAACAATTTCTGAATGAAATCAGAAAGCTTTCGTACTTAAAACATCAATTTATAGCTCAATTTTGGTATTTGCTGAAGAAATACAAGACTTTAATACCAAAATTGAGCTGATTTTTGATTTGATGACGGTTTGGATGGCATTTAGAAAGGCAAAATCCTCTTTTTGTCTTTTATTTATCTAAATCTACCATTTTTCTATGTAAATAATCCGTTTCTCCATTTCTTTCTTCAATTTTCTTTAAAACCATTACTCTAACTCATTTCAGGCAGTTCTCTTCATCTTTCATCGTCAGCTTTAAACAAAATCGGCTAATTCATTCTTTTAATCCCTTATTTTTGTGAAGCGTTGAGGTGACAATGGCCTCTGATGCTCAACCATGTCCCCTCCAAAGGAGCACTCATCAACATCCACCGAAACCGCCCTACGATGTTGGTGAGATCAAGCATGAGGTGAGGATAATAAAGAAGTAAATGAGGACTGAGGGAATTCAAATGTTGACGTTTACCTTATCGAGCAGATACTCTACCACTGACCTATTGGTGTCTTCTTTGCAAAATAGGAAAGACAAGGAAGAAAGAGAAAGAGAAAGAAGGAAAGAAGAGAAAGAAGGAAAGAAGGAAAGAAGAGAGAAAGAGAAAGAAGGAAGAAGGAAGGAAGAGAAAGAGAAAGAAGGAAAGAAGAGAAAGAAGAGAAAGAAGAGAAAGAAGGAAGAGTTTTAAGAAATTCTAGTTGTAAAAGTAGTCTCTAGAAATCAATGATAAATGCTGAGCTATTGGTGTCTTCTTTGCAAAAGAAATAGGAAAGACAAGGAAGAAAGAGAAAGAGAAAGAAGAGAAAGAAGGAAAGAAGGAAAGAAGGAAGAAAGAGAAAGAAGAAAGAAAGAGAAAGAGTTTTAAGAAATTCTAGTTTTCTAGAGATTTTCTCGGAAACCTAATGAAATTTTGTAAAAGTAGTCTCTAGAAATCAATGATTTTATCAATGATGAATTCTATTTTAAGATTGATAATTCTTCATGTTTATTGTAGTAATATTTCTATAGAATAAAACTATAGAAAAATTAAAGAAAAAATCTTTCTAAATAGAAAACAAACTCTAGAAATCATTGTCCATTCGATGAGATAAAAGTTTCCATAAAAATTCCATCAAAAAGATCAAGGAAATGAAAGAAGAACAGCTTTTTTGCGTAAAAATTTGTCCTTAAGCTGTTTTTCTATTTAGAAAGAGTTTAATTGAAGAGTTTAAAATATCTTATCTTATAGATTTCATCAAGTTTTTTAGGTGCCACCAAATTTGAGTGACAGCAATCATTCTCCATTCAGTACACTCAAGGAAGTGATCGAGGTGAGAAAGAAATGAAATAAACAAGAACTAATTAGAAGGAACTATTTACAAGGAACTAATTACAAGGAACTATTTACAAGGAACTATTTACAAGAAACCATTTACAAGAAACTATTTACAAGGAACTATTTACAAGAAACTATTTACAAGGAACTATTTACAAGAAACCATTTACAAGGAACTAATTCCAAGAAACTATTCACAAGAAACTATTCACAAGAAACTATTTACAAAGAAACCATTTACAAGATTTCTTTAGATTAAAAGTACATTTACTGTACATTTATGTACAAAAGTACATTTACTTAATAAGAACTGGTAAAAATCTTACGAAAACAGAAGTTTTGAATTCTATTTTTTTGATTTAGTGTGTGATATGCGGTGATCGAGCTTGTTCTCATCTCTACTACGGGGTTTCTGCGTGTCATGGATGTGAGTTTTACTTTAAAATCTGAGATTATTCTTTTAAAAACAATAAATACCAGTATTATTCTAGTTAATATCGTATTAGTTTACAATTTCGTTCAATTTCGGTCAATTTCGTTCAATTTTGTTCATACTAGTGAAGCCAAAGAAGGGATTAAAAGTGAAATTCCATTAGGTACACTACTGGACAATGAAATATTCATATTTGAAAAACGATCGTCACCTTCGCACGTCTGTAACTTCCTTGTCTTTACCGTATTTCTAAAGATTAATATTACCATTGTGTAGCCCTTGAAAAGAGCTTTCAGAAAATGTAGAACACTAATAGTTTAATGTTCATACTAGTGAAGCCAAAGAAGGGATTAAAAGTGAAATTCCATTAGGTACAGTACTGGACAATGAAATATGATATTCGAAAAACGATCGTCACTTTCGCGCGTCTGTAACTCCCTTGTCTTTGAGTTTAAACTATTAGTGTTATACATTTTCTGAAAGCTCTTTTCAAGGGCTACACAATGGTAATATTAATATTTACAAATACGGTAAAGACAAAGGAGTTACAGACGGGCGAAGGTGACGACCCTTTTTCAAATATGATTCAAATTTCAATTTTGTTCATACTAGTGAAGCCAAAGAAGGGATTAAAAGTGAAATTCCATTAGGTAAATGCATAAGAAATGTGGATTTCAACATTTTCATAAATTTCCAACGATAGAAACCTGATATCGATGAATGTTATAAACTATTTGAAAGTTGTAAATCTCCTCGACAAAATCTCCTCTACAAAATAGGCTAAATAGAAAATAGGCTTGATCGAAGCATTGAAGAAATTTCGAAGGGGAAATGCGAGTAACCAAAAAAAGGAATCGAGTCACTTTAGGGACAAGTTTAGTGTCGTCAAAATAGAGTTGGCTTTCCAAAATTGAAGATATAAAAAAGAAAGAATAACGATATATCAATTCATATCAAAAGTCTAACGGAAATGCATTTACAGAAATTTCGATAGAGCGTTTAGATAGACCAAAAAAAGGGCACTTTTTCAAAACCCCACTTTCACAAGAGTTCGGTTTTGACTATATAGTGAAAAATGACCTATATAATGGACTAAAATATCATTCAAAATAATTAAGAGTTCGGAAAATTTCATGGGAAAACTTTGTTTTTACAATCATTTTTCTTTTTTCTGAAAAAGCCGGTTTTTTTTTGATATTTTTGAGGGTTTTGCAATTACGCTATGAAAATAAAGTTATTTAAAGGAAAAATGGTTAAAAATTTCATTCAGGTAAATGTTTTTTTTGGCGAACAGTGAAAACAACGGCAAAATACGTATGTCGTTACGATGGAAATTGCAAAATAAGCACCGGTTTGTTAAGAAAAGAAATTTAGAAAAGAAATTTAGATAGAAATTTGTCTTTTAAATAAATAAATATAAAGATTAAAAAACTATTTATTTAATAAATTCTTTTAGAGGATTCTTTTAGAGGAATTTATGAACAAAAAAAAAAGGGTTTAGCTGGCCGTAATGCTTGCCGCTTTTGTCGTTTTAATCGATGCTTGGCAGTGGGGATGAAAATTGAATGTAAGTTGAAGGATGGGAATTCAAAAAAAAAGAAAATTATCTGTTATCTATAGCTCTATAGATAAGCATATGATTATAATTTAGCTGTTCGAATGGAAAAACGAATTGCTAGCGGTGGAAACACGACGACCACCGGGTACACAAGTGGATCGACGAGCACCCTTCGAAAGGCGACAAAGAGTGGAGCGGTGGGAATTTAAAAACAATAAATCGAATATAAAAAGAATATCAAAAATTAGCATATCAAAAATTAGTATATTAAAGAATATCTTTCCTATTACCGTATTTTCTCTAATAGTAGTGCACTCGGGCGAGCCGAGTTAGGTGACTATTTACGGCTTTCAAAGTTTTCCCAGAAGCTCAACACTCAAATCCCCCAAAAGATCTCATTGTCAGCTACATTTTCCGACCCCACATCGATAGGTTCTGATAAGCGGTTCTCGAGATTTCGAGAGCAATTTAGGCGACGCTCAGGGTCGCTCAATACTATTAGAGAAAATACGGTAAATGCCAGCAAAAGCAAAGCTCAGGACGCTCCGGAGCTCAGGACAGAGCTTAGGACAGAGCTCAGGACAGAGCTCAGGACAGAGCTTAGGGACAGAGCTTAGGACAGAGCTTAGGACAGAGCTTAGGACAGAGCTTAGGACAGAGCTCAGGACAGTCATGTTAACCCATTTTTCGATCCGTTTTTCGTTGCCAATCTATGTATTTTCCTCGTATCTTAGCCGGGTTTATTTGAAAAACGTTGAACTTGCTTTCATTCGATTTGAAATCAAATTTTCTATCAAATGAAAGCAAATTCAACGTTTTACAAACAATCTCGGTTAAGATGCGAGAAATATGAAATTCAAAAATTCGTTGCCAACAGATTCTTTTGTAAAATTCGTTGCCAACAGATAAATGAACCAAAGAGAGGGACGGAGTTTGCATAACTGGCTTTGGATAGAGATTTCTATAGGCATCAATTCTCTTTCTACATCTGTATACAGAAAATTTATACTTAAAGTTTATGTATTTACATTTACACACGTTAATAGCGTTTAAACAAGAGCTTTAGTCTAAAAAGTCGGTTTTAAGAAAACGAAAAGCACAACAGTAGAAAAGGTTGTTGAAGGATCAAAGTTTACGCAACTTTTTTGAATTTATAGAGTAATTTATGAGAATATCTAGATATCAATATGATATCAATATAGATTTTTTAGGTGATTCAACGTCCACCAAAGCGAGAACGCGAAAAGCGCCCGATGAGCAGCCATGAGAGTGATTTTGAAGCCGATTGGGACATGAAAGAGTCGGTGAGTGGGAAGAGAAAGAAAGCTAGTTTCATCTCTAGCTTCTTTCTTTCTTAATTCAAAAGCTAGCTTCTTCCCTAACTTATTTCTTTCTTAATTCAAAAGCTAGCTTCATCTACAACTTATCCCTTTCTTAATTCAAAAGCTAGCTTCATCTACAACTTATCCCTTTCTTAATTCAAAAGCTAGCTTCATCTACAACCTATCCCTTTCTTAATTCAAAAGCTAGCTTCATCTACAACCTATTCCTTTCTTAATCCAAAAGCTAGCTTCATCGACAACTTATTCCTTTCTTAATTCAAAAGCTAGCTTCTTCCCTAACTTATTCCTTTCTTAATTCAAAAGCTAGCTTCATCTCTAGCTTCTTTCTTTCTTAATTCAAAAGCTAGCTTCTTCCCTAACTTATTCCTTTCTTAATTCAAAAGCTAGCTTCATCTACAACTTATTCCTTTCTTAATTCAAAAGCTAGCTTCATCTACAACTTATTCCTTTCTTAATTCAAAAGCTAGCTTCATCTACAACTTATTTCTTTCTTAATTCAAAAGCTAGCTTCATCTACAACTTATCCCTTTCTTAATTCAAAAGCTAGCTTCATCTCTAGCTTCTTTCTTTCTTAATTCAAAGTTTTATATTATTATATTTTCTTTTCGACTTTGAATTCAACTAGAAAACTGTTTTCACTATGAATTTCTTTGAGAGAAAGTTGTGAAACGATAAAATTCAATGTGAAATTGCTGTCAAATAACAGTTTTTTCGGGAATAATTGTCAAATTAATAGAAAAATATACAAGAGAAACAAATTATATAATAAATATCTATTAAATTTTAAGTTTAATTTCAAGTTTAATTGTAATCAACTAAAAAAAAGCTTAAATTTTGAGTATAATTTTGATTTTAGCTATGAGGAAAAGTAAAAAATGAGAATTTCTCAAAATTCGAATCTTTGTGGGCAGATTTTAAGGGAGTTTTGTGTTTTTAAAGTCCTCAAAAAGGGTATTTATATTTGAGCCGACTTGATCGTTTGAGCTCTCAAATTTGAGTCACAAAAAGAAAGAGGAAAAAAAAGGGGAAGAGAAAAGAAAAGAGGGAAATGTTGAGATGACATCAACAGATCAAAGAAAAAGGGAAATGAAAAGAAATGGAGAAAAAAAAACCCCAACCTTTTGCACCCAAAGGAAACATTTTTCTTGATAAAACCATTCACATACAAAGCTTGATTTCATGCTAATCGTTTTGGATTTTCGAATGTTAGTGGTTTGTTGGCTTAAAAGTTGGCGAGCGTTACTTAGCAAGTACTTGACAGTACGTCATTTGGCAATACGTTACTTGACAGTACGTGACTTGGCAGTACGCTACCTGGCAATACCTGACTTGACAGTACGTTACTTAACAGTACGTTACTTGGCAATACGTGACTTGGCAGTACGCTACCTGGCAATACCTGACTTGACAGTACGTTACTTAACAGTACGCTACTTGGCAATACGTGACTTGACAGTACGTCATTTGGCAATACGTTACTTAACAGTACGTTACTTGGCAATACGTTTACTTGGCAATACGTTACTTGGCATAGCTTTACCTAGATTTAAAACTACGGAAAGTGTGTTAACTACTGAGCTTTCATTAGATTTTTAAGCATTTCAAGACTTTACCAATTCCCATCACTTTCAGGAAGCGGCAAAGCGTCAACGAATGGACAATCGAATCCTCATCAACTCGCTTCTTTTAATCGATCGTAATGCGAATGAAGGCGCTGGACACGCGGCGACGGCGGCTCCTGAAACCGGGCAACCAGTGACGCTCAGGTGTGCAATGTTCTTTAGAATTATAAGCTTCATTTCAGGCAAGCCTTTGACAATCCAAAACTCTTGGACAAGTACCGAAACGTGTTGCGATTCGATCGAAAAGAGCCAGCCGATTGCGCGATGTTGGCCGATTCGGCGCGTCGCCTGTTGACATGGACAATGGACTGGACGAGGCTTGTGTGCAATTTGGAAGAGGCTTTGGATACAACGGATAAGGTGAATAGACAAGTATTTTCAAAATTAAATTCGATGATTAAAGGGATTTTTTTCAAAAAGTACAGAAGGTCACGACTAGGCGGATCGAACCGCAAGCTCCCGACCAAGAGACGGGGCACTTAGCCAGTCGGTCACGGCGGCATTTCGTTCGTTGGGATTATTTTGGGTTCTAATTCTCGATACAGGCAACTTTTGTACCGGAAAACTTCGTAAAAACGGCTAAATTGTTTAAAGTTTTCCCCAAAGTTTCAACACTTTGTAAATCGGTTTTTTAAATGGAAAATATTCGCTTAAATCCAGCTTACAGAGCTTTTAAGCTTACAAACATGTTGTTTCTATATATTTCTTTTTACAGATGAAACTCTTACGGAATTGCTTCGCTCCATTGACACTTCTCGAGCTGGGAACACAGGCAAAACTTTGATTTGATAAAGATTTAAAAGAAAAAAAGCTATAAAATATAAAATATATAACGAATTCTATAGAAAAGCTATATAGATAAAGCTATAAACTAAATAATTCTACAGAAAATTACTCGAAAAACAAAGAAAAACAAAACCCAAAACACATTTCAGACTCTTGTGAGCCCGGCGTCAATCCTTTTGCTTCCTGGGCCTGGTTACATCTACCATGATGGCACAAAACTCCCAGATAATTGGTAAAAAGCTTAGTACTTTATTTGATCGTGCTATGAAATGACTTTAAATCTTAATTTATTAAAACGGAATTTTCTCTTAGCTTCTTGAACAATAAAATCGTCTCGAAAATCCTCTCCTCACTTCGCACAAGACTCGTCAACATAGCACTTGACGAAAAAGAAGTCGTCATGCTCAAGGCGATCATTGTTCTCAATCCAGGTGAGCAAATGGGAAAAAATAAAAATGAAAAATCTAGTCCACACTTTAAAGGCCTATAACTTTGTCTAGAGGTCAGATTTTTACTAACTTTTTATCTAATTGTACAGAGAACATTTCAGGCTTTCAAATGATATCAAATAGAGCTTGATTGGATAATCGAGTCAAAGAGAATCACAGCCCACAGCCAATGTGGCCGATCAAACTCGGTTATTGTGTCGCCTGATTTTCATGGGAATGAAAAATCCAGTCAAGCTCTATTTGGTATCATTTGAAAGCCTCGTAAGTTCTCGTAAACGCCCGGCATCTAGCACATCACTACTATACTTTTCTTTGGGGTAATGTAAGCCAGAAGACTGAGAATTTCATAAACCCATGAAAACCAGGCGAGTAGTGATGCGCTAGATGCCGGGCGTTTACGAGAACTTACGAGGCTTTCAAATGATACCAAATAGAGCTTGACTGGACTTTTTTATTCCCATGAAAATCAGGCGACACAACAACTGAGTTGGATGGCTGTTGGCTCTGATTTTCTTTGACTCGATTATCCAATCAAGCTCTATTTGGTATCATTTGAAATCCTGAAATGTTCTCTGTACAATTATATGAAAAGTTAGGAAAAATATGATCTCTAGACAAAGTTATAGGCCTTTAAAGTGTGGTCCGTTTAAAATCGTCGAAAAGAGATAGAAAGAGGTAGAAAGAGGTAGAAAGAGGTAGAAAGAGATTAGAAATAGTTGATATAACAGAGCAGTGTCTATCCGTCGGTCTGTTTATCTATACTGGCCTTTTGCTCGGCCGTGTTTTGACCAATAAAGCTAAAACTTCTTTAGAAAACCCTAGACCTTATTGTAGTTGTGCCATTTACAGGATTTATAAATCAAAGTTGATTGAAACACCCGAGAATCGAACCAGGATCGTGTGGGCTGTAGACGAGCACGCTCCCGACTACGCTATGATGACAAGAATCCCGCCCAGAAAAACTCGCTGTTATTAAACTCGCGGCGGGTTTTTCGGCTGGTTAAGACAGTATACCAAAAGCCGAAAAACCCGTCTGACGCTTTCTAAGTGAATTTTTCGGGGCCGAGGTTGCTCTCACCGTGGCGCAGTCGGGAGTGCTCCTGTCTCTTGCCCGCCAGGTCCCGGGTTCAGTCCCCCGTGGTGCCATTCAACTTTCCCTTTTTAAATTTTGATTTTAAATGAGACAACTATATTATGTTTTCAGATTTATTAAAGTAATTTCAGTTTTTTTCGACCTAAAGATTGCTGAGAAAAAGCCCGTACAGACAGCTTATATAGTAGCTGAAAAGCCACCATTTTCCTTAAAATGAGTGCACAGATTCAGATGCCGATTGTTTGGCGTTGCACGCGGCGGGAGCGGTGAACTCTCTGCGCACCCGGGCTCATTCGGCTCTCTACCAGCATATTGTCGACAAATCGGATGCGCCGAAAGCGGCGGCTCGGCTAGCCAACATTCTTCTCTTAATCCCGAATCTCATGGTGAGTTTTAGCAGTAAGATCTTTTACAATGAGCCTTCTAAAACAATTTTGCAGCCTCTTAAAACTTTACTTTTGCAGTTACTCGCGGGTGAACTTGTTGAACATATCAGAATGGCTCACACGTTCTCAGCAAACTCTACGGTTTATGATCCTCTTCTTTATCAATTGTTTGGTGATATCTTCGAGGACTCATCGGCTTCAGCGGATCAACGTGGCGAAGGGCCACACTCACTGTAAGTCTAATGGAGTAGAAGTCTAATAGAATAGAAGTCTAATGGAATAGAAGTCTAATAGAATAGAAGTCTAATAGAATAGAAGTCTTATAGAATAGAATTCTAATAAAATAGAATTCTAATAGAATAGAATTCTAATAGAATAGAATTCTAATAGAATAGAATTCTAATAGAATAGAATTCTAATAGAATAGAATTCTAATAGAATAGAATTCTAATAGAATAGAATTCTAATAGAATAGAATTCTAATAGAATAGAATTCTAATAGAATAGAATTCTAATAGAATAGAATTCTAATAGAATAGAATTCTAATAGAATAGAAGTCTAATAGAATAGAAGTCTAATAGAATAGAATTCTAATAGAATAGAATTCTAATAGAATAGAATTCTAATAGAATAGAATTCTAATAGAATAGAATTCTAATAGAATAGAATTCTAATAGAATAGAAGTCTAATAGAATAGAAGTCTAATAGAATAGAAGTCTAATAGAATAGAAGTCTAATAGAATAGAATTCTAATAGAATAGAATTCTAATAGAATAGAAGTCTAATAGAATAGAATTCTAATAGAATAGAAGTCTAATAGAATAGAATTCTAATAGAATAGAAGTCTAATAGAATAGAATTCTAATAGAATAGAATTCTAATAGAATAGAAGTCTAATAGAATAGAAGTCTAACAGAATAGAAGTCTTATAGAATAGAATTCTAATAGAATGTTAGTAGCCTGTTAAGTATAAAATGTACTCGTTGTCAGAAGCTATTGAGTTGTAAGGGGTGAAACGTCGGTGTCGAGTGCTTTAAAGCATGCTCAAGCTACCGTAGCCGGCCTTCTCTATTCAGTAGTATTTCGCTTTTTGAAAAATCCTATTTCTAGATCTAGCTATTACGGTGATTTCACAGTACTCAACCTACAGTACCCACTTGTGAACTTTTACATAACTTCTCTAGATTTTAAAGAATACCAAAGCTACCGTAACCCAGCACTACCGTAACCCCGATCCCCGTAACCAAAGCTACCATAACCCAGCACTACCGTAACCCCGATCCCCGTAACCAAAGCTACCATAACCCAGCACTACCGTAACCCCGATCCCCGTAACCAAAGCTACCATAACCCAGCACTACCGTAACCCCGATCCCCGTAACCAAAGCTACCGTAACCCAGCACTGTTCTCTATACGGTACCGTAGCCCCGTCTACAAAACTCATAGATCTTTAGATCAATAGAAAAAAAAGATAGAGGATAAGAAAGAATCGAGCATATAACCAAATAAATAACCAAATAAATAACCAAATAAATAACCAAATTTCCCTCACCAATCTTTCAAGCCGATTTTCTTGTAGGCCAATTTTACCAATTTACAGAAAAATGGGCTTGTTTTTTTTGTTTTGCTTCAGATTATTTTTGAAATCAGCTCAAAAATGTTTAATGGTAATATGTATATGATAACACATTTCTTGCAAAGTAAACCTTCAAAACAATCGGTGAATTTGGCGAGTTTTTACACTAGAATCATGGGAAAAAAAGCGACATTTCATACTTTCATTGATCTAAAACATCGAATTTGTGTGTGATTTGTGAACTTTTTCAAATGCTGACTTGCGTAGCTGACGCATGACTCACAGGGAACCCCAGATCCGGATTCGCACCTCTACGCAATCATGCAAAGAACAGAAGGATGACTACGCGACACTACAAAACGCCTACAGTACTATGAACTGCCTATTGGAGTGTCACGTAGTTGTCTTTTCGCTCTTTGTTTGTATAGAGATCGGGATTGGAAATCCCTGATGACTAATTCGTAACGAACAGTTATGCTAGCCGGCCACGTTTAAGAGAGACGTTTAAGAGAGACAATTTGACCTCGGGAAAAGTTTACAAGTTCAACTTACAAACTCATACCGATGTTTACTCAATTCATTGGCTTATCCCCAATTTCAGGCACTCCTCATCGTGTAGTCCGATTGTGGAGGAGACATGCGTGGAAAGCGCTTGACTCGTACGGAGGGGGACTCATCAAACCATCGCTCATCCACAAAGAGCCCAACAAACCCATCGACAACCTTTTTACGATCAGCCATCAACATCGAAAATGACTGACATCTATACTGGTGAGTTTTAAAAAGATTTTCCTAAGCCTAGCTCTTTCGTCAGGTCTTAGCCTTGTTTGGTTCGCCTTGTTTTGTATAGTTTTACTTCAAAAATTCGCTTTCCTTTGCTGTGAACCTACAAAAGTCTAGTTTGAACATTGCTAAAATGCCATTCTCTTATCGATAGCATTTCTTGCAACCCGGGCAATTGACAAGGGGATAAAACGAAAGCGTTCAAGTTCAGAGCACGGATTTTCTCAATCATTACACCAAGTCATTTGTCTTTAAAGCCCCAGGGTCCAGAAAAGACAGACAATAAGCGGTTCTTGCATAGTTTCTGGGTATTTTGAACGAATCGTCACACTTTAAAGGCCTATAACTTTGTCTAGAGGTCAGATTTTTGCTAACTTTTTATCTAATTGTACAGAGAACATTTCAGGCTTTCAAATGATACCAAATAGAGCTTGATTGGATAATCGAGTCAAAGAAAATCAGAGCCAACAGCCAATGTGTTCTATCCAACTCGGTTGTTGTGTCGCCTGGTTTTCATGGGAATCCAATCAATCTTTCATGGGAATCCAATCAATCATTTGAAAGTCTGAAATGTCCTCTGTACAATTATATAAAAAGTTAGCAAAAATATGATCTCTAGACAAAGTTATAGCCCTTTAAAGTGTGATCCGTTCAAAATACCTCGAAACTACAAAAGAGTTTTTCTTAGTGAAGACTTCAAATTTTGAGCTAATTGAAGAATTGTTCTAGAAAGAATGATGGAAGAGTCTCCCTCCTCTCTGAAAAGTTCGAATTTTCATCAGCACCTACTCCAAACCAAGCGCTTCCAAAAAGGGAAGATGAATAGCTGATGGTAGGTTTTTGAAAAGTATTTAACGAATAGAAACTTTCAAAAGCTTGTTTTCTTTGTGTTCTAATAGTAGACACAATAATAAAATAGGCCAGTTTTCCCGAACGCTTGAACTTTGTAGCCAAAATCTAAACCCACCTTTTCTGGCACAGGATTTACTAAATCAGAAATGTTCTTTCATTTAAAGTACAGTACAAAAGTAGAGTACAAAGTACAAGTAGAGTACAAAGCACAAGTACAGTACAAAGTACAAGTACAGCACAAAGTACAAGTACAGCACAAAGTACAAACTCGAGAAGTTCTCGTAAACGCTCGGCATCTAGCGCATCACTATTATACTTTTCTTTGGGGTATTGTAAGCTAGAAGACTGAGAATTTGATCAGCTAATCTTTTTTAGATATTCAGAGAAACTTTAATGCTCAAATTTTCAGATATCTTCGATAAAACGCGACATTTTTCTAACGAAGTCTCGATCAATCTTCACAAATTACATTCAAATCCGTTGTACTACTCATTACATTCAATATTCAACTACAAATTACATTCAAATACGTCGTACTACTCATTACGTTGTCCTTCTACAAAAAATTCTTTTGATTTATTCCTTTTTATTCCCCATTTTTGTGCCTTTTTCTAGTGCATTCAGTTTCCGAAAAAATTCCTTTTTAAAAATTTGTTTTTCTTTTTTTCTTATCACTTATTTTAATCTGTTATTTATTTTTTTCACTTATTATATTAATAAGTTTTATAAATGATTTGTGTAGAGTTAGAATATATATATATATATATGCTTTATTCAGTTGAATAGCGACAAGACAAAATCACAATAATTACCCGGGACACCACTCAAAACACACCCCAAAAGATAAATGGATACCTCAAGACGGTTATTATGCTGTTTTATGCTTTATTATGCATTCCTGAATCTCTTAGGTGATGAGCGGTGGCCGTTTCAAGGCGTTTCAAGACAATAATTACCCGGGACACCACTCAAAACACACCCCAAAAGATAAATGGATACCTCAAGAAAGAATCACAGAGCAGTCAAATGAATTGCCGAAATTGCGGCTTGGCTAGATTTAAATCTAGCCAAGGTGGAAATATCACGAACATGAGGGGGTAAAATGTTCCAGAATTTAATAACTCGATTAAAAAAGAAACTGTGGGGGCTTTTAGAGGAAACGGAAGGTTGGCGTATGAGAAAAGGCCCCCTTCTGGCCTTGGAGGCGCCTCGTAGAGAGCCGAATTCAAAGAGACCAGAAAAAAGGGGGTCGGGATCAATGCCTTTAAAGGGGGGGTATTCATCGCGGCCGGGTGACAATAAAAAATTTTTTACGGCAACCACCTGTTTTTTTATTTTAATATCGCTGATTCTATTATAAAAAGAATAAAAATCACCCGGCTAGAGTGATTTGATGGGTTTACAAATTTTTGGAGACACTGCAAGGCTTGGAGAAAAACAAGATCATCAGACACTCATCAGACACCTCAGCACAGTCTAGATCGATTGAGTTTTAATTGCAGATAAATTTAAAAACAAAATAAAAAGCACAAAAAACAATAAAAATAAATTGTTAATCTATAATTCTTCCTCTTGCTCACCTTCATCTTCGCTCAAGTAAAGCAGTTCCTCAAATCGGCTTCCTATCTTATCAATTTCCAGCGCATCTTCACCAGAAGTGACTGGATCTCCTCCACCAGGAGAAGTGACTGAATCTCCTCCACCAGGAGAAGTGACTGGATCTCCTCCACCAGGAGAAGTGACTGAATCTCCTCCACCAGGAGAAGTGACTGGATCTCCTCCACCAGGAGAAGTGACTGAATCTCCTCCACCAGGAGAAGTGACTGGATCTCCTCCACCGTAGGACGTCTTCAGCGCTTTGATTGACACAATTAGATCTTTTTTCCATTTGTGGTCGCTTGTGGTTTTAGTTTTCTCAAATAGGTGCCTTTTAGCTTTCTTTTAGCTGAGGTGTCTGATGAGTGACGATCTTGTTTTTCTCCAAGCCTTGCAGTGTCTCCAAAAATTTGTAAACCCATCAAATCACTCTAGCCGGGTGATTTTTATTCTTTTTATAATAAAATCAGCGATATTAAAATAAAAAAAACAGGTGGTTGCCGTAAAAAATTTTTATGGTTACCCGGCCGCGATTAATACTTCCCCCTTTAAGTTCTTTAAGATCTCTAAAATCTTTGAACTTCTTGAAGACTTTAAAACTTCTTTAAAACTTCTTTAAGATTCTTCAAAACTCTTCAAGACTTTAAGAACTCAGTGAATCGGGATAACACACTGGATGTGGAGTGATTTTTCGCAAGGTAGCGGATGATTTAGATATCGACTCAATTACCCAAGTTCAATGTATTTCAATTCAAAAATATGCGCTAAGTTTGACAATTTTTTAAGCACAACAGTTTGTAGGCGAATAAAAGAAACACCGAAAAAAAAACAAGCGCCAAGAAAACAGAGAGATTGTGAGAAAACAAAGAAAAGTTGTTTTCTAAAAAGCGAATCTCAGAGAGGTTAGCGTAATCTGTTAAATGGGGTTTAAATTGTAGAAAATCTGGCTACGGTAGTCTTTGGCTACGGTAGTTTTCAAAGCGATACGATATTGATAAGGTTAGGAGTAGATTACGGCAAGATTACGAATAGATTACGATAAGATTACGATAAGATTACGATAAGATTACGATGAGATTACGATAAGATTACGAATAGATTACGATAAGATTACGATAAGATTACGATGAGATTACGATGCGATTACGATAAGATTACAATAATATACCGATAAGATGACGGTGAGATTACGGTAAGGTTACGGTAAGCTTACGGATAGAATAGGGCAAGATTACGGTGAGATTACGATAAGATTACGAATAGATTACGGCAAGATTACGACAAGACTTCGATACTTTTAAAACTATTCACAGAAGACGTAATCTTTTGGTTACGGTAGTTTTCAGAGACACAAAATAGCAAAGCAGACTTGATAAATCAGTGAAAAACGCGAAAAAAACGATTTCCTCTAAAATGGCATCAATTTTTGCTAAAAGACACCTGTTTCTCCCACAAAAATTCGCGCTATCCACCTGTCTTTTCATTTCCAATCGAGTTCATTCCATTCGTTTAACTTTTAAGGGAGAAACTTTTGCTGACGAGCCTATCGATTAGATTTTTTATTGCACGAATAAATGGGACAATGAATGAAGGTTATGAATGAAGACTATGAATATGTCATTTATGGATCTTGTGAGTTTGTTTCTTTTGAAAAATCGAAATATGGTCATTTTGCAGAAACTGCTTAGGTTTATCAGGTTTATCTTGAAAAGATTTGAACTAACGATCTGCTAGATTAAAAGTGATAGTACTGATAGTAATAGTATAATAGTACTGACTGATAATATCAATATTAATATCAAATCAATATCAAATCAATATCAATCTCAATATCGTCTATCATTCTACCAAAATCCTGTATCAAAAATTCGAATCCGAACCCAATCCTGCCTTCATTTTCTCGGCTGACTCTTTCCCAATTCCTTTGAAATTATGGCTACAAATAGAAATCGACATCTTCAGCTTGTAGACAAAATTTCAGAGCAATCGGCCAAGAGCAATCGGCCAAGGTTGAGAAAATGAAAGTGGAGTTAGGTTCGGTTTGGAATTTCCTTAATTGTCTACCACAGTACCTATGCCGATACCCTGACACCATGTAGATCTCCTATTACTGTACTGATTCCCTAATCTCACATCGATTCCCCCAGTACTGTCCAATCTCACCAATCCTCTAATACTGTACTGACCTCTAGTACCGTACCAATTATCTAGCATTGCACCAATACCTTTAACACTTCTCAATTCTTACAATAAAGACTGAAAAGATGCTCTATGACCGATTGCCGTTGTTCTGGAACAAAATGAGCTCTAAATCTAGTAATCTATTGGTCTCTCGTAATCGATTGGTCTCTAGCAATACTACAGGGCTTTCAATATTGATAGAGACCAATAGATTACTAGATTTAAAGCTCAAGAACAACTGCAAGTGTTAGAGCATCTTTGCAGTCCTTATTATAAGAATTGATAAGTGTTAAAGGTATTGGTACAGTGCTAGAGAATTGGTACGGTACTAGAGGCCAGTACAGGATTAAATGATTGTTGAGATTGGACAGTACTAGACAGTATTAGAGATCCGTACAGCATTAGATGTTTGGGGAGATTGGACAGTATATTATATATAAATATCGAAAGCCCTGTAGTATTGATTAACCAATAGATTACTAGATTTAAAGCTCATTTTATACAAGAACAACTGCAAGTGTTAGAGCAACTTTGCAGAACTAATTATAATGCCCAATACTGTTCTATGCCCTAGTACTCTACCATCAAAGTAGCGAGTTCTTATCCTCTAGTACTATATCGTTAAAGCCAACTCGTTTTGTACTTTACTTTCAAAAGCAATCTTTCATTGATGAGCCAAAGAAAAAAAATCGTTTCCAGATCGCCTCCTTTTCCTTGCCTTCGAGATCTTCTACCTTGTGCCAATTCTCTATGTCTGCACCCGAGTCACCCATGATACAATTCTCTATTTTGTCCTAGCTTGTACTCTACCAATCCTCGTCTACGATCTTCTCAAAATAGTCAAGAATTTGTTGATGTTTTTCCCGGACTACGAGGAATAGTTGAGTGTTTCTTTGAAACAATTTATTTCTTTCTTTCAGCATTCAACCTGTTTATATCCAAATCGACTACTTCATGCACAATTTGATTCATATGACTTTCGTCATTTGTACAGAGCTTTACTTTTTACACTCGAGTATGGCGAAGTATAAATATGAATGGTTAGTGAGTGAGGGTAAATGGTGAGGTAGATCAAAGCCAAGCCCTAGCCTGAGGGTAAATGGTGAGGTAGATCAAAGCCGAGCCCTAGCCTGGCCTCGTTCAAAAAAACTGCTGGTGAAACACCACTGATTGTCTATTGTCTATTGTTTATTGTCTATTGTCTATTATCTATTGTCTATTGTCTATTTGAATCTAGGCTAGTCTTGATTCCAGTCTATATGATTCTAAAGGTGTATTTCTTTTGTAGTACTTTAGTAAGCCAAGATTGTAGTACTTTAGTAAGCCAAGATTTCCGTATCTACCTTACCTTTACCACCTTCAGGATCCCCTTCGCTGTGACCACCTTTTTCGCGGCTTTCCTCGCCTCTTGCACTTGTTTTATCGATTCGATTATCACCAATCTTTTCATCGTCTTTTTCACCACAATCACTGTGTCAGCTATGGTTATTGTAGGTGAGCTTCTGAACTCTTGACAAATTGAGTTCAGATGGGTTTCTGGCGTCGCATGAAAGCGAAGATCGAGCATCGCCGCTATGTGCCGCATAATAAAAGCGGGGATATCGCACTGTTTTCTGTGTATATCACGACACCCTATACACTAAACGGGTTTCAATTTTGTGAGTTTTGTGACAATAAGTGGACTAGGTTCAAGATCAGGGCAAGACTCAAGTCTTGGACCAGGATAGGCTCAAGTCTTGGACCAGGATGGGCTCAAGTCTTGGACCAGGATGGGCTCAAGTCTTGGACCAGGATGGGCTCAAGTCTTGGACCAAAATAGGCTCAAGTCTTGGACCAGGATTGATTCAAGTCTTGGACCAGGATCGGCTCAAGTTTTGGACCAGGATCAACTCAAGTCTTGGACCAGGGTGGGCTCAAGTCTTGGACTAAGATAGGCTCAAGTCTTGGACCAGGATTAACTTAAGTCTTGGACCAAGATAGGCTCAAGTCTTGGACCAGGATCGGCTCAAGTCTTGGACCAGGGTCAGGCTCAAGTCTTGGACCAAGATCGACTCAAGTCTTGGACTAAGATAGGCTCAAGTCTTGGACCAAGATCGACTCAAGTCTTGGACCAGGATCGACTCAAGTCTTGGACAAAGATAGGCTCAAGTCTTGAATCAGAACCAGAACTGCCTGAAATCACTTTTTCCGCATTCATGTAACATTTTAACTCAACCTAGTTGGGCCAAAAGACCTTGCTCAATCGAATTTAAACTCTAGACTTGTGTACAATTGCATAAGACAAGAAATAAGTGGCAAAATGTACAACTAGCGTTATATTTTTGAGTATCGATGCTCAGATCAACGATTGCAAGCCAATTTTTAGTGCTTTCATTTGTCTCAATTCTCGCTCGAGCCAAAGCCGATTCCGCCTCGGATTCGCATCTCTGGGACGAGTCGGTTCACGCGTACGCCTCTTATTTGATGCAATTTCGCCCACTCGCCATTATGAGCCCGATCTTTTGGTGGATACCACATTTTCGGTAAACATTTAGAGATAGCTAATGGTTGAAAATATTAAGATTTATGTAAAGTAAAGAAGATTGGCTTCGATCTTTTCATCTTTGAGTTTTCCATTGAGCCAACTCAAAGACCAAAAGATCTAAGCCTTAATCTCTAGGATAGAAAAGTTTGGACTTGAAAATTAGCAATTAAATAAGCAAAATTTGGAGCTAAATCTCAATCCAGCTTCAGTTTTTCAAAGGTAAAGCTAAAGTTAAAGCTTCTGAAGCTTAGAAGCAATCCAAATCCAAATCCAAATCTAAATCTAATCTAGTTTTATCTTTCTCATTTAATTTCAGTGATCATTGGTTCACCATTCTGCGTCGTTTACGCCCGAAGAAGTTAGACGAATTGAAAGCAGCTGTCGAGAAAGCGAAAGACGATAAACGGCCACACATCCGAATGGTCGCATTAGCTTTTCACGCTTTCAAATAACGATCAGTATTTGTAACAAATGTTTTTTTGTCCTTGTTCTTATGGGTTCATCTAGATGTTTACTCCTAGATGACTACGTGTTTACTTTTCTTGTGTTCATAAACAATTTCTGGTAACTCGTTCAACAATTCATTTGCCAGGAATGCTTTAACCAGGCTTTAACCTGGCTTTAGAACTATAAGCCAGATCCAGGTAAGAAGATAGGTTCAGGTCAGGTCAGAAGTGATCTAGCCTAGAAGGAGAAGTTCAGCGGAGGGCAGTTCAGAAGTGATCTAGGCCTAAACCAGAAGTTTAGGGCAGGCTAGGTCAGAAGTGATCTAGCCTAGAGGAGAAGTTCAGGGGAGGCCAGGTCAGAAGTGATCTAGCCTAAAGGAGAAGTTCAACGGAGGCCAGGTCAGAGTGATCTAGTTTAAACCAGAAGTTCAGGGTAGACCAGGTCAGAAGTGATCTAGCCTGAACGAGAAGTTTAGCGGAGGGCAGGTCAGAGGTGATCTAGATCTAGCTAGGTCCAAATCCTGATAGATCATTTAAATCCTGATAGATCAGATATTTTTTGTTGGCCAGATATGCAATAAATCAGGCTAAATCTTCGATTTACACATTAAAATTCGACAAGCGAGTATTGGGATTTGTACAAAGCGTTGAAAGTGACCTTGTGACGGATTGCAATAGGGAAGAATGGAAGAATGGAAGGATGGGAGAATGGGAGAAGAATGGGGCAATTTGCGAGTCGATTACTCTTTTCCCACCAAACAACAACACGAACAAAACTTTGATTGTCTCTTTTTTTCATGAAATTGCCTCAATTATTGCTAGTCTTTCAACTCAAAATTGTAAATATTCATAAATTATATTATAACTCATAAATTAACGCCTTCTATTAGTTGATTCTAGCTTTTTGGACTTTTTTTTGAATCAAGTATGGGAAAATGAAGGATTTGAAGGATTTTTGAGTCGGTTGTGTCAACAAAAGAATGGAAGATCGATGGATTTTCGGTGTGAGAAACTTTAAAACTTGAACTCTTTAAGTCTAAAGTTTTTGTAAAGCAATTGATGCTGAAATTTTGTAATTGATTATCATTAAACGATATCTTTTTTTCCCATTCGATAAGTTTAACTGTAACTTTGTTATTAAAAGTTACTTTCTCTGTTAGAGCTGATTGCATTTGCTTTTAATTTGCTTTAATTAGCTTTTTATTAGCTTTAATTTGCTTTAATTTGCTTTTAATTAGCTTTTTATTAGCTTTAATTAGCTTTAATTTGCTTTAATTAGCTTTAATTTGCTTTAATTTGCTTTAATTTGCTTTAATTTGCTTTAATTTGCTTTAATTTGCTTTTAATTAGCTTTTTATTAGCTTTAATTTGCTTTAATTTGCCTTAATTTGCTTTAATTAGCTTTAATTAGCTTTAATTTGCTTTAATTTGCTTTTAATTAGCTTTAATTTGCTTTAATTAGCTTTAATTTGCTTTAATTAGCTTTAATTTGCTTTAATTTGCTTTAATTTGCTTTAATTTGCTTTAATTTGCTTTAATTTGCTTTTAATTAGCTTTTTATTAGCTTTAATTTGCTTTAATTAGCTTTAATTTGCTTTAATTTGCTTTAATTTGCTTTAATTTGCTTTAATTAGCTTTAATTTTCTTTTAATTAGCTTTAATTTGCTTTAATTTGCTTTTAATCTATCATAATCTTTAATTTTTCTATTTTAATCGGAGGTGGGACAAATGCGACCTTTTTTTGCGCACCTGGACATTTGCGCACCTCTTTTTTGCTGGAAAAGGCCTTAGGAAAGGTCGTAGAGCTTCAAAAATGTTTTCATAGAAGGGAATCGTATGCGTAGGTGCAGAATTTTGACAAATCAGACCTCGCTGACACGTCAAATTTGGGCTAAAAGGCAAAAACTACGCAACTTCACGTTTTTCCGCAGTCCAGGCCTTTTCCAGCAAAAAAAGGTGCGCAAATGTCCAGGTGCGCAAAAAAAAGGTCGCATTTGTCCCACCCCCATTTTATTCTGATTAGTCTGATTTAGATATGAAAAGTAGATAAACTGGATAAAAATAGAGTCAAAAGTTGACACTTTTTAACTTTTTAACTTTTAACATATATAAATACTTTATTTAGGAAGAAATAAAGTGCAAAAGTACAAGTACAATGTACAAGTATAAGATAAAAGATCACAAAGTCACTTAAAATGCAACGAAGTAGCCCGTTTTAAAAGCAGACACGGTGGAAATCAAACGAAACTTGTCGGGGAAGGGCATTCCAAACTTTAATCACACGATTTACAAAAAAAAAAGCTCTAGAGGATTTAGAGAAAGCAGATTCGGGATGCAAGATAAAAGAGCCAAGCCAATAGTCGCCAAAAGCCTCAAGTTTAGGCAAAAAATTTTTTAAAAAGAGGGTTTTGATGTTTTCCTTTTACAATTTTAAAGCACTCAACCAAATCTATGATAAGACTGTTCTAAGGTTTCAAATGAGAAAAGTTTCACTCTATGTTTATACCTGACGGGCGAGTAATTAGCAAAATCAAACTAGAATGCTTTGGACCCGTAATCGAAAGGTTTGGCGATTCAGCTAAACGATCTAGATAGGAGATTGTTTGCTAAGACAGGCTTGGCCCAGGTCCGGACAGATCCAGACCTGGTCCAGGTCCGGACAGATCCAGGCCTGGTCCAGGTCCAGACAGATCCAGGCCTGGCCCAGGTCCAGACAGATCCAGGCCTGGAGCTAAGGTCTTAAACTCAGATCAAAAGCTAGGCAAGAACCTTGGTTCATGTTTTGGTTTGTAAAATTGTTTCTGTAACAACCCTAGCACTAGAGATCTTTTGTTGAAGAAAGAGCTAACTGGGGATCGAACCAGAATGCTTTGGAACCGTAATGGAAAGCTATGGACCCGTAATCGAAAGCTTTGGCGCACCACGTCGCTAGCTAGCTCCGTTGCGAAAAATGAACTCAAGTAAGAAGGCTTGAAACTTGTAACCAAAATATCTCGAGTTACAGGCCTCAAGGATAAAAACTGAAAACGGATTTGGAATCAGCGTAGTCGATTGTAGAAGATGGAGTTGATCTCGTTTTTGGAAGGCACTTAGCAACGTTCCCTAGTGAGGCTTAGCTGTTTTAACGGCGCTGAAATGCTGGATATTTTTAAAGAATAGTGCTACTCGAGTAATATCTTAGATAAATGAATCTTAAAACACCTTTTACAACACAAGAAATCCATTTTTTTTCACCTTTGGAGTTGCCAAGTAACGCAGTAATCAAGCGAAAGAAGAAATCCTCAAGAGATCATTTCCAAATCCGACATTTTCCCACGGAGATGCGCTTGATTTCGTCAAAAATAGTCAAAAATAGGA
Organism: Mesorhabditis belari; assembly: GCA_958450365.1. Classification (NCBI taxonomy): domain Eukaryota; kingdom Metazoa; phylum Nematoda; class Chromadorea; order Rhabditida; family Rhabditidae; genus Mesorhabditis; species Mesorhabditis belari. The sequence goes on from CAUEEP010000732.1 coordinate 2,416,277, forward strand.
AAATTCTTTTGTAAAACTATAGAATTATCCAGATTTTCGAAAAAATTGGATAGAATTTGATGGAAAATTGGTGAGAGACTCTCACAAAGATGCGCAATTTCTATAAGAATCGCTGTCACTTATAAGAGAAAGAATTTGCTCACAAATTTCTCTAATCTTTTAAAATTTTATACTTTTACAAAAGCATTTTTAAAAGATTTGTTAAAAATTGTTTTAGAAATGGGAAATGGAAAGTAAACAAGGTCAATCTTAGGTAAAAAGCCAGGTTTTAAATGCTAGATTTCTGGCTTTCAGCTTACCTTTCCTGGCTTTGATCTTATCTTTCCTGGCTTTCAGCTTACTTTTCCTGGCTTTCAGCTTACTTTTCCTGGCTTTCAGCTTACTTTTCCTGGCTTTCATCTTACCTTTTCTGGCTTTCATCTTACCTTTCCTGGCTTTCAGCTTACTTTTCCTGGCTTTCAGCTTACTTTTCCTGGCTTTCATCTTACCTTTTCTGGCTTTCATCTTACCTTTCCTGGCTTTCAGCTTACTTTTCCTGGCTTTCAGCTTACTTTTCCTGGCTTTCATCTTACCTTTTCTGGCTTTCATCTTACCTTTCCTGGCTTTCAGCTTACTTTTCCTGGCTTTCAGCTTACTTTTCCTGGCTTTCATCTTACCTTTTCTGGCTTTCATCTTACCTTTCCTGGCTTTCAGCTTACTTTTCCTGGCTTTCAGCTTACTTTTCCTGGCTTTCATCTTACCTTTTCTGGCTTTCATCTTACCTTTCCTGGCTTTCAGCTTACTTTTCCTGGCTTTCAGCTTACTTTTCCTGGCTTTCAGCTTACTTTTCCTGGCTTTCAGCTTACTTTTCCTGGCTTTCATCTTACCTTTTCTGGCTTTCATCTTACCTTTCCTGGCTTTCAGCTTACTTTTCCTGGCTTTCAGCTTACTTTTCCTGGCTTTCAGCTTACTTTTCCTGGCTTTCAGCTTACTTTTCCTGGCTTTCAGCTTACTTTTCCTGGCTTTCATCTTACCTTTTCTGGCTTTCATCTTACCTTTCCTGGCTTTCAGCTTACTTTTCCTGGCTTTCATCTTACCTTTTCTGGCTTTCATCTTATCTTTCCTGGCTTTCAGCTTACTTTTCCTGGCTTTCAGCTTACTTTTCCTGGTTTTGATCTTACCTTTCCTGGCTTTCATCTTTCATCTTACCTTTCCTGGCTTTCATCTTACCTTTCCTGGCCTAGCTTCTAGAAATCTCTGCTTCTGTGAAAGTGCTTGAATAATTCCGGATTTAGTTACACTTTTCAAGCTTTTAAATTACATTTAAATGCTGAATTTTAATGTAAATTTGTACAATATGTGCAAATTGTGATCAATTGATGATCGAAGAGATTAAAAGCAAACAATGCAATTAGCAGTAGTAGTAGTAGTTGCTAGCAGTTGCTAATAGTTGCTAGTAGTTGCTAGTAGTTGCTAGTAGTTGCTAGTAGTAGTCGTAGTTGCTTTAAAAAAGCCGGATCATGAAGCGAACCGTGATCCTGTTGGTGGAAGCCTAATCAGCTAACGATTAGGCCATTGACGTAGCTGTTCTCGGCTAGAAAAAAAAGCCTTGTAAAGCATCCGTTCGTTCGTTTAAAGCATTCGTTCGTCAAATTTTCGATTAAAATTTTTCCCCAGGAAGGTCATTTGGGAGATTTTGATTTTAGAATTTCGAATTTCGTGAGTTTTAGGTTTTGAAAAGCTGTATCTCTAGTTTAAGAATCGCTACGAAATCGAAATCGAATCAAAAATCTCTTTCAAAACTTCAAATTTCTCAATCCATTCATCAGAATTCCCTAATCCTTTCATCAACAATGAGTCAACAATGAGTTTGAGCAAAAATCTACTGTATGATTCAATGGATGAGTCACAAAAGTTCACAAAGTTTTCCTACTGTACTATCTTTGCTCAATCTTATGAAAGGGATTTTATATTGAAGTGTGTGTAAGTGTTGAAGAGAAAGTGGAGGAAATCTTGGCACTTTGTGAGCAAATATTTCTTAGTGGGGTGGGGGTTGAAGTGAGGATTTAGTTGGGTGAATGGAAATGCGGGAATGGGGGAATGGGCGGGGTTTTGACCAAAGGGTTCCTCCAATCGACCCCTTTTTCCTTTTTCTTTCTTTCATTTTGCCCATAAACTTTTCCCAATCAATAGTAAATGTTTATTTTAACTTATTTTTTTGATATTTTCTTTGATTGGATGGCTTGGGATGGCTTGGGATGGCTTTTGGATGGCTTTGAATGGCTTGGGATGGCTTGGGATGGCTTTGAATGACTTTTGGATGGCTTTGGATGGCTTGGGATGGCTTGGGATGGCTTTGAATGTCTTTTGGATGGCTTTGGATGGCTTTGGATGGCTTTGGATGGTTTGGGATGGCTTGGGATGGCTTTGAATGACTTTTGGATGGCTTTGGATGGCTTTGGATGGCTTTTGGATGATCTTGGAGCTGGTACTTGACCAAGTACTGGATTTATGACAGGATTATGCGCATGCTAGATCAGCAGGCCAGAGATTTCTATTACCATTGTAGAATATTAAGAATATTAAGAGAATATCCAAAATGCTACTTGTTATTTATCTGTTCAAATTCAAAATGTATACAATTTTTCTTAAAATGCTGAGCTCTGCAAATGCCAGGGTTATCGGCAATGCTAATCTTCTTCTGTCTTCTGTCCAATTAATATCCAAATTTTCTATTCCATATTTATTTCTATTTAATCTTATTCTATAAAACTTAGTTTCAGAAATATATCCCTCAAATATTTCCTCAAAATCTTAATCGAAAATATTGTTGTTGTAAACGAGAAATCGTTTTCCCTTGGCTCAGAATTGAATTGATTTGATGGAAAGGGATGATGAGAAGAAAGCAAAAAGAAAAAAGATATTTTGATTCATTGAAATGACTCCTCACTTGCTCACATCCTAACAGATGACTCAACGAAAGCTATTTGTGATATTTTTGGAGAAATGGGAGCGCATCGATTTGGACCTTTGATAAGGAAAGCCCGAGGGGGAAAGAGAGGGAAAGCAAAAAGAAGCAAATGAAGAACAGTACTATATTTTTTGAGCTCTAAACTTTAAACTTTCAGATCATTTTTGATACTTTAACTTTCCATTGAACACTTTTGAATCTTTTGAATTGAAATAGTTTGATCGATCGAATAGTAGAAAGCTCATTCACTCAGCATCAAAAATGCAACATCAAGAATGCTAACAAAGCCAAAAGTCATTCATTCATTCATTCATTCTCGATTTCTTTTAAACGACTTTCTTATATCTCTAAAATTTGATAATATTTTTCTTTCTATTAGAGATTTTTTTCCGATTTATGCAATAGGAAATAGGGAAAATTCATTTCTCGTTAAGGAAAGCTGTTAAGGAAAGCTGTTAAGGAAACCTGTTAAGGAAAGCTGTTAAGAAAAGCTGTTAAGGAAACCTGTTAAGGAAACCTGTTAAAGATAGCTGTTAAGGAAAGCTGTTAAGAAAAGCTGTTAAGGAAAGCTGTTAAGGAAAGCTGTTAAGGAAAGCTGTTAAGGAAAGCTGTTAAGAAAAGCTGTTAAGGAAAGCTGTTAAGGAAAGCTGTTAAGGAAAGCTGTTAAGGAAAGCTGTTAAGGAAAGCTGTTAGGGAAACCTGTTAAGGAAACCAGAGCACAAAAAAAAGCTAGAAAACTTTTGAAAAGGAAATGTTTTTGGTAAGATTTGCTGAATAGTTTCAATCAATATCTAGAAAGCTCTATAGATCCATATGGGCTTAAAAAATATCCAGCATTTATCCAGCAAACAGCTAAGCCTCATTAGGGAATGTCGCAAAGTGCCTTTCAAAACGAGATCAACTCCATTTTATACAATCGACTACGCTGATTCCAAATTCGTTTTCAGTTTTTATCTTTGAGGCCTGTAACTCGAGATATTTTAGTTACAAGTTTTAAGCCTTCTTACTTGAGTTCTTTTTTAGCAACGGAGCTAGCTAGCGACGTGGTGCGCCAAAGCTTTCGATTACGGGTCCATAGCTTTCCATTACGGTTCCAAAGCATTCTGGTTCGATCCCCAGTTAGCTCTTTCTTCAACAAAAGATCTCTAGTGCTAGGGTTGTTACAGAAACAATTTTACAAACCAAAAAATGAACCAAGGTTCTTGCCTAGCTTTTGATCTGAGTTTAAAACCTTAGCTCCAGGCCTGGATCTGTCTGGACCTGTCTGGACCTGGACCAGGCCTGGATCTGTCTGGACCTAGGCCAGGCCTGTCTTATCAAACAATGTCCTATCTAGATCGTTTAGCTGAATATTCTTTACAAATAACATCCCTTTATTCTTCCTTCAATTCAATTTCATTCCACTGAATATTTAAACGAGTCAAATAGCCAAAAAGGGCATTGTTTGCCTCTCAAAAGAGGAGACTCAGGTGCGCTATCGTTGCGCGGATCGCTTGGGTAAATTTCGTCCTCAATTTCTTCTTTTTTTTTCCAGAGAAAGATCAAAAAGAATTCTCAATTTTCTTCTTTTTTCTCTCTTTTCTATCGATCTATCTTGTTGTGGTGGCTCACATAAAAGCTCCGCCCATTTTTCCCCTCAAAAGATCCGATCACTTTCGATCAGAGTTTTCCTCTAGTTCTTCCACGAAATTTGCTCATTTTCTTTATGAATTTCTTCAAGGGCCAATCGAACACACTGAATTCACTCCGGGACATTCGTGAACGGGACTATCCGCTCCCACAAACAACTCCGAAGACTCACCTAGTGCAAGAGTGAGTTAAACTTTAGAATAAACTTCTCAAAGCAATTCAAACATAGACAAAAACCGAGTTTTTCTTTAGTTCTTTAGTTCTTCTTTCTCAAGCATACAGCTCTGAATCACTTTAATCTATCTTTCGATCTCTAATCTATCAATCTATCAGTATGGTAGCTCGATTCCAATGAGTCACCCAAAGATTTCATCAAAGTTTTCCTATTGACGTCAACCAAAATAGATCGAAAAGATTAGATGAAAGAGAAGTCTTCGTTTTCACCTGTTTCCAAAGAATTGGTTTTTTGGAACTTGAAACTTATTTGGATGGATAGTTAGACGCGTTGGTCCTTTATGGCTAGAAATGCAAAAGGTTGGTGCTGGGATTCGAACCCAGCCACCTGTCGCTTACCTTTCGCTTATCAGATGAGCACTTTACCTATGAGCTAGGCCCAGGCATGCCTCGCATGCCAAAATAGGGCCCTTAATTCATGGTTGAGTTCTTTCTTTACAAAGGGTCTTCCCGGGTCAAGCTAGAAGCCAAATTCTAGATCTGGCTGCTTGGCTCTTGGCTGGCTTGGCCTGGTTTTGCTTTGACTCTAGAACCCTAGAGCCCTAGAGCCCTAGAGTCCTAGAAACCTAGAGCCCTAGAACCCTAGAACCCTAGAGTCCTAGAAACCTAGAGCTCTAGAACCCTAGAAACCTAGAGCCCTAGAACCCTAGAGTCCTGGAAACCTAGAGCCCTAGAACCCTAGAAACCTCGAACCCTAGGACATCTCTGGAATTGCTGAAAACTTTTGATAGCCACTTTTGATAGCCTTTGGTTCAATTCCTGGCCTGAGAATAGCTGAGGTCTGTTAAAAATTATCTTTATACAAGCTTTGACTTGTTAATGTTTTTTTGAATCGATAAGTGTATGCTTTTGTGGTGAAAGGGAAGGGGGAGAGGGGTGTCCGGGCATCTGGCCTTCTCCCCGCTCATCGCTCATCTTTCATCATCACTTGCCAGTCCAAGAACAAAAGCATCTTTCCCCAAATCGACACTGATGATCCCTTTATTCTCCCCACACTTATTTTTTATTTCTTTTACTTAAAAATTGTCTAATCTTTAAGGTTTCTCTGTAAAAAAGATGTCATTTTGTGTTTTAGATTTGTCGAAAATTAAAAGTGTTGGCTTTAACGAATGGTTTTAACTCAAATCAACTTTAAACTATCTTTTATCTTTAAGAATCTTTTATTTTTAAGCTTTAAATCTTTTAAGCTCTTTAAATAGGGATCTAAAAGCTTTTAAAAAAGTAGATAACTTTATCTAGAGACAAAGTACCTTTTCTAGAGTCTCTCTATCTCATCTACTGTACTATTGTAATGTAATTTGTATGTACTATTTATGTACTATCTATGTACTATGCATGTACTATGTAATTTATCTAAACAAAATCCTTTTTCTAGAGTCTCTCCATCTCATCTTCACTCATCTCCTTCGAAATCTCCATCCTCACAAATGGCCTTCAACCATGTGGATGTTGAGACAATTCTTGAGGATTATGCATGGGCTCAATTCAAGGACGTTCAGGTAAAAAAAAAGATCTATTTCTCTTTGGAGATGATAAAGAAAGATTTCTGGAGAAGAATTTCTGGAGAAGAATTGAAGAATTGAACCATTCATTTCTTTCCTTTAAGATGATTTAACCACTGATCTATCTAGTATCTTTATGATAGAGGACAAAGGAAATACTTTTTAGAGTCTTCGCAAGACGCGACTTGAAGATTTTAAGGGAATCGAGAAGGACGATGTGGAATTTGTTGTGGTTTGTTTTTGAGGAGAAACCTTTAAAAGGAAAACCTGAAGCTAGACAAGAATAATGAGATGATCTTGAATCAATCAAGCAGTCCAGTTGTTCAAGGGCTATGGATCAATGGATCAATTGAAGAACACATGTTTGGGGGAATGGGACTTGATTTTAACAGCTTGTTGTCAAAGAATGAATGAACTTTCTTGCTTTCTTGCTATCTTTTAGAAACAATCCAAGCTCATAGCTAGCTTTGTGTTTTGAAGCTTTCAAAGCAAGTTGAAACCATTGAAACCATTGAAACTGAAGCTTTTAAAATCTTGAGCTCTAGAAAACTTGGAAAGCTTGAAGTTCAGCAAACTTGAAGCTTGAAGCAAACAAAGCTTGAAGTTCTTCAAAGTTACAGGAACATTACTTTTGCTAATTTGTGACTTGTTTTTCATTCTATAAGATTTGAGCTTAATACTTAAGTAGATCGATTTGAATTCCAGAACACTCTCTTTCTAAGCCTCCCCCATTAGCATAAGTAATTCGATCTATGCGCTCATTCCATCCCGCATTATGCCCACATTATGCCCACATTATATGGGGCGTCAATTGGTTAGAGAAGAGACTAAAAGAAAATGGATTCTTGGGGGATTTCGAGTGCGCAAAGTGTGTGTGTGTGTGTTGAGGCCTCTGTTTGTCGTCCTGTCAACACTCCCAACGACTCGAAATAGGAAAGGAATGAGAGCTGGGGGAAATGGGATTTCTTTTGGCAATAAGCGACAAACAGGTGGCAATAGTTGAGGCGCTGTTGTGGCGTCGATTAGTTTGCGGCAATAAACAGATGGAATTCTCGTGGAACTAGAGCTAAAAAAGTTTTGTCTCATTTCTAAACAGTAAATCAGGTTATTTACTAGTTAAAAAGCTTTTCCACTAAATACTTTTCGTACTTTCGTAAGTTCGTTAAAAAAAATAACAAATTCACGAATTAACCTATGAGTTTGTACAAAGACTAAACTAGCTTTTTATTTAAGAATTCCAGTTTGAAAATAAATCTATAGAAATCTATAGAATCTATTAGTTGAAAGCTTTCAAAGAACGGAATTCCTATTGGACTATATTCCTATTGGAGTCACTCAGAAACTTGAGCTTTTTAAAGCATGAAAGCTCTTGAGTAGCTTTATCTAGACTTCGCTAAGCTTTGTCTTGAGTAGCTTTGTCTAGATTGCCTTAAGCCGCTTTGTCTAGACTGCCTTAAGCTTTGCCTTGAGTAGCTTTGTCTTAAGCCGCTTTGTCTAGACTGCCTTAAGCTTTGTCTTAAGCCGCTTTGTCTAGATTGCCTTAAGCTTTGCCTTGAGTAGCTTCCTCTAGACTGCCTTAAGCTTTGCTTTCAATAGCCTTGCTTAAATTTTCTGATCAGACTGGATTACGATAGAAAATATAAAAAAACTACTACCAATGCTAGAACATTCAGCTAATCTGTGATTTCTATTTGGCTACCGCTAGCAGCTACAAACTACCGCTAAGCAAGCTGATTGTTAGTAGCTTTGATAGCCATTAGTCTAAACCACTGCCAAATCTACACTTTTTCTCCCAAAGACATTACATTTCTTAACCAAAAATCGTCTATCAATATTTCGAAGATCTTTCCACCCGCTCACCTTCCGATTAATCCTATTTGAACGGGGCCTTTGAACATGAAAGGAAAAAAGGGGAAGAGGTGAGTGTTTAGACCGATCTCTTTCCTCGGTTCTCTCCCAATTTATTCGTGTCGAACCTATGCATTGATTCATTTGCAAACAGTAATGTGCAAGGGATTTGTTGACTTTCAAGACTTCAAGATGAGACTAATAAAAGTTTAGATTTAGAAGTTGAACCTAAAGCTTTTTAGTGGTCTCAAAGTCGAATGTAAAGCAAAAATTTGCTTTATCTCAAATTTAAATGATAATTGAATACATTGCTGATGCTTTTAAATGCTTTTAAATGCTTTTTACATGCTTTTAAATGCTTTTAAATGCTTTTAAATGCTTTTAAATGCTTTTAAATGCTTTTAAATGCTTTTAAATGCTTTTAAATGCTTTTAAATGCTTTTAAATGCTTTTAAATGCTTTTAAATGCTTTTAAATGCTTTTAAATGCTTTTAAATGCTTTTAAATGCTTTTAAATGCTTTTAAATACAATATTGAATATTGAATCTTATTGAAAGAGATCATATTGAATATATTAAATATTGAGATATTGAATCTTAAAGTATTTTTTAAGTGATATTCAAGTCAAATAAAAATTGAAAACTTCATATGACTATTTTTATCGAAATTGATTGCTTTATAGAGTGAATTCATTTAAGCTTTCCCCTTTTCGCATTTCGATTTTCTATAGTTCTATAGAATCGAATTGAAAACACATTGAATAGATCGAAGCGCGGAAGATGAGTCACACCATTCAACAAAAGTTTGGGGAAAGGGGAATGAGTGCCACTTTGCTCCAGCATTACTGGATTGTTACTCAATCGCTTTAATCGCTTAGTAGGGGAGGAAATGGGGGATTTGTTTGTTTGTTTGTTTGTTGAAAGATTTCACAAGTAAACAATGTAACTTTTCTCAGAGAAAGCTCATCAATTAAAGTGTTTAGATAAAAATCACAAGAAAAAATGACGTAAATTAAGATTTTTGAAATGTAAACTGTAAGTTTTGTAAGTCACAGGGCACAAATTAGCAAAAGTAATGTTCCAGTAACTTTAGCAAACTTGCAAAGCTTGAAGTTTTGAGCTTGAGTTCAAGCTTTTGAAAGCTTCAGTTCAAGATTTTGAAAGCTTCAGTTTCAATGGTTTCAATTTGCTTTCAAAACTTCAAAACAAAAAGCCAGCTATGAGCTTGGATTGTTCTAAAGGATAGCAAGAAAGCAAGAAAGCAAGAAAGTTCATTCATTCTTTGACAACAAACTGTTAAAATCTAGTCCCAGTTCCCCAAACATGTGTTCTTCAATTGATCCATTGATCTATAGCCCTAAACTCAAGCTTTTTTTTTAAGTTTATGAAGTAAAAGATAGGAAAATTTGGATTTGTGTGGAGAAAAGTGTAAAATGTGCAAATATTATTAGCTATCGCATAGATATTATTAGCTAAGTTCTTTAAAAAAGGACAAAAGGAGCATAACTGTTCGCTAGTCATCAGGAATGTCCGAATCCGGATCCGGATCTCTACACAAACATATAAAGGACGAAACGACGACTATGCGACACTCCAATAGACAGCTCATAGTACTGTCGCGTAGTCATCTTTTTGTTCTTTTTGTGCTTGCGTAGTGCGGAAATTTATGCTTGCGTAGAAGACGGAAATCTCTGCTTTGCAAGTGGTTGAACAATCCTTTCTTCAGCTTCAACTAAGTTCTTATCTAATTCTAGAACTTCAAAAGTTTAGAACAAAATCGAAATCTAGATGCTGACACTTTTGTCGACTTTTTCTTTTCTGTTGAGTAGAATTGAAAACGGGGAAAGGGTGGGAAGAGGCTGAAAGATGATACACCACCCCGCCAAGAACACTTACAACCACTATATAACGGGATATTGATTTGGGGAAAGGAAATTCTTAGCTTAACAGCTTCTTAGCTTAACAAGTAAATGACAAAGAATCCAAAGCATGTAATCCAAAGTATTCAATCCAAAGCATGCAATTCAAAGCATGTAATTCAAAGCATGCAATTCAAAGCATGCAATTCAAAGCATGCAATTCAAAGCATGCAATTCAAACCTTTCAAAACTTAAGCTATCTTCAAAACCTATCTTCAAGGAAAATCTTCGCTTGTTGTGAAAATTTTGACTTATCCCGTTAAGTCTATCATTTCAGTTTACCCAGCAAGTGTCCAGGGGAGAGGCAATTATGTGAATGGATGCATTAGTGAGGGAAAAGAGATAGGCCAATGGTGAATCCCTTGAGGATCAACTAGGATAGAAAAGGAAAGAGAATGGGCCATTTCGGGGGGAGAATCGACTCCCTTTCCCTCCTTTCAAATGACCATCAGTGCAAGGGGGGATCTGAGAATTAGGTTTGCACTTTTCTTTAAGGAAATGTTATTGCATTGGTCAAAAAAAAAATTGGGAAACCAGTTGTACAAGGTTGTACGATCAAATAATCTCAATCTGAATCGAAATCTAATCCATTCATAAGACAAATGTTATTGAATAACCTTACGACTTAAAGAATACATTTAGATTTATTCAAACGAATAATGTGATAAATAATACACAAGCGCAATTCCTAAAGAACAAGAACAAGCAAAAAAAGGATCAAAAAAAAAAGAACGTATAATCTAGCCAGTGGGGTTGAATCGACCGGCTCCCGAATAACTAGGAAAAGGCATGAACTTACTGTGGCCTTTCGCTATGAAACCGACTCCATCTTATAGATTCAACTATGGGGATTCCGAATCTGCTCTTAGTTTTTGCAGAGGACTTCGGAAACGTGAGATATTCAGCATACAAGATTTTTTTTCTATAAAAGGCATCTTTTCCATCTGCTAAATGGATAGCGGGCTAGAATGGTGGCCGAATGGATAGCAGGCTAGAATGCAAGACAACCTATGCACTTTTTGCCGTAGATTCGACTCCCCTTGACGATTTCCTGTCGAACTCAACCTAAAAATCAAGGGAAAGTACCCGTCTTGAACTCCAGGCTCCACTCGGCCATCAGTCCGCATTTAGCAGTTGAGAAAGATGTCTTTTATAGGGATGCCAAAATCTTGTATGCTAAATATCTCGCGTTTCCGAAGTCCTCTGCAAAAACTAAGAGCAGATTCGGAATCTCCATAGTCAAATCTATAAGATGGAGTCGTTTCCATAGCGTTCACAGTAAGTTCATGCCTTTCCCTAGTAAGGTACAGGGTTCTTAGTGAGTCGGCCATGGCGACTATGACGATCTTACATTGAAAATGGCTTTTAGAACCGGAAAAACCTCGTCGTCGTCCATGAGGATCCAGAGTATGTGAATTTCCTTCCATCCGGCGCTAAACCTTTCACCCTCTTCAAATCGATCTTCACGAATAACACGAATCGACCACAAGAGTATTCGTTTAAGGTAAAGATTTGAAGTTTAGCTGAATATCTTTTATCTAGACTGAGCGAACCACTGAATCTTTGTGCGCTGTGGCTAGAGAGCAGGGATACACGATTGGAGCTGAGGCTGAGTTGACTCTGAAGACACCATGTGGGTTTTGAAGTGCTATTTTTAGTACAATTACTATTGTAACTTTAATAATTAGACTTTGATTTATCCATCTTTTAGATAAATAGATTCATTTTATAAAATAAGAATATCTGTTTTCGCAAAAGAATCCCGGTATTAAATTGTTTGACTTTGAGTGTACTTTGTGCTCTAGACATACCATTTCTGGCTCATTGAATTCTTCATAATTCTTTTATTCCATTGATATAGTCATTCCTTTGAGAAAGTGAAGAATTGAGTGCACCAGAAGGAGTATGTTTAGTCAAATTTGAGCTAAAAGTACACCCAAAAGTACCAAAAGTGACTTGAAGAGTACTTTGCTCAAAAATGACTAAACACATCCTCTCTGGCGCACTGAATTCTTCATTTTCTCGATGGAATCAAGATATTGGTATGAGAAAATGAAAGAACTAGCGAGCTAGAAGAGGTTTGTTTACATTTTTGGCACAGAGTACATGAAAAGTTGAAGACCTTGATTCTAGGATTCTTTCAATGCCCGACCTTCATCTCAAATTTTGTTCTCAAATCAATCGGCGCTACTTGATGCCTCTTTTCTTTCAAAGTCCTTTCAAAGTACCACCTGAGTCTTTCTATTCTTTTGATTCATCTCTTCTTTTCATCTTTTCCCTCCTTAACCTTCCCCTCAATTGATCTCCAGCTGTGGAGTAAAGGAAAGAAAGGAAAGGAAAGGAAAGGAAAGGAAAGGAAAGGAGAAGGAAAGGAAAGGAAAGACAGTTTTGCCGGGAAGATTTTGTCAAGAATATGGAATACCAATGGGAACTTTTGAATAAAAGACGAAAAAGTTCTTCTTACTTTTTCTAGTTTCTAAAAGAAAATTCTTCTTATTTTTTCTAGTTCTAGTTCATTTTCTCTTCTTTCTAAAAAGAACTCTAACAACTCTTTTCTAAAAAGTTGATCGATAGACTTGGTTCTTTTCTTTTCCAGTAACAATTATGGGTATTCGGAGGGGAAACTCAGAGAAAAGAAGAAAAGATTTATGCGTTTTCGTTGAGTTCGATTCGCAATTTGCTCGGGAATCGGAGAATTTGCTAAAAAAAGAAAAAAATAGGATAAAGCTAAAGCTAAAGGCTAAAGCTAAAGGCTAAAGCTAAAGGCTAAAGCTAAAGGCTAAAGCTAAAGGCTAAAGAAAAACAAAGTGAAATTCTAGGTGAAATTGCTGAGTTGAAAGCCGGATTCAAGCACGAGATGCACTTTAATAACTTGAATGAAAACGCGATCACTGAAACGCTCGCCTGGGCTGTGGATAGTAATGTTTCGGTAAGAAATCGAAATCGAAAAAAAGTATTGAAAAATGTGCATAAAATAAAGCACGAGATGCATAAAACACAACTCTATTAACTCTAAAGCAAGCAGTGTATAAAATTCCATCCTATTATTCATCTATTACATCTATTGCAAACAGTTTTTTTATAAAAGTAAGGAAATTTTGACGAGAGAGAGGGACTAGAGCTTGGGGGACAAAAATGAAATAAGATCGGTAGTCTAGCAGACAATCCACTAGTCCACAAGGTATTATTTCATTTGAGGTGCCACCCGGCTACCAAACAGAAGCCTCGATCATCATTGAGGAGATGAACTATCGTGGCTCGTACACAGTGATGTCTCGACTATCCGGAAATGTTTTGATCTCAATTAGAAGGTGGGTTACAAAGTTTAGAATATTCTAGAATGTTTCCTTTTCATTTATACATTTTCTAAAAGGTATTAATCGTAATTAAACCAATCACTCATTAACGTACGTACGTAATTAAACCAACCAGCCAACCACCAACCAACATTAAACCAACCAGCCAACCACCAACCAACATTAAACCAACCAGCCAACCACCAATCAACATTAAACCAACCACTGATTGGTTTCCAATCAATCAGCCAAATTTTTGTATCAACTTAACCTTGTGATTCGTTATCGAATTTCAAAATTTACTCATTGAATTTAAAGTAGCGATTCGAATTTGTCTAAAATTGATCCCTTTCTAGAAAATGTATCAATTAAGGTAGAGGAAATTTGAATAAAAACAAAAATCATAAGCAATTGATAGCAAGTCTTTTTGGGCTAAAGTTTGAGAACGAAAACGATCATCATTGATTCTAGCCATTCTGGTAGATCTGTACGGACAGTAGATCATCGATCACATAGATTCTTTAATTACAGTACCCTGGAATTAGTTAGAAGACTATTTAGTCATCGTTTCGTTTTCATTTCAATAACCCCAATCAAAACAAATCAAAATCTTTTTGGGCTAAAGTTCGAGAACGAGGACTAGCCATTCTAGTAGATCTGTAGGGACAGTAGATCATCGACCACATAGATTCTTTAATTACAGTACTCTGGAATTAGTTAGAAGACTATTCAATAACTATTCAATAAAGACTATTCAACTATTTTGTTTTCATTTCAATAACCCCAATCAAAACCAAATCGTAACCGCACTTCCGTTCCCGAAAAAAAAAGAAAGCCGGTCGGATTCAGAAAAGAAAGAAAACAGCCGATCGGATTCAGAAAAGAAAGAAAACAGCCGATCGGATCTCTTTTGTTCACACCCTTTTGACCTTGTCTTATCGTCTTATTCTTATTGTCTTATTCTTATTTCTCGGAAAATCCCAAATAGCAAGGTCACTTGGGAAATAGGGTTTTAAAAATCAAAGATAACGGAGATGGATTCAGGAGACGGGATAACTTGTTAATTCTTCCAATTCGCGCAAACATTGCCGAGATTTTTCGACAACATATCGAGGGTCCACATTGCAAGAAAGAGGTAATTAAAAATGCTTTTCATTAAAAAAAGGATAATGGTTTTAATTAAAGAAGAAAACTAAATAAAAATCTAATAAAATCTTGTTCTTCAATGTCTAGAGTATTGGTTTCTGAAAAAAATTTTATCAGAAAGAGTCAACGAAATCTGGTTGATAGTGAATTTTGGTTATTGCTATTGCTAGTGGCTATTGCTTTGTGAATCCGACTTTTGTAATGTTTTTTTTTGTTATTCCAATTACGCTTAAACTTTAGCTATAGATCTATTGGCTAGAGAAAGCTCTGAAAAGCTTTTTTGTTATTCCATTTTCGTTTAATCTTTAGCAATACAAAGCTTTTAGTTAAAGAAAGCTATTGTCTATAGAAAGCTCTCAAAACGTTTAATCTTTAGTTAAAGAAAGCTTTTAGTTAAAGAAAGCTTTTAGTTAAAGAAAGCTTTTAGCTATAGAAAGCTATTGTCTATAGAAAGTTCTCAAAACGTTTAAACTTTAGCTATAGATCTTTTAATTATAGAAAGCTTTTAGCTATAGAAAGCTATTGGCTATAGAAAGCTCTCAAAATCATCCATTCATCAAATAATCCATTTTTTTAATTAAAATAATCGATTTTTAAACAAAATAATCTTAACAAAATAACCTATTTTACTATAAAAAAATCTCCAAAGAAAAACTCTTAATCATTTTGTTTTCAGGTGAAATCCGTCGTTCAAATCGAGAGCAATAAAATCGTTCGATTGACGAGCAAAGGGAATTGTCAATTTCAGGTAAAATTTGACGATTTTGTGACGAGATTCACATCAAATTATTGTTCAAATATTTCTAGAATCTAATTTTCTCAGAAATTTGGGTCAAAAAAATTCTTTAAATCATCAAATTCTTTAGATCAAAATTCTTTAATCATCCAATTCTTTAGATCAAAATCCTTTAAATCAATAAATTCTTTAGATCAATAAATTCTTTAAATCGAAATTCTTTAGATCAACAAATTCTTTAAATCAAAATTCTTTAATCATCCAATTCTTTAGATCAAAATTCTTTAGATCAAAATCCTTTAATCATCAAATTCTTTAATCATCAAATTGTTTAATCATCCAATTCTTTAGATCAAAATCCTTTAAATCAATAAATTCTTTAGATCAACAAATTCTTTAGATCAAAATTCTTTAAATCAAAATTCTTTAATCATCCAATTCTTTAGATCAAAATTCTTTAGATCAATAAATTCTTTAGATCAAAATTCTTCAGATCAAAATTCTTTAAATCAACAAATTCTTTAGGTCAAAATTCTTTAGATCAAAATCCTTTAATCATCAAATTCTTTAAATCATGTAAAGTACGAAAGTACAATATTTAGTTCGCAACAAAGCAGCGAATCGATTTGAACGAGAAACAAGTCCGTTAAAGCATCTCAAAGAAATAAATCTCTTCCAAAACGATCAAAGATTTACTGGGTACATTTTAAAATCCTCATTTTTATTTTCAACTTATTATAAAGCTCTAATGACTTCATTTTGTTGCTTTCCGACTGAAGCAAGTTTCTTTTGCAATATCTAGCGCATAAAACGAAACTTTTTATACTATAAAGCGCTAAAGACAAAGTATTTTGAGATTTTCGTGCTCAATTTTGAGACTTTTGACGAGAGGGACTTGAGCTTGAGGGACAAAAATGAAATAAGACCGGTAGCCGGAAGACCGGTAGCCGGAAGACCGGTAGCCGGAAGACCGGTAGCCGGAAGACCGGTAGCCGGAAGACCGGTAACCGGACCTACTAAACAGAAGCTCTAATGACTTCATTTTGTCGCTTTCCGACTCAAGCAAGTTTCCTTTGCAATATCTAGCGCATAAAACCTTTTATACGAAACCTTTTTTACTATAAAGCGCTAAAGACAAAGAATTTTGAGATTTTCGTGCGCCAGAGAGGGTGGATTTGCAAAATTCTGTGCACTCTTTCTAGAAAATCGTATCCGAAACAATGAAAAGCTACAAAATCCCAATTTTATTCGAGCTTTTTGTGTCTTTTTTTTTAACTTAACTAGAATTTGGCTAATCCGTTTTTTAAAAGTACTCAAAACTATCGTTAATGAATGCTGATTTGCTGGAAATTTTGCTGTTTTGCTAAAAATTTATATTAGAATTACGATAGTTTTAATTCCTTTTAGAAAACGGGGAAATTTTCCTCAAAATTTTCCTCAGTCTCCTCTCACACACCTTCTCTTGGTTGCTTTTGCAATTTTGCTTGATTTTGTGATCATTTTGCGTTCTATTTTTGAGTTTGATAGATACTTTATTCAGGAAATGAAATAAAGTGCGCAAGATTTAAGATTGATACACATAAACACGAAAAGGATCGATAAAAAGCAACACGATATAATGTATGTAACAAATGGATAGCAGTAGATAACGTCAAGAATCCACTAGAGCTAATTATCTGTAGTTCAAGATCATCTACAGATAATTGAAAAGTTTCGAGACTATTCGACTAATCTCGGGAAAGCATCCCCATGCTAGTCTTCTCGGTTATCGATTTTCGTTTTGATGAATGACTGATCGACTGATCACTTCAGCACTCTACTTCACTGAACATAATCACCCCTCAAAAGTTGTCAGCTTCTTGCTGAACCTTGTCAGCTTCTTGCTGAGCTTTGTCAGCTTCTTGCTGAGCCTTGTCAGCTTCTTGCTGAGCCTTGTCAGCTTCAAGTTGAGGCTCTGTGGAGGTATAACGGACAAGTACCAGTTTTTTTTTCCAAGAGTCATGATTCGTTTAATGATTAACCTATTTTTATAGTATTTATTAGATTTTTTTTACCATTGGTTCGCTAAATACATTCTAGCAAACGAATTTTATTTTCTAAAATGTCGATACAATGTGATTGTAGGCTTTAGAAAAGAAAAGCCATTTGCTAAAATAAATTTGGCAACCCGATAGCAATGGCAATGGCATGTACCGTATTTTCTCTAATAATAGTGCACCCCGGCAAGCCGAGTTGGTGACTATTTACGGTTCCCAAGCGTTTACAGAAGCTCAAAACTCAAATCCCCCCATTAGATCTCATCGTCAGCTATATTTTCCGACCTCAAATCGATAGGTTCTGATAAGCGGTTCTCGAGATTTCGAGGAATTTAGGCAAAGCTTTTGGTGCACTAATACTAGAGAAAATACGGTATGTCTAGTTTTTTGTCTGCCTAATTGCTAGTATTCAATTCACCTCTAGAATAGAATAGAAGAGTTCAAATACCGTATTTTCTCTAATAGTAGTGCGCCCTGCCGAGTTGATGACCATTTACGGCTTCCAAAGTTTTCCCAGAAGCTCAACACTCAAATCCCCCACAAGATCTCATCGTCAGCTACATTTTCCGGCCCCACATCGATAGGTTCTGATAAGCGGTTCTCGAGATTTCGAGGAATTTAGGCAAAGCTTTTGGTGCACTACTTTTAGAGAAAATACGGTAAATGCCAGCAAAAACAAACTAAATGAAAAGATTTTAACTAGTTTGATAGCTTGACTTTTAAACAAGATTCAAGAGATGATGATAGAAAAGTTCATTGGTTTCATTGATTATCATTGTTTCAGTACCCGTAGCCGTCCAACGAATTTCACTGGCCGAACCAGTTCAAATGCGAATCCCCAGCACTCTCCATCACTTCCAAATCAAACTCCTCCACAATGCACTTGTCTATGGAAATTTGTCAGCATTTTACTATGCAGTTTCTTGATTTTCGTCTTTCGTTTCACTTCTCTACCCTCTATTTTTGATCATCTTTTTCCAAAAATTCTCACTCAAAAAGCGTTTCATTTATGAAGGAAATAAAATGTTGTTTAAAACTTTATTTTAACACAAAACTTACACAAAAAAAAGAAGTTTGAATAAGTTTGAAAAAGATTTTAAAGAGAATTTTAAGAATTCATTCGATGAGATCAAAAAAACACTGGAAATAAACAAAACAAAAAAATGATAGAAAAGAGATGGGAAAGGGACTATACACGTATTTAGAATGATAAAAGATAGAGTTCGATTTGTTCTTTGGGATGCTTGTGCTTTGGAAACGCAGGCTTTCTGGTGCACTGGTCGAATTGTATTTTGTACATGCGGTTGGATAAATCTTGGCCATAGAATAGATCTGAGAATCGCTAGGAGTTGTTCAAAAGATCTAAGAATAGATAAAATTGTTCCTTCAGCCGGTAGATGTCAATGAATTTCTGCTCTAGACGCGTTGCCGTTATGGCCGATTGGTTAAGAGCCTGGTTTCTTAGTCGGGAGCTCAAGGGTTCAATCCCGGTGGGTGTTCTTTTTGTCTTTTCCAAACAATCGACAAAGAAAACGATCGAGAATAGATAGAATTGATTTCGAATTGAATTTTTCTATGTCTACCCTGTATTCAGCTTCAGCTACTCCTAGCTTTTCTTACTAGGGAGAGGCACCAACTTAAGGTCAAGTTTAAGCCTATAGAATGTCACCTTTTGACAGTTTGACACGTATAATCCGAATCCGTTTCCACTTTTTCCTGCGAATTTCTCAATCGCCAGATATTTGGCATCAAAGTCTTTGCATTGGAACTTTAGCGAAGCTCTCTAGCGAGCTCTCTAACGAAGGAGACAACTCCGTCAGTGGTGTCGTGGTAACACAGGGAATTCAGGGGTAAACGATCGGATCTGGCTAATTCCGAATTTTTCTCTTTTCCTTCTAAAAGATCTGCACATAGTATAAAATGTAGTTAAACTTGCTGAGTCAAAAAATCTTGCACTAGGCGGATCCATCTGATCGTTTGTCTCTGAATTCTCTGTGTTACCAGGACACCACCGACCGAGTGTTCTCCTTTGCTAGAGAGCGCTGCAAAAACTTTGATGCGAATTATCTGACGATTGAGAAATCCGTAGGAAAAAGTAAAAACGGATTCGGATTCCCCGTGTCAAACTCTAACAGGGTGCCATTCTTAAACTCGACCTTAAGTTGGCGCCTCTCCCTAGTTAGAAAGCTTATCTTAGAAAGCTTATCTTAGAAAGCTTATCTTAGAAAGCCAATGTTTCCATTCTGACACAAAGTACAACTTTTAAAAGGATATCAAATCAAAATCCCAAACAGAAGATCAGAAAAAGAAGAGATTTCATTTGGAAACTAAAATGCACAACTCGTCTTGTTTCCTTTTTGTGATGTAATGATAAGAGGCGTCAGCTAAACCCAAATATATAACATTCAGTCAAAAGTGATCTAATCTTATAAAGAATAACGTCGAATCTTGAACGTAAACTTCTATTTAAGCAATAGATTTTTATAAAATAAAAAAAAATACCTCATGATTCTAGAAAGGACAGAGTGACGACAGTGGGGGGAAAAACGTTGGACAGTCGAGAATTGTGATAGATTTTTCGACTGAGAGAGAGAGAGAGAGAGAGACACAGTTTTTGTTTGACTGGTTAGCACGTTGACTCTTCATTCATTGTTAGCTCTTGAATCTGTACAGACTGTTTTTTTTATTCAAAAAAATAATGACAATGAAAATCAACACATGCTAAAGAGCACTGAGAAAACGAATCACCTGGGTTGTGTAGGAGTTTTGGCGTTGAATCTCGTGATCACGCAGAGCGCTCAGCTTTACCTAGATTTAGACTTTGTCTGAATTACTTAATTTCGACTCTAGTATTTTAGTTTCACCTAGAATTGTATGAGATTATTCTTTGGTTCAAGAATATTCCAGCTTTTTGATCCTGGAAGTTAAGCTAAGCCTAACCCGCTCCCGGCCCGAAGCCCGATCAGTCTTTAGAGATTACAGTAGCTGGACTACTGTTGTAGGATTACAGTAGCTGGACTACTGCTGTAGGATTACTGTACCTGAACTACTATTGTAGGATTACTGTAGTCGATCTACTGTTGTAGGGGTTACTGTAACTGGTCTATTATAATGGTAATCGTAGTTGGATTGCTGTAGTCGGGGATTACTGTAACCCATAGGCCATCAGTGAATCCCAAGATAAAAATCATTGTAAGTCAAGCTCAAAGGTTACTGTAGCATTGGGATTACTGTGGATTGGGATAATCTGGATTACTGTGGCTAATACTGGATTACTGTGGCTGCTTAACTGTAGGAGGAGATTACTGTAGATGGTAAGAGTAAGGAGTGCAGCAGCTTACTTTTGTAGGGAGCTGGATGACTGTAGTTGGGATTACTGTAGCTATAATAGTGTACTATTGTAGGGATTACTGTAGCTGGGTTACTGTAGTAGGGCATTACTGTAGTAGAGGATTACTGTAGAATAGTGTTAACTCAACTTGAAATACCGGAGTTAAAGCCAAGCCTGGTTAGACCAAAGCCCGGCCCATAGTACTTCTTGTAACACTGGCATTACTGTAACTGGCGTACTGTAGTTGTTGGGGAACTTAGCAGAGATTTAAAGAATTTTTTAAACATCATGAAACATCACTCACCAGTTTTCCACCTTTATAAACGCCCGCTTGAGAATTCGAGGCCACACTCGAATACTTCTTCGATCTCGATGGTACCTAAAGAAGTAAAAGGATTAAACGCCTAACTATTTCAGGTGTTAATTCTATGGAATGTTAGTAAGAACAAGCTTTTGGATTAGCTTTAATTTGAGTTTAAGACTAGGTTATTCTGGAACAGGACAAGAGACGACCACAAATACTCTACGAACGAACCACCCACAGCCTCATAATCGGTGTTGGTGGATGGGATTGGGTTCTATAGAAAGATCAGAAATCAAGAGTGAAAGAAGTTTACTGTTGTTTGTCAAAGAAGAGTACTTTTCCCCGGCTAGCCTATCAGCTAACCTATCAACTAGCCTATCAACTAGCCTATCAGCTAGCCTATCAGCTAGCCTATCAGCTAGCCTATCAGCTAGCCTAACAGCTAACCTATCAACTAGCCTATCAGCTAGCCTATCAGCAATAAAACTTACGCAATGAATCCGAAACATCATGAACATTCTCTTTCGAAAGTGCTCCGACGAGAGGCAGAAAAGAACAAAATTCAATACCTAGATGAGAGGTTTTTGAGAAAAAAGAGAAACAAGACAAAACACTCACTTTTCCCCATAGTAGAACCGAGTTGATGACATACGAGCAAATGTAACGAATTTCTCGATTTGGTACAACCGGTTGAAGCCAATAGAAACCCGATTTCTCGTCGCTTTCAGCAACCAATTCCCATAAGAATGGGAAGGCTGAGGGGAACTAGAATGAAATCAATTAGCAATTCATTAGCAATTCATAAGCAATTGGCTAAATTTTGAAAACGACTTTAATATCAATCTAAATTTGTGTTTTCTTTGAGAGATATAAGAAAATAAACCCCGGTAATCGATTCCCCGACCCTGAAAATCCTAGAGTACAAATTTACAGCTGAATATCTTTTTTTTATCATCTACAAAGTAACAGAGAGAATTTTCTAAATGACTGGCGAGATGTTCTTTGTGCTGTCACATAATCGCTCGCCGTTTGGCACACGCGCCTGATAGATAGCTGTTCTCTTTTGCTCGGAGGCTCGGTGTTCCACAGTCATTTTTCATTTCGTCCTTTTTTCTGATTACTCTCTTTAGCTACTAAATAGTTCAATTCTTTAGTCAAAGTTTATTTGCATATAAGTTTTTAGTAGAGTAAAGATACGAGCCTCGCTTTCATATTTAAATGGGAACCATATTGGATCAAAATAGGAAGCGTATTGGAACCATATTGGATCAAAATAGGAAGCGTATTGGAACCATATTGGATCAAAATAGGAAGCGTATTGGAACCATATTGGATCAAAATGGGAACCGTATTGGAACCATATTGGATCAAAATAGGAAGCGTATTGGAACCATATTGGATCAAAATGGGAACCGTATTGGAACCATATTGGATCAAAATGGGAACCGTATTGGACCGTATTGCTTTTCAAAAATCTTCCCATTCTCTAATCCAAAACTGGTAATATAGGAAAAAGATTCTTTTTAAGTCATCCTGTAATTGTTTTTTAAAGTTTTTCTAGGAAATTAGTTTTTTGAATACTTTTCCAGAGAATCTAAGTATTTACCAATTAACCCGGAATTCTCGTACCAGAATTCTCGCAGATCAGTGCCTGAAGAAGGAAAATTCTCGTACAAGAAGAGGAAAACACTTTTACACTCAATTTCAACTCACATGTGTGAAGATGTGACAAGTGATAATTGCCACCACTGTTGCCGTCACTTTCCGCTCTTGCTTTTGGCGGATTCCAATTTCAGAGTAGTGTCTAGAATTGAAGAATCGATCTCAAATGTACATTGATGAAAGTAAAAAGTTCTAATTCTATAGGAGACCGAATTCATTTCAAACTCACCTAACAAAGTCTTCTCCTTGCCTTGGAGCAGCTGATATGTAGGTACGATTTACGAGGATATCACTAAAGCAAGAGTATTTTATTTTATTTATTCTTGGCCTTGGCTTGGCTTTAGCAAATATGGACTAGCATTGGTATTTAGAAAATTCAAATTTCGTTATTATTTCGTACTTTTTGACTTCCTTTCTCTAGTTCCTATTTGGTTACTTTGTAGTTCCTATTTAGTTCCTATTTGGTTACTGTATAGTTCCTATTTAGTTCCTATTTAGTTCCTATTTAGTTCCTTGCCTCTTTGCCTCTTTCTTTTGACAAAAAAAAAATCCCAGATAGTTCAGTGGTTAGAGTATTTGTTTGGTAAAGTTAAAAAAGGTCGACGATTCAATTCCCTTCAAATCTTTCTTTACCTTTCTTTACTTTACTTTATTAAATATCTTTTTAAATATCTTTCTTAAATAGCATTTTCTAATTCTATAGAAGACATTTGCATAGTTTTAAATGTAAATTTGATTTAGTTTGATTACTTTATGTAATACTTTATGCACTACAGTTTCAATAAATATTTCAATATTTCAAATTTCAATATTTCAAATTTCAATCTTCAATCTTCAAGTTATATCAAAGTTTTGAGCTCTTTAAGATGTTGATTTTATGAAAAAAAAAACCCACTCACCGATTTCTGAGTACCCGAATAATTGAGAGATTGAAGATTGGGATGAAGACTAGTGGGACGAAGACGACTAAACAAATCGAGATGATCTTTGCCACCATGATGTAATCTTCTTTCAACGTGCTGACACGTGCGTACTTCCAAACACTGTAGCATTTGGCAGCTAGCTGAAATGAGTGAATTGTTTGAGGGGGGAAATCAACAAATTTATGAGTCAGTTTACTTTCCAAAATGAGAAAACTTCATAGAATTTTGAAATTTTCATCTTTGAAAAGTAATCTGCCTCGAGAAAACAAAAAAAATTTCGAGTGAAAAAGTTTGGAGAATGGTGCCGGTGAAAATTAGTTAGTGCAAGGTGTGCGACAAAAAAAAGAACTAGAAACACAAGCTTTCTGGAGCAGTGAATGCCATTTGCAATGTCTCATTGCAAGTGGGGAATGCACCAGAAAGAATGCTTTTAGAGATTTGAGTACAAAGCACAGAGCATAAAACACTAGTGCTTTGTTTTTTTTTTTCTTTAATTTGAAAGTGCGTTTAGAAGTGAGCAAGCAAAATTTTGTGGGTTTTCAGAAAGAAAAGAACCAAGCGGATATCGATAGGGAGCGCGGCATCAAAGAGTTTTTTTTTGATCGAGATAGAGATACTGACGATGAGTGCAATGTGGTGGGGTTAGTAGTGAGTAGAGTTGTTTTGGCTGGTGTACTTTGAGCTCCGAGAATAGAAACGCCCTCTTTCTAGTGCACTTAATTCTTCGTTTTCTCAACTTATATCGAAAATTTCAAATCTTACAATCTTATAATGTCTCAAAAGTTTGAAGTCACCTGGACAGCAACTACCGTAATAAGAGACTAATTGCTGTAATAGGAGCGACCAGCTATAGGAGTGTCGTGTAGTCTAAGTTTACTCTTAAACAAACGCTCATATCTCAGCACCAGTACGTTTGTTTCTGCTCGCTTTGGTATCAAATTAAAGTAGAGAGGATGGGTGATTTACGGGCATAAATAAATCTCTGACATTTCATATCTAACTAGATTAATAATGTCTCAAAAGTTTAAAGTCACCTTTTTACCTGGACAGCAAATACCGTAAATGCTGTAATAGAACTCCTATAGGAGCGTCGTGTAGTCTAAGTTTACTTGTAAACAAACGCTCATATCTCAGCACCAGTACGCTTGTTTCTGCTCGCTTTGGTATCAAATTAAAGTAGAGAGGATGGGTGATTTACGGGCATGAATAAATATCGGATATTTCATATCTGACAATCTAATAATGTCTCAAAAGTTAGTTTAAAGCCACATTTTTTTGCCTGGTCAGCAACTACCGTAATAGGAGACTAATTGCTGTAATAGGAGCGACCAGCTATAGGAGCGTCGTGTAGTCTAAGTTTACTCTTAAACAAACGCTCAGATCTCAGCACCAGTACGCTTGTTTCTGCTCGCTTTGGTATCAAATTAAAGTAGAGAGGATGGGTGATTTACGGGCATGAAGAAAGGTCGGACATTTCATATCTGACAACCTAATATTATTAAGTTAAAATGTAAAAACTGTAGAATGAGGACTTAAAGGACTTCTTTTGTTCGCTTATTTATTACTTTATTACTTTATTTAGCATATTAGCTTACTATAAATAGTTAGTAGTACTCATTAGCTGAGTATCTTTAACTCTGAATACTGTAATGAGACAGAACATTGAGACTTTACAGACTTTATTGCTTGACTATTGACTAATCCACTTTCTAAAAAGCACTTATTTTAGAAAACGAGCCTATTCAAATCGCTAGCTTAGATTCGGTGAGTTTAATTTGAATGTCATTCGATTAGGAATCACAAAGCTCAGTCAATGATTCATTAAACCGATTACATTAGTTTTTGTGTCTTTTAGAAAACGAATTACTCAAGAAGAACATATTATTATTATATTATAATAGGTTGATGCATAAGTCTTTTCGTTTTTTTCGTACTTCTGTTAAAAAGTAACAAATTCACCAATTAATCTATAGTTTGCTCTATAAAAAGAGTGTTTTTTTGTTCAATTAGCATCTTTTTAAATGAATTTCGGTTCACTTTGAAGCAAATTCGAGAGTGAAAAACGCCTTTTTCGTAAAAATCTATAAAAAACTCTACGGAAAAATTGGCTGAATGAATTTCTCTGAAAATTTGGCGAAATATCAAACGTTTTTTTTCTCTATCTTTTATCTATTGACACGAAGATAGGTTTTCTTTAGCTAAGGAGCCGGTTTGTGGTTTTTTTTTTTTTTTTTTTTTTTTTTATGGGGAGGGGGGGGGGCCCCCCCCCCCCCATAATCACCTCCTTCTTTTTTTTTTTTTTTTTTTTTTTTTTTTTTTTTTTTTTGGGGGTTTTTTTTTGGTTTTTTTTTTTTTTTTTTTTTTTTTTTTTTTTTTTTTTTTTTTTTTTTTTTTTTTTAAAAAAAAAAATTTATTTTTTTTTTTTTTTTTGTTGTGGGGGGGGGGTTGGGGGGTATGTTGTGTTTTTTTTTTTTTTTTTTTTTTTTTTTTTGTTTTTTTTTTTGTTTTTTTTTTTTTTTTTTTTATTTTGTTTTATATTTTTTTTTTAACCCCTTTTTTTTTTTTTTTTTAAGGTGTCTAAACCGCATCATCGAGTTAGCCCTTTTTGACTACCCGACTTCATACTCTCAAGAAAATCCAGGCATTAAATATTTTTAAACCCGTTTTAATGTTATTTTGCACAAAAATAATTGGTTTTTCTAATGAAATCAACCGTAGTTTAATTCGTGCATTTGTTGGCTTGAAACGGCAGACGAAAAGGAACAAAAACACTTATGCATCAACCACAGGCGAGCAGGCACAAGCAGAGCAGAGCAGGCACAAGCAGAGCTACAAGCAGGGCTAAACTTGGCTCTGGTAGACTTACTAATGTTAACTTGGCTTGAAACGGCAGACGAAAAGGAACAAAAACACTTATGCATCAACCTAATATATTATTATATTATATTATTATATTATATCATATTATACTTAAATATATTATTGATAAAGAGAATATTCAGTATTTAAATCAAAAGTTTTAAATAAGCTAAAAGTTGTGTTAGGAAAAGTTATGGGTTTTGAAATTTCAGTAGTTTCCATATCACGAGGGATTTGGCTAAACTGTGTGCTTGTGGTTAGGCGCTCGAGCCTAACGACTGAGAAAAATCCAAAAAAAGCGCGATACCTATAAGCAGTTGCGACCGGTGCATACCTATAGGCAGTTTCGAGCGATGGGGAACGGGCACGTGTGCTGCAAGCTCTCACGGGCGTCGCCTACAGCACCGGAGCTGTGCGGAGCTGAAGCCTAGGCAGCTGAGGCCTAAATAGCCTTTGAGAAGCCACAAGAGAAGCCTTTAAGTTTGAGTGAAATAAACTAGAATCAAAATTGAAGAAAAGAAGTAAAAAAAGGATATAAAATAGATTTACAGAGTTATGGACTGAATTAAAAGGACTAAATAAGGCGCAGAGTCAAAAAAAACTCACCCTGCCGATAAAATTTCCCCATTATATGGAAAGCACAAAGAATTCTATTCAAAGAGTCAGAAAACAGAAATTTCTGCGGAAATAATAACCCTGGATGAATCGTTCAGCCATGAGGTTCATAATCAGCGCAAAACTGACTCCAAATCACTTTGGTCATTGGTTGGAGGGGAGTAAACTGCAGTCTAGCCAAATCCCTCCCTCGTTATAGGAAAAGCACCGAAATTACATACAGATCCATTAAGAACTAACAAATTCAGTGCCATAGAAAAATGCGTTTACCTCTTTGAGTACAAAGTACAACACCAAAAACAATTCTATTGGTGAGTTTGTTTTTTTTTTCTTTGAAAAATGAGAGCCGATGTGTTCACCCTGGCGAATCGCGGTGGCGGCTGGCCGGCTTTCATTCTTTCCTCTACTTCTCTCAATTTTGGTGAATCAATTGGCAAGAACAAAAGTGAGTAGGCCTGTCGAAATGAAATGAATGTTTAGTGGAAAATGTTTGATTTGATTTTGATTGTTTGATTTGGTGGCATTGATACAATCAGTGAAATTCTAGAAGCTCTAGACACTCTAGAAATTCTAGAAGCTCTAGAAGTTCTAGAAACTCTAGAAACTCTAGAAGTTCTAGAAGCTCTAGAAACTCTAGAAACTCTAGAAGCTCTAGAAGTTCTAGAAACTCTAGAAACTCTAGACTCTAGACACTCTAGAAACTCTAGAAGATAGCTACAATCCTCAAAACATTTATAGATCTGTAAAGACTTATTTTCTCTCAGAAAAAGACGAGAATATCTTTTATTTGGTTACGGTAACTATAGTAGTGAATCTAATAGTTAACAGCTAAGCGTTACAGCTAAGCATTACAGCTAAGCATTACAGCTATCGTAATGAAAAACACGCAATCAATCTGAGAGAAATCTGTCGTGAGAGAAAATATTGAGACTTTACAGGATCTTTTAGTAGTTAGTAGTTAGTTAAAAGTTTAAACTTTTAACAAAAACGATTGCTTTTTATTATATCAAAGCCATATCTATGGTATTTCACACAGCAAAAGGGAAAACCCACCTCTGGGCTCGGCAATTTTCCGATATCTGGGTGATAATCATAAGTGTGCTCGAAAAAGTGATAGAATGATACGGCGCCAGCACCTGCAAATTGAGGATTGATTGATTTGAATAGGCAAAAAGGAGTACATGAGTTGTGAGTTAGTGAGTTGATCTAGCTGTCAAGAGCTATCGAATCAGAATTAACTCCAGCTAAGCCTGCATCAAGGCCAGACCAGATCAAAGCCAGTTCAGAAGCTAGGCTAGACCAACTGGGCTAGACCAACTGGGCTAGACCAACTGGGCTAGACCAACTGGGCTAGACCAACTGGGCTAGACCAACTGGGCTAGACCAACTGGGCTAGACCAACTGGGCTAGACCAACTGGGCTAGACCAACTGGGCTAGACCAACTGGGCTAGACCAACTGGGCTAGACCAACTGGGCTAGACCAACTGGGCTAGACCAACTGGGCTAGACCAACTGGGCAACTAGTTGGTCTAGTCTACCGTAATCCAAAGACCACTTTTAGTAGCTGCTTTCCGCTTCTTCAACTTCAACTTTAGTCCTTCAACTTACCCAAAAAGATCAAGATTATCGTCAAGAACACACGCGAATTGTTCCACTGTAAGCGAGTGTGCATCGGCGAGCGAATGCCGATGTATCTGAGATGGTTCTCGAATAAAAATGATTGTATTTAGAGTAATGCAAATGATAAAGTATACCGAAATAATCCAAAGACGTAATTACCGGAATTTAAAGATGTAATAACCGTAATCCAAAGCCGTTTCTACCGTAATCCAAAGCCGTTTCTACCGTAGCCCAAAACCATCCCTACCGTAATCCAAAACCGTTATTATCTTTCCACTTTGTAATCTTTCCACTATCGATTCATTTTACCATAATCTTTCTCCTATTTACCCAACCTTTCCAACGAAACAGCCAACACGAGCCACGAGGCGGACGCCGAGAAAACGTTTGACATTGAGTGAAAATAGAGATGGGTTTTATAATACAATTCTCTGAAATAAACTTTCGATATCGAATTCCTTAAATCTTTTGCACCGAAATAGCGCATTTCTGTAGAAAGTTGGGTAGATGGTGAGAGTGTACGGGAAATGGCAGACAAACAGAGCGATGTCCATGAAAGCCATTGCTGAGAGGAGGACATTTGCCTGGAAAGTTTGCCATTTGCCATTTGCCATTTGCAATACTGATCTGATAAAATCAAAAAAATATACTAGCTATTTCATTCTTCAATAATCTTATCCAATAATGCAAGTAGATAGGTTTTTTTAAAGATTTAAAGATTAAAAATCGCAAAGTTTAGTTCCTCAGAAAAGCATTTTCAAAAAGTTCTTATTATTAGTAAAAAATCCTATGGTTTAAATTGTTTTCTAATGTCTTAATTCCAAAAAAAACTACCGTAATCTTAGCTTTAAATTTTGATCTAATTTTATAGCTTTAAAATGATCTATCTTTTCTTTTTTAGCTTCATAACTTTTGTCTCAGAGAATTTGGATTAAATAGATTAGAAATCTAAAGCCAATCTAAATTGACACATTTTAGATAATTAGAAAACCTCTGATCTCATCCCGGATGATAATAAGACAGCCAAATTGATTGTGTTGCCCGCGATGCCAAAGAGAATTTGAACGGGCAGGAAGTATCGATAAAGGAATATCTCCACTGGTCCCCTCGTCAAGCGGATCATTGTATCACAAGCTGCTACCTAAAAAGATACGAAGATTTAGGAAAACATCGATATTTCGTAGCCGAAAGTGATTCTCAGCCGGCTATGAGAAATATTGGGTTGGTGGAAAAGTCCTTTCGGATTTTTTGGGAGAGTACCTTAAATTTGTCCAATTTTGACGTTTTATAGCTCATCCTAAAGAGAACAAAAAAAAAAGAGAAAAACGAAGGAAAATCGCGAAAAGCGGCGTAAGGCTATTGATCTGAGGGTCGCTGGTTCGACTTCCACCGGTGACAATATCTTTCAAAAATTTTTTGCTAAGATTCTGAAAATTTGTGTGTCTAAGGGTTATTTTTGACGCTGATCACGAAACACATGTTTTTAGCCTAGGTTTCTGCACGAAAAACTAACGAAACGTGAAAACAGCCATTTTTTGGCTCTGCCGCCCTTTACTAAAATAGCTGTAAAAACTTTTAGAAAAGAGATATCTCAAAACGGTTTTTACCAATCGATCCGTCTTGAATTCAGCTTTAGGATGAGCTATAAAACGTCAAAATTGGACAAATTTAAGGTACTCTCCCAAAAAATCCGAAAGGTCTTTTCCACCAACCCAATAGATGGCCATTCTCGTCTATTTCTCAAAATTTTATTTCGTGTCCAAACTACAGTCTGTCGAAATTTTCAAAAAGTTTAATGAGCGTTTTTATAAATTTTATCCGATTTTTTGATGGCATGATGGGTTTGTATTAGAATAATTAAGATATATGTAATCAAATTTAAAGTATTTCTCAGCCGAACGTGAGTCTCAGCCGAATGTACGAATGTACAGCAAAAAAAAAAGTACACAAAATAGAAAACAATCGAATGGGCTTTTAAACTGACTCATTCTCTCTTTAGAAACTTCTAATGACTTTCGGCTGAGAATCACATTCGGCTACGACCTATTACTATTACTTTATCTAGATAACAAGAATCGATTTTTAAGCTTAAGCCTAAGTCTAAGCCTAAGCCTAAGCCTAAACCGGCTGAGATCCAGAAAATGGGGGTTCAGCCCAAACCCAAATAGACTTAGTGCGAGGACTAGACTAGCCGTTAGCCACATAGATTAGCCCGTTAGCCAATTACCAAATAGACTAGCCGTTAGCCTTCGCACTAAGTCCAAGCCTAAGCCTAAGCCTAAGCCTTAGCATAAGCCTAAGCCTTAGCCTAAGCCTTAGCCTAAGCCTAAGCCTTATAGCCTAAGCCTAAGCCTAAGCCTTAGCCTAAGCCTAAGCCTAAGTCTCATGAAATTAGCCCCAAAAGTGGCTATAACTTTTTATAGACTTATTTAATTTTTATGATTTTTATGTCAATCGATAGGAAAACTTCTCCCGCGTCGAATGACATTAAAATCATGAAGATTAGAGAAATCTATGAGAAGATATCGTCAAAAGTACCTATGAGCGTTTGGGGGACTATTGTCGGGAGGCTAATGTAACTTTAGCCTTAGATATTTCAATAATATTATTAAATTTCTACTGTTAAACCGTTAGCAAATCTAAATTCTACAGTTTTTTTATGAGAATTTGAGTGAAATTTGAATTGTTCTTGAGTCATTTCAATCTTTCTTTATTCTTTTTATTGTTTTTCTTTAAATTTTCTCAATAATGAACAAATTTTTGACTTTTAATGATTAGTAATATCGTTTAGAGTAGGATTGAGAGTTTTTTTTTTTGAATCTCTTCAATCCAACTTCACGTCTTTACGAAGCCAATTTCCCTAAACGTCTCAACGAAGTTAATTTCATCGTTTGCTCAATATTAGCATCAAGGAGATGATGATATAAGCTTTGAAAGAAGTAAAAAACCTTTGAGAGAAGTAAATCTCAGTGCTCTCAAAAGTCTAACTTGTTTACTGAATTGTTAAGCTTGTGGAAAAAGTGAAAGGTGAATGTTTTAAGGAACCGTTTCATTCGTGAACTACTTTATGAACTACTTTACTGATTTCATCAAGTACTTGGACCAGAAGTCTGATTTGGACTTGGCTTTTAGCGTGGTTTTCTCCTTCCCACACCTCAGCCTGGCCTACAGATCTTACAAATTCATTTCTAAAAGTTACTAGCACTTGTTCTAGAATTAAAGAATCAGAAGTTCTAGTTCTAGAATCAAAACTAGAAGTTCTAGAATCAAAACTAGAAGTTCTAGAATCAAAACTAGAAGTTCTAGAATCAAAGAATCAGAAGCTCTAGTTCTAGAATCAAAACTAGAAGCTCTAGAATCAAAGAATCAGAAGTTCTAGTTCTAGAGTCAAAGCATCAGAAGTTCCAATTCCAGAATCAAAACTAGAAGCTCTAGAATCAAAACTAGACCTAGAACTAGTACTAGAGAATGTGAACTTGAGATTTCCTAGTTAAAATTGCAAAAAGGCTCTCACAAAATCCTCTGTACTGTTGACA
This sequence comes from Mesorhabditis belari, assembly GCA_958450365.1. Lineage (NCBI taxonomy): Eukaryota > Metazoa > Nematoda > Chromadorea > Rhabditida > Rhabditidae > Mesorhabditis > Mesorhabditis belari. Next base: position 2,448,423 of record CAUEEP010000732.1, read on the forward strand.
GTGTTGTTGACCATGTCGAGGATCGGAGTTTCCGCATATTCTGTCAACAATTCCTCGATAAATGCCGTTTGATCCATTCGGAAATCGTCCATCTAAAAGCCAGATATTCAATTTTGTGCATAGTAATTGTAAAGATACAAAGTGAATTAGAATCAAGAAAGTCAAGGTTTTTACGGAAAATCTGGAGTATTTGTGAACTACTTTATGAACTACTTTACTGATTTCATCAAGTACTTAGGCCAGAAGGCTGATAAAGTGAAGGAGATCTGGATAAAGTTTCATTTTGCTGGATAAAGCTAGTGGAAACGAGCATCAAGTGCTCAAAAGTCGTAGGAAATTTTGACGCCATTGAGAAAATCCAAGAAAAAGGGGGTGACAAAATTTTGACGGCTTTAAAAGTGGCTTTAAAAGTGTCACAACTTTCCAATTGTCAATCTAATATCAAAAAGCCAAAAAAAAACGCTTCAATCAATTCCAATAAAGAGTCAAAAGTTGGAAACGAAATGAGAAAAAGTTTCATTTCCTTTCGTGAAACTTTTCATTTTGAATTTCTTGATGAAAAGTCTAAAGTCAATATGGTTTTTAAAAAAAAAAAGAAAAGAAATCAACTCTTTTACTCAAAATTGAATAAACGCAAAGTGAATTAACGGATTTTTTTGCGTTTAAATGTGTAAAAATTGAGAAAATGTGCGAGATTTTTCATTAGTCAGCTATTTTTTTCAATTCCTGAATGCTAAAGTTTACTTTGCGTCGAAACAAACCTTTTCTAGTGCACTGAATTCCTCAATTTCTCGGGAAATCAGTTTTTGTTTAACTCTTTTCCAATAAGAACTGCCAGAATTCCAGAATTTGGAATCGATTCCAAATGGAATCGATTCTCCAGAGTTTTGTGAGAGTCGAATAGTCTCGAAACTTTTCAATTATCTGTAGATGATCTTGATCTTAAAGCTCTAGTGGATTCTTGGATCTACTGCTCTAGTGGATCTACTGCTCTAGTGGATCTACTGCTCTAGTAAATCTACTGCTCTAGTGGATCCACTGCTCTAGTGGATCTACTGCTCTAGTGGATCTACTGCTCTAATGGATCTACTGCTCTAGTGGATCCACTGCTCTAGTGGATCTACTGCTCTAGTGGATCTACTGCTCTAATGGATCTACTGCTCTAGTGGATCTACTGCTATCCATATATTACATAATTATATCTTGTTGCTTTTTATCGGCCCTTTTCGTGTTTATTTTTATGAATACATGTGTATTAATCTTAAATCTAGCGCACTTTATTTCAAGTCCTGAATAAAGTAGCTATATGTCGTAGCCGTTTACGAAATTCAACCGTTAACGAATGATTCGTTTACGGCTAGCCGCAATCGATCCGCTAACGAATCATTCGTTAACGGCTAGCCGCAATCGATTCGTTAACGAATGATTTGTTAACGGCTAGCCGATTGCGGCTAGAATCATTCGTTTACGGTTAGCCGATAACGAATGAAATTTTTTCGCTAGCCGTGTACAATTTGTAATCGGCTTTTGCGAACATGGCTTCTGCAAACAAATGAGTTTTTGATTTCAAACTATTTATGCAAGACGCAAATCAGCTTATCTAGCTTAGCTCAAATCGCTTATCAGCTTAGCTTCGTTAACGGTTAGCCGTTTTCAGCCGTTAACGAATCATTCATTAACAGCTGAATTTCGTAAACAGCTACGACACATATATATACTTTTAAAAAAACCGTAATTTTTGGCTTAAAATAGAAACGCATCAATCTGGTGCACTAAAAACATGAAAAAGGTCTGAAAGCGTGTAAAAAAAAAGCCCATCTGACTCAGTGAATCGCGAAAATTCATCAGAACTCATAAGAACTCATCAGAAAGGATTTGTTTACTTTTGAAAGTACTTTCTTAAGTGAATTTCTAATGTAAAAATACATAAAAACTATACTTTAAAAAACAAATAACAAATAAACTCAGAAACTAAAAAAAAAAACGTTTCTTATTACACGTAAACACGTATTTGATGATTTCTTCATCTCTCAAAATGTTAAGAAAAAGAAAATACAATAAAGAAGATGTTAATGTACAAAAAAAGAACGGATAGAAACCTTATAAAGATTGTTATTGCGTAGATCTTTGATGAAAGATTAATGAGACGAAATGTTCAAATATCATTCGAAAATAGCTTTGCCGAAAAGTAGCTCTTTTCTGTGAAATCTTATTTGATGCTTTGATTTTGAATATCTCTGATTCTCTTGTCCTTCTTCTAAAGCTCGTTTTTGTGATAAAAAGGGACGGAATCCACTTTGCATTGCTTTTGTTTGGCTTTGAAACACTGAATCAACGATTAATTCTATTTATTGGATTTTCTAGATTATTGATTTCTAGATTCGGAATAAAATATCTAAATAATCATTGCCCCATCGGTACCCTCTAACGCACTGCACACGCAGTAATGTAGTAATGTAAGGTAGTAAGGTAATGCAGTAATGTAAGGTAGTAATGTAAGGTAGTAAGGTCATGTAGTAAGGTAATGCAGTAAGGTAATGTAGTAGTAATATTTCCTAGTTAAAGCAGATCTCATCCAATGAAAAGTGTAAGGTAGTTGGATTGGATCGGATTGTGTCTAGAGTCCGATTCTATCCGATAACTTTTCTAGTGGCATCAAATGTAATGTAGTAAAGTAATGTAGTAAGGTAATGTAGTAAGGCAATGTAGTAAGGCAATGTAGTAAGGTAGTGTAGTAAGGTAATGTGGTAAGGTAATGTAGTAAGGTAATGTGGTAAGGTAATGTAGTAAGGCAATGTAGTAAGGTAGTGTAGTAAGGTAATGTGGTAAGGTTATGTAGTAAGGTAATGTAGTTGTGCAGAAAAGTACTCTGACCGTTTGGGATGATAGGTATCATTATAGGATAGATATCATTCGATAGAGAGATGTAGATTACCGTATTTTCTCTAATAGTAGTGCACCCTGAGTGTCGCCTAAATAGGCTCGAAATCTCGAGAACCACTTATCAGAACCTATCGATGTGGGGTCGGAAAATGTAGCTGACGATGAGATCTTGTGGGGGATTTGAGAGTTAAGCTTCTGGGGGAACTTTGGAAGCTGTAAATAGTCACCTAACTCGGTTCGGCGTGGTTTTTTAGTATTTCATTTTTTTTTCAAAGCGCTGGTACTTCCAAAAAATGCGTCTTTAGTATCAAAAAATAGCTCTGAATTTCAGCTATTTTTTGATACCTAAGCGCGCATTGTAGCATAAACCAGTGTCGAGAAAAACGGATCCAAAGCTAGACTACACAACACTCCGCACCGTCATTATGGGGGTGGGGTACTATTACAGTATTTACGGTAGGTTAACGTAGAAATTTGATGTTTCCGGTTACAGGAAAGTATCGAACTAAATCTATATTATCAAATTGAATAGATTTTTAAATAAAAGAAAAAAAAAGAGAAATCAAATCAACATTTTTACACAAGCAAAAGTTGAAGTCACGACGCAGAATTGGCTATTTTAAAAACTTTTACGATTAGTAAAGTCTCGAGAAATCAAGATCAGTTACAAAACGAGATTTTACCTTTTTACTACAAATAGAATTATTTAAAAACCAAGTCAAGCCAAGCAAAGAAAGATCAACTTTCAACCAACCATTGCATCAATTGACTTCCAAAATTCAAGCAACGCTAATAATGAAAGTAAAGAGAAAGAAATGTTAAAGAAAGCCAATTCTTTGGTTTTTTGAAAATTTAAAAAAACTATAACTTTAGGGAAGAGGTGAGGAGGAAATGTGAAGATTGCTTAGGGAAGCGGTGAGAATTGGCTGAATTGGATGTCGATGATAGAGGGGAAGAAAGATAGGAAAAGTTGGGAAATAGGGAAAAGGACAAATCTGAAAACACAGGAGAAACTTAGAAGAACATAGAAGAAATTGGAGAAGACGGGGGTGGAGGATGGAGAGGTGGGCGAAAGGGGAGGAGCACTTGACAGACTTTTTCGGGTTCAGCCAAGATGCGTGAATGTTCCAAAAATCCAGAAGCGTAAAGGAACCAAAACTAAAAACAGGCTAGTCTAGCAATAAAGCTTAGCTAGGTATTGAGCTAGAGTTAGACGCTAGTCTAGCAGCAAAGCTTATCTGCTCATAGGGCTAGAGCCAGAAGCTAGTCTAGCAATAAAGCTTATCTACGCATTGAGCTAGAGTCAGACACTAGTCTAGCAGCAAAGCTTATCTACTCATAGAGCTAGAGTCAGACGCTAGTCTAGCTAGTTAATCCATTCCATTTCAAATAGATCAAACTTCTATAAGAATCGATCAAATCAAGCCTAATACGAGGAATCCAAGAGAAGGAAAAAAAGATAAGAACAAGAGCAAGAACAAGGGCAAAAGAGATTTGGGTTCTTCAACAGGGCCAGACCCATCCAGGCTTTCCCCAGCCCCTCCCCAAGGAAAAGGCTAATGAGAGCAATCTCAACCTCCTCAACACGTATCTTTTCCTATCCTTTGCCTTTTCCAAGATTCTCAATTCCTAGAAAATCTCTTTTTCCTTTTACGCCCACAAATCATGATCTCCTTTTACTGACTACTTGATCACACCAATTAGGAGATCTAAAAGAGGAGTTTGCGAGAAGAAAAGAGAAGAGGAGTTTGCGTGACTCAGTTTTCTTCTTATAGTTATTCGGAGCAAAAAAAGGATTCGTTTGTAAATAATAAAGTTCGAAAATGATTTTTTGAGCTTTTTATGTAATGAATAATGAAATGAATTAAGCGAAATCAAAGTTTAGACTAAATTTTTTATTAGTTTACTGGAATTTCACCTATTGATTGTGCTAGATTCGGAATAAATACCGTATTTTCTCTAATAGTAGTGCACCCTGAGTGTCGCCTAAATAGGCTCGCAATCTCGAGAACCGCTTATCAGAACCTATCGATGTGGGGTCGGAAAATGTAGCTGACGATGAGATCTTTTGGGGGATTTGAGTGTTGAGCTTCTGCAAAAGCTTGGAAACCGTAAAATAGTCGCCTAACTCGGCTCGGCTTAATCGAAATCAAAGTTTAGATTAAATTTTCGATTAGTTTATCGGAATTTCACCCCAAAACTAATGAAATACTCGCCAAAAAGGCAAGTTTTTTTAGGAAAATGATATAACTTTTTCCTACCAATCAAAAAGGAGTTTTTCACATAGTTAAACTTTTGCTTTAAAGAATTTCGGTTACAATTTTGCCACTTCACTGACTAGCGGAAGTTCCCACTTAGAAAGTGGTATGGGGGAAGTGTGCGAGGAAAAGGAAGAGACGGAAATTGATCTAATTTCGAAAATCTTTTATGCAAAAAAGAAGTAGAAACATATATATTGATGAAAAGTTTTGAAAATGGAGATCATTTTTTAAATGTAACAAAGCAGGGCAGGTAATTAAAGTTGAAATGATCATATCCCATGTGCTAGACAGCCAGTGATTACCGATTTGTTGTGTCTTCTTTTGGCGATCAAAACTAGAAACATACCCTTTCTGGCACACTCAACAGTAAACGGAAAGCAAATTTCGACATTCAAATACAAAGCTTTGTGAGAGAAAAGTTAGATAGATAGTTAGACAGCCAATTTACCGGATAGTAAGGTATAAGACCCGACTTTGGCGAGGCTCGAACACGGGTTGGTGTGGTTCATTGGTAGAGCGCTCGGCTGGCAAGCAAGAAGTAGGCGAGAGGGCGCCAGTTCGAGTCCCGGAGGCCAAATTTTTTTCTATTTTCAGCATCAAAGGATGGCTAACTAGCTTTGGGCAAAATCCAGTCAGGGTAAAGACTTTGCTAACCAAGAGCCAAGGTATGCCTGAATCTTCTGGCTTGGCTTTGCTTTGACTTGACTGAGCTAGTGTTTTGCCAGACTTGGCATCGCTTTGCAAAAACTGCTAGTGGACTGGATCTGCTAGAAGTCAGGCCTGGTCCTTTTGATCCAATTGAACAAAAACAAGCTATTGACGGAAATGAATCTCTTGTATCAAAGAAGAAAACAAGACTTTGGTCTCTTCAAGAAAAAGAATCGCCTCAACAAAAAAAGAAATCTTTGTACTTTTTCGGGATTATTACTCAATTTCCGAGAAGTTGCCAAATATTTAAAAATCTTTTTCAAAACGGATCCCCTAGAGTGAGAAAGTTAAGATTGTTTTCGAGTCGACGAATTCGGGTAAATGATTAGTGGGGAAAGGAGTCACGTGGAGTGGTCACTGTTCAAAAACCTTTCTTTTTATTTAACAAAAATGAATTTTTCTTCCGATTGATCGAGCTTAAAAATTGGAATATAAATGTGAAAATGTTATAAAAATGAAATTATAACATAGTTTAAGTAACCGGACACATTTTTGACTTAATTTTCCTTTATAGAAGACGTAACTAGACGTGTTCTTTGGTTCGGTTCGGTTTCGGTTTCGGTTTTTGTCGGTTCGATTCGGTTCAAAACCGAACCGATTTGGAGGTTTGATGGATTCCGGTTAACCCAAACCAAACCGACCAGGAGATTTGCTGCATTCGGTTTAACTAGAACCGAACCGATCCGGAGATTTGATGCATACAGGTTAACCCGAACCAAACCGACCAGGAGATTTGCTGCATTCGGATTAACCCGAGCCGAATCGACCCGGAGATTTGATGCATTCGGTTTAACTAGAACCGAATCGACCCGGAGATTTGATGCATTCGGTTTAACTAGAACCGAATCGACCCGGAGATTTGATGCAGTCGGTTTAACTAGAACCGAACCGATCCGGAGATTTGATGGATTCCGTTTAACCCGAACCAAACCGACCAGGAGATTTGATGCATTCGGTTTAACTAGAACCGAACCGATCCGGAGTTTTGATGCATACAGGTTAACCCGAACCAAACCGACCAGGAGATTTGCTGCATTCGGATTAACCCGAGCCGAATCGACCCGGAGATTTGATGCATTCGGTTTAACTAGAACCGAACCGATCCGGAGTTTTGATGCATTCCGGTTAACTAGAACCGAACCGAATAATAGGCCTAGGCGTCACACATATTATGGCTCGCTCTGTATAAAAAGAATTCAGATTTTTAAAAAAACATTTGCATTGAGACGTTGTTGTCCTTTTTTTGATCTTGTCTACCAAGTGAATCGTGCCTAATTTCGTCGCTCTTTGCGGTCAACCATAAGCTAATGTTAGAGATGTGTAGTGTAAAATTGTTGAGCGAAAATCTCATCAGAAAAATATGCAAGGCCCTAGGCTGGCTAGGCTCTAGGCTAGGCTGGCTAGACTCTAGGCTAAGCTGGCTAGACTCTAGGCTAAGCTGGCTAGACTCTAGGCTAGGCTGGCTAGACTCTAGGCTAAGCTGGCTAGGCTCTAGGCTAGGCTGGCTAGGCTCTAGGCTAGGCTGGCTAGGCTCTAGGCTAGGCTGGCTAGGCTCTAGGCTAGGCTGGCTAGACTCTAGGCTAAGCTGGCTAGACTCTAGGCTAAGCTGGCTAGACTCTAGGCTAAGCTGGCTAGGCTGTAAAATTGTTGAGCGAAAATCTCATCAGAAAAATATGCAAATGATCTTTTTTTATTAAAGTTCATGTTTTACATCAGCACTTTTGTTATAAGTTTTAGAAAATTTCTACAAAAATCTCTTCATTCGTCATTTCCTTTTTATGGAGATCTCTATGTTCAGTTTTGTGCTTAAAACTGTAAACAGACTGTAACATTTAGGGTTCTAATGAAAATGCGGAATTAAGTGTGCCTGAAATGGAGTTGAGCATTTACAATGTTGAGCAGAAAATATCACTTACAAGAAGTTACAATCATTTGCTGATTGTAACTTCATCATACTGCTACAATCATTTGTTTCTAATGACTCAAACCTAGCTAACTGATTTAATAGATTTAAACTGGCAAAGTGACTCAAAGAATAGTTGATTAGGGAAAGATCAAGGCTGAACCAACTGGCTGGCTGGTTAGGCTGGCTAGGCTCTAGGCTAGGCTGGCTAGGCTCTAGGCTAGGCTGGCTAGGCTCTAGGCTATGCTGGCTAGGCTCTAGGCTATGCTGGCTAGGCTGGCTTGATTACAGGAACAAGTGAACCCCATTTCTGTCACAGTGTTGCACCGCGATGACTTTCCTACGGCAATCCTTGCTGAAAAGATGATCACAAGAGGTTCTTATAAAAAAAGCCATCGCGTTCAAGGACTGGAATAGGTCATTAAGTCTCGAAACATCTACCGTAACTTGGCAGGCATTCACTTTAACTACGTTCTTTGAGAAGGTTCAAAAAAATATTCAAAGATTATGTTAAAAGTAAGCTAATTGGATTTAAGATAAGATTACGGATTTTCAAGAAACTGATCTAATAGATACACTACAGGACAATGAAATATGATTTTTGAAAAAAAGATCGTCACTTTCACGCTTCTGTAACTTCCTTGTCTTTGAGTTTAAACTATTAGTGTTATACATTTTCTGAAAGCTCTTTTCAAGGGCTACACAATGGTAATATTAATATTTAGAAATACGGTAAAGAAAAGGGAGTTACAGACGCGCGAAAGTGACGACCTTTTTTCAAATATGATATTTCATTGTCCAGTAGTGTACTAGAAACTTTTAACACAGTGCTTTTTGTAGTGCTTATGTCAGTGCTGTTAAATCCAGTCAGATCATTAGGCAAAATCTTTCGCTTAGAAGGTCAATGTATATCTGTAAAACAATAAATAAACAGCAAACTAAAAGCTCGACCTCGAAAGCTCGACCTCGAAAGCTCGACCAGATCAAGCTAGAGTCAAACTAAAGTCAGCTACAGCCCTAACTCTAGCCTGGTTACACTTTGCAAGCCAAGCCACAAGTCTGTCCTGAAAAATTGTAGCATTCCTTTAGTTCAGTCGTAAACTAAAGCCTTTAAAATTATTCAGTCTGTCAGTTATATACACTACAATGAAATATGATATTTGAAAAACGATCATCACCTTCGCGCGTCTGTAACTCCCTTGTCTTTGAGTTTGTCTTTGAGCTTAAACTATTAGTGTTCTACATTTTCTGAAAGCTCTTTTCAAGGGCTACACAATGGTAATATTAATCTTTAGAAATACGGTAAAGAAAAGGGAGTTACAGACGCGCGAAAGTGACGACCTTCTTTCAAATATGATATTTCATTATCCAGTACTGTAGGTACAGTAAACGAAAATCAATTGCAATTTCTTGGCTTTCCATCAAATCTTTTCATTCTTTTTTGTGCTTTTGTTTAAAACCAACAAATTCACGAATAAAACTACGGGTTTTTTTTATTAAAAAAAGCTAATTATATTTCTGCAAAATCATATTAAAACTAGTTTCAAATGTCTTAATTCTGAACTTTTTCGGTGAGCCTAAAGTCGAGTAGTCAAAATTCGGCTCGATGATACAATTTTGACATTTTAGCTTGAGGAACCTATCTTTATGTCTATAGAGAAAAGATAGAGCATAAAAAGTTTGATTATTAGCCAAATTTTCAGAGAAATTCATTCAGCCAAAGAGGTTTTTTTTGATAGATTTTGAGGAAAAATAGGGTTTTCTCCCTTAAATTTGCTTGTAAGTAAACTAAAATTGACTTTAAAAAGATGAAAATTAAACAAGAATTAAATTAAACAGATTTTTATTTAGAGAAAATCATAGATTAGTTAGTGAATTTGTTATTTCTCAACGAAAAGTAAGGAAAAGGTTTTCTGGAAAGCGTAATAATCTTGGAAAGGCTTAAAAGTTTCATTGCATTAGATTGGCACGAAAAAAACCGTATTTCTTCGAATAGAAGACCGGGTAAAGAGTATCATCGCGTACTCCTGCGTAAAATCTGCTAGCTCATGTGGTATTTTTGAGTCATTTTCCAGCTCTATAGCACTCGATTGAAAGCTTTTATGCAGAAAAGAAATTTTATTAGGTTGATGCAAAAGTCTTTTTCATTTTTTCGTACTTCTTTTGAAAAATAACAAAGTCATCAATTAACCAATGATTTGCTCTAAATGAAAAGTGTTTATTGTTGAATTTCCCATCTTTTTAAGTCAATTTGGGTTCACTTTCAAGCAAATTCGAGAGTGAAAACGGGTTTTTCATAAAAATCTATAAAAACCTCTATAAAGAAATTGGCTGAATGAATTTCTCTGAAAATCTGAAAAAATATCGAACTTTTTGTGCTCTATCTTTTATTTATTAACATCAAGATTGGTTTCCTTAGCTAAAGCGTCTAAAATGCATCATCGAGCCGTCGCCTTTTTTGACTACCCGACTTCAGGTTCTCAAAAAAATCTAGACATAAGACATTTTAAACTCGTTTTAATGTCATTTTGCAGAAAAATAATTGGCCTTTCGAATGCAATAAACCGTTGTTCAATTGGTGCATTTGTTACTTTTTAACGGAAGTACGAAAAAAATGAAAAAGACTTTTGCATCAACCTAATAAAAAGGGCTGCTACGCAGGAGTACGCGATCATACTCTTTACCCGGTTTTCTATTCGAACAAATACGGTATTCTAGATTAATTATCATCTTCTAAATCCTTAATCAATTCAAATATTCAGTTTTTTAAATGTTTTAATCCACTTATTGCTAAATGTTTTCATATTTAAAGCAATATTGAAAGTGTAAAGAGATAAGTAATAAAAAAAGTTCACAGAGATCCGTTTAAAGACTTTTGAAAACAAAAAACCCATATAAATGGGTCAGAACACTAGTCAACACTTCCTGAAAAAAAGCAAAAAGAAAAACCAAAGCCGGGATCGAACCTACAACGTCTCGATCTGGAAACGAACGCTTTACCACTGGACCACGGTCCTACGAAATTTCTTTTAGCAAGAAGGACACTAACGTTCAAATAACCACTTTCCAAAGCCATTTCCAAAGCCAAAGCCAAAGCCATTCCAAAGCTAGATTCCTAACAAAATTTCAGACGCTTATAGGCAGATTGTCTGATTGTCTGGCACATTGTGATTTATCAAAAAACGGAATATCTATTTGGAATCAGCATCAAATTCTGCGTCGAATGGTATAGATCATCGGATGGTAATTAAACAAGAAACAGATTTTTATTTAGAGAAAATCATAGATTAGTTAGTGAATTTGTTATTTCTCAACGAAAAGAAAGGAAAAGATTTTCTGGAAAGCGTAATATGATAAAAATGAGGGTGATCTTGGAAAGGCTTAAAAGTTTCATTGCATTAGATTGGCACGAAAATATTCTAGATTAATCATCATCTTCTAAATCCTTAATCAATTCAAATATTCAGTTTTTTAAATCTTTTAGCTTTGTCTAGACTGCCTTAAGCTTTGTCTTGAGCCGCTTTGCATAGATTGCCTTAAGCTTTGCCTTGAGTATGTTGCTTATTGCTTGCTTGCTACTTTTTTGCTAAATGTTTTCATATTTAAAGCTATTTTTAAAATGTGTAAAGAGATGAGTAATGAAAATAAGTTCACAGAGATCCGTTTAAAGTTCACAGAGATCCGTTTAAAGTTCACAGAGATCCGTTTAAAGTTCACAGAGATTCGTTTAAAGCTCACAGAGATCCGTTTAAAGTTCACAGAGATCCGTTTAAAGTTCACAGAGATTCGTTTAAAGTTCACAGAGATCCGTTTAAAGTTCACAGAGATCCGTTTAAAGTTCACAGAGATTCGTTTAAAGCTCACAGAGATCCGTTTAAAGTTCACAGAGATCCGTTTAAAGTTCACAGAGATTCGTTTAAAGTTCACAGGGATCCGTTTAAAGTTCACAGAGATTCGTTTAAAGACTTTTGAAAGTGTGCAAAGAAAAATTGATCCAAAACTTTCAAGTAAAATATCCAAAACTTTCAAGTAAAATACATCACCGCTAACTCAACATTGACTAATTAGAAAAGTTTTTAGAAGGGAAATAAGAAAAAGGGAAAATGGGGGAAGAGGAGTGAGCGAGAGTTGATGAGAAAAAAATGTTGTTGTATGTAGGATTTTGATCGAGAGGAGTAAATGAGAAGAGAATGGGGATGATGATGAAGTGTGTCATTGGATCCACGAGGAAGGGAACAGAGAGACTTTCCCCTAAATGGCCCACTTCACTGAATACCTCTTTCTCACTCTAGCAACGATTCGAAAAAAAGCTAGAATAATACCAAAAAAAGCTTATAAAGTCATAGAAAAGCTAGAATCTCAATGAAAAAGCTCATAAAGTCAGAAAGTTGTTTGGTAAAATCTTTTAACCTACACTTTTGATGCCATTACTATCTGATTATATTACTTACATTATATTACTACATTATATTACTACATTATATTACTACATTATATTGCTACATTATATTGCTACATTACGTTACTACATTACATTACTACATTACATTACTACATTACCTTACTACATTACCTTACTACATTAAATTACTACATTATATTACTACATTAAATTACTTACATTATATTACTTACATTATATTACTACATTACCTTACTACACTACCTTACTACATTACCTTACTACATTACCTTACTACACTACCTTACTACACTACCTTACTACACTACCTTACTACACTACCTTACTACATTGCCTTACAAGATTACCTTACTAGATTACCTTACTAGATTACCTTACTAGATTACCTTACTACATTACATTTGATGCCACTAGAAAAGTTATCGGATAGAATCGGACTCTAGACACAATCTGATCCAATGCAACTACCAATGAACTTTTCATTGGATGAGATCTGCTTTAACTAGGGAATATGGTGAAGTAAAGATCGAGCTTTCACATAAAACCCAGCTCATCTGATAGAGTTTTCATCGGGGATTCTGAATTTGTTTTTGGTTTTTCCGAAACGCTTCTGTAGCACGAGATATTTAGCATACAAATTTAGCGTACAAATTTAGCGTACAAATTTAGCGTACAAATTTAGCGTACAAATTTAGCGTACAAACTTAGCGTACAAACTTAGCGTACAAATTTAGCGTACAAATTTAGCGTACAAATTTAGCATACAAATTAAACACAGCTACCGTAAATACTGTAATAGTACCCCACTCGTACACTCGTACATTTGCCCATCGACTAGTTTACAAGCTTTTCTCTTCTTTTCAAGAAGCCGATTGTATTTTTCATTCAGAGCTCAGAAAAATAACACTAAAGATTTTTGTTTAAAAACATTTCTTTTAAGCTTTTAACGAGAGCTTTTAACTTTTTTAAACAGCCAAAATATAGCTCAAAAACTGTGATAATTTTCAGCCACAAAAGTTCAAAATCGAAGCACAAAGTACACATTGAAAGAGAAAAACAAATGAAGTCAACAAATTCAGATGATAAATCAAATTCAAACAATTCTACAATGCCAAGGAGGCGCTTAGATAAATTGACAAAAACTGTTTAGTTCCAAATTTTGTTGCGGCGCAAAAAATTTCCTTATCATTACTTTAACGAGGTGCCGAATGGCTATAATGATTTGATTGGATTTGTGCTTTTAAAAATGATTCAAGAAAAAAAAATAATATTTTTCAGGTAGTAGATAAGTTTTTAGTTTTAGTTTCAAGATACTAGATAAGTTTTTGGTTTTAGTTCCATATGTTCGCAACATGGGCCCGGGTTTTCCCTTTTCAAGACAAGAGCCCATTTCAATTGGTTGACGAGATTTGCATTTTCCCACAAACCAAAACAGCCACTTCTCAAAGTGCCTTCTTTTTTTTGGTTTAACTCGTTTGTGGAATGTAGAAGTGCAGTGAGAGGAAGAAGAAGGAGGAGAAGAAGAAGAAGAAGAGGAAGAAGAAGAAGGAGAAGGAGAAGTAGAAGAAGAAGAAGAAGAAGAAGAAGAGAAGAAGGAGAAGTAGAAGGGGAAGAAGAAGCAGGAGAAGAAGTAGAAGAAGAAGAAGAAGAAGAAGAAGTAGAAATCGGGGAATGAGGGAATAGATAAAAATTAGTTTTAAGTACTAAAAGGTTTATATCTGTAAGATGAATCTGACTAGGTTAAGTTCGCTTTGTTCGCAAAAGTATGATAAAGGAAAAGATGATGGGGATGGGAATCGACCGAAATTTGATAAGAATCACTACGTTTACTTCTAGGACTACGTGTACTTCCACAATTTTGAATTTTCCTACAGACGAGAAGATACCGGACGGGAGCTGATTCCAAACCCTACTAATACGGTTCGTAAAAGAATGATAAAGGAAAAGATGATGGAGATGGAAACCGACCGAAATTTGATAAGGATCACTACGTTTACTTCTAGAAATTTTCACAATCTTCAAGAGTGTGATTTCAAACTCTTTGTGAGGGGATAAAAAAAAAAAATAAAAAAAAAAAAAAAAAAAAAGAAAAAAAAAAAAAAAAAAAAAAGAAAGGAGAAAAAAAAGAAAAAAAAAGAAAAAGAAAAAAGGGAGAAAAGAGAAAAAAAATAAAATTAAAAAGAAAAAAAGAAAGAAAAAAAGAAAAGTTATAAAGGTTAAAGTTATAAAAATAAAAGGTATATTAAAAAATTTATTATTTTAAAAAAATTAAAAAAAAAGAAATAAAAAAAAAAAAAAAAATAAAGGAAGTAATAAAAAAAATAAAAGGAGGGAGATTATTAATTTATTTTTATAAAAAAAAAAAAAAAAAAAAAAAAAAAAAAAAAAAAAAAAAAAAAAAAAAAAAAAAAAAAAAAAAAAAAAAAAAAAAAAAATAAATAAATAAATAAAAAAAAAAAAAAAAAAAAAAAAAAAAAAAAAAAAAAAAAAAAAAAAAAAATAAAAAAAAAAAAAAATAAATTACGATTTTGATTTTTTTAACGTTTTATTTTATGATAATAAAAATGTAAGAAGTGTTTAAATTGTAATGTAAAGATACTTTTCACTGGACTAGCACTTATGTCCTGGCTCTAAACTAGCAAAAAACAGGGTGCGTCTATAATTTTTTGACAGACTGTATAACATTAAGTTGAGTCTTTCACCGAAATTATTCTAATTGAATTAAATCTCAAGTTACCAAATGAAATACGATTTTTTTTTATCCGATAGCTCAATCATTTCTCTTGCAAATAACTTGAAAGTTTTTGAAAAGCTTTGTTTTAAAGCTTCTTTCACTAGAAAGAAGCTAAGGGTTTTTAAAAAAAATGACAAAATCCAATTTTAAAATGACAATTTCGATCGTTTCTTTCAATGAAACCTATTTTAACGAAAAAAAATAGAAAGGATAACTCACAAAGAGTTCTTTACAATCAAGATTTTAAAACAATTCGTTTAACGATTTGTTTTATGTACTCATTTTTCAATTTTTTTTTGTTTAAATACCAGTTTTCATTCTCGTTGATTATTCTAAAATACAAAGAGGTGTTTGAAAATGACAAAAAGTAAACGATAAACAACAATAAACAATGAACAACAACAATAAACAACAATAAACAAAAATAAACAACAATAAACAACGGTTCCAATACGGTTCCTATTTTGATCTAATACAGTTCCAATACGGTTCCTATTTTGATCTAATAAAGTTCCAATACGGTTCCAATACGGTCCCTATTTTGATCTAATACAGTTCCAATACGGTTCCAATACAGTTCAACAACAACAATGATAAACAACAATAAACAATGAACAACAACAATAAACAATGAACAACAACATCAAACAAGATCAAACAACAATAAACAACATTTACAATCAATGAAACTCTGTTGAAATTTTTGAATGAAAGAAACAATTGTTGAAATTCTTTGACGTTCAACCGGTTTCAAATATTTTATCGAAAAAATCGCGCTGGGAAGTGACGGTAAAGTTTTAAAGTCAATTCGGGGGTGGGACAAAGGCGACCTTTTTTTGCGCACCTGGACATTTGCGCACCTTTTTTTTGCTGGAAAAGGCCTTAGGAAAAGTCGTAGAGCTTCAAAAACGTTTTCATAGAAGGGAATCGTATGCGTAGATTCCGAATTTCGACAAATCGGACCTCGCTGACACGTGAAATTTGGGCTAAAAGGCAAAAACTACGCAACTTAACGCTTTTCCGCAGTTTTTGCCTTTTAGCCCAAATTTGACGTGTCAGCGAGGTCTGATTTGTCAAAATTCTGAATCAACGCATACGATTCCCTTCTATGAAAACGTTTTTGAAGCTCTACGACTTTTCCTAAGGCCTTTTCCAGCAAAAAAAGGTGCGCAAATGTCCAGGTGCGCAAAAAAAGGTCGCATTTGTCCCACCCCCATCAATTCTGGCTTTATTAGAATTTAAAGATAAATGAAATCTTCATTTTACAAGAATTTTTGCATAAAAATCAACTATTTGGTTGGTTATCAAGGTTGACCAGCTTCTTTGACTTTCTTGAGATCTATTGAGCATAAATTGAGAAAAGCATTTGTAAAATCTTTGCAATATTTTAATAGAATTATACAAATGGTAACGAAAAAAGACTTTCAAAGTGTAAAAACAAGACAAAAGGCAAATCTAGAACTAATTTCTTGAAGCAATGTATTCAAAAAGGAAAGAAAATGAAAGAAAAGGATTGAGGTTAAAAAGAAACAAACAAGATTTGAGCACAGAAAACAAGAAAAACAAGTCAAATGGAGGTCTATAGAAATGGGGTAAAAAGGGGGAAGGGGAATGGAGGAATGGAGTTGACGGGGAGGGGAATGGAGGAATGGAGGAATAGAGGAATGGAGGAATGGAGGAATGAAGTTGACCGGGAAGGGAAGCAGAGGTTCGCTCTTGTTTTCCCCTCATTGCCCAGGCCCAGGTCCAACACCTAAATACGGCTAGAGGGGGGTGAAGGCTGGTCTGCCTTTGATAGATGTTGAACCTCTCCAAAAAAAGCATTCTATTTAAAGATGAACGTAACTAAGAGATACTTGAATGTTAGTCTAAATTTGATCTGTTGTTTTAAAGATTATGATACGGGAATGCAGTTTCCTCTTAAAATGGGCGTTTGAATTAGAATCGATTCTCACTGAAATCGAATTATTGTCTATTGGCTATTATTGGCTACGTAGAAATAGATTAAGTAAATCGATTTATCAACGATTTATCAATGATTTATCAATGATTTATCAATGATTTATCGATTTTGTTCGTTGTTTTCGCCGGCATGAAGTTGGTTCCTTGAAAACTTTTGTGACAATGTCTCATTTTTGGTCCCAATTGTGTAGAAACCGTTGTTAACATCGATTACGACCCCCCAATAGATTTCGATGTTCAATTTTCAGTCTATCTACGGGATCAATCAATGTGATTTTATCAGATTAGAGGATGAAGTCAGCTTCTCCGGTCAGTTTTCAGCTTTGAGTGCTTTAGATTTAGAAGGATTCGGAATTTTGGATTCAGAGGGATTTCGAATTCCTAGAATGGTCAAATTTAAGGCAAAATTCATCACAAAAATTTAGGCATAGTGGGGTCTTAAGTGGCAACAATTGGTTCATGGCAAAAAAAAAAATAGCCCTGAATTTCAGCTATTTTTTGATACCTAAACGCGCATTGTAGCATAAACCAGTGTCGAGAAAAACTCGTTCAAAGCTAGACTACCCAACACTCCGCACCGTCATTATGGGGGTGGGGTACTATTACAGTATTTACGGTAGTTATTACTCTTTCTACAATTTTTGTTTATTTTTGGAATTCATAACGGCAAAATACTGTTTTCAAGTGTTTTGGTGGAAAATTTGAAAGTAAATACCTTATTTTCCCTAATAGTAGTGCACGGTGCCGAGCCGAGTTGATGACTATTTTACGGTTTCCAAGTTCTTCACAAAAGCTCAACACTCAAATCCCCCACAAGATCCCATCGTGTCTGTAGATGCGTGAGGGGCAATGATTATTCAGATACCGTATTTTCTCTAATAATGGTGCACCACAGCGAGCCGAGTTGGTGACTATTTACGGCTTCCAAAGTTTTCCCAGAAGCTCAACACTCAAATCCCCCACAAGATCTCATCGTCAGCTACATTTTCCGACCGCACATCGATAGGTTCTGATAAGCGCTTTTCGAGATTTCGAGGAATTTAGGCAAAGCTTTTGGTGCACGACTATTAGGGAAAATACCGATAAAAGATTTGTAAATGTGTGAGAAAAAAAGAAAAGATATTCAGCTAAACCGTGAAATTCATTTATTGATCACTGGGCCGAGTGGTTGCGGGAAATCGTCGCTGTTCCGAGTGCTCGGCGGTTTATGGTCATTGTATAGGTGAATTTTATAGACATTTCTATAAGGCAAAGCTTTTGGTGCCCTTTCTATTAAGGAAAAAGACGGTATTTCATATCACAAATGCGCTCAAATTATCCCTTTTTCGGACTATTTTCTAATGAACCGGATGATGCGTTCAAAAAAAGGCAACCGTCTTGAAAACAAGAAAAAAAGAAATGTTAAATAACAACAACAAAGTTATTTTTCGTACTAGCTTACAATTAGCGCTTTTATTTTGAACTGAATCGTGTCTAGAATGGTTCAAGTACTACAATTAGTCCAAAATCAATACTTACACTGTTGTTAGCTTTTTACTAATACCAAAAGTATCAATATTTTTATTCTCTATCTCTTGAGGCATTCTTTATTTCTTGCTTATATATTATTTCCTTTTTTTAACTTAAACCAACAGGAAAAGAATTCACAAAGTAGACTGAAGTAGTTCAGAACAGTTTCGAGCGTTTTTATTTTGAACTGAATCATGTCTAGAATGGTTCAAGTACTACAACTAGTCCAAAATCAGGCTTAGTCTTTAGCCTGAGGTGACCACCTGGTAGGATCAACCAGATATCTGAACTAAGATAAGCATGGCTTAGTCTTTAACCCGAGCTAGCAGTCTGGAAGGATCAACCAGATATCTGAACCAAGATAAGCATGGCTTAGTCTTTAGCCTGCGGTGACCACCTGGTAGGATCAACCAGATATCTGAACCAAGATAAGCATGGCTTAGTCTTTAGCTTGCGGTGACCACCTGGTAGGATCAACCAGATATCTGAACCAAGATAAGCATGGCTTAGTCTTTAGCCTGCGGTGACCACCTGGTAGGATCAACCAGATATCTGAACTAAGATAAGAAGTTCAGAACAGTTTCGAACAATTTCGAGGTCACAAAAGATCAAAAAAAATGTTATACAAATGACAAAGATCGAGATGATCATGAGACTTTCTCTAAACGTCAAGAATGTTTCTTTAATCATTTCCTCAAAGTGTCATCTTTCATTAAAAGTAAAGATTAAGAAAAGGAAACGAAAAGCTTTGAAAGATGACACTTTGAGGTAATGATTAAAGAAACATTCCTGACGTTTAGAGAAAGGCTCATGACCATCTCGATCTCATTTTTCAGCCAAAAACCTCTATTCAAACTTTATAATTGCTCAAGTAATACGATAAGCCAAAGTAGAATGAAATGAAAAAGAGAAAATATTGCCTTTTCTCATTCAGAAGAGGAAATTGGAGTATTTCCTGAAAGGAAACCAAACTGAGACATATTCGCAATACATTTGACACCAAAAAAAAAAGTCTTAAGGAGTTTCTAGACGTAAAAATGAAATTAGAAAGAGTTGGGGTGATAAATAGCTTTGTAAATTCTTGTAAACTCTTGTAGATAAGTTTTTTTAAAGAGTTTATGTAGTTTAAAGAGTTTTAAAGAGTTTTTAAAGAGATCCAAATGAATTTCAAAAGTAAAAATGATAAGCAAAAAAGTTGGAGCAAAAAACCTCAAAAAATTGTTTTAAAAAATTGAAATTGTTAGAGTTAATTGGATTAAATTTAAGCTAAATTCAAAAATTTCGTAAAAAAAAATGAATAACTTGACAAATTACCGTAATCTTTCTTTGAGATTTTGTCTGAAATTTTGTCTTAAATATTGCAGATATTAAGAGAATTAATTACCGTATTTCTTCGAATAGAAAGCCGGGTAAAGAGTATCATCGCGTACTCCTGCGTAGCAGCCCTTCTTAAAATTTCTTTTCTGCATAAAAGCTTTCAATGAAGTGCTATAGGGCTGGAAAATGACTCAAAAATCTGTTAGCTCATGTCGTATTTTTGAGCCATTTTCCAGCTCTATAGCACTTGATTGAAAGCTTGTATGCAGAAAAGAAATTTTAAAAAGGGCTGCTACGCAGGAGTACGCGATCATACTCTTTGCCCGGTCTTCTATTCGAAGAAATACGGTATTAATAAAAAAAACATAAGCCTAATTCCTTCTGAGCTCGTTCGATACGAAAGTAAACTTTGAATTGAATTGATTGAATTGAATTGAATTGAATTGAATTGAATTGAATTGCAATTTAAAATCAAATAGAAAAGGCAAAACCCTCAAGCCAACTAGTTTTTTTACAACTTATCCAGATTGTAGATATTAAGAGAATTAATTATTAATAAAAATCATAAGCCTAATTTCTTATTCGATTTAAATTAGTAGAACGATTTTCGTAGAAACAAGAGATGAGGAGTAGGCTAATTTCCGCCATTTTATTTGCGCAACTCGCCATAACTTTCTTCTAAGTCGACCAATCTTTATGATTTTGGTTTCATTTTGTAGATCTCAATAAGTGTAACAAAATAACACCAAAATCATAAAGATTTGCCGACCTAGAAGAAAGTTATGGCAAGTTGCACAAATAAAATGGCGAAAATTGGCCTAGCCCGATTTTAAAAAGACAAAGACACGACGGAAAAGGGCGCCGTTTAGAAAACAGAAATCGATGGTTACGGTCGGTAACTTTTGTCCAAAAATGCTGCCAAGACTTATGAAATATATAGAAATATATAGAAAATGTAAAATATTTAGAAATTTCTAGATAATACTTGTGTATAGAGCGATTCTCTTGCCGCTTGTCTACCCGGTGATCCATTGGGTCCATTGGGTCCATTGGGTCCATTGGGTGCATTGGGTCCATTGGGTGCATTGGGTCCATTGGGTCCATTGGGTCCATTGGGTCCATTGGGTCCATTGGGTCCATTGGGTCCATTGGGTGCATTGGGTCCATTGGGTCCATTGGGTCCATTGGGTCCATTGGGTCCATTGGGTGCATTCTCAAGTGCGATTGTTTAGTTCAAATAAAATACAAATCTTGATCTTGTGATTGCTTTATTTGACAAGTTAAACTAAAAACTGTTGAGCAAATAAAATGGCGGAAATTAGGCTATCCCAGATAGAGCTCAAAAAGCCAAAAAGAGCTCAAAAAGCCAAAAAATAGGTACAATGAGTCGTCAGCAGTTGGACAAAAAGAGAAAACGAGATGCGAAAATATCTTTTGTGGTGAAAATCCGGTCTCTTTTCAAAGCAACTCACAATCTACACAAGTTTTGATCGAAAAAAGTGAACCAAAATGTGGTTTGCGCAACGAAAAAACGACCGGGGAACGTTTAAATGATTGATTGATTGATTGACGCAAAAATAAAGATTTTAATAAAGATTTCAATAAAGATTTCAATAAAGTTCCCTTTGATTTCAACAATTCTTGAATTGCTAATGAAAAAATGATTAAATTATTTAGGAAATTCTAGATTATTAAAAAAAAATTCGCGATCACTTTCAGAAAAGTTCTAATTAATGAATGATTTTGACAATAGATTTTTATGTTTTTTGGCTTATTTGAAAGCCTGTTTTCTTACGAGCATTTTATTATAATTCCATTTACACATTCCACATCTTTAAATGGATAAAAGTGAACTTCGTGTTTTGCTCTGCTCTGTCACTATTGGAAAAAAGGTCTGTCTGCGAGATCCGCTGATGAAGTGATTTGTGAGGTGGAAGGCAAAGGAAATGTTGGCAAAACTGCTGTGATCGAGTGGTTTAAACGCTTCGATGACGATGATTTTGATCTTGAAGACAAGAAGTTGAAGAAACGTGTCAAGAGTTCTTTGATTCAAAGGAGCCGGCTTGTTACTTCGAGCAGATTCGAAATGCGAACGTTTAGATGATTGATTGATTGATTGATTGACGCAAAAAATAAAGATTTCAATAAAGTTCCCTTTGATTTCAACAATTCTTGAATTAGTAATGAAAAAATGATTAAATTATTTAGGAAATTCTATTGGGTTGGGGAGAATGAGTCGGCGCCCAACTTTAAAGGAACTTTTTGCACACATAAAGCCTTCTTTAAACATACGTTTGGTTTCATCAAAAGGATCCACTATTTCTCTACAAAATCACTTTTGAGAGATTCCACAAAGCTTTTCTTTCGTGGAGTTTATGAACTTCCAAACGCAGCTGGTTAAAATGGCAAAGAGTCCGACTCATCATTTGAACAGTTTCTTTCACATAAACCTTCTTTGGTGTTTATATAAAAAAGATAGAGCACATTGAATTACTTAAGTTGCCAAATTTGCAGGAAGATCCCACCAATGGTTTTCTCTAGATGACAGTTTGTAGTTTTTGTGAAAAAATGGCTTTTTCTTGAGCGGAGGCGCTGTTTGAATTTTCTTTTAAATGTCATTTTGTAGAGAATTAGTTAACCATTCTACTGATATCAAACGCATATTACTTGACGAAGTCGAATAGAAGTTTTAGACATTTTTTTGATTTTCGGCGCCGACTCATTCTCCCCAACCCAATAGATTATTAAAAAAAAATTCGCGATCACTTGCAGAAAATTATTGTTCTTGTTGTTCTTGTTTTTGTTGATTATTTGCGAATAAATAATTGAAACTTTTAAGTGATCGCTAACTTTTTTGACAAACTAATGCCAAGAAGATGTTGAAATCATAAATTCAATTTCTAAATTGTAGGTTAAAGTGGGCTTGATCAACATCAGCCTTGATCATACAAGGAATCTTTCAACTAACGAAGAACTTTGTCACATTTTTCACCTTGTTGCCATTATGATCGACTGGCTAAGATTCCTGTATCAGAGAATAACGAACTGTACTTCCAATGAACTAGACTTCCAACGAACTAGACTTCGAACGGACTAGACTTCGAACAAACTGTACTTCCAACGAACTGTACTTCCAACGAACTGTACTTCGAACGAACTGTACTTCCAACAAACTAGACTTCCAACGAACTAGACTTCCAACAAACTGTACTTCCAACAAACTGTACTTCCAACGAACCATACTTCCAACGAACTGTACTTCCAACGAACTGTACTTCGAAGAGTAAATGTTCTTGGTGGGAAGGGTTCAATTCCAGCTAGATTATTAGTTCTTTTTAAAGCCAGTTTGCTCATCCATTTTGCTAAATCCTTAGAGTACACTTTGTGAAAAAAAAAACGTATATATGTTACGTCCGAATCCGTACTAACAAGTGATCTTTTTGTTTCTTGTTTTGGCCCTTTTCAATTTCAGAATGACGCTTTCAGTAACATGCATTATGTGCGTGGTAAAAAGAGGTTTTGTTTAAGTTGATTGTTGTTTGGCTTTGTTTTTCATTTAGTTTGTTTGTTTTATCTTGAAATTCAGACAGTTGCTAACTAATTTTATTAATGTTGTTAATGGTTGTATTGCGGATAAAAATGAGTTTATGTCAATCAATCTTTTAAACTAGTTTTTTGTCAATCAATAAAAAACTAGTTTTTGATAAAGGCTAACCAAGGCGCAACAATTGTGTAAGTGACTTACAAGATGTCCGTCGATTAGAGGAATATCCCTTCAGTAATTATGTTTAATAAATTTGCTTAATTAGCATTAAAAGTTGGTTAATTGGCATTTATCGGATTGTGGTCGGATTAGGGCGTCCGAAACCGACCACAAGATAATCAACGGTAGGATTCGGACGTCCTAATCCGACCAGGATCTGATCCGGACGTCCGAATGCGATCAGAATGAGTGTGGTCGGATTAGGGCGTCCGAAACCGACCACAAGATAATCAACGGTAGGATTCGGACGTCCTAATCCGACCACACTCATTCTAGTCGGATTCGGACGTAACAATATATATGTTACGTCCGAATCCGACCAGGATCTGATCCGGACGTCCGAATGCGATCAGAATGAGTGTGGTCGGATTAGGACGTCCGAAACCGACCACAAGATAATCAATGGCCGGATCCTGACGTCCGGATCGGATTCGGACGTAACATATACACAAAACGTCACACAAAACGTCACACAAAACCCTTTTAAGTACACTCGATGAAATGTTATCTTATGTGGGAATGTGTGGAAATCAAGGTAAATACAAGAACGCTTTAATTTCAAATAATGTAGGCTGTGCAAATAAAGGTCTTAAGCTAAAAGATAAAAAGGTTTAGAAAAAAAAAACCTTCACCGCTTTTCTTAATTCCTTTACTTGACGTGTCCCTTCAAATGATTCGGTTTTTTTCAAGTGGCTAAGAGAATTTCAATTTCTTCAATTTCCTCAATTTCTTGCTCTTTTTCTTCACTTACTGCCTTTTTCATTTAAGAAAATTCAACAAAAATCCCAAGGAAAATGAAGGTTTTTCTCATTTTGGTGGAAATTGTAAACAAAGAAGGAAATTTAAATTGAAAAGATTGCTTTAAAGAAATGAAGAAATCACAATGAACATTCAATGATTTCAAAGTCGATTTCTGGTTCTCTCAAAAGAGTTTCAAAGGGGATTTTCGAATAAACCAATGAATAAACTAATGATTAAACTTGTTGATTCTCCAAATTTTTACCTACAAGATATTTATTTTTAGCATTTTACGCTCAAATGTGAACTCTTTTAACACAAAAATGAAGCAGTAAACTGGTACTCCGAGACTCGTAACGGAATTTGGAAGTTCAACTTTGACACAAATTTTCTCTATGTTCTTATACATGAGTATACAAAATAAGTTGTACTTTTTTATAACCAAATTTAGTGAGGATCATTTTAAAATTAACCTCAAGTCGATCTGATAATTAGAAGTCGAATTATAGAGTAAAATAAAAAGCCATTTTGACTATAGAAAAACGGCACTTTAGCGCACTACTTTTCAAGACTGTTTTTCTCTATGTTTTCACAGGTGAGTATACAAAAAAAATTCCACTTTTCTCTAGTCAAATCTAATGAGAATTCTTCTAAAAGCAATCCCACGTTGATTCAACTTCTATATCTTGAGTTATAGACCATTCAAGTTGATCCACTCTTCGAGGAAGGTAGTTCAACTTTGACAGAAATTTTCTCTATGTTTTTATATCTGAGTTCATAAAACAAACTCTACTTTCTTATAACCAAATTTAATGAGGATCATTTTGAAACCAACCTGAAATCGATCTAATTACTGAAAGTCGAGTTATAGAGTAAAATAGAAAAGCGCGCTAAAGTGTCATTTTGACTATAGAAAAACGGCACTTTAGCGCACTAATCTTCAAGACGGTTTTTCTCTATGTTTTTATTAAAGAGTATACAAAACAAATTCCACTTTTCTATAACCAAATTTAATGAAGATTCTTTTAAAATCTTGATTCAAAAGAGATCACACAAGAAACTGAAAACCGTCGACAAGTTAAACAAAAATGACTTGACTTTAAACCAGTTTCCATTTTGCTTTGCTAAACAACTTTAGCAAAATGGAAACTGGTTCAAAACTTTCAACGAATTGAATTGAAGTCAATACGATTGAAACAATTCAATCATAAACCCCAAACTTACTTTGACAATTTCCATTTTCTTGACAATTTTTCTTTTACCCTTTTCCTGCCGATTACGCCATCGGTGCCTGCCGCATTCTCTTTGAAATATCGTAATGTTTGTCGAAGGAAAATTTGCATTTCCTCTGTTCGTTTTGGTCAAAAGAAAAGTGTTATCTGGAAATGAGAAGAAATCGGGAATCGGGCTTTTTCCCTTTGTAAATAAATGCGCGAACCGTTGAACCGATAAAATAAAATATTTGCACCAATATTTCTCTCTGTATCTTTGACCCCTTTTTGTATCTTTTATTCTCAAAATTTTGCCACTCAGCTTTACTTTTTGCTTATCTTTTTGCTTAACAACTTTTGCACTAATCGTTTATAAAATCAAATTTTCTATTTTATTGACTTTCAGTGCCACTTTCAGAACTAGTTGTTTTCAAGTTTTTTTCTCGTTTTATATTATGATTAGCATTACCAATGGTGAGCTAATGGGGTTTGGTCCACTTAGGAAGGAAGCGATGATTGAGGAAGTGATGATGGAAGTGAGGGAGTGATGATGGAAAGGAAGTGATGGTTGCTCAAGAGTTTGGAGTCTAGACAGACTCAAGGAAGCAAAGACAGAGCCTAGCCTAGCTTTACTGCTGAGCTAACCTGTCAGGAGCCACAAAAAGTGGTCTGCCAGAAGCAAGACCAGAGCAAGACCAGAGTCAGAGCTGGCCTGGACTCTGGCTAGGCCTAGAACCTAGCTTCAGACAGATCTAGGCTTGAACTGATCCGGCTTTCGAATCTCACAATTCAAATCTCACAACATCTTGGTGTCCTGTTACTCTAGAATTGGCTTAGATCCAGCTAAAACCAAGTAGGCTAGATCAGCTCTTGCCTGGCTAGATCAGCTCTTGCCTTGCTAGATCAGCTCTTGCCTAGCTAGATCAGCTCTTGACTAGCTAGAACAGCTCTTGCCTGGCTAGATCAGCTCTTGCCTGACTGACAAAACTTAGCATTAAGCTCAACATCTCTAATTCCTGGCGCTCTGCATGATCGATAAACCGTAGAACCCAGTTGAATCCAGAATCCAGTTGAACATCTCTTACTATCATTCAGCAGATAACTTACTAGAAATGCGGAAAATCAAAAACCGATGTGTTGACCGAAACGCGTGAATGGGGGACCTTGTTTTCATCAATCTTCGCCTCAAATGCTAAATCAGAGTCACTTTCCAAGCCGATTTTTCCCACTTTCTCTGCGAGCGCTTGTTGTCAGTGTCAGCTGTTTCTCCTCTTCTTTTTTGTTGCTTTCAAATCCTTTTCGACTTTTCCTCTATCGCTCTCAATTTGTCGCTGAGTTTTCTCCGCGTTGGCTCTCTTTTTTTCACTCGAATGATCGGTGCCCACCTGTAACACATTTCCTTCAACACAATGGCCATTTCGATGCTATTTTGGTCACTTTATTCTATTTTATTTACAAATTTAGAAATAAAACTTTCCTTAACTAGTTCCAAAATAGAAAAGCGCGCTAAAGTGTCATTTTGACTATAGAAAAACGTCACTTTAGCGCACTAATCTTCAAGACGGTTTTTCTCTATGTTTTTATTAAAGAGTATACAAAACAAATTCCACTTTTCTATAACCAAATTTAATGAAGATTCTATTAAAACTAACCATAAGTTGATCCAATTTCTATACCTCGAGTTATAGACCATCTAAGTTGATCAACTTTTCCAGGTAGGTAGTTCAACTTTGACACAAATTTTCTCTATGTTTTCACAGGTGAGTATACAAAACAAATTCTACTTTTCTATAACCAAATTTAATGGGAATCCTTTTAAAATCAACCTGAAATCGAACCGATTACTGGGAGACGAGTTATAGAGTAAAATAGAAAAGTTCCCAAACTCCGAGACTCGTAACGGAATTTGGAAGTTCAACTTTGACACAAATTTCCTCTATGTTCTTATACGTGAGTATACAAAATAAATTGTACTTTTCTATAACCAAATTTAATGGGAATCCTTTTAAAACTAACCCTAAGTCGAACGGATTGCTGAAAATCGAGATATAGAATCAAATAGAAAAGCGCGCTAACGCGCACGCGCTGTCATTTTGACTCTAGAAAAACGGCACTTTAGCGCACTCTAATCTTCAAGACTTCAAGAGATCATCTTTACAATAAACCTTTTAGATAATGCAAACCTTTTTAGTAAACTTTAAAGTGCACTTTGTGCTCAAAAAAATCTGTAAACATAACCTTTCTGGGGCGATGATTTCATCATTTTCTCATAATATCTCATCTTTGCTTCGAGAAAAGCAAAAAATTCAATGCGCCAGAAAGGATGCGTTTCAATTTCCTAAGCTGAAAGAATAGATTCAAGGCTTTGTGTGGTAGGCAGCTAGCGTTTGCTAGGGCACAAAGAACAGGTCAACAAATTATGGTAAAACTAAGCTGACACTAACTATGTAGGGGGAAGAGAAAACGTTTGCCAAGTGCGAGATTTGAACTCATTACAAAACATTGATCCTTTCCGTAAACAAGCACATTAACCGCTACACCACGAGCCCTGTTGAAAGGTGAAGCGCTAAATTTCAGCTCAAGAATTTAAAGCAAAAACTTTGATCCGGGAAATCTCGCGTTTACAATCTATTTCACAGATTTTGATTACAGATTTGGGGATAGGTTACTTTGCGTCAAATTTTTTGCGCAAATGGATCATTTGCTCAACTGGATCGTTTGCGCAACTTGCCATAACTTTCTTCTAGGTCGGCAAATCTTGATGATTTTGGTTTCATTTTTTTAAACTTATTGAGATCTACAAAATGAAACCAAAATCATAAAGGTTGGCCGACTTAGAAGAAAGTTATGGCAAGTGCAAACGACCTGGTTGCGCAAATGACCCAGCATCTCGTTTTCTCTTTTTTCCAACTGCTGACGACTTATTGTACCTATTTTTTATTTGGCTTGTTCAGTTCTTTCGTCTCTGGGATAGGTTACTTTGCGCCAAATTTTTTGCGCAACTGGGTCATTTGCGCAACTAGGTCGTTTGCGTAACTTGCCATAACTTTCTTCTAAGTCGGCAAATCTTTATGATTTTGGTGTTATTTTGTTACACTTATTGAGATCTACAAAATGAAACCAAAATCATAAAGATTGGTCGACTTAGAAGAAAGTTATGGCGAGTTGCGCAAATAAAATGGCGAAAATTAGCCTACCCCCAGATTTGAATTCGCCGTTTGATTTTCTATCGGATGGGTTAGGTTTTTTTTTTGGAGTGGAAGCTATTGGCAGATAAAATTCGAACTTTTCTTTCTTATCTGGTGAATTTTAAGCCAGAAACACATTCTTTCTGGTGCACTTGATTTAGGATTTTTCACGAATAAGCTAAAATCGTAAGAAAGGTTTGTGTTTACGTCAGAAAGTCGAGCACAAAGAATGAAGTCAACTAAATCAACGAAATCAACTAAATGAAGTGATCTTTAGCATTGTTATAAAGCTTTTTCATTGAATATTTGAAAAAAGTAATGATTTGATGAGAGGTGTCAATTTGTCTTGTCATTGTCTTGTCATTGTCTTGTCATTGTCTTGTCATTGTCTTGTCATTTGTCTTGTCATTGTCTTGTCATTGTCTTGTCATTGTCTTGTCATTGTCTTGTCATTGTCTTGTCATTGTCTTGTCATTGTCTTGTCATTGTCTTGTCATTGTCTTGTCATTGTCTTGTCATTGTCTTGTCATTGTCTTGTCATTGTCTTGTCATTGTCTTGTCATTGTCTTGTCATTGTCTTGTCATTGTCTTGTCATTGTCTCTCTCAAAAATTCTTCTCATTTCAGAATTTTCAATCAACTTTCAATCTTTTTAGCTTTTCCAAAATTTTGCTTTTCCCTCGCCATTCTCCTTATCGCATTTGACATTAAAGTGTGAAAATAAACGAAAAAAAAAACATAAAAGAAATGAAGAAAAGGGAACACTTCAAAGTTCTCAAGCTTTCAATTAAAATCTTTTTTTAAAAATCTTTTCTTTCAAATCTTTTCTTTCAATTTATTGGAAATTATTAATATTTTAGATAATGAGAGATTTTCATCTGCTGAGTATTTTTTTGTTAATTCTATTGATATTTGGAAAAACAGGTTGGGTTTTTTTTTCATTAAACTTACAGTTTTCTTTAACTACACCTGAGTAACTGTGTTAGCTGAATAATAAAAATTTTTCATGATTCAAAGCTGGCCAATTAAACCGGAGTTGCTTTGAGCCTTTGAGCCGGTTGACATGTAGATTTCGTCCTTAATAGACTTATAAATCACTTAGTAAAGCTAATGATTTGCTCAGGCTCAGGCTCAGGCTCAGGCTCAGGCTCAGGCTCAGGCTTAGGCTTAGGCTTAGGCTTAGGCTTAGGCTTAGGCTTAGGCTTAGGCTTGGACTTAGTGCGAAGGCTAACGGCTAGCGCCGCCTTTTTTTTTCATTAAACCTACAGTTTTCTTTAACTACACCTGAGTAACTGTGTTAGCTGAATAGTAAAATTTTTTTCATGATTCAAAGCTGGCCAATTAAACCAGAGCTGCTTTGAGCCTTTGAACCGGTTGACATGTACCGAACCGGTAGATTTCGTCCTTAATAGACTTATAAATCACTTAGTAAAGCTAATGATTTGTAGAAGTAGAGTGAAATGGTCGATTTTGAATTGAAAAGTTACTATTTTGAATATTATCCTTTTAAAGAAATATGTAAAGGATTTTGCGGACTCTCAAATGAGCCCAATCCGATCAGTCTTGCTTCGATTTTTAGCTGTTTTCTAGGGATCATTCTTTATTTTCCACCAAGAAACCTAGCTTATTTTATAGAAAATTTTATGCTAAGTGGGAGTTTTTTAAAATTAAACTTTTAAAATAAAACTTTTAAACTTTTAGTTTCCAAATGAGTCTTACTTTCTTATAACTTTCAAACTTTTAGAATCAAGTGAATTGTCGCGATGTTGTTCGGGTGGTGCTCGACATTTTCAACAAACCGCCACTTGCTCGGCAATCAGGAGTGAAGGTTGGAATCTAATGGTAAAGAAATGAATGGTAAGGGATCGAGAAGGAATTGAACCCTTGATCTTCTGCTTGCCAAACCTTCTGCTTACCAGATACCAAAGCTTAGGAAAGACAAGGAAGAGAAAGAAAGAAAGAGAAAGATTTTTGAGGCCGTATTTTTCCAATTATCGTTTTTACAAACCAAAAACTACTAGTTACTATGTAAAGAAATGAATGAGAAAGAAAAAACCAATGGGGAATTGAACCCGACCTTCTGCTTACCAGGCAGAGCTGTAGAGCTGTTAGCACTGAGCTATTGCTTTCTTTGCCCAAGAAATAGGAAAGACAAGGAAGAGAAAGAAAGAAAGAGAAAGAAGATAAAGATTAAGTTATCACTTATTCAACACTTTAAACGCATCATTTAACGGTTAGAACAAATAAATCTTTTCTAAGTATTTTTTGAAATCAAAAGCAGATGGACAAGTAAAAAGTATCAAAAGCAAACGCTCAACACTGACAGATTTACCGTATTTTCTCTAATAATAGTGCACCCCAGCGAGCCGAGTTGGTGACTATTTAAGGCTTCCAAAGTTGTCCCAGAAGCTCAACACTCAAATCCCCCACAAGATCTCATCGTCAGCTACATTTTCCGCCCGCACATCGATTAGGTTCTGATAAGCGGTTCTCGAGATTTCGGGGAATTTAGACAAAGCTTTTGGTGCACTAAGAGAAAATACAGGATTTATTCCGAATCTAGCACAATCAATAATCTAGAAAATCCAATAAATAGAATCAATCGTTGGTTCAGTGTGTCAAAGTCAAAAAAAAAAGCAATACAAACTCGGCTCCGTCCCTTTTTATCACCCCAACGATCTTTAGGGTAACTATTTTTCTAGTTTCTAATCTTTAAACAAGTTCAAAAACACTAAAAATGAATGATAATTCTAATATTTGAAGGTTCCTCAATGCTTTGCGTGCGAACGGCGTCGATTTGTTGTTTGAGATCGTTGATGGACGCTTCTTGTGATGCAGGTGAGGGGGAAATTGTGACTGTTTATCTCAAAGTTTCTAGATATACTTAGTTATCTAAATCTAGATAGATCTAGATATCTAGACTTATTCTTAAAGCTCATCTTCAGGAGCAACAATGGGGAAAAACGAGCAAACGTGTCCGACGAACATTAACGTACTTGGTGGAGGGTTGAAAAAGGTTTGTAAGCTTTAATCAATCACCTATCGTATTGATCGGTGTTTCATTTTAGCCTTAAACTTGTAGAAACTTGTAGAAAATGTGGTCTAAACCCAGTAATCTACTGATTTCCAAATATTGAACACTTTGTAGAGTAAGAATCAAGGAATTTCTAGGAATTGAACTTCTAGGAATGCTGTGATTGCTGTCTTCTCGCCCAGGAACTTGTTCGTCGAAATGAACCTTGCTTGGTTGGTTATTTTACTTTTAAATTGGATCTTCAAGAGTTCAGCCTCCAAATGGCTTCTCGGCAGTCTGTCTCCGATCGTTCAATCGTTGTTGTCAATCGGATATCGAGATCACACCGGCTGTCATCGTTCAACAAAAGCAGCCGACTGCTGGTAGGGATTCAAGTGAGCTTACTACATCGATAAAGATGTCATTGATTTGGAAAACTTTCAAACTTTGCTTTTTCACTAGCTTTGACAATCTAGAGCTAATCTAAACCAAGATCAAATTGATTGAGGAAATTGATTGAGCAAATTGATCAAGATCAAATTGATTAAGCAAATTGATCAAGATCAAAGGGGCCCAGAAAGAAAGGGTCTGTGGTCGACCCCGTCCGATCTGCCAAGTTGAGCAACGTCGGCGTGGGTTAGCCGAGGCTCAAGCTCCCAGGGTTCCCCTTCGAGCGCCCCAGCCCGGCCATCGGAGTATCATCGGCTACGACAACTACACTTCTGCCTCAGTAAATGTGGAAGCAGGTTGTGATCTGCGCTAAGTGCGAAGACAGATCAAATCATTATTATTATTATTATCAAGATCAAATCGATTGAGCAAATCGATCAAATCAAATCGATCAAATCAAATCGATCAAATCAAATCGATCAAATCAAATCGATCAAATCAAATCGATCAAATCAAATCCATCAAATCAAATCCATCAAATCAAATCCATCAAATCGATTTCTTATGCTCGTAAGATTCTCTTTCATTGTCTACTTTTAAATATTCTTTGTGCTCAAATAGAAATGCATAGATCCTAGTGGACTGAATTCCTTGTAATTTCATATTTTCAAACAAATGAACTGCGCGCGCCAGAAAGGCGCCTTTCCACCAAAGTACACAAAAATCTCTGAAATCAATTCAATCTTTGGTATAGTGATCTTTCCAAGAGCACTTTTCACAGCTCATTAGTCGAAACTTTTCATTTAGAGTGCTCAGTTTTCTTCGGAAAAGTGAGAAAATCGAAAGATATCGAATGTCAAGAAAAGTGGCCAGAAAGCTGACCAACACCCTCTTGGCAAAGCTTTTCTTTAAGCAAAAAGAGCTAGAGATTTCTCGAAAATTAGCAATCATTGAAGTAAGAGCAATTGAAGTAAGGGATTGGCAAAAAAAGAAAGTTATTTACTTTTCAAAAGATCAAAGTTTTGTCGGTCGAGTTTCATCAACTTTTGCTTTTTGCCGTAAACACATTCTTTCTGGTAAACGACTCAAATTTCTTGGCAAGCTATTGAAAACAATAAAAGATGATCTTTAAGCAAAAAAGTCTAGATAAACAAAGCATCAGTTTTGATAGCAGAGTTCAATACTGTATTCAGAATGGAATATCAACTGTGTGTGGTAGACTCCTTGATCCGTGTTTCGAGACGGATCGGATAGGTGATCGACTTGAACACCGAATCACGCTAGTCGCGTCTCCCCGACACGCAAGACACCACATACCGTAAGTACTGTAATAGTATCCCACCCCCATAATGAAGGTGCGGAGTGTTGCGTGGTCTAGCTTTGAGCGAGTTTTTCTCGACACCGGTTTATGCTACAATGCGCGCATAGGTATCAAAAAATAGCTGAAATTCAGGGCTATTTTTTGATACCTATGCGAGCATTGTAGCATAAACCAGTGTCGAGAAAAACGCGTTCAAAGCTAGACTACGCAACGCTCCGCACCGTCATTATGGGGGTGGGGTACTATTACAGTATTTACGGTAAGTGGGCAACACGTGCCGGTGATAGGTGATCGACTTGAACACCGAATCACGCTAGTCGCGTCTCCCCGACACGCAAGACACCACATACCGTAAATACTGTAATAGTATCCCACCCACATAATGAAGGTGAAACAAGCCATAAACAATCCGACACAGAATTTTTCGATAATTCCGTTTCTGTTTGGCGCTTCTGATCTGGAGCACTCTGTCAAAAGTTATAAGCTTGGAAAGCTTTGTTTTGTTTGGGATTTCAAAATCACACCCCAATTTTATAAGCAGTTTTCCCGGATAGTCGGATAGAGTCGACGTAACGAGGCAACATTCAACCGATCCTTGGGGCCCGGTGCACTTGTTGTCTGTATGCGCTGAGTGCGTTGATTGTGCGTTGATTGTGCGCGTCGAACCGGCACGTGTTGCCCACTTAGCGTAAAGCAGTGTGAGCGGAATGGCAGTGGGTTAAAATAAAAGTCTGACCTTTTCTAATCCGTCGTTCTCCTTCTTCTTTGCCTTTCGCATCTGCATTTGATTTGCAAAGTTGTTTTCCGTTTAAACTAAAAATTACTTTACTTTAAACAATCCCTTGTCAGTAGCTAGTTTAGATGAACTAAAGCCAAAGCTATCTTAAGACTCATGCTAAACAAATTACCAGAGCAGGCTGACTCAAGTCTTGACTTTGACTCAAGTCTTAAGTCTCAAGTCTCACTAGGACTTTTCCTAGAAACAGTTTCTTGGTCCTTTACTTGGTCCTTTACTTGGTCCTTTATTTGTCCTTTACTTGGTCCTTTATTTGGTCCTTTACTTGGTCCTTTACTTGGTCCTTTATTTGGTCCTTTACTCCTTTTCTTTTAGCTTTTGGAATATTTGCTTACAGATTCCAGAGAATTCGATCGTTAAAAGCTTTGCTTTTTCTTAGCTAAAAGGCCTTTCTATTAGAATAAAACATTCCTTTATCTAACTATTCAGAAGATGGCTCCTTGTTAAGAATTGGTGATCGATGTCTGAGCAATCCGTGTGATCATCTTTGCACTGACAGGTTTGCTATTAATATTTCTTTTTAAGGCAATGCAATCAATAAAGATGGAATTTCTAGTGGTGGTGAGAATGTGGAGTGTTCCTGTCGTGATGGATTTGATTTGGGAGCTGATGGGACATCGTGTATCGGTGAGTTTGACAAAACTGTAGTCCTTGGCTTTTGCTTTCAACTATTCCTATTCGCTTTCACTCTTTCTAGGCTTTTCAAGGTTTTGGTAACAACATAAGTAAGCAACAAGTAAAAGAAACAGAAAGTCTAGCAATAGGTAAAGCTCTAATCAGTAATAGGTTTATACTGAATTCTGTAATTGCTGTAAGGCTGTAATTGGGCGTAAAACGTCTAGATCCTGTATTCAGCACTTAGATTTAACTAGTTAACTCTTCAGCTAGTTTCTCAGCTAGTTTCTCAGCTAGTTTCTCAGCTAGTTTCTCAGTTAGTTTCTCAGCTAGTTTCTCAGCTAGTTTCTCAGCTAGTTTCTCAGCTAGTTTCTCAGCTAGTTTCTCAGCTAGTTTCTCAGCTATGCTAGCTATGTTGTTATGAAAGTCTTGGCTTTTCTTTAGACATTGATGAATGTTCACGCAAAGCGTTTCCTTGTCGCGCACAAACGATTTGCATCAACACAAAAGGATCGTTCATTTGTCGACCGTTTCGCACAGCAAATCGGCATAAGAATGCAAATCGAACGACATCTGCACGATCCAGTAAACTCGTTCAACCACCGGATAGATCGAGAACCGAACCGAGAACCGAACCGAGAACCGAGAACGAGAAGCGTCAACAACAACCGCTCACCTATGCACCACCGCAACCATTGCAAGCAAAGGGAGCAAGGACTCAAGTGGATCAACAAGGACATTCGCTGAGACCAGGACCAAAGGGAAGATGTCCGAAAGGATACGAATTGAGGCAGCAACTATGTTTTGGTGAGAACTGAGGGTTTTCTCCTTTGCTGTGTTTCTTTGTGCTTTTGTTATTGTCACTCAATGAAAGCTTAGGGATTTTCTTTCTTAAACTTATTAGATTCTCCAACTATTTGAATCTATAGACAATTATAAGATAATCAGATAATTATAAAATAATCTGTTGCTTCATTAACTTCCAACAACTTAGGTATCTCAAAAAAAGATTCAATTGTTTAGCGATTCAGCTATTTTTGCCATAAATTCGTTAACATTTTGGATATGTTTGGTAACTAAATATGTTTCAATTAGTTCAGTAAGCTAGAGAGTTTTTCCGTTTTTGATAGGTTTTGTCTAAAAACTGTCTAAAAACTGTCTAAAAACTAGAATTAGATTAGTGTTTTTAACACGTTGACGACAATGGCGTTTTTGCACAAACAATCGCATGGGACAACGTTGTTTTTTTCGACAAAAAATGTCACCTGACATCAGGTGACAATGTCCCAGGCGAACGAATATGTCTCAGACAGCATCAGGTCACAATGTCGTCAACGTGTTAATAGAATGTGTTCCTCATGAGTAATTCGTTTTTTTAAAACACAAGCTTAGGAAAAATTTACCGTACTTTTAGCGAAAAATTAATGCAAATTAAAAAATCACGAGCAACGACTTATAAACGATGTCTTCTGGGATGATGGTTTGTTGAGTTGATTCTTCTAGAGTTGCTTCTTCTAGAGTTGCTTCTTCTAGAGTTGCTTCTTCTAGAGTTGCTTCTTCTAGAGTTGATTCTTCTAGAGTTGATTCTTCTAGAGTTGATTCTTCTAGAGTTGCTTCTTCTAGAGTTGCTTCTTCTAGAGTTGCTTCTTCTAGAGTTGCTTCTTCTAGAGTTGATTCTTCTAGAGTTGCTTCTTCTAGAGTTGCTTCTTCTAGAGTTGCTTCTTCTAGAGTTGATTCTTCTAGAGTTGATTCTTCTAGAGTTGCTTCTTCTAGAGTTGATTCAAGTCCTTAAATTGTCTAATAAGCAGCAGATTGAAGGTTGCCACGTGTTGCCCACTTAGCGTAAATACTGTAATAGTACCCGACCCCCCTCGTACAGTCGCGTAGTCGCAGTCGTAAGTCGTAAGTTTTTTAGTATCTCATTTTTTTCAAAGCGCTGGTACTTCCAAAAAAAGCGTCTTTAGTATCAAAAAATAGCCCTGAATTTCAGCTATTTTTTGATACCTAAGCGCGCATTGTAGCTTAAACCAGTGTCGAGAAAAACTCGTTCAAAGCTAGACTACGCAACACTTCGCTATAGGCGTGGGGTACTATTACAGTATTTACGGTACTTACTCGCGAGGAAAACACTGTAGTTTCTAACTCGCATGCTCAGATATCGACGAGTGTATTCTTTTGTTGGATGGATGTTTGGAAGGACAGCGATGTTTAAATGTTCCTGGATCATATAAATGTATTCGAACGCTTTCTTGTGGAACCGGCTACGTGATGGACTCGGAAACGGAACAGTGCACGGGTAGATCAATCGTTATCGTTCGTTCTAGTAACAGATTGAATTCGATTGCAAAGAGTTGACTAATCTTATTGAATGCTAAAGTTTTTGTTGTGTGTTTTCTTATTAACGAAATGCTTTTAATCGATTCTTTAACGATTCTTCTAGTAAAAATTGTCATTTTCAGATGTGGATGAGTGCAATTTGGGATCGCACGATTGTGGCTCATTGTATCAATGCAGAAATACGCAAGGTATTGTAGAATATTCTTTTTTAGATTTTCTTTTTGCTAAAAAGTAAGCTTAAGAGCTAATGTAGCTTAAAAGCTACGATAGTAATCAAAAAAAAGCTACAATAAGCCAGTCTTAGCAATAACTTAGCAATAACTCCAACTAGTTTCATTTAAATTGTCAGCCTTAAGCAGTTAGCTTGTCTTGTAGTCCATGAAGTCTTGTATAGGTAAAGATCACTGACTATAAGAAATTCTAGTTTAAACGTTAAAAACCATTCACAGGTTATCGGACATTGATCTTTATTGATGATGCTTGATTTATGATTTATTAATGATTTATTTACATTTATTGATGCCCCGTCCCTTTGCCATTCCCAATCCAACTTTGAGCTCAAATCTCTTGGTTTTAGGCTATTCAATTTCATTATTCTTGATATCGTTCAATGCGCCAAGTCTTTCTCTATCGATTGATACAAAAACTGTTTCAATTGGACAGCCCAACACCAAGAAATTTAAGCTCAAAGTTGGATAGCCAATGGCACAGGACCGGGGCGTGTATAAAAGGTCCATAGCCCCGCCCCTTTTCCCAATCTCTTGGTTTTAGACTATTCAATTTCATTATTCTTGATATCGTTCAATGCGCCAAGTCTTTCTCTATCGATTGATACAAAAACTGTTTCAATTGGACAGCCCAACACCAAGAAATTTAAGCTCAAAGTTGGATTGCGACTGCGAAAGGGGCGCGTATCAAATGTTTCACAATCTTCGGTGTACGATAGCGCTTTCTAGATGCACTTTTTAAAAAGCACAACTTCATTTTAGTCTAAACATTAAAATTTCTTGCTCAAGAGGAAATTGATTATCTTATTATCTTATTACAGGTAGTTATCGATGTGTTGCGAAGAAATGTGCAGATGGTGAGTTGCAAAATCCGGTGACCGGCGAGTGTACATCGATTCATTGCCCAACTGGATATTATCCAAAAGAAGGACGATGCAATGGTGAGTTTGAAATTCTTATATCATTTTCATTTTTACTTTTAAAGATATCGATGAATGTGTGAAGGGAAATCCTTGTCTAGCGAACGAGGACTGCGTGAATA
Organism: Mesorhabditis belari; assembly: GCA_958450365.1. Taxonomy (NCBI): domain Eukaryota; kingdom Metazoa; phylum Nematoda; class Chromadorea; order Rhabditida; family Rhabditidae; genus Mesorhabditis; species Mesorhabditis belari. Next base: position 2,486,763 of record CAUEEP010000732.1, read on the forward strand.
CTCCCGGTGCTTACAGGTGGCTTTAGAAGGATCTTTTGGGCTTGATCTTTTAGCTACAAAACTCATAGATTTATTTGACAATGTGTACTTTGCGGTTAAAGAATTAAAAGCTCTCTAGGCAAGCTTTCCAGTGTACTTGAACTATCTAATCTAAAGTTTTGAAAGTGCGAGCTTATTAAGCTGTGAATGCATGAGCTTGAAAAAAAGTGCATTTAAAAACAAGAGATGGGAGATTTGACTTAAAGATTCTTTAGTAATAAAGCTTACTAAATAACAGTTTAAATAACAGCTTAAATAACAGCTTAAATAATAGCTTACTAAATAACAGCTTAAATGACAGCTTACTGAATAACAGTTTAAATAACAGCTTACTAAATAAGAGCTTAAATAACAGCTTACTAAATAAGAGCTTAAATAACAGCTTACTAAATAACAGTCGATCAGCTTATTTTCGAAATGATTTCAGATGTCAACAACGCGGAAATCCGTGCACTTTTGGCTATCAAGTGAATCCAAATTCAGGATTTTGTGAAGGTAAATGAACGATTGAGAAAAATGAAATCAAAATTTCAGATGTTGATGAGTGTTTATCACCAAATTCTTGTGGTGGAATGGAATGTACAAATCTTCCCGGCTCATTCAGATGCAAATGTCCACAGGGATATGAGTTCGATGAGAAGGTCAGTATCCTCAAAGATAAGAATCCTCAAAGATAAGAATCCTCAATAGCTGAACCTCAATCTTAAAAACCTAAAACTTTTGGCTTAAGTCTAATCTACAGAGTGCGTCAAAAGTTCCCGTACTTGTATTTTCTGCATTTTTGGTAATTTTAGATAAAAGATACGATTTGAAAAGTAAGAAATTCGAATTCCTCGCGAAAAACTGATTTAGAAAACATTTCTGGTTAATTTATAAGGGCGCTTTGGTCGCTCAGGGGCGCTTTGGTCGCTCAGGGGCGCTTTGGTCGCTCAGGGGCGCTTTGGTCGCTCAGGGGCGCTTTGGTCGCTCAGGGGCGCTTTGGTCGCTCAGGGGCGCTTTGGTCGCTCAGGGGCGCTTTGGTCGCTCAGGGGCGCTTTGGTCGCTCAGGGGCGCTTTGGTCGCTCAGGGGCGCTTTGGTCGCTCAGGGGCGCTTTGGTCGCTCAGGGGCGCTTTGGTCGCTCAGGGGCGCTTTGGTCGCTCAGGGGCGCTTTGGTCGCTCAGGGGCGCTTTGGTCGCTCAGGGGCGCTTTGGTCGCTCAGGGGCGCTTTGGTCGCTCAGGGGCGCTTTGGTCGCTCAGGGGCGCGGGCACAGTTAAAGGGCACAGTTAAAGGGCACAGCTACAGTTATTTCATTTGATGGAAATTATGGGAAAACCAAGTTCTAACCAAGACCAAAGCGCCCCTGAGCGGACCCTCTTCTCAATCACTTCTCTTAAATAGTGTTGCACTTATAAATTAACCAGAAACGATTTCTAAATCAGTTTTTCGCGAGGAATTCGAATTTCTTACTTTTAAAATCGTATATTTTATCTAAAGTGACCAAAGGTGCAGAAAATACAAGCACGGGAACTTTTGACGCACCCTGTATAATATCTAATCTCTAAAAAAACTATACAATTGAAAAAGTATTTGATAGACAAAGCGATGTGAAGATATTGATGAATGCATTCGATTCTCTGGCCACGTTTGCGATGTTTTGGCCACTTGCTCGAACACAATCGGCTCTTTTCTGTGCACATGTAAAACCGGTTTCGAATTGGCGTTGGATGGGCGAAAGTGTGTTGGTGAGTGATAGTTTGAAGAACAAAAATCTGAATTTAGAATAGAATAAACTCGATTTACTTTAGATATTGACGAGTGCTCAAGGAATATCGCAAGATGTGCCCAGAAATGCGTGAACATTCCTGGAAGCTATCAGTGTATCTGTGATCGAGGGTATTTCATTATCATTATCATTCATTATCATTCAACAACAGATTTCTTTGGCTAGTAAAGGTTGGAAGCTAGGTCAGAGTCGTGAAGAACGTTAAACTAAACTTTCAAAATTATTTCCTTTTCAGGTACGCGTTGGGACCCGATGGGGTGACTTGTGAAGACATTGATGAGTGCTCGTTATGGTCGGGAACGGGTAGGTGACAATAAAACTATAGAAAGTAGTTATAGAATAGAATAGCTAGATCAATAAAGATAGAAACTAGCTATATCAATAGAGCTATAGAAAGTAGCTATAGAAAGTAGCCATAGAAAGTAGCTGTAGAATAGAATAGCTAGATCAATAAAGCTATAGAAAGTAGCTATAGAAAGTAGCTGTAGAATAGAATAGCTAGATCAATAAAGCTATAGAAAGTAGCCATAGAAAGTAGCTGTAGAATAGAATAGCTAGATCAATAAAGCTATAGAAAGTAGCTATAGAAAGTAGCTATATAATAGAATAGCTAGATCAATAAAGCTTTCAAAAGCTTAGAAAATAAAGTCCTTTTACGCCAAACTTTTCAGATCTAGGCAACGAGTTGTGCATGGGTGAGTGCATCAATACCCCCGGCGCATACACATGCAAATGCCCGCCCGGGTACCGGATTCAACCCGATGGACGCACGTGTGTTGGTTCGTATTTTAATGTTTCTTGAGTTGACTTTAACCTCCCATTACACTACATTACAATACGACTACAGTACCTTGAGAATAAAATGCTACAGTAGCCCGGCTTCGATCATACTTCTTTGTCAAAGTTCTTACAATATTTCGATCCAATAGGCTACACATTTGCGACAAAGCTGTTTTTAAGCTTGGTCTGGCCGGTTTTAGCTTGGTCTCTGGGTGTTTCAAAAGTTCTAAGAAGCTGAAAATTGGTACCACCAAGAATATGGCAAGTGTCAAGTGGCAGGTGCGTTAGGCTCTCAAACTAGTGACTAGTTTGAGAGCCTAGCAACTAGTCGTACTCCCAGAGTACCTCCAGCTAATGTAGTACCCCTAGCTACTACAGTACTCCAAGTCTCTACAGTACTCCCAGCGTTCTCCCAACCACTACAGTACCTCCAGCTACTGTAATACCCCGAGCTACTACAGTTTCCCCAGCTACTACAGTACTCCAAGCTTCTACAGTACTCCCAGCGTACCCCCAGCTACTACAGTTCCGTGACATGGAATACCCATAGATTTAAACTCAAATTTAAAATCTTAAAGCAAAAACCCATCTAAAAGACGCTTAGATTATCTGAAAATGATTGTAACTGTGTAGCATTTCGTTGATTAGTCAAAAA